>LR738553.1:14239196-14854731 GCA_902685375.1 Neostethus bicornis | reverse complement strand
ATGTGCGGTTGTAGTATATCTTAAATGTGTCCCAAAGTGTGATGATTTAATGTTCAATTTGAATAATTAGGACTAAAACCATCATGTTAATACTTCATGTCAGAAATCTGCCAATATTATGCCGCTGTCCAATTTAAATGAATATCAGAAAAGGAGAGCAGACTGTCAAGAACAATAAAGAAAGCAGTAATATGTTTCAAATTTATGACGTTGGAAGTTTTAAGAACGCTGGTCTCCTTTTAATGCATCTTGTTGTCATCATTTACCTTTTACGAGGGAAGTTGTGATCGTTCAGTTCGCAGGTGGTGCAAAGCTTCAAACATCTGGATACCTTATTGAGACATTAAGAGAGGAAGAAATTAAGACAAAGCAATAAATGTACACCATTCTTTTATGAAATTTTGCTTTGAAAAATTTAAAATTTCAACTTGAACATAAAAAACTTCATTCAAGTTTAAAAACAAAACTTTAAACCATGAAGAATCTATTCCTTGAAGTTAATATATTTGGATGTAAATGAACCAGAGCTTGAACCCACTGCACCCCTTGATGAACTTGAACCTTTTAACACCATTGTGCTTGTTTCAATAACACAAATTTGCATTAAAGGTAATATATGTACATATTAACTATGTGGTTGAGGATTTCCAGGAAAAACAATCATGTGGCAGTACTTCTAGTATATTGTGACATTTGTAGAATGTCACCACATTTAAATGGAAATTTGCTGATGACTTGGTCAACAATCAGGGTCAGTTTTAGAGCTGTGTGATAGCCAGCAGGTGGATATATGAAGGTTAGTCTCCCCCTCTCTGTTGGTGATGCTATAACACCAGACGAAAGGTCACAAGCCACATTCAGACTTGAAGGATCTAGTATGGTCCACATTCCTCTCAGATCCAGGTCACTCCTGTTGACTTCGTGAAGGAGAGGGTCTCTAACCGGATCCTGGTAGTGGCCTCAGTGGAACCTGAAGTATGAGAAGCGGGTTGGCAGGTGAGGAGATGAGCACATGAATTCTGCTGAATGAACTCTGTCATCCCTGGCACCAATCCCAAGTTTCAGAGAAGAATGTGCGATCATGACACGCTCTGCGAGAGAGTAGTAACTTGAAACGTGCTCATTATAGACCATGGTAAGGGAATTTATTTAGGCTCAGCTTGAAATGGCGAGGATAGAGTGTTTGAGATTTGATCTACTTGTAATTTGTCCAAATACATCAAGAAAAATAGCTAATACTGTTTAAACAGATTCAATTCAATTAAAAAAAAAGAAAAAGCGGATAGTTTTTTATAAAACATTAAGGATGTTGGAATTAAAGGTGTTCTATTTTATTACAAATAAAACTTTGCAAAGGTCATAAATGACCTTTTCAGATCTGGTGTTTGAGATGTTGATAAAGGTTTGATCTTTACTTGCTCACCTGAAAAATCTTCCCAAAAGCTGCCTGAAGGAGATTGATTGTGACATCAATGCAAACCTCTGAAGGAAATGTTGTTCAGTGTGGAGGAAGTCAAGGTTAAATGACTGGTGTCACATTGGAGAGGAGGATGTGGGGGTGGACTTGACAACCAGCCTTCCTATTGTCGCTCAGACAAAGAAAGTTAGATGCCGTCTGTCATCCGTCTCTTACAATGGAGCACTCTGATATCTTGAACCATGAATGTCTCCCAGTGTTTAGTTTTTGTTGAACATTCTCTGTAATGTTGTTTGATCATTTAATTTATTCATTTTGAACCACTGCAAGTGGCATTTTTAAGACAATCATCTGCTTATTTTATTGCCCGAAAAACCAGAGAAATATGTCACCATTGATTTAATTCTGACCTCTATCAGTGAACATGTTGATGTTGTCTTTGAGTAGTAAAAAAAAACAGCACAACCAGGGCCACTGTTACATTCTGCATGACATCAGTTCAAGTTTAGTGTTTAGAACAATTCTTTCTCTGTCAGCGTTTTCCCATCAGGGGTTGCCACAGCAAATCAATCTCCGTCTATCCCTGATTTCTGGATCTTCTTCTCTCCTACCGACTGCCTTCATTTCCTTCTTTACTACATCCATAAACCTCCAGTTGGTCTTCATCTTGGCATCCCGCCTGGCACAATATCGTTTGTTATTTTCCCAACAACCCACAAAACTTACTTCCATACACAACCAGCAAGCACCTTTCATCAACACGTCCACGCTAAGCATCACACATCTCAGAGGGTTAACATCAGACAAGTTGAATGAATAATTCCTCCCTGGCTGAGCCATACTCTCCTCATCTGACTCATTAAGTTATCTTAAATGGACCTGCCCATTGACCTGGCCTCGTAAATCACACTAATAGCGTTCAGAGGTTGGGGTCTTTGCAAGGTAAAAGGGTCTTAAAATGCTTTCAATCCACTTTCTAAATGAAGGAGTCTGTGTCTGCTTGCGGTTGGGTGTGTGTGGAGAATGTTATCTTACTACTTCCTGTAAAGATTTCTGACTGCATTAAAACGGAGTTAAATCTACTTCAAGAAACTATAATGGCTGGTTGATGCTAAACAGTGTCAAAGGTTCTAACCTGAGAGTGAAAAGGAAAGGGAATCATGATCATAAAACATGTCATTTTACCTTTTACGGTCAATTTGCACTCTTGCACAGTCTTGTATTAATAAGTCTTTCTGGTAACATTATTGTAATGAATTACCTACTTTTATAGAGTTTCTTTTCAATTATGTTATTGCTGACTCAAACAATGTCTATTATTAAAAGGTTGTTGGAAATATTGTTGTTTTACGGTGTTGGATGCTGAACGCCTTCATAGTCTTCTCTGCTGGTGTAAAATATCTGAACCCCAAACTGGTTTTAATCATATTTCAGTCGTTATTATATATATAATATTTTCAAATGGCTTGTTTTCTGTTTTTTTTTTTCTGATAGCTGTGCTGCTTTCAAACATGTGTTTTTTGTTTTGAAGTTTAAAGCATGTGGCCAATTATGATTGGCAACAAAGCCAGCCTTTGTTGCCAGGTAGGCTAAAATTAGTAGAGCTTTATGAAAGTCTTCAGAATTTGTTCTACTGGATCTCTCTTCTCCAGGAGTGTCCAACACTGGTCCTCTAGGGCTGGTGTCCTTAAGGTTTTCCATGTGTTCGTGCATCTACACACTTGATCCAAGGTATTGCGTCAATGTGGCAAATTTTATTGACTTTTGATTTCAGGACCTTCAGGAAACCAACCCTGCAGGACCAGAGTTGGACACTCCTGCTCTACACAAAGTGAACAGCAATGAAACTTTTACATCAACCATCCACATTTTGAGCTGTCTCTCTAGACCAGTGGTGGGCAAAAGTTTTTTATTCGCGGGCCACTTTGAGTTCTAACATTTGATAATGGGGTCGCGTTAGGTTTAAAATGTATGTTTGAAACCTAATGCTAATTATGCGCGTTTATTGGCCCCAATGGCTTTCTATATTTGTGCACACTGTTTATTTTGACAGCGTGCTCATCTCGGAGACACGCACATTAAACGGGAGCAGTGTTGTTTTCTCAACAAAGCCAATACATCTAGAGTGCGCCATCTAGTGTGGTTGTCCGTGGACAAAAATAGAATTTGTTTGGCTTTTTAATTTTCTATTGTTTAAATAACACAAAATTAACTTTATCAATCAAATTTCCCTTCGAGGATAAATTAAGTTTATTCAATTCAATCGTTTTATCTATCTATTCATCTATTTCTGATACAATGAGATTCAACAGAATGTGCAATACACAACTTTTTACCAAAGTTTTGCAGATTTTTGAGAGAACAAGGCCAGTAGGTCACTCATCTTCATCATTATTAATGAGAAAAGTGATAATTTTAGTTTGGCACATCACACTAGTTTGATGTTGGCACACTCACAGAGATTTACCCAGGGTGCCCAGCAGAAGGTCAAAGCCTGTGAAGAGGCCAGGTCTGAAATATGCCCGTGATCAGCTTAATGACCCATAGCACAATTAACACTCAGCAGGTCAGCATGTGGATATGGAGGTGTTTATTGGATGCTGGCTTTAGTTCCCTTGTGGAGCCCATTGCGCCCCAGCTGATCATCTTCCAAACTGGAGCTGGAGGCACTCCAGTCTGACACATGCACAGTGCAGCAACTATGGGGGAGCAGGTTGACACACATAGCAGCACAAAAAGGCCAATAAGGAGGCAGAGAACTTGTGTTTAGAATTGGTTTTCATCTTCATAAAGTGTTTAGTAAAAACCTTAATTTTTCACTTATTCTTTTACTACCAGATCTAGGGTTTCTTGTTTTGCAGGGCTTGTCGGAGGTGTTAACAAGTGTCCCTATTTCCAGAGAGAGTGGGATGGTTTCCTGTAAAATTAGTAAGAATGAGATCATTTTTTCTAAAGATTAACAATAGACAGAAAATGCAAGCTTTACAGTTTTACGTGCATAAGCCCAGAGTGGTGCGTTACTGCCAACCGAGCAAAAAACTGCTTTTACGTGTATTGGTTGCCAAAGATCAACACAGTTCAGCTATCTAACTCATCATGACAAGTGGCACAGCAAATGAGGAAATTCCCCTCAGATCTGACCAGTTTGTCTTGTCATGTGTAGATTGAACAGACACCAGCCTGGAGAAGCAGGTGTGTTTCATCCAAGCCAAATTTTGGACTCACAGTCTCCTAGCAACAACACCAGAAGAGGAGAGTGGCACCAACACCTCCAAAGCCTCCTGATATCTACCCAAAAATCTCTTTTGGCATTAACTTTTTTTATTTAAAAAGAGGACAACTGCTTCCTGTTCTAGACAAAAGAGAAGAAATGAATTTATACATTTTTCTATGTTCCACTGCAGGTGTGAATGAGCAGTCAACATACACGTTGGCATTCATCAGGTCATGCACGGAGACCAGTTTTTTCAACACAGATGTCCTGCGGGCCAGCCCCACCAACTGTGATCATTAGCTCATTACTGGATAGGGAGACTTTTCTAAATTGCTGCTAATTTTCACAAAAAAACAATAGGGCTATTTATACAAATTGAGATTGTTGAAAGAAACAAATCTGAATGCTCCGTCAAAGTTTGAGTTCAATTAAAATTCAATGTATTTGTAGTTATTACAAAAAACATTGGAAAACAACAGTGTAAAAACACTTTTCTTAAGACGCTAGCCCCTTTCTTATTTAAACCCTGATGTCTGTTACTCTTGTGTAAATTTATCTGGAATCTTGCTGTTATCACGATGCTCTGTTTCATGTCTGGTCCCATCTTCTTCCGGCCCAGTCACCTCTGCGTGTCACCAGGACCCTGCCAATTTTTTCTTCATGTCTGCCTCCTCCACCTCTCTAATTCTGACAAAACTGCCCAAGAATCTAGCCTGCCAAGGAACTCAACTTGCAGGTGCCCTGTAAGAAGCTGGCTTTGCAGTTTGTGGATTTCTTTCCTGTCTCTGGTGGTCAGTCAGTTCGTCTGAACTCCATGTCCATCTTCCACCACAGCAAGGTTAAGGCGGTGAAGGTCAGCCTGCTGGTCCCTTTCTCTGAACCCCCACTCCTCAGGATGGGTCATGTTTAAACAGCCCACTCTGTCTGGAACAGGGGATGCGGACGGCAGTTTCTTGTTGGCTAGAAGAGATATGTCCGGAGGAGTGACAGTGGGTTCTTGAGTGGTCTTCTACAGGTTTTCTACATTTGGAACATCTACCTGTTCCGTAGTCCTAGACTATACCGTCATGTCTTGTCAACCATCTGTTTTGTTCTGATTTGTGCACTTTGATTCCTGTCTGTCACTTGTGTTGTCATGAGGTGCACTTGTTGTTTTAGTTTGAAACACTAACACTTCTCTTGTTTCAGGATGTGATCTTTCCTGCCCTTATGTTACCCAGGGGTGTGATTCCCTTCGTTTTATGTTAAATAGTCTGTGTCTTCTCCTGTCTTGTGCCAGTGTACTTTGGTGCCATGTGTTCCTGCCACAGCCAAGAAAATGAACATTTTTGCACCTCTACATTTGAGTCCTGTCCAAGTCCATGTGTGACATTAAAAAATGTCGCACATGGAAAAATTAAATTGGACTAAAAACCCGACACAAATATTACGAAAGAACCGGCAGAAGAGCGTGGATATGTACAGAGGTGAGTGATAGAAAAAAATTGGACATTGGTTTGTTTTTTATTTTTTATTTAGAAACTGACGAGTTTCGTTCTACCCGCTTTCTTCTATTTGGGTAATTTTTGGACAGCAAATAAAACAGCAAGTTTTATTACATTAAAGTGAAAAAGAAAGAATCTACACATCAAAAGGTCAAATTACATACAAAGAAAAAGAAACATGTTTGGGGTAAAACGTTGGCTTTATACGTTACTTTTCGGAAACTTGCTATTTTGTGTCTGTAAGAAACTGAAAGCATGTGGTTTCCAATTACTGTAAAAATGTGATAAAATTATCCCTCCTCTGGGTATAAATCCTGAAATATTTATATTCACTGACTTAACAGAGTCTTAACCAAAGAGACTTATAGATGAGATATTAAGGGAGGGCATTGCTGAGTTAAGTATCTTACCCTGTAAGATTTAAGAGAGGAAATGGAATACAGAAGGCTGAAGAACCACCTCCCTGATTGGTTCGAGATTTCATTCTCCCTTTAGATTCCAAGAATTTTAACATATTTGATTTACAACTGTTAACTTTGCCCACTTATATTTTCCTCCTTGATGTATGTGATAAAGAAGTCAACAGACTTTCAAGAGCTCGTAAATAACTTAAAGCTGTATGAGTAAAGTAGAAAACCACTTCGGGTATGTTTTTGATGTGGAAATAACGATCAATGTGGTGGAAACCTCCAAAAGTTGGTTTAACATAAAACCCCACCTTTCATTTTATTTAAATGTTATTTTATTTAAATTTTTGCGATGGGGCTGATAAAGTGTCTATTTAATAAAAAACTAAAACCACTGTGTAAAACATTATCAATACGCAGGAAATGAAGGGATCTGACACCCATGATTTCATGGGTAGAAGGAGACCCATGACCCCTTCGTTTAATTCATCTTCCAGGGGTCAAAGTTAATCTACAACCCTACTCAGAGGTTGAAAGAGCAGCTTTTCTTAGTTCACACCCTCCTGCAGGTGGATCATCTAAAGCTGGGTGTTTAAATACCACAAAACCTTTCCTAGTTTTTTTTTTTTTTAAAAAAAGCAATACTTTGTAAAGCAAAAAATTACCCCAAAAATTTCTGATAAATTTGTTTTATAGATTATGTGCAAAAGTCTTAGATTAGTTTTAAATGTTGCTCCATCTTCCTCCTGTCTCCATCATTAAAGCCGGAGAGTTAAGTCAGCAAGTGAATGAAAATTATGCGGTAACAACAGCATATAAATCATTGACATTGTTCTGAGTTTTTAACATTAAACACATAAAAATGTGTGTGCGTGTGCACCATAAAATGCTACCCATTGTCTCTCAATACTTGATGTGAGTGCCAAAGTTCCTTTCACATTGTCAGCTTGTCCAGCCAAGATTAGGGGCCAGACTGCTGAATGGAAGCGAGGCAACTTTTTTTTCTCCTTTCTGGATGCTTTCACTCCTCATGAATGAGTGTAATTCTGGGAAATGTGCTCCGTGAACAGTGAAGGAAACCCCCAAATCCTGCAGAGCTCCTGAGGGGATCTTTAACAAACGACTTCACCCATGCAGAAAGCAGAGCTTTTGGTTCAACTGGAGCATCTAATAAAATTGGTGTGATCTTGTCTCCTGGTGTAATATAACATATGTGCGTGTTTCCAATCTGAGAAGAAAAGGTCGGCAATAAAAGGATGAAGCAGGTACTTTATCTCTTCATGTGTGATTTATTCTTCCACATAAAGTCCTACACAACCTGTGAAAAAGTGTACAAGAACATTTCCACTTGTGCTGAGCACTAATTTTTCCTCCTAGCTGCTGAGGAGAGGTGAATGATGGTAAAACAAACAGTATTTACGGTTCCAGCACATTCTCCTCTCAAAAGGTCAAACATCAAATCGCAGCTGAATGAATGACACTGACAGATGCTGTCAGTCCTAGCAGGGGTTATCCCGCCCGTGGTTAGCCATGGGGTGGGAGGAACAGGATGGAAACAGACAGCTGAGAGGGTCCAATGTTCTCCAGAGCCTGAACAGCTGAGACCACTGCAGCAGGACCTCTGGGACGTTGGTTTTTGATGAAGAAAGCCTGTTGAAGAGAGTCTATCTACACACTTTGTTTAGCGGAAGCTATTAGTTTAAACCTCTACAGACCTGAGAGTAAAAACACAAGCTTACAAGCTCCAACAGACAGCTGCAGGAGAACCAATGTGAGGATCTGTCCTGTATCTGCTGAAACAATGCATGACTGTTATCATAAAACAGTCGCCTCTGGTTCTATTTTACCCGCATGTCTACAAACTGTTTACAGTTGCACAACAGTCTTCCAGCGGTTTTACTATCTGCTACAAAAAGAGCGCCCAGATTAGACAGGTTTGGCTTTTCGGTTCAACAGTCAAGTTTCTTGTAGGTCAGGAAAACTGTTCTCTATCTGGCCCGGCTGCATTTGCAAGCTTAAACATCTTTAAGATTTTCAGTCGGGAATGCTGAAAGCTCTCAGATATACTTCACGGTACGACGTCAAAGTGTCTGGAGAGTACTTGAACGATCAAGCTTTCATCTTGATTCTGCTGGTTAACTAAGCCCTGAGTGAATGATGGGAACACGTTGCATTGGCACAAAGCAAAGAGCGAGATGTACAGCAACTCTGTTTTTTTTATTCGTTCAGCAATTGAAAGTTACAAATCTACTTTAGCTCAGCTATGGCAACATTTCTTCCTCTGTGAAGCCTTTGAGGAACACTAAAAGCTCTGGTTAACCAACAAAGAATTTCTCGCACCACAGGTAGTGTGGGATGAAAGTGATCTGAGGAGGGCCTCCCTGTACACCAGACACTAGACCACCTCAACACAATAATTCACAGAGGGTCAAGTTGTGTTCTCAATGATGTGCTCTGTTACTCTCCCACCTTATAACACAACCTCTGTCGGCTAGAGCGCTCCACTGGGCCCATTGTCCTTCTTTCTGATAGCCATCTGAGTGGTGACATCTGTTTTCAGGCTCTATTTACTAAACTTGGACAGAAGCAGACTTGGGGGAATCCCAAGAGGCTCCTTGTTGGGTCTAAAGGGCATTGCAGCTTCCACAAGCCATAAACCGGGGCAGTGTGGACATAAATGAGAGTTTATTGGGTTTTAAATGAGCCTGTCATATGGTCTGTGGCGTTTTCAAGTCAAAGAAATTTTAGAAATATGTTTTCCTATAAAAGACTGTGTCTTTATTAGACATGCTAGACAAAAATGCAAACTCACACAATAAAAACGGACAATTCCATGAATCTTTACTTGAGCATCTGGGGCAAACAGTAACGAGATGTAGGTTTTTTTTTTTAAAAAAAGATGTATAACAGACAAAAAACTGAACACAAAAAATGAAAATACATAAAATATCACGACGGTATATTTCCCAAACTAATATAAAACTTTACAAGTTGTAAAATAGGGTACATTTAAAAAAATGTGTCATCAGGTGCCAAACCAAGATTATCAAATAAAAGAGTGATTAACTTTATCAATGAAATTAATTTTATCTCTGAGTACATCAGGGAGAATTCATTTAACTACACATGAATGGACTATATCATCTAGTTTAACATGTATTTGGTCAAGAACCGTGTTGGAAGACCAAAAATAACAAAGATGCAGCATTTTCTTACCAATGTGATGTGTTATGTGTCTGTCCAGATATGCTTAAAAAAACCCAGGTGTGACCGTTTGATCACGCAGTGATAGTCAAAACGCACTAATCACATGGTTAATACTTTTTTTTCCCCGTCCTCTTAATCTTTTCGCGCCCAAAGCGGCCGTACTAGTTATCGGGAAACTCACGTTAGAAGGCAAGGCAAGTTTATTTGTACAGCGCAATTTATAAAAAATCTAATTCAAAGTGCTTCACAAGAAGAATTAAATCGCAAACTATAGAATCAAATCAAACTGTTTAAAAAAATACCTAATTGAAATAATTAAAACAGATAAAAGTTAGAAAACGAGATTACGTAAGAGAACTTCCAGGAAGTTGATCACTTCCGGATTCCTGTACATTCTAAAGCGTGTTTGTCCGTTCCAAGTACGAACGACGAAAAACTTTTGCCTTTTTAAGTGTTAAAGATGAGCTTTCACCGTAATAATTAAAATGTCAAATTTCTTGATAAAAATTTCATAAAAATGGCTTTTCATCATTTATTTTTTTTAAAAAGAAGCAAATCAAATAAACCCAAAAAGCGTGAGCTCAATAAAAAAAACTTTAAAAAAAAAAAATATAAAATGTATGTGAGTTATTTCTTGTGGATACTTTCTTCTCAATCTCTTATTGATCATTCATGTAAGTTTTAAACCTCGTTGTTTCAACAAAAAATCCTAACTCATGCGTAAAAGAGAGTGATGCAATTTTATGTTGCTACACAAAACATAATAACAGACATGTGGGCCGGGGAGGCCGTTTGTTTTGAGCCAAAATCAAACAAGAAAATGGCCACAAAAAGATAATAATAAGAGAAAATTAAAAGAATTTGGAGATTAATTGCTTGACAATTAATTAATTTTAGAGATTTTGTATAAATACTCAGAACAAGAGATCATGTATCATGGTGTATATTGTAAATAATGTAGATATTTTAACCAACTTTATATTGAATTGAGTTTAATTAAGATTAATTGCTTGACAATTAATCTTAAACATTTAATCTCTTGCTAATTAATAGCAAGAGATTGCATTACCTTTGCAATAATTAAAGGTAATGTCAAGCCTTTATGCTTGACAGAATATCTAGGCGCAGCTGAGGTGTTGGAGAGATCCGGTTTGGTAACCTCAGGATCGGGTCTCTGCTTTTTGCAGATGATGTGGACCTGTTGGCTTCATCGGACCGTGATCTCCAGCTCTCACTGGATCGATTTGCTGCCGAGTATGAAGCGGCCAGAATGGGAATAAGCTCCTCCATATCAAAGACCATGGTCCTCGCCCGGAAAAGGGTGGAATGCTACAGGTCAAGGACGGGGGTCCTTCCCCAAGTGGACGAGTTTAAGTATCTCAGGGTCTTGTTCATGAGCGGGGGAAAGATGGAGCGGGAGATCGACAGGGGGATCGGTGTGGCGTCAGCAATAACTAGGACACGGCGTCAGTCCGTCAAAGAAAGAACTGAGATGAAAAGCAAAGCTCTCAATTTACAAGTCGATCTACGTTCCTACGCTCACCTATGGTCAACAGCTGTGAGTGGTGACCGAACGAATGAGATCGATGATACTAGCAGCCGAAATTAGCTTCCTTCCAGGAGCTCGGTGTCGAGTAGCTCCTCCTCCAAGTTGAGAGAAGCCAGATGGGGTGGTTCGAGCATCTGGTCAGGATGGCCCCCCAAGCGCCTCGCTGGTGAGGTGTTTCGGGCACATCCCACCGAGTGGAGATCAAGAGGCAGACCCCAGACCCGCTGGAGAGACTATGTTTCACATCTGCCCGGGGAACGTTTCGGGATCCTCCCAGGTGAGCTGGAGGATACAGCTAGGGAGAGAGAGGCCTGAGCTTCCGTCTTAGACTGTTGCTCTGCGACCCGGCCTCGGATAAGCGGAGGAGGACGGAATGGAATTGCTTGACACCTCTACAGTGCTGGTAGGATTCCCCTTTTAAACAAAGGGAAGTAAGTTTCTCGGGTTACTGACTTTGTAATATTTGGTTTGGTGCTTAATTATGTCTGAAGATGCCACGACGAGCCATCTGCAAACTGGACTGTCCCTGGTCAGAGGTCATAGATCATTTTTAGGGGGATGCATGCTAATAAGGAATCAGATGATGCAAACCATTGTTGTTGGTGGAAACAGAGCAGGATGTCACTACATCACTGATCTATCAGTTAGGTGTTTATTCTGAGAAGTAAGGAAGTTAACGTGTTTGTGCTCAAAACAAGTCCAAGTCTTTTTTAGATATACATCTTTGGAGAAGAAATGAGATCAAATGTCACATCTAACAACTGTTTACCTACCCCAGACAGCCAAAATCAATCAGCTCAGAGAGGATTTTTTGTAAATAACTTGTTCATTGAGAAGTTGTTTTTCTCTTCATGAGGTGTGTGTGGAGCTGATCAGGTTGTGAGATAACCATCAAATCTCTGATATGGCAACAGCTTATTTTAAGCTAAGGGAAGCGTGTTGTTTGCTAAACAAGAACACAGGTGGTTTCTACCTCATAGTCGCATGGTTGGAAAATCTCACCTTCAGGAGAGATGTGATAAACACACATCATTCAATGGACAAGTTTCATACAAACAAGCAAAAAAACTAAGTCAAATTTCAGAATAGGAGAAACATTTTAGTGAACTATCGAGTGAGGTGGACTTACTTCCAAATCCATTCTACCGGAAAAAAATAACTGATTTTTTTCTCATTGTTTTGAGATAAGACCTACAAGCATTTTACCATTCATTTGGATACTTTTTGTGTCACAAACCATTTCTTCCTCCATTAGAGCAAATCAGGATTCATACTGTTCCCATTAATGGGATTCTTCCTCAACCCAGCAACCTAAATTTTTATCTAATTTATGGTTTTGTTGGGCAAATTCAGCAAAATAGAAAAAAATGCTCTGAAACAAAACACATTCACACGTGTTTGCGACAAATCATGCCAGCTTTAAAGCACCTGCTGAATCAAAAGTTTTTATTTCCTGCAGGCTGTGACTGAACATCAGAAATTAAAGGCAAATATTTACTTTCACCTTTTATACTTCCATTAGAACCTGGGATTTGTTCGCCTGGAGGGCCGCGCAGGTCAAGAAGACCTTGTGAGAAGGCACGCTGATCTGCTGATGCCTTTGACAACGGCACAGCCGAGCAGCCACAAGGGAAGATCTGTCTGACTGGTGTGAATAAAACATGCTGTGGCATGTTGGTAGTGATGATCGAGGAGGCCTCTGCATTATTCATGTTGTAGTAGGTGAGGATGAGGGGGGCTAAAAGTGGTTGGTTGGTGTGGGAAGTGGGGTCGAAGGCTGTAAAAAGAGGAAGGAGAGCAAAACGATAGAGGAGCGAATGAGGAGGGGTGCAATATGAAGGTGTGAAGGAGTAGCTGTGTTAAAAAATGAGAGCGGGTCGTCCATCCTGCCACTGGCCATCACTCCAGGCTGTTTCCTTTGCTGACAGAAATCTCAACTCCACAATCCTGTGGGCTGAAATAGAAACTGTGAACATCAATTTATGATTATGACGCGTTAGTAAAGTAAGAAGACCAGCTCAGGTTCCAATATTAGCAGAAGTCAGAGGGAGTTAAAGAAGCCGACTGTGCTTATATGCTTCCACATTTAACAGCAAATCAATACCTATTAAAAGTCCTCACATGTGCTCCTGTGAGTGATGGGGATTGGATGGATGGGAGTCTTTAGCAGCGTTGATGTTATCCCAACCTCACTAACCCCAGAGACGGGTTGTCCCATAAGAGCTGAATCAGTGTTTTCCCTCTGCAGTGCAAAGCAGAGGAAATGTGTTCCAGTCAGCAGCTCTTCTCCCAGTCATAGAGAGGCCAGCAGACAAAACTGAGAGCAAAGCTGATGCTACTGCACCACCTGCAGGTTCTCAGACACACACTGTATGCTGCTATGCAGAGGCTGGGAACAAGCTCCACATTGGGAAGTTCAGATAAGTGCACCTGCAGTCTTTTTATACTAAAATACAAATATTTAGCAAATTATTCTTGTTCCGGGGACTTTTCATTTAAAAAAGAGGAAAACTATCTCTTGGAATGAGAATATCTGCAGTTTGTGTCCATTCATTTCTCCTGTGACACACCCTGCAGAGAAGGAGGTCAGTGATGAGCTGGGGAAGGCTCTGCATTGCAACAAATGTGCACCAGCACGTCTTATTCTGAGTTCAAATGAGGCGAACAGGCGTGTCATTGTATTTTTTTAAAATAGTGACTAATCATATATAAAAAGTACACCAAGTAGCAACACATCACTATTAACATATTCAACATCTCAGATGACCTTCAGTGATGTTTCCCAAACTGGCATAAGACTTCTAATATCTCTGGACTCATTTGGAGTGAAATTCATTGACTTATAAGTCTAAGATATGGCACATGATAAAAATGAGTTCAATTTTCACCATTATATTTTAATCTGAGTGTGTTTGATTATTTCCTTTTTAGTAGACTGAGATTACTCTGCAGTACAAATATGAACGACGGAGGAAGATGGGGAGGAGGTGGGGTGTAACTGGTGCCAACACGGCTTGATTACAGTAATATGAACGTTCAGTAGCAGCTGGAGCTTCCCAGTTTGAGCGAGCAGCACACTGACACACCCCTCCCTCACATCATAGAAATAAAGCATGCACATGCAGCCGGGTTTCAAACTCAGGAATAAAACAGAGTGTGGAGACAACTGTGCAGAGTCAACCTTTTAATGCCATTTATATTTGTTTTATTTTAATCCTATATAAAAATCAGATATTTAATATAATTTGGTGCAGAAATAAGATATAGATTGAGAAAAGACAAAGTGTCACTGCTTTTTGTTCTGATATTAAAAATAACTAAATTTAATCCACTTAAGCATCATCTTTTCATTTAGATTTTACTCTCAAATCTTGCCATCTTAAACATTTAACCTAATATGCCCTGTTGCAGCAGGACGGATGGGGGTTTATGTCCCAGATGAGAATGAGGCTTGGAACATTGACCTTTCTGTGTAGAGTTTGCATGTATGCGTGGGTTTTGTTCAGGTACTCTGGTTTCCTCCCACCCTCCAAAAACATGCATGTTAGGCTGATTCGCCATGGTAAAATTGCCCCTAGGAATGAGTGTGTGTGGATGGTTTTGTGTGCGTGGCCCAACGACAGACTGGTGACCTGTTCGGGGTTGTACCCGGCCTCTCGCCTTGAATCAGCCGGGATACACACCGGCAGCCCCCATAACCCTTTTAGGTGTGAACGGTTCAGAAGATGAATGAATGAATGCCCTGCTGCTTTAAAACTATCTCTATTTCAGAGCTTTTTGTTCATTTCAGTCACACAACTATGAATAGAATTTAATTACTAGTGTATTTTTCCCACTCAATAGAAACCCTAACACAGGAGAATATTGCTTAGGGGATTTTTGACACAATGTTTAAATTTCATACATATACATTCAGCCTTGAGGCTTTTCAGGATGTTATTCCTCCCTGTAGGATATTACTCAGTAACGAGACGGCTTGAGTCGAGCCTGAAAAAGCAGGGACATTAGCCACAGTTGCACTGTCATCAGGACTCAATGATTCATGTGGTAGGATTTATGGTGCGACAGCAAGACAGAAAACGGCCCAACTTCCCTCCAGGAACTGTGACTGAGGAAATTGCAAAAAGCAAGCGGATGAAAGCTGTAAGTGGAAGTAAATGTCATCATGAAAGTGACAAGCAGGAGTTCATTCATCCCGTACTATGAGAATGTGTCTCATTCATATAAAAGTATACATATCTACACACACATATTCGTACATGTATAAAATGTGTGAATGAAGTACACAATGAGAATATCAAACGTTGTCGAAATTTTTGTGTCATTTTGCAGGTCATTTTGAGCCGTACAGTGTAAATCCATGCAAAACAGTAACACAAAACAAGTTAAATTAATAACACCTTTATTTTAGAGGAGACATTTCTAATTTTAATGGAACTTTCCATTCTGTTCCGTCGTCTTCCGCTCATCCAGGATTGGGTCAGGGGTGCAACAGACTCAGACGGGAAGCCCAGGCTTCTCTCTCCCCAGCTGCATCTTCTAGCTCACCCGAAAGGATCCCAAGTCATTCCCCAGCCAGCTGTGAGACATAGTCTGTCCAGCAGGTCCAGGGTCTGCCTCTTGACCTCCTCCCGGTGGGACATGCCCAAAACACCTCACCAGCGAGGCGCTCAGGGAGCATCTTGACCAGATGTCCGAACTATCCCATATGGCTTCTCTCGACCTGAAGGAGGAGCAGCTCGACACTGGGCTCCTCCCGAATGCCAGAGCTCCTCACCCAATCTCTGAGGGAGAGCCCAGCCACCCTGCCAAGGAAGCTCGTTTTGGCCGCTTGTATCGATAATCTCATTCTTTCGGTCACCAACTGTGGGTGGTGAGTACCATCAAATTTTTTAAATTAGCAACCTATCCAGTCATTAGTTTGAATCAGAACTGGTCAAATCGGCCCGTTACATAATGTAAGGGTTCATTTTCTTGTTTTTGCATGTTTCTGTCTTAACAAAAAAAAAAGTGACAAGATGTGATTTGTACAACATAATAGTGACAAAGAGCCAGATGTAACCATAGTTTTTCTCACCACAAAGTACACCGTTACAAGTAAACAGTGTGTATGTCGAGTTTCTCCAAACAAGCATGATTAATAATGCAAATGTTGGTGCAGCAGTTTACTGAAACTACTAAAGTAGATTAAGTACAATGACATTGAAGCATTCAAGGACATCAACAACTTTAAACAAGATGTCAAGCGGCTGTTTTTTTCTCTTCATTTGACATCAAAATTAAACAATCATCATACAAAAACACAAAAGCATAGCTCGTTTCGCCTTGATTTACTATAGTGTACTTCAAAAATGTAAAAATCTGTATTTTTTTGTGCCTTACTTGCAAAAATTAGAATCTGGCAGAAGTCATCAAGACTCATCTTTGAAGTGTAATAAATATTTAAGCTAGTTTTAATGGAAGCCACTGTGGGAGTTGCTGATATCAGCTCAGAGTTTGGTGATAGAGCAGCTGGCTCTGATGGATACTTCACTTGGAGTAAAACAGATAAAAAAACATAATCTGATCATTAGATGCTAATGCATGTTGAAGCTCACGCATCCAAGTGAATACGGATAAGAAACCCAGAGCATGTTGGTGACCACTCAGCGAATTCATCCACTGTGAACGATATCTGATATGATTGAAAGCTTCATTAGTTGGTTGTAATGTTCGGTTAACCTGACGTGTCGCTTGTCAATCTATCAAACATCAACTTTTAATGAGACATTTAGGTTGACGATAGGAGACTCATTTATTTAAAATACAGTAAAGAAAAGGAGGAGAAGAGTTGGAGGAAAAGCTGGAAAGGTGGAGGTTTGCACTAGAAAGAAGAGGAATGAAGATCAGTCAGAGTAAAACAGAGTACATGTGTGTGAATGAGAGGGATACAAATGAAAAAGTGAGGTTACAGAGATGACATAAAGAAGGTGGAAGATTTTAAGTACTTAGGATCAACAGTCCAGAGCAATGGAGAGTGTGGAAAAGAGGTGAGGAAGCGTGTGCAGGCAGGCTGGAACGGGTGGGGAAAAATATCAGGTGTGATGTGTGAAAAAATAGTTTCACCTAAAATGAAAGGGAAGTGTACATATCGTGGTGAGACCGGCCATGCTGTTTGGTCTAGAGACAGTGGCATTGAGAAAAATAGAGGAAACAGAGATGGAGGTAGCAGAGATGAAGATGCTGAGGATCTCTCTGGGAGTGACCAGGATGGACAGGATCAGAAATGAATATATCAGAGGAACAGCACATGTTAGAGGTATTCGAGATAAAGTCAGAGAGGCCAGACTGAGATGGTTTGGACATGTGCAGAGGAGAGAGAGGGTACATTGGCAGAAGGATGCGGGGATTGGAACTACCAGGAAAGAGGCCTAGAGGAAGACCAAAGAGGAGGTTCATGGACACAGTGAAGGAAGACATGAAGATAGTTGACGTGACTGAAGAAGATGCAGCAGATAGGGTTAGATGGAAGAAACTGACTTGCTGTGGCGATCACTGAAGGGAAATATCGAAAGAAGAAGACGAAGCAAAGAAACATTTTAGAAGACCAAGAAGAAGCATTGTAGAAACTACTTAATAAATTAGTGGTGATTCAGTATTGATCCATCTGAAGTGGGACCCTTAGCTTTAAGCTTAAAAAGTTACTACAATTTTTATAAGCAAAGAAAATCAAGAACGGAACCTTGAGTTTTTCTTGTGGTTTGTGGTAATTGATCATTTATTGCTAACTGTTTGTTCCAAGGTTGAAATTGCATCCACTTTCTCTGTGAATCTTTAGAGGAACTAAACCGTGGCCTCTCCCTGAGATGTAGCAATACTTTCACTCCATGTCTCAGTTCCTGATAACTAAAGTTTTGCCACAGCGAGTTCTCCTATTGGCCCAAAAAACCCCAGATTACAGCAGAACTCTGTTGGCATGAAAGACGATTCTCAATGAGCCGTTGATGTTTCGGCATGACTGATTAACTAAGACTGGCCCGATTAAAGCAACGTGCAGGAGGATGTGGGATTCTGCATCTGTGGCAGAGTGTTTGTGTGTGGAAGCAGTGGGTGGGAGGCATGCAAGGGGGTTGGGGGTCTCGGCAAATAGCCGTTGTCTTTCTCAGAAAAGTGAACTAGTCTCACCCAAGAGACAGATGAGCAATGTGTGAGGGCTTTGTGGTTTATGGACAGAAGCACATTTCTCAGGCTGCCAAAGCAAAAGAAGAAACACTTTAGGTGGAAATAACTGACAGTTGTGCCAGTTCCCATAGAGCGGCACATGTCGAGAAAGACTTGTTTTACATGTTCATTCATCATAAATTACAAATATATTATCCACAGAAGTGATGCTCATAAGGAGTTATATAGCTGAGCAGGAAACGTCCTTTATGTCTGATTAGAGTTTGATAAATCCCTCCTGATGTTACTGTATGAAAAAGATTGTTACCCTTGTAACAAATTTAAGCAAACCAGTGCTCCGTTTCTTTTTGAAAGAAACCAGACCAAAGATCAGAAGGACTTTTCAGACTCCATATGTGGCAAAGTTCTGACATTGTAAAAGTGTGACTGGATGAAGCTTTGAGCATTTTTATGGAGCTGCTTTGAAGCAGAAATGTTCACCAGTGTTCACAAACCATATCTTTTCTCAGCAATTTTCTTTCTCAAAACTATGTAGAACTTCATTTTGCTCTTTTGAATGGAGTCCTAGGAGTCCTGAACTGACCCCCCCAAAAAAAGTCAAATGTAAAAAAAAACTAAATCAAAGAATAAAAGGATAAATGTGTCTGGATTATTTTTTTCTCCTCGAAATGAAGATGGAATGCGACAGAAAACAGCAGCCTAACTGATATAGAAGTCTAAAGTAATGGATTCTATAAGAGCAAAATAGTTCACTAAATATCAGAAAGGGTTTTTGAAAAACTTCTATGTCTTTATTTTGTGGGAACAAGCAGTAGGGTGAACTTTGACCCACTTCTTTTAGATTCTACTGTACTTACTTTTTGTTTTAACAATAAATTACATTAATCTATTATTTTCCCAACCCAGCTTCTTCTTCTAGCTCGTCCAACTGGACCCTGAGGCACTCCTGCACCTGCTGTGAGACATAGTCTCTCTAGTAGGTCCTGGATGACAGGTTGATTCAAACTCTGATTGATATAAACTGATCGGTGGAACCTCATTTTAGGACTCTTTCATTTGGGAGTTTTTGATCACCATGCACAGCTGGTAACCATTGTTGAGAAAGGGAATGACGATTAACTGATAAAGTAGCATCCAAATTGTTGCAGATGACATATGATCTCCCCCTCCACCCTTCCCTCACTTGTGGAGCAAGATCTCTTTTTTTATTTTATTCCATAGGACATTTGAAGATTATTGGTGTGACTGGAGAAGATGCAACAGATAGGGTTAGATGGAAGAAACTGACTTGCTGTGGCGACCCCTGAAGGGAAATGCCGAAATGAGAAGAAGACAATTCCATAGGACACTTAAACTCCTCCACTTGATGCAGGACCATGCAACTGAATTCTTTTTAATCTTTAAAAAAAATTGTATTATGTTAATCCCTCATGAGGAAATTACTTTTGCAGCATTGCACCACAGCAG
Organism: Neostethus bicornis; assembly: GCA_902685375.1. Taxonomy (NCBI): domain Eukaryota; kingdom Metazoa; phylum Chordata; class Actinopteri; order Atheriniformes; family Phallostethidae; genus Neostethus; species Neostethus bicornis. Next base: position 14,834,825 of record LR738553.1, on the reverse strand, counting down.
GCAGCCAAGCCGGCACGAATGGTGGGAGTAACTTGGGTTAGGTGTCTTCTTCAGGGCCACTTAGGGATAGACTCAATGGGAATCGAATTGGGTTCTCACAGTCCATGGAAAGATATTCTACCACTGAGCTAAGACCTCTTCTAAAGATAGTATACTAGGTTGAAAAACTATTGAGAGCGCTCCACCTTTTTTTGGTTGAGAACCATAATTAGATTTGGAGGTGCCGATTACCATCTTGACCGGACTGAATCAGTCCAGTGAGATTTGAAGATATAGGCTAGTGAAGCCAACAGGACCATGTCATTGCAAAAAGTAGTACATTCTCTTTTTACTTACTTTCTTCATTTAGATTAACAAAGTAATCAGAATTATTACAACGTGAAAGCGAAGGAAAAATAACACCAACATTTGGAAGAGTCTTCTTCGCAAGGTTTGTCCTTACCTGGTGGGGTCCAGACAGACAGAAATAATGATAAGAATTTGTAAAAAGCCCCAATGAAAGCAGCATGATGGGAAAAAAAATCCACAAAGATCAAAACACAAACAGATCAACAGGGAATGAAGAAGCTTTCCAACTAGGTCAGTGTAGAGAAGGTGATAACACAAAAGCAACATGTCACAAAAACAGGGGGGAAAAAGCTACAGGGATTAGAAGTGTTTCTCATTTTGTCCCTTTATTTTTTTATCTAAGCACATAGAAATGTGTTTTTGTCTTGTCAAAAACTGGAATAGATGATCAACAAAGAGAAACAAGAAATGTGAGATTCATGTTAGAAGAATATGCTGGTAACAAGACATATTTTGCATAACTTTTTTGGTTACTTTGCGCTTTTTGACAGTATGTGAAGAAAGAGAGGGAATGTGTTTTTGGAATAAATCAGTGCAGAATTTTGTCTAAAAAAGAAAACCAAAAAAAAAAAAAAAAAGAAATCTACAGAAGCACATCAAAGGCCATACAATGACACATTTGAACAATAGATTCACAAAAAGATCCCGAACCACATGCATACAGTTTTAAATACTTCTAATAAAGATAATGTACATTTTACTTCCAGTGAAGGTGAATCAACTTTTTAATGTGTGATCTCAGGACCTGTAGCTCACAAACCTGACGCCTTGGAGACTTTTGCAGTTTCAGCAACAGCGGCAAATAAATTAAAATTTAAAAATATAACCACTGTCATTCTGTTTTTAATCATTATTTTAACTTGTGTTTAAAAAAAATCCCCATTGCTGGATTGAGTAGAGTAGTTTTGCTTCTACAAAGACAGTTCATTCATGTGGACAGCAGGGTTGTATTTCTGCCTGCAGGAATGGATGGTGCAGGAGTGTGGGGGTGGGAGCTTCTGCAGCAAGGGTCACGCTGGGACATCAGCCGAGTGCAAAATGAGGTCGCCAATGCAAGTCGAGTCCCTGGCAAAGTGCAGGCCACTCCCTGCGATAGCTGCAAGCTTTACTACTGCTTTTCATCCTCTCTAATACTCTCCATCAATGAGTTAAAAACCCCACCCAAGATCCATCCACTCTATTTCCTCCTGCCTCCATCCTCTTCCATGTCTGATGATGCAGGGATGCTGCAGAGGACACACCCATCCATGCTCTGCTGTCTCTTTTTGACCCTGAAAGGTTGTGCAGATGATGGTGCTGCAGTGGCTGCACACAAGTTTTCTCCTTGTTTTTTTTTCTAAAGGGCAATTTAAAAGAGGAGGAAGAAAAGACTTTAAGTTGAAGCTTCAAACACACATAGAAGGATGTTTTCAATTAAAGAATGTAAATGAGCATGAATGGGATAATGCTCACTGAGATGCAGACTTTTTCAACCTAGTTTATTGGCTAATTAGGTTTATAGTGAAAAGGAAAATAGGAGTGGAAAAAAAAGAATATACGTATATAAAATTGATCCTTTTCTGTGATCAGTTTATTGTAACTTAAAGATAAATGAATAAAGCTACAAATCTAAGGATACATGCACATTTCGGGGTGCTGATCTCATGTGTTTATGTAGCAATATATTAAAAAAAAAAATACCTCAGTGACATATTTAGCATTTGCATATTCAGAAATATTTGCACACAGAATGAGCTCAAACCTCATTTAGTGACAGAAAGATAATGATAGCCTGAAATAACTTGTCTCTTTCTTCCAGATAAATGTCTGGAGTCTGAGCTATAAACATCAGCAAAAAGAGAGGATGTCTGGTTTCCCTTTTTTCTGAGCTGTTTAATCCCACTTTGAGCTCCAGCTCATTGAAACATGCTGCTGCTGATGTAATATGAGCAAAACTAAGCTAACCACTTTGTGGTAAAGATTTGGAAAAAGTTTGCACTTTGTGGGGACTTTTCTGCTTGCTGGTTGGGTGATTCAAATAATAGTGTCCCATGCAACTGTCCATATGTGTCCTTCATTTATCTTGAATCCAGTAAGCCTCCTTTGCTGCTTCAAAAGGACATTTGTGCTTTTATTTTCATTTTTAAATGCTTCGTAGTGGTGTGATGGTGAGTAAACTTGTTCTCTGAAGTATCAGTTAAATAACTCAATGTACATTAGTTTTGTTTAGTTTAGTTTTTTCCTTTATGTCCATGCTCATTAAACACAAATTATTTCATTAAGTTTCTTGATCTAAATGACAGCTATATTCCAATCCATTCAGTTACAGCTCCTTGAGATCTGATAAAACAGACATGCAACCGACATGCAAAATCTTAATTGTGTGACACTTTTGCATAAAAGAAAATCTAATGGAATGTTTCTAAAATCTCAGTGAAGTCATGTCACTAAAATTAAGAGCACTTTTAGCAGAACAGAGTCTCTGTATGTAGTACATAGGCCACTGTGTTGTCACAGGACACCCTCATACAGAGGGAGAAGAGGTAATAGGTTATTATGAAATAACTAAAATGTCAGGCAAAATATTTAGTTTTAAAGCATTTTGTTAAAAATCACAGCACCGATTATAGCATCGATGACAGATTCGGTTGCATCGATTATAACATCGACGACATCATCAATTATAGCCATAACATCGATGATAGCATCGATAACATCATTGTAATGTCCTCATCGATGACCTTATCAATAATTAGAAATGCTTTTATTGCCATGGTCAATGAAGAGGATTATATTGTCATTACATAATAATACATAATGTAAATGTATATATGTTTATATTGTCGTTTAGGTTGTCGATGAGGTAATTGATGATGTCATCAATTTTGTCATTGATGCTATCATCGATGATATCCTTGATGCTATCTGTGATACTCTCATTGATGATGTCATCGATGCTTTAAAAAAATATATTACAGGTTATATTCAAAGCTATAATCAATGTTATCATCAATACAATAATCGGTGATGCCATTGATGCAATAATTGATGATGTCATCGGTGCTATAATTGATGTTATCATCAATATTATAATCAATGCTATCATTGATGATGTTGTCGATGCTATAATCGGTGCTACGTCGCGGACGTTGTAGAGAACATGAAAGGAGTGTGTGCCTGGATTGCATAAAAAAACCTAATTAGGTGCACCTTATGTATGTTAAATACAGTAATGACACATCACTGAGACTACGCCTTTAAGTACAGTGCGTCTTATTGTCGTGAAAATACAGTATATGAGCAGCCAGGTATATTAAAACAAGGTCATAAAGAGGCATGTGCGGGACATTTTAACCTTGTTCCTTTTACTCCTTGCTGAATGTTTTTGCATGTGTGTATAATTATTAACGTATTCAAGTAAATGTGTGTAAATTTAAAGATAGGACATTTATAATACAAACTTATAAAATGACAAATATAAACTCATTAAGGCCTATTTAAAGTTTGTCATTTTTAACTGCAGCTTAACAATTAAGCCAATTATTTGGTAAAAGTTTGCGATTCATTATTTAGGATCAGAAAGTTTTTTTTTCTTTCAGAGAAAACCAACTGTGTGTATTTATGTTACCACGGGAGCCAATCTAAAAAACTTTCCCACCAACTTTTTTGTAGTCAAACATGAGAAAATGATGCTCAACAAAAACCAAAGAGGGGGGAAAGAGAAAAAACCTCAAACTAACCTGAGCTGTAACTTCCCAAAACACACACCTGATGAGAGGGGGTTTTTTTTTGTAGAAAACAAAAAGTTCTCCTTTTAATGTCTCCTGCAACATTATACTGTACATTTACAGTACAGACTCAGGTTTTAATTCCATTCTGCACATCACAGTTTACAATTTTCAAAAAAAACAAAAACACAACCATCAGAAAAAAAGACATTTGCACAAATAAAACCAATAAAAAAAAATTATAAAAACAGTACTTTTAACTTTCATGTTCACAAGTACCATTTTAAGAACAAAACATCAGATAATGAACAACAGAGCAGACAAATGAAATCATTTGCTTATTTAAATAGAAGAAAAAAGATATTTCAGATGATGTAATTAAATAACCAATCAAACAAAAAATATATACTTCTCTATATAACTCTGATATTTTCAAGTCAAAGCAATCCTGTCCCTTAAACAGGGAAAAAAACACAGACATTAAAAACAGCAGAGGATCTGCAGAGCTTTGATTAGCTGCCATCATTCTGTGGCCTTCTACCTAAAACATCACATCTGAGCAACACGTTTGGCACAGAAAAAGACGTTTGGCCTGGCAGTAGCATTTTGCATCATAAATGAGGGCGGAGCTGAGCTCTAGTTCCATTTTTTTATAAAGAAAAATTAAATAAGGAACAAAAGACAGCAAAAATACAACAGTCTGTGCAGCAACATAATTTAGGATGAGTGGTGTTCTCCCCAGCAGTGGTAGCAGCTCAGTCCTACTGCAGCATGCTTTTGATAGTCTTGTTTGTTGAGTCATCATTCAGATGTTTGGTTGTGTACCTGAAAGAGTAAATACCAAAGTTCAATTCATTAAAAAATTCAACTAAAGACTTTGCTTTTTTTTTTTTTATCTGAAATGTGTCCCTTTGATAGACTAGTCCCTGGTCGAGGGCATTTAAGACCCATTTAACTACAACTGCAGCGACCAGACAGCATACATTTCTTCTCTGGCTTTCTGTCTCGCACACGCCCTGTCCCAATCTCATAAAAAGAAAAAAAAAGCAGCAAAGCTCACGGCTGTAGAGAGAAAAGTACAATTGTGGTGTACTTCAGGGCGTCATGCTCATTATAATTGAAGGCACTGCAACATAATGCATGATGTTCACTCATACGAGGCTAGGTCGCGAGGGCAACAGCCTCAGATAGGAAGTTCTTACCCCAGCTGCATCCTTGAGCTCCCGGGAGGACCCCAGCCAGCTGTGAGACATAGTTTCTCCACCGGTGGGACGTGCTTGAGGCAATCAGGAGGTATCCTAACCTGATGCCTGAACCACCCCATCTGGCTTCTCTCAATCTAATTCATACTTGAAGCCTATAGCAGAAGTGTGTTCTGTAAGAAATGTCTCTTATGAACTTTATTTGCAATTGAAAGTGTGGGACAGTTTCTTCTACATCCAGGGTAAATCCTCTTAAAGGAGGAGGCTCGTTTCTCGGAACCAAATATTTAAATATGACAACGTCCTGTTGACCAAAACTCCATAGTGCAAAGAAAACATTTGTTTGATTGTTCACATCAAACAATCATCTTTAACAAAAGTTAGTAAAATCCTTTCAATTCAAGTGTATTATTATTTCACTATTTCAAAAATATTAGTAATGTGCTAGGCTCCTAAAACAAGCATGTGAATATCTAACTTTGGTCTAGGTAGATCCTTTTGACTTGGTCATTTTAAAAGTAGCTTTTATGCTGAAAAAGTGTGACAACCCCTGTTCTAGCAGATTAAAGCTTTCAAAAAAAAACTTCTTAATGGAGCAGAGAGATTAAGTCCTGCCTCTATTATGAAGACAAAGAGGTTGGCTCAGAAACTGCGGGCATGGTGCAGATGAACTCTAGCAGACAGTGAAGACGAGGTGTCAGAAGGAATTGACCTCCACTGAAGAGGCTCTGACTGGAAAATGAGTCATCGAGCTGAAGGCCACCAACATAAACCAGAATATGTTTCTGCTGCTATTGAAGTGATGAGCCCCTAAAGCAGGGAATCCTTCCCTCTGAGAAGAGATGACTATGAGTTGAGCTGACCTGAGAGCATTGAGAAGACCGTCTACACTGTTCGGAGGTTGATCTTTGAGGACTTTGATGCAGCCCTTCATCTGTGGATTGACAAAGGACGACATCAGCAGGGAGCTAAACAAATTCCTTGTAGCATTGAGGAGAAACTCACATCGATTTTGGAGGACTTGGCAAAAGCTCCTACTGGATGAACGTAGTCATACAAGATGATCACCCCGACCATCACCCTGAGGCAGAAGGACACCGTGTCCTCATTGGTGAAACGGCTACGATACTCCCTGAGAGGATGAAGATGGGTTAGATGAAGAAAAGTCCTGAACAAAAGAAGACAGAGTCGCAAGAAGCTACTTACGGAGTTTCCAGCATGACCTTACACACGCTGGCCATCGTGCTTAAACAGTCTGTCGTGTTCTCAATCGGCAGGTTCTTGTTCTATTTCAAGAAGAAAAGAAGTTCACACGTCGCATCAAAACGTTACAAATAAAAATAAAAGTTATTTTAGGAGCTCTCTTCCCACCATCTCCACTTTGTCTTGTTTTTATCCTTCTCATTTACACATAAAAATCCTGGATGTCTCACCTCTGATACGAACTTCGTGGTGCCATCACTTAACGTCTTCAGCATGGGCGTGGCATCAGCGTAAAACAGAGATATTCTATTGGCTAACTCGTTGTTAACCTCGTTCTCACCTTCAGCCTGGAAATCAGAAAAAAAATTATTCAGATCCAACGTCTAGAATAAGAGAAAGTGCAGCCTTTTCTGTTTTTAATGCAGAACTTTCATCTTAAAAATTACATAAAAACTCTCATTGGTCCTGAAAAAAATGCAATGAATTTAGTCAAGTTGGTGCTTTTGTGTTCGAACACATGGAGGAATATCTATTTAATAAAAACACTGATGTGAACCACATCGCCGAGAACCTCGTTCCTCCCCCGACTTCCCATCTGAATAACGCATCTCTTCTCTTTATACTTTCAAAGATAAAAACACCAGGTGAAAATAAAAGAATGAGGCTGCCTGTTCAAAACGTGTCTGCATATTTAAAACAAGAAGAACATCTCCTGCCGTCATGAGATCCCAGACACAATATGAATGAATCCTGACGAACTTTCAAACCTATTCACGTTCTAACAAACAGTGACAGGTAAGCTCAAAGCCTGCCTGAGCAGGACAGATGTGCTTCAAACCAGATGTCTGAGTGATTCTGGTATCTGCGTGGTGCCTAAACCATTAGTGACGGCAGCCTGGGCTTCGTTTTGGAGGGATGGATCCAAACAACTATTCTGATCAAAAGAAGAAAAATAGTGAATACATGGAATAAGAAAAGCACTCTAGGAAATGATAAGTACAACCACCAGCAGCTCTGAAAAGCTTTTATATGTCCTCACATCAGCTAAACAACATCGTGACAAAACAATATAAATAGCTTCAGAATAGAAGAAGCAATTGATAAACAATTTTTACAAAATGTGAGGTACTTGTCAAAAAAAAAAGAAGTCTTTAACCAGGTTGAAGTTCATAAGCTGAGGTTTTGGTCCGCTCCTTTTACATACTTTTCTGATCAATTGTCTCGTATGTAATATTTCTTCCTTTCTGATTTGAATCTTCAGTTGCTTCTGCTTATCAGGGGCCAGGTTGTGGTGGCTACAGACTCAGACGGGAAACACATGCTTCTCTCACTTCGGGTGCATCGTCAAGCTCACCTGGTAGGATCCCGAGGTGTTCCCTGTCCAGCTGTGAGACATAGTCTCTACAGCAGGTCCTGGGCCTGCTTCTGAGTCTCCCCCGGTGCGGCATGCCCAAAACACCTCCATAGCGAGGCATTCAGGAGGCATCCTAACCAGATGCCCAAACCACCCCAACTGGCTTCTCTCGAGGATCAAGGGCTCGACTCTGAGTACCTCCCAGATGACAGAGTTCCTCACTCTATCCGTGAGTGACATTCTAGCCACCCAGCAGAGGAAGCTCATTTCAGCCACTTGTATCCCCAATCTCATTCTTCCGGTCCGCACCCACAGCTGGTGATCATAGGTGAGGGTAGGAACGTAGATCGACTTGTAAATCAAGATTTGAATGTATATCAAATATAAAACAAAAAAAATATTCTGAAGTGATTTAAGCTCATGTTTCCATCTCACAGCTCACATACATCTGTCTGGGATGACCAGGCAGACACGGGACACACAACAGAATTTTTGTGAACTAAAACATGTTTCCTGATTGAAAAAACTTGGTAAGATACGACAAGGTGCAACACAGAAACTACCCACGCTACATTAATTCGTTACTTCAAATCCCATAAATTTTCTGCTATTTTGTCACAACTGTGTTTTTTGACCAAGAGGATCTGCTCACTGGTATGTTGTTGATCCGCATCCGACTCAGAGTTCTTCTGTAGTAGCTGAAGTCATTCTGAATGGCGGGATTTGTCATCTGTGAATGAATTAAAAAAAAAAAAAAGAAAGAGTGAAGCAGATTTGTCTTTAGGTGGATTGCCCGCAGCAGGAAGTTCAGCTTTGCATCAAAGGCTTCGTCTTTATGACGGATCATTTCAGCCGACAAGGCAGAAATGAGGTTTTCTGGGGGGATGACAGAAAAGGAACACTGATACAATTATGGGTTTATTTGCTGAACTGAGTCTAACACAAGCATTCATCTGCTCCTTTACATCAACATCCACCGTCCTACTGTCAGGAAATATGTGGATAACTCTTTTTTTAAACAGGCAATCTGTAGCAGTTTAAAATAACGCCAAAATCGACAATCCTCAATTAAAATTTACACATAAAATATCAGCGAACACAATCAGGTTCCCCTAAAAATAAAATTCCTCGTCTGTTTTTGCCATCCAACCAGAGAGCTTCTTTCAAAACCAGCTCTACCAGTGAGAAGTTGTGATGGTGCTAATTATCGGCATTTCTGTCTGTCAGAGTGAGAGCTGGAGTGGCAGCGTGCTGCTCCTGCTACAATAGACTGGTACCCAGTCTGTGTCCATGGTGCCCACCAGCAGACACAGGCTGCTTTACCAGGGAGGGGCTGCGCCATGCAGACACGCTAACTAGGTCAGAAGCCCATGCACGGGTGTGAAAGATTGATGAATAGTCCTGGCATGCCACCTTACACCTCCCCTACCTTCATGTTTTATCTTGCCAGGATGGGCAGCGGCTACTAATTGGGGCTTCACAGCAAATTGCCTCGGGGACGTTTTTCTTATTTTAAGTGTTTATGTCTTGGACTTAAGAGGGAATCTAGTTCATTCGCCATCTTGGAATGTTCAGAAAAATCAAGCTCTTATACGACTTGTATCGGAGTGGCACTCGAGCTTTGAGTGGGATGTTTTCAAGAGCAATTCATCAACACTTTGTCGTTAATTCAAGCCACCTTAGAACGTCTCCAATTTGGTTCCACACACATTTCCTCACTTTGCTTGACAAGATGAGACCTCCTTTCTTGTATTGCCCTCATTAGCCATTTCCCTAACGTATTACAAACAGTGGAGCACCATCGAGCATCCACACAAATGCTAATTTAGCTCTCACATGGATAAAATCAATTGAGGTGCATCAGCAGCTTGTCGGGTGACTAATAGGTCCAGTTTGTAAGCGAGCATAGTTTACAGAGTTAGAGTCGAGGTATGTTAGAGAAACAAAAAGACAGGCGTACTTTAAGCTCATCAAAGCGCAAAGTGAAGTGGAGGATTTCTGCAAACTGCTTGGCCAGCGCCTGCTCCCGCTCCAGGTGTTGAGTTGGATCGCTATAAGTCTCGTTGGTCAGAGCTCCCAGGAGGCTGTGCAATGCTGCCTCTGTTAGAAAAAAAAGACAGACTTCAAGTTAGAAGTGCAGCACTGTCAGAATTTATACATCTACGGGGCTTTTTAGTCATGACATAAAGACCAGAGAGCGGACGACACTTCAGCTGATGCTTGTAAACTTTCTGATAGTCAGTCCGTCCTGCTGAACATTCAGCTTTTTGTCATGTGGGCAGCCACTTAACAACTACAGCAACCCTTAATGCAGAGATCCAAAGGTCAGAGAAAGGAAGAAGTGATGAACACTCAGGTACAAAACGCAGGCTGGTGGAGAAACGACTAATGAAACGTCACATCTGGAACAACCGATTGGTTTAGTTCTGATTTATTTAACTTTTTTATGTGAGCGTCAGCTGCGAAGAACAGAAAAACTAGAAGGTCATGCGAATTTTTAACGATGTCTTCTGAAAGAGCAACAACCTGATGTGTGGTTTAGATATTGCTCGGCGTGCATCTCTACTCGTATTTTAATCAATATAAGTTTGAAACAGTTTGTGAGCCTTAAATTTAGTGGGAACACATCAGCAGGAGGGCTGCTCCTTAGATGCAAGATGAATATTGGATGAAAAAAAAATAGTTGAGCTGCTTCTTGCTCCTACTAAGTTGTTTTAATACCACAAAAATAGCCTCAGTAGGGTTCATATTTGTAAAAAAAAAACTGTTGTATCAATAGAGACATAAAAATGAAGAAAAATAAAAGCTAGAATTGGTTCTTTTTATAAAGGACTCTTTGTGAGGTCAAGGAACTGTCCAAACAGATCGTCAGCGCAGTTTGATCTGCAAGCAGTGTGTCGACTATCTGAAGCATCCAGATTAGGGTGAAGACAGATAATGGGGCAGTGGTGTTGCCCAAATTGCCCAGGGCCCAATACCAGTCTCGGGAGAGCTGGGGTGGTAGTATTTTAGAGAAGAAAAAGAGGGGGCTCGGAGGGCTATCCTGCTCAGATGCAGATGAGACATGGGACCAATTATCTTATTGGCGTGGAAATGGATGGAGGCTGTGGGAGTGGCACGATTTCATTCAAGCAGGATTACACTCATTGTGTCGACACTCGGTAAACACAAAGCCTTAACATAACATGCCCGTGCACCGGTAATTAAGGAGCCATGACGGCGGTCAGCAGAGTCATGAGGAAAAACATGGTGGGAGAATTTTCCAGTACTAAAAGGAAATTCTTGATCAAATATAACCCAATTTGCAATAGGGATCTTTATTTAGAGATGCATGTCATGTTATGGTTTGATAATGATATAAACCTGACAGAGTCGACAGGAAACCAACAAGACACACATGCAGACAGGGTCTACGGAAGATAATGGTAAAAAGACTTTGTGGAGACGGGCAGAGAGCTGCCAGAGCGCTGCGGTAAATTGAGCACATCTGCTGTCCGGTAATGACTTCCATCTGCTTGGGCCGATGTTTGCAGAGCGGCGGCTGATTAAAAATGGCCTTAGTGGTGCGTTTTTTCTTCCTCTCGTCTACATTCCAGTCAAAACAGAAGTTAAGATGGAGCAGAAACTGCTACTCTAGTATGTCGGGAAATCAGGGGGGTGGGCGAGGGGCGACGTGATGTCTTATCTCATTAGCTCATCCTGCCTTAGCAGGAGGGCAGGATTTTGGTGCATGGGGATGCAGAAAAAGGCGGGTCAGAAGACGGAGGAAGTTCAACATGGCATTTCTTGATTTGGCCAAAGATTTTGTTCTACTTTGAGATAAAATAGCAAGGTGGAACAATAAATTTGAGCTCTGCCCAATTTGGTTTTGATGTTATATTACTTTATCTTCTTTATAAAAACTGATCATCAAATTTTGTCTACTTTTGTCTCACTAATTCTTCAAGTTGTTGCTTTGCCAAGCAAACTATATTTCTTTTTCTTAAAATTTACATTTAAATATTAGTCATCCTGACCAGATGCCCGAACCACCCCATCTGGCTCCTCTCGACCTGGAGGAGGAGCAGCTCGACACCGAGCTCCTCCCGGATGGCAGAGCTCCTCACCCGATCTCTGAGTGAGAGCCTAGTCACCCTGGCCGGGGAACAACTTGAGATCTTTCCGGGTTAGCTGGAGGATGCTGCTGGGGTGAGAGAGGCCAGGGCTACCCGTTTAAGGCTGTTGTTGGAATTATACAATACTAACGATTCTCTATATGATTGATGAGTATAAACGTATCAGAACCACCAGATCCGTCTCAAAATAGTGTATAAGTGCTCCATCTTGATATGTAGCCACCATATTTGTAGAGGTAAAATAAATAGGAATTTATTCCCCAATTTTTAATGAGGGTGTCTGACAAGCAATTAAAAAAAATAACAAGGCTCAATTTGAAATGTAACCTGTAAAATTTAATTCAGCTGTTTGTAAATATTTCTAGTTAATTTTAGTGAAGAATTTGTTTCATCTGAGCAGCTCATAATTACATAAGCTTATTTCCCTGGTTTTCCTGCTCTGTATATCGTTCTAACACCTTGTAGTAAACTTTCAGTTTGCCGCGTGTGAGATAGAACGCCAGACTGCGAAGGCCAACATAGCCCCTGAAGCCAAAAGTCAAGGCAGTGAATTAAAGGAGAGATGACCTACTTTTGTTACATAACAGCCGTCATCAGACCGCCGCCGCCCACTGCTCCCATTGACTACCTTCTCCGCAGCCGCTGATATCACACGGCTGAGGGCACTGAAGCATGAGGAGCTCTATCCCCCTCCCCTACTCAGCTTCAGGGTCATAAGAAGATCAGGGAGTGGTAAATCTACATCCCCACCCCCCATCTTCACTATGCTAATTAAACAAGCTACAGCCCATCCCACTCAGGGGTCAGCACACTCTGCAACGCAAGCAGCATGCTGATGAACGCAAGGCGGTGCGTCATTTCTAAGCATGCTACGAGAGGCAGGCTTGCATGTTATGTGGACGCATCGCATGTCTGTTGCCGTATCCGGCTGAGCAGTCAATAATTCAGATGCACACACAAACAATTAAGGTCACGTATGGCGGCTGTGTCTGTGCACCGCCACTTAAATAGACCTTTATACATTCAGGACATTGATCTTTCACCCAACAGTGTTTCACATTACAAACATCAATACCATGTCTTACACCATGTGAATTACACAATGACAGTGTGACATCTTGTACGTCCTCCAGACCTACAGGATTGAAACCTGCAGTACTGTTGTGACGTAGAGTGACGGAATGTTCCTGGTGCTCTGGTACATACCTAATCTCTGAGAGAACTCGTAGAACTTCTTCAGCTTCCCAACCAAAGGAACCACAGCTGCCCACGCCTGATCCTGCAGGTTTTCATCATTTGGGTTTTGAATGGCCTGGAAATTACACAGATGATTGTTTGTGTCTTTTATTTGCAACACAGGAAGATGAAATGGAGTATAGTATAAAAGTATTTCTCCTATCTAAACTGGAATATCTAAAATTAAACAAATAAATGCATATATAATATCATTACCTTTCATTATCTCAATAAAATAAAAAAAATAAAATATGTAACATATTAAAATATAATTTATTTTCTTCTTTATACAATCAAATTAAAATTCTGACCACTATCGGTACAAAGGACCGCCTGTTGTGCTCTTTTTCACAAGATGGTTGCGGCAGTCTTTGGTGGAAAAAGCTCCACCATATCTCATACAAGGGATGGGAGGTATTGTTTCGAATCTTGTGCAGCTTGATCAGCATCCTTCTGTGACCTACAGAGTCCACAGAACAGCCAAGGACAGAGCTTGCCCTCCAGATCAGCTTGTCCAGTTTCCTCTTTTCCCTCTCCATTATTCTTCCACACCATGAGGCCACTGATGTGGATGCAACAATGGTGTCATAAAAGGTCTTTAGAAGTGTCCGATGCACACTGAAAAATCTCCATCTCAGGAAGTCAAGGCGACTCTGAGCCTTCTTGTAAAGGACACCAATGTTATCTGACCAGTCCGGTCAGTTATTAATGTGAACACCCAGGTATCTGTGGACATCCACCCTTTACATGAGGAGTCCATGAATTTTTACTAATGGGGTCAGAGTTGCCTTTTCCAGAACTCAATCATCATCATCTTTTGTCTTGGTGGCATTAACGTGAAGGTGATTAAGTTCGCACAGTCATCAAAGTCATTGACTACCTTCCAGTACTCCAGATTGTTCCTTTCAGACACACACTAAACAATGGCCGTATCATCAGAGAACTTCTGGATGTGACAGGTGTTTGAGTCATAGCACAAGTCTGACATGGAGATAGTTAAAAGAAAAGGACAGAGTGCTGTGCCTTGTGGAGCTCCCTTGCTGGGGAATACCTGATCAAACCCACAGTCTTAAGCCTTACATACAAGGTGGTTTGTTGGTCAGGTGGTCGATAGTCCATGCTGTCAGCTTTCTGTCGACCTATTCTCCAAATTTTTCCCAGGATGGGGATGGTGTTGAAAGCACTGAAGTGGGGTGTAGGGAATTAAAAACTTCACAAAACTAGAGGAATTATTTTGGTTTTTATTTAATCAACTAAAAGTTTTTTTTGTTTTTTTTTTAAAAAGATAAACTGTTGATAAAATTGCAGGAAAAAAATAAGCTGCTGGTAACACCTACATCCAGCTGGTAAATCTGGTAACACTTGTGTCGTTCCGGCTAAACTTGCACAGACTCTCCAGCTGTCGTGTGTGGTGGAAATGAGGTGGAAAAGCCTATCAGGTGTACCTCTCTGATCTCTTGCCCCGCTCCCTTGTAGGCCTGTAGTTCGTCCAGAATCCCCTTTGCATCTATCAGCACGACGTTGACCTGATCCCAGACCTCTTGCTCTGCTTCTGTGGGCTTCGCATCTGTTTGGGAAGACAGAAAAAAGATCACCACACCATATTGGATCGGTATATTTTCCTACTGACTGCAGAATAAAATAGAGCTTGAGGAAATATCAAATTTATTGAGATCATGAGTTAATCAAATTGTCAACAGTAAGTGATTTTTCTCTCTTTGTTTTTAATGAAAAGTTTCTCAAATAAGTTTTTGTCATCAATTTTAGAGGATGAGATGTATTGAAGCGACAAAGACAAATGTAAGCTTTAGGCAAAATGAATTCCTTAACTTTTTATTTCAGAACTTTACTTTCAGTTGGTAAGGATGTTCAGTGCAAAGAGGGATTGTAGTTTTTTCATTGGAAATAAAAATGTTCCGTGTGACAAATAAAACACACTTTAAAAATCTGACAAAGTTTTTTATCTTATTAGCCAGTTTTTTTTCTACGACCAGAAGAGCCTGTATCAGCAACGGTGCATTCAGCCCTGCATCAAAAAGAAAAGATTTGCTTGTAGGATAAAAACCAGTCATAGCCATCCCAGAAACTGTTTTCTCTAAAGACATCTCTGAGTCGATGGGCTTGCCAAGTGTGAGAACAGTGCAGTGCAGGTTCAAGCTGTGATGAGGGGCCTTAGGCTACAAAGCAGCTGAACTTCTATACTTTATTTTTGAGGCGGGTGGCTCTGCTGCAGCATTTCAGATTGTTATTCTGCACACACTTTGCAGTGGAAAAAGCAGGTTGATGGAAAAGTGCAAATGAAGTACTAGATTTTATTTTCATTTCTTTTGCCGGGAAAGTTACTGTTGGACTAAATCAGGATTAAAAAAAGATTCAAGTTTAGTGTTCTAGTAATAATAAAAGATATTTATGTGATCAATACCTGAAAGTAATTACTTGTAAGGAAACTTACTTTCAAAATCGAGGAAAAAATTGGGTTCCTGTTCTAGATCTGTGCATGTCAGAACTTTCAGTAGGTTCCCCATGTTATGATACCTGTTGGAAAAAAGAGGGAGAAATCAATAGAGAACGGTTCAGCGGTGATGTGAGCAGGTGTTGACTCGCTGCTGTATCCGAGGCACCTCGCTCCTGCTTCGCTTCATTGCTCTGATGCGTGTATGAACTCAGCCATGAGCCCACTGCTCATGAGCTCTGCCATTCCCTTTGGACCCTCTTCTGTGCACGCTTCTGTCCACAAACCAGCCAGATGTCAAATCAAAATTTCTTAAAATAAAAACTCAAGTTTGAAATTTTCTGCTTTGGTGAGCTTCTTCCCAGCATTAAAGTATTTACAGGCAGTTATATGCAAAGACACCGTCCTCCACTGGGATCTCCGCCTAATCTCTGTTCACACAATATTTTTGTAGCTCCACAACAAGCAGAATGAAACATTTAAAAAGGAAATAAATCTAACAGCGGCTGCTCTGCTAGAGTAAGTTGTTTATGACTCAGACCTTGTTGGAGATGTGCTTAACAATTCACATGTTCATCCCTGTAGAATCATAATGACTTAGTGCAAAACAGTGTCGTGATCATAATAGCAGAAACACTGCATCAATATTTTACAGTTTTCAGCAATGAAAGTACTCAGAATGCAAGATGCTGCAGAAACACCTTAGATTTTCTGTACAACAAGCTGCGCCAACCAGATGGCTGCAGTATTCTGAACCCAAACACATAATAAAATTATTTGCTGAAACTGAAAAACTTGATAAGTCATAGTTTAGAAGATTTGAAATGAATTATAAATCCAAACTTACACATTTGTCTTAAACATGGTAAAAAAAATAGCTTGTTAAAAGAATAAATCATTTTTTTCTGTTCTGTAGTCTTCCACTTATCCAGGCCAGGTTGCGAGGGCAACAGCCTTAGACGGGAAACCCAGGTTTCTCTTACCCCAACTGCATCCTCTAGCGCACCCGGAAGGATCCTGAGGTGTTCCCTGTTCAACTGTGAGACATAGTCTCTACAGCGGGTCCAGGTTCTACCTCTGGGTCTCCACCTGGTGGGACGTGCCCAAAACATATCACCAATGAGATGCTTGGGAAGCATCCTAACCAGATGCCTGAACCACCCCATCTGGCTTCTCTTGACCTGGAGGAGCAATGACTCTCCTCCAAGCTCCTCTTGGATGGGCAGAGTGCCTCACTGTATTTCTAAATAAATAAATCAGTAAATAAATAAACTATGTCAAATTAAAAACTGTCCAACATCAACATTGTGCATGATGTAGACTTAAAACATATAAAAAATGTTGAAGGAACACACTGCCATTTTCCCCAATTAAAATATGCGTGTGCCCAGCCCAGCAGGGTGGCTGGGCTCTCACTCAGAGATCGGGTGAGGAGCTCTGCCATCCGGGAGGAGCTTGGTGTCGACCCGCTCCTCCTCCAGGTCGAGAGGAGACAGATGGGGTGGTTCAAGCATCTGGTCAAGATGCCCCCCGAGCGCCTTGCGGGCGAGGTGTTTCGGGCACGTCCCACCGGGAGGAGACCAAGGGGCAGACCCCGGACCCGCTGGAGAGACTATGTCTCACAGCTGGCCGGGGAACGACTTGGGATCCCTCCAGGTGAGCTAGAAGATGCAGCCGGGGGGGTGCGGCCTGGGCTGCCCGCTTGAGGCTGTTGCCCCCGCGACCCGACCCCGGAACAAGCGGAAGATGACGGAATGGAAAATATGCGTGTGCAGTGCAGTTGTGCAATTTGGTTGCCATGGTTGTTGTAAACAATCCGACAGCAACCTTTCCTGCTGAAGAGGAAAAGACAAGATTTCATATTGAGGGTTTAAAAATGAGATCAATTCTATTGTTTTAACACAAAATATCCAAAATATGTTTTAACCGAAAAAAAAAAAAAATTCTTTCAGCTATGATTGCTGCCAAGCTTTATGGTGTGCAACAGATTTCAACAAAAAACACCAAAACTGACACTATACAACTGATCCAAATAAATTCTGCGTGCTGCTCACTAAGAATGCTTATCCTCTCAGCTCATAGGTCAGTCTCTACTTGCTAGCTCTTCTTTTCTTTCTGACCATCCCGTGTATCCTTAAAAGCCCTGAGCATCTTGTTAGAGAAGAACAGGTCCCCAGCATGTATGACAAGTCAGAAATAGGCAGAAGTTTGTCCAGAGAAACAATGTCAGGAACTATGAGCAGCAAAAGGTTTAACCTCAGATATGGACAGGATGTACTCGGTGAGGGCAAGCTGAGCGGGGGAGGGGGGTCACCTCAGATGAGTGACAGGTGAAAGCTGAAAGAGTGTAGGCCGAGTGCGACGAGTCTATCATACTAGCGCAGGTATAATGCTGGGAGACACAGAGATGCTGCGGCAAAGCACACACTCAGCAGTCAGTAACTGGGGGTTATATGGGGTAGCCTTTAATATGCATGAGATGCTTAGCGCCAAGCGAAGGGGGCTGGAGTTGTGGATTCCTAAAAAACAGATTATCTCGTTTTCTTACCATTTTTTTCTTTTTTTACATAAAATCTTCAATACAAAAAAACATTTGTGTCGAGTAGACAAAAGCACGAGAGTTGAAAGCAAGTTAAAAATGAAGAAAAACAATTCCTGCTTCCTTTTATACATTTTTTTAAGTGTCTAACTTTGGTTGTGGAAGATGGTAATTCCAAAAGTTTTAATGTTTCCCATCTTCAGTATGTTTGATTTTACTTGCAATAATTCTATTTACAATTATTAGTTTATGTTCCACTTTTTGATGACTATGCATCACTTCTAAAAGGAGGTAATTTGGTCATTTATCAAACCCTCCGACCACCTGCAGGGCTCCACCTGCCTTGTCCAGCCTTGTTCTATTACCCTCCACTAATGTGACCTGAATGCCAAAGCTGGCACCTCGCTGGCTGTCAGAAATCAGCACCTGATGCAGCCTCAGAGGGGCTTTGCGGTAGCCTCGCCCTGCTGGATGATGTGGGCACTGCCCAGCTTGCCTCCTCTGGTCCTCTGCTGCCACCTCTCAGCCGCTCTCCACGAATGGAGTTGACTGGCAGGAGCAGCCTGGGTGAGGTGGACACAGACGGGCTTGTGGAGGCCACCGTTGCTCCCTTGTGCTATCTGAAATGAGGTCATTTTAAGGACAAGGATTTGTGTGGCTGTGCTGTAAAGTCCAGTAGAGAATCCCAAAGTTTGTTAAGAAAAACAAAAAAAAAAATTATTTAGTACATTTTAGTGATTTAATCTATTTTAAAAATTACCCATAAGTAGTTAAGACATCAGAAAACTTAGACATTTCAGTTTGAAAAGGAGGGACATCACAGGCAACAGGGGAAAAAATGAGGAGGATTTTAAAAACTCTGTGGCTGGAAAAGGGCCCGGCTATGCCGGCATGTGTTGGGCACCACGGCAAACCCGGCAACAGCCTTGTTGTTGTTTTGGACCCCCCCACTGAGCAATCGCGTGCTCGATGCCGGGGGAGGGAGAGCTGCACTTGAGGCCAGAAGCAGAATCTGACAAGCAGAAGCCCGCGCAGCTCTCTCATTGGCTGAGCTGATCTACCCAACAGCTCGCTGTATCCATGGAGTCCAAAAAAATTTGGAGCCATTGAAAAACATTGCAGCAACCAATCAGGAGCGAGCGCCGGGTAAGGAGCGAGTACAGTAGTAGTAGGAATAGAAAGCACATGAATACATTAATATAGACGAGGTAATGTGCCAAAAACAGCGGATTAGTAGGCGAGTCAAGTTAACTGCAGATGGTGGAGAAATATTTTAATCCAAAAGTGAGCTTGGATGAGATTTAAGGTGAACTGTTTGGTTGTTTAATTTTTTGGGCAATTTTATGATCACTTACATCATAAAAATAATTTTTATAAAACAATATCCTGATGAATAGCTTATTTGGTCTCATGTGAGCACGAGCAGTGTCCTTGGATGACCTGAAAGAAGCTTTAAATAAAATGTATTTTTAATATTATTATTGTAGAGATTAATCAAAAAGACAAAACACTGATTAAATGTTTTTTCAGTTGATTTAAAATAATGAAAAAAGCCAAAGATTTTCAGCTTTGTGGTGGTTTAGAGGGTAACGTCTGCGTGGTGATGATGACACATATAGAGTGCCACACCCATGCAGCCAGCTGACCTCTGCATGGCACTGCCTTTAACGTCTCCATGCTGTCACTTCTTCTCTGTACAAAAAAAAAGTACAGAAAAGGAGGGTGCAGCTAAAACCAGGTACTGCGGCAGGAGAAAATGCTCAGGGGGCCGAGAGGCCGGCTAATGTGAGGTTGAGATAGTGCTGACATTCCACTAGTGAGCTGCAGCATGAGGATCCACGTGCCCCGCTGCTTTACTATGGAGGAAAAACAACGCCCTCCCTTCCTCAGCCGGAGCGCAGATTGTCACGTGGGCTCCACCGTGCTCAGGCTGAAAGCTTGCCTGAGGTGTGGAGGAAGAGGTGAGGGGGATGGGCCGAGGAAACCGTCTGTGTATGTGTCTGTATGTGTGTTTTAGTGTCTGAAATAACGCAGGTCCTAGAAGAGGGGATGGTTTGATCTTTTTGCCTGGATAAAATAGCTGGATTATGGGGTAGACCAGGTACGTATGTGGGGTGAATGCAGCCTAGAAAGGGAGGGGTTCTAGGGGGCGTCACACTGCGGCAGAGGCGGGTAGAGCAAGGCAGCTTTAAACTTGACCTAGATTTTCCCGGTTGACATGCCACATCGCATTAGCCCACTCGGCCAGACCTGGACCCGCCGGAGCTCAATGATACTGTCCTGATTGGACAGGCAGAAAAGTAGGGGAGCATTCCCCCCAATGGGTCTATGATGCATCCCCACACCCCTATTTCCCCTAGCCCCTCCACACCCTCCTGTCAGTGCTACCCAGCTGACCAAAAATGACTCAAAGAGCACATGACAAGGAAAAGGGGGAGGTAACTATCTGCTTGTTTACAGAGGGTAGAGACGACTTGATTTCCTCACAGCCACGCCCCTGCCCCCTCACGCCCGAGTAAACATCAACTAATACCCCCCTCACCCAGATTCAAACAAATCATAACAAACCCTAGAGGAAGACAGAATTATGACGACTGGCAGTGATACATGCGGTGACATCCGGTATTAGCCTTCTCATCTTACTCCTTCAACTACGCAGGTAGCTAAAAATAACCCCTCGGCCCCCGAACCCTCATAAAAACACAGCTCCTGTAAAGTTTCCCCACCAGTCGTGCCATGATGAACTCAATCACCGGGAAAGTAAACGAGCACGGATGGGTTGTCTATGAAGACACATCAGACAGGAGGATGAAAGCATGAGCGAATCGTCTTCTGCTAAGCTCCTCTTTTTGGACAGCAGCTGATAAAAGTCTGAAACCATGGCAACAGGCAGATACACAAATCTGCTAAAATGCCGGTTTCATTGAGAGAGAATTGTGTAAAGCGGTTCTTAGCGCTTCTCATCAGTCACACAAATATCACACTGAACGTAGAGAGGCTGTTAATTTAAATTGGTGAATTAAATAAAGATAAGCTGGCTAATACTAACTTTATATGGGTACGGATGATTATTTTATCCAAAAGAAAAAAATGCCAAAGAGCCTTGTGGAGATAAACCTGCCCTGTTTGCATTGATTTCTTGCTTATTTTGACATTTGTACCCCCAATGTCTGCTCCAATGAGAAACCCTCCCAACCCTGTCCTTGAGAGTCCTCTGAGCCCATTCCTGGGATGTGTTAGGAAATCATTAAGGAGGGCACATCGACTCACTGTCGCCGGTCTCGGCAGCATCTCCCTAAGGGGCAGCCGCCTTCCGTGATCCATTCACACAGATCTCCCATACTTCTGCAGAAACGCCCTGAGCCATCATTACTTGACTGACCTTCTGAGTAAATGTGACTCAACAACCTCGGTACATCTTTAAATCTAGTTTGTTCAAATTAGACCTCGTGTCTAAGGGAAGAATTTGGGTGGTTGGGCAGGGTTATATTTGTAAATAGAGGCTAGATTTAGCCAGATTTTTATGTGAAAAACACAGATCAACATCACTTTAGATAATTTCATCCAACTGGGTTTAGGGTGGGGCACACAGGAGGTTTTGGAGAGATGATGAGTGTCTGATTGAAGAACTCTGAGGTTTTTATTCAGTAGGATCTGAGCGCCACCTGGTGGCTAAAAACAATGCATGCTCATGGCAAGGATGACATGCATGAACATCTTTGAGAATAACAACTTTTTTTATATGAAAGATGCTTTAAAGTGTTTATTGCAACAAAGTAAAACAGCAAAATAATCCAATATTACTTAGTCAAACTGACATGAATAGAAAATCATGTATCATGTATCAAATCATGTATCAAGAAAAAGTTTAAATGCCAAATCCAAGAGCACCATCTAGTGCTTGTGCAGCTAACGTAGGATAGTTGTTCAAATAAAAAAAAACTGCAGCAGATTCAATTAGTGGTGATGATTTAAACTGGCTGCCATGTCTGCTAAAGCATGAATGGCAAGTCTGGAAGCTCCTTAGAAACCAGGACAGGAAGTTACACTGTGTCAAACCACTATTGGTGTAAATAATAGATAAGGATAGAGAAGCTGGGAGCTTTTAGCTGACATAACAAGACCTCCTTACATCTTATATTCATTCAGACATATCATCTCAAATTACAGAGCCTGCAGGAGGGGCTGGAAGGGGGAGATCAAAGCGCCTCCAAAATGCTGAGTCAGAAATTAAACTAAACTTGCAACAACGTTACCATTTGATATGTAATCAGTTTACAATAGTCACAAAGGTTTATATTTGAGCATCATTTATATGATGTTTTTTGTACAAATGCATCATTTCTGCAAATAAAACACTACACAACGTTACCAGAAGGAGGCAGTATTGACCAAAATATTAAATTAAAGAACAGCTTTCCTCCCAGTAACATGAGACTGGCTTAGCAAAGCTAATCCTCCCAGCATCTATTCATACAGGCTTCAGACTGTCGTGTTAACTAAGCTCCATGCTAAATGCATAAAGCAAGACATATACTGTGCCTATGCATAGCCACGGGGCCGTGTTCTCTGAGCCGGCTAAAATAACATATCATTCATTCAGTTTTTTTCTTACTGAATGAGTTCAAGCCAGACTCCGAGCATTATAGCGGCATGGCATTAGCCTGTGAACACATGCACTCACATCATGCGTCTCTAATGGGGGGGACACTGACTTTGTGCTCCATAACCACACCACCTGAGGCTTCGCCGTCATAGTGGTGCGGCATTCCATCACCGGGGCTTAGCCAATCCAGTGATAGCTGTGTGTCATGGTAACCATCTCTAAGGAGACACTGAGGCAAATACAACAAGGATGGGCGGATGAGCAAAAAGGTGATGGTGAGCTAAATAAAATGTAGACAATGGAATTTTAATTGGAAAACTAGGTAACTATACAGCAATAAAATGATGCAAAGAAGGAGAAAAAAAAAATCTCATTAGAACAAACACAAGGGAATAAATGTCCATTTGCAAATTAAAACACAGCTAAAAAGTAACTGTGCTGCATTTCTCACGAGAGCTGTGACCTTCAACGTTGTGATTACACAACACACTGGCCTTGACAGAGAACAGGAAGTGGCAAGCACCTACATTACTCAACTCTAAACACTTCATAATGCACTTATTTTCTTAACGGATATTAATCACACAGCCACAGCAAAGTATATTAGAACAGTAAAACCACAAGTGCACAAAAAACGGTTGCTCATGATTTTTGTTGGTACCTAAGCACCAATGACAAACATTTGTAAAACTGAGTTTCTGACCAGACTCAAACTTCAGAATAAAGACAGAACGCATGCCGATGTGGTAATTAGATCCAACCCTGGTTGATTATTCTTCAGTCTTTCATTGAATTTTCTATGTACAAAAAAAAGTAGTCAAAATTTGAAAAATCCTAGATACATTCTGTTACGTTGTATTCTGCTTATCCAGGGCAGGATCATGGGGCCGAAGCGTCTCACCCCGGCTACATCCTCCAGCTCACCCAGGAGGATTCCAAGGTGTTCCCTGGCCAGTTTGAGACAGTCTCTCTAGCGAGTCTGGGGTCTGCCTCTGGGTCTCCTCCTGGTGGGGCATGCCCGAAACACCTCACCAACGAGGCATTCGGGTGGCATCCGAACCAGATGCCCAAACTACCCTATCTGGCTTTTCTTGACCTAATGGAGAAATGGCTCTGCTCCAGTTCCTCACTTTAACTCTGTGTGAGAGCCCAGCCACCCTGCGGAGGAAACTCATTTTAGCCGCTTGTATCCACAATCTCGTTCTTTCAGTCCCCAAGCTGGTGACCACAGGTGAGGATATGAACCCTAGATACATTTTCTTTAAAAGAATTGACAACCGTGAGAAGTATTTTTAAAATAGTCTGTCTCCAGCATGGTAATTCCAATCTCAGCATCGTTCTGCCGACGTATTTTCTCTCTTTCCTCTACACATGTCCAAACCGTTTGAAGTCTAGTTTCTTTGACTTTATCCTCAAAAACTTTAACATGTGCTGCTGCTCTGAAGTCCTCGTTCCTGATCCTGTCCATCCCAAACACTCCCAAAGAGAACCTCAGCATCTTCATTCACACACGTACTCTGTCTTACTCTGGCTAACATTCATTCCTCTAATTTCTAGGACAAATCTTTGCCTCTCTAGCTTTTTCTTGTATGACACATCATACAGTGCGACATATATTATCATCAAAAACATGAAGGATAGAAAACAAGAAATAAAATGTAGTTGTAACCCCCGCTTCTCCCACCATTGGCGCCGTTGAAGGGCAGCCTGCTGCGGTGTAAGGAGTGCAGCAAACAAATTTCCCCGGTGAGGGATGAATAGAGTAATTCAAAATAATCAAAAATAATAAATAATGCATTGTATTCTGTGTTATACATTATACACAAAGATTCTAAAACTACACTACCAATCAAACCCACATAAAAACCAGGATGAATTAAAAAGACAATGGTTTTCTAAAATTCTGAAGTGAATTCAAATAAGAGATATTACAAGTTCTGGTTTTGAATAGATAATAAAGGTCACAGCTAGTTTTCTACACAGCAGTACACTGTGTGATAAAAATAACGCTCTGCTCAAGCTTTGCATTGACAAATAGAATTTGCCAAATGCAAAGCTGTGTAACAAGTTTATCTAAATAATTTGCATTTTAATACTGATATATGACGTTATCTTCACAGTGCTTTTTCAGGATGGATCTCATACACTTTTTGGACACTGATCTGTTTCATGAAATTTATTGGATTTTTTAAAGAAAAATAATAAAGGGCATAAAAATCTAAGCAAGTTAACATCAGCAAAAGAGCTACAGTATATTTAATAGAGGCTCAGACTTACCAGTGAAGCTGATGGACTGGTGGTCAGGAGCAGGGAAGCCCGGCCTGGCAGGTGACCCTGGGTCACAGTCCTTTAGGAGAAGTCAGCCTATGAAGCACAAAATCAAAACCGTCCAACTTTAGCTTATTTTAGCTCAATTTGTTCCACATTACCAGAACACCTTCACTACTCATCAAAGTTGCAAATGCCAACATAGTAATGTGGGAGAAACTATGTGAAATACTTTACACACACTAGTTCCACCCAGTTACAAAACACTAAAGGTAATTTCAGTTCCTTTATGAAGTCTACATTAACCCAAGCGAAATTTAAATAAAATGTTACAGAAACAATTACAAGTTTAAAATAATTTTCAATTTTCTGTTTTAGTAACTGGTGAAAACCACATTTTTTAAATGGCATGCAAACAAAAGGCTGACATAAAGAGCTCAGCACTTCCTATTGAGTAACACTTCCTATGATTCATTTGAGCTTTTCTACGGAGTTCCTGACTTCCTCCTTCAAAGTAGCTGCAGACTTGCTGTTTATCTGCCCGATGAAGAGGGGGAAAAAATAACACATGGCTATATGAAAAACTACGAGCATAATTTCATACTTTTTAAAACCTGCTTTCTTTTTGTTGTGGAACCGAAATACCTTCATTTTAAAGATACTTTGCTGTTTTCACACACACCAGCTTCCTTCCAGGCTCAGAAACAAGTTCAGTAGACTAAGGTCATTACAAATCAGGTACTTTTCCCTACACTGATCCGTATAAGAACAAGAGTTGGTCATGCATAAATATGAACAGACTTTAAACCCTGAAACTACTAAACCACAAGCACAGTGAGAGCTGAGTGGGAGTTGGTCAGGGGGCAGATGTGGTGGAACAAAACTGTGAGAAGAACAGGAACTAACACAAGTACAAGAAGTTGAAGTGAGAAAAATATTCAATTAAGCTTGAAATATAAAATTAATACAGACTAGTTTCTAACTATTTTAAAGTAAATTGATCAGAATCACCCTCTAATTCTACAAAACTTACACATAGGTGAAATTTGAGTCAGTCTGTCGCCTTCACGCTGAGTAAAGCAGCAAACAAGTTTCTGACTAAGCACATGAGGCTCCAAAGGTTAAGCCAACAGTTTGTGGAGCAGTATGTCAGTATCTCAGGACACCAGCCAAGAACTAGGGTTGTTAACGTTGTTGAAAAATTGAACGTAAAAACAGAAAAGAGAAACATCCAAAATGATATAAACCCACTGACTACAGATTGTTCAAGCTATGCATTTGACTTGTCATGCACTTGGACCCAAAAAGAAAAGTTTGTGTTGCTAAAAAATGATCAAGCAGCTGTTGACCATTCCTTTTGGGTCATATGATAATGTACAAAATCCTATTGGTTTCCTTTTTTATTTATTTATTTTTTAACACACATTTTAGAAATCTTGCCAAAAGATAAGAGTGTAACTGAAACATTCATTCAGAGTCTGTCCCAGCAAGTTCAAGGCACCAGGTGGGGTACACCCTGACCAGGTTGCCAGTTTGCTGCAGAGCCACACACAGTGCACAGACACTCATTTCTGGGGTCAACTTCATGTGCATATTTTTGCAGGATGGGAGGACGAGGACACATACATGCACGCGTGCACCAACACACTTAATCTGTCCTTCTCGTTGCAAGGCCATAGTGCTAACCTACTGCATTACTGTTCAGACCCCAAACTAAAATAACACGTAGAAATAAATGTAAGCTTGAATTTTCTCTTTCAAGCATCAAACAGAGTAACAGCATGTTCTACATTTTTTTAACATGCTGATAAAATGCCTGAATGCCTGAAAAATGCCTGAACACCAAGGATGGTAGATTAACTGGATCTTCAAAAATGCAAAATAAAAACAAAGATTTAAACCTTTCCTCTTCACGCTGAATAAATAAATAGAGAAAAATATCAATCTGAACTGTGTTTATGAGAAAATAAATGAACCAAATAGAAATTTTTTAATATTTGCAATATTTTTGTAGAAAATGTTAAGTCCTCCACAAGGTGGCTGGGCTCTCGCTCAGAGATCAGGTGAGGAGCTCTGCCATCCGGGAGGGGCTTAGTGTCAAGCCACTCCTCCTCCAGGTCGAGAGAAGACAGATGGGGTGGTTCGGACACCTGGTCAGTATGCCCCCAAGCGCCTCGCTGGTGAGGTGTTTCGGGCACGTCCCACCGGGAGGAGACCAAAAGGCCGATCCCGGACCATCTGGAGAGACTATGTCTCATAGCTGGCTGGGGAACGACTTGGGATCCTTCCGGGTGAGCTGGAGGATGCAGCTGGGGTGAGAGGAGCCTAGGCTTCCCATCTGAGGCTGTTGCCCTGCGACCTGGCCCCGGATAAGCGGAAGACAAAGGAACAGAACTGAATGTCAAGTATAACACATTAATGTGTCCACAAATCAACATTTCTCTCCCTTTTGATGCCAGGTTTGAAAGTAGAAATGAAACTTCTATTCATCATTTCAGTTTTACTTCTCACGATCACTATAAAGCCCCACACATCAGATTGTTTCTTTCACTCAATGGAGTAAAATGAAACTGCGTGAAGGCCCTACATGGCTTTAGACGAATCAGCTAGAAATTAAAACTATCATCTTTTTCTTACACAACGCCCTACAGACAGCAAGAGATTCGGAAAATAAAATGAAAACGTATGCCCTTGAGCTTCTAGATAAGATTCAACAATGAAACTGGCAAAAGTAGAAAATCTTTCAAACATTTAAATAGAATCCGTGTTAACAGCGAATACTTTTATTAACTGGATTTTGTTTTAAAATTTCAGGCACACATTTTTAAAAGGTTGCAACCAGTCATTTTTATCTTGCTGTATGAAAAGCAACATGGTTCATTCATTTGAATTGAACTAAATTTAACTTCTGCTTGTGCTACAGTATAGACACAAGCTGTTAAGCTGTTAAGAGTTTGACATTTTAGTGACCTTGCAGGTGAACGACGAGTCACCACAGAAAAAAAAGATGTTAATTGAATTGTTCCCATGTCAGAAAACCTTTTATCTATAAATTCTTGTTTTTATTTTTATGTGTCACTTCCTTAAAAGGCTTCATTTTATTCAAGTTAAATTTATCTATTTGTATTCACACAGAAAAAAGTTCATTTAAATGTGGGAAACACCGACAAGTGAAAGAATAAATCTCTGAATTGCTGCATGTTCTCTTTTGTAGAGTCAATGAACTGATGCACCATCAACGCTTGTTTGGTTTTATTCCTGAAACCACATGAAGAGTTTAAATCCATATGGGGCAACACGTGTGGTCCCGCTGCAAATGCAACAAACAGCAAAACATATGCCGATTCTGACTCCAGGCAATGTTGTCATCCATAAAATGTGAATGTGGGCCATGTGTAACTGTTAAAGGAAAAACCCCACATATGTTATTTCTTCTTATGAAGATAATAATTTTCAAAATAAAAACCTTTCAGTATTCGTAGGTCATTATGTTATATATATATATATATATATATTAAAAATAATTTAAGTCTTTATTTGCAGAGATTTGAATAACAAGTGGAAATCTAGACCAGGCTACATGATTGATCAAATCCTTCATACCAGCTATTGCTAAGAGCTTCTAATGGCTTTTAAATGGAGAATCCAGTATGAGCGAGGTAATGTATCTATGCAAAGTTTCCATATAATGGACATAAGATCAGGGTCACCGTACCCATGCTCAAAACTACAACACTGAGTCTTTTTATGCCAGCCATCTTTTTTAGGTCTTCATAATATTTCTGTTCATTCTGGGTTTTGAATTATTTAAGCTCTCAACCAACAAAGAAGGTCCTTGTAATGATGGTTTCAACTGTAATGAATAAAACTCAGAAAAAAGCTTATGTTGCCTTGACAACATGTTCTTTCCTTTTTTTTCTGTAAGTGAAAGCATTGAAGAACTTTGGCGACCACAGAGCTCAGGAAACGAACTGTGGAAAATAATTTCTTGGACAAAATCTCACACAAATCAGTTATGTCAGTTTGGAGCTTCTTGGATGGAAGCGACTTGTTGGGAGGTTTATCTACTGAGCAAAACAGGAATTATACCATGCCAGGTAATTACAGTCACTCATGTAACCCGATGCTGGAAACCACTTATCAACATTGCATGATGAAACTAAGACAGGATTTAAAATGAAAGAAAAAGTAAAAAGCAGGAATGACTCAAAGTATTGCACCTTATATGTCGGATTCCAGAATGTGGGTGTTTTAACGCTGTGTGGATGGAGGTTTGGTGCGGGGGCAGCACAGCAACTGAGTTTCATGCAAAGCCTGATTTTACGCCATGCTGATACACCATCTGCAACAACAAGCCTGCTCTGTGACAACTCGAATGTAGGTGGCAACATGAGGACGCCATGCCTGCTTTAACATATAAAAATAAAATCATCACTGCATCCATTGCTTTTTATATTTCAATGTTTTTTTTGGTGCAATGCAGCAAAAAACAAAATCCAGCTGAATCAGTGAATATTAGTGATGTATACCTTGTTAATGTAGGTTTTTCTACATGTAACCTAGAAGGGGTTTAGATGTATCTGCAGTGTTGGTTTGTATTTTTATGGTGGGGTTTTTTTTCTGCCCTCTTTTTACAGAGAAGGTTGTGTTATTTTTAGCTTCATCTTGGCAGAGATTGAATGCAAAGTAGCTTTTACTTCATTTTCACATTCACTCTGAAGATGCTGCAGGCTGCAAGGAGCAGAAGTTTCATGCTGAAGACCAAGAGGTGGTGAACAGACCGCTCGGTCTTCTCATTATGACCACGCTTAGTGTTTCAGAGATGCCTACACCACAGGACGGATGTGAGAAGCTCGAAGGGAATGCTTGAATCAACTGGCACCCCCAGAGCTGCACATCAGAAACAGCACACTCTGACTCACACATCAGTCAAGAATGTACTCCTCATCCTGGCCAAAGACCACAAACACACACCACTTGGTAAAGACCTTTGGAAGAAAAAACAAATCATTCCATTATAATCACTTAAGAGCAAATAGTTTCAGTGGGATTTCCATAAAAGATCATTTGAATAAGAAGCTCATTTGTCTACTTATAAAGTAGAGAAAAACACATTTTATTTTACTAAGGAATGTTTTGGCAAATTATTAATTTACTGTAAGGTTAAACTATTTGATTTATCAAGAACCCAAGGTGATCAGAAAAATGTGTAAAATTCCCAGCTGTAAATCTTTATAAGAGAACCTGCATTATTATTTTCTTACTATTTTTTTCATCCACTTACAAAAAATCCACACATTTATAAAATAAATCCATTTTCTTATATGTTTTTTTTTGTTTGTAAGCTCAAAGTCCTCCGCAGGGTGACTGGGCTCTCACTCAGATATAGAGTGAGGAGCTCTCCCATCAGCGAGGAGCTCGGTGTAGAGCAGTTGCTCCTCCAGATCAAGAGAAGCTAAATGGGGTAGTTCCGGCATCTGGTAAAGAAGCCTCCCGAGCGCCTTGCTAGTGAGGTGTTTCGGACACATCCCAACAGGAGAAACCCTTGGGTGTGCATAGAAGTGACTCGCTGGAGAGACTATGTCTCACAGCTAGCCGGGGAACCCTTTGGATCCTCCCGAATGAGTTGGGAGAATGCAGATGTGGTGAGAGAAGTCTGGGTTTCCCGTCTGAGGCTGGTACCCCCGTAACTCAGCCCCGGATAAGCAGAAGGACAGAACGGAAAGTCTTTTTTTGTTACAATTTCATTTTAAATCTACTGTGTAATCAAGTGTTTCTCCAGCTAATCCCTAAAACGCAAACGTATATTTTGAAGTCTCAGTTGAACTTAAGTAACAAGTACAAACCTTAGATAAACTATCTTCCTTATCACCGTTCTGGATAATCTCATCTTCAGCTTGACAAGACTGGTATGCACCTAAACCTATGCATCTGCTTCAATTTCGTTTTAGCAAGTTATGCAATTGAGTACATCTATTTAAACAAAAAACACAATGTGTACTTGTTAACACGTTTAAAAATTGACGCCTATTGGGTGAGCTTTAAAAACACATTTCGCTTACTACAAATTTAGCCACGTGTAGAAACAAGCCGGCAGGGAAAAAAAATGATGACAGGCAAAGAACACAAAGAACTTTTTCCCTGTGAGTGAATGCAGTTAGCCAATTCATCTATGATCTACTAATGGACAAGAGCGGGCATGCAAACACATGAGAAGACGAGTGATGAGTGCTCTACATGCTAAAAAGAAAACGTGGATAGGAGTCTAGAAGAAAAAAGAACTCAATTCTCAAACCACATGCGGAGACATTGAAAAACATGGAGATATTGTGTATGGTGGTGTCTAAATCTCCACCTCAGCTGGACTAAGCCGTGTGGTGATAATAGTGTGTGATAGAGCAGATAGAGGGAGTTAATCCAGATAACAGCATTATTAAAGCCAAATGGACCAACACATATTTTGCAAGGAGGCTGTAGACATCTCAAAGGTAACTTATTGGAGTACACAACATGAGGTAAACTAAAAAAAAACAGCAAATCTTTTCTACATTTGTTTATTGGATCTGTGCAGAAGAGCTGCAGATATAACCTTGTAGTTGAAGCTGTAGTTGATGACATCCATTACTAGTATCTGATCAAATACCCACTATAGATGACAAACAAAACAAAGAATTCTGCTTAAGAAAAAATGTCTGCAGAAAAAAATAGTTTTAGCATTTCTTACAAAGACACACATCTAATCAAATGATTTAGTCCTTCAAGAACAAAATCAATGCATTTTCTACCATTTCAAGTGTCACAACATTTCAGAAAAAAAACTTTTTCGCTAAAAATTGAACATTTTAAAGGTTGAGTTTTCTAAAACAACAATTAATCAAACAAGATACCTGAAGTGCTGTGTAAGATTCCAAATGCCGCTGGTAATAGAGATATTATATTGTCTGTCAGCAGGACTCTAAAGCAAAAGATTGGTTTTCTCCTATCTGCAGTAATCCAACCTGGAGCACACAGTTCAGTGACACACCCCATCCCGTGTTGCTGAACTGCGGGTGATGCAGAGAGATTTGAACTTCTAATTGAGATATCTAAAATACAATTGCTTTAAAGACAATAATAAATGTGTAAATATGCTTTCCAAAGTCTTAAAGACAGCAAATAAGATCATTTGTTGTGGGTTTTGTTATCAGATTTGTGGGTTAAGAGGCTCAGAAAAGTCCTGGACAAGTTGATCATAAAGATTACTATGTAATAAATTATTCAAACTAACTCACAGTAACTCCTACCTTAAGCCTAGTAGTATTACTCCTGTTGTACTTAAAAGAATTGCCTAAAGCATGGAAAAAGAATAAGAAAAAAAAAGAGCAAAAGTTTGTAGACTTCCCCCAAATGGAAGTGTATGTGGGGTGGATGAGTTCAGCATATGAGATGACAGATTTGTGTTGCTTTCTTTTGTTTTGTCTTTCAACATTCTGCACAAACTTCTGCAAATACCCAGCGGGGTGTTTTCTCTTTCACCAAAGTCACTTATTTGAGAGTAACACAGTATACAAGTTAACAGAAGTTTAATTTCTAAGAAATGGTCAAAGTTTTGCAGCACATGCATGTCGCCACTTGCATTTGACAGGCATTTACGAGAACACAATCTGCTGGCTGAAATTTATTTCTTGTTTCAAAGTTGTTTCTGAAACTGAGTCCTTGAGCATAAAAAATGACGCACAGATTAACACACTGAACACTTTCTTTGTCTCAGAGGTCTCAATTTTGCCGTTTTATTTGGCTAGTGCTGCAGGTTGTTTATACAGTCTGAATAAAAGCATGAAGGTGAGTTTTTTTTTTTTTTAAGTATCCACGTCATTTTTTATTTGATCTGCTTGTGCTGGTACAATAGCAACCAACAAGTTCGTACCAGTTATGAACAAGTCATGCTTGCAGCTAATCTTGAAGGTCTCAGCTGAAGAGAAAACGGCACAACTTTGAAAGTATTTTAACTTTTTTTTTTTAATATGCATTTATCAGAATGAAAGAAAAAAAATCAGTGAAAGAAAAAAAGGAGAGATGGGAAAAACTTTTAAAATAACCACATGGTCGATCTTTAACTATTTTAACTATGACATATACAGCAGTTTGCTGTAAAACAGAATTCAGTTTTTTTCTGTGAAACAGAATTATGAGGAGCTCATCACAGGAATGGTAAATGGACTTAACTTACATATATAGCACTTTTCTACCTGTCTTGGTACTCAAAGTACTTTACATTAGCTCACATTCACCTATTCACACACAGTCATACCTGATGGTGGAAGCTGCCATGCAAGGTGCAAACCACCATCAGGAGCAATTGGGGTTTTGCTCAGAGCACCTTGCCATGAACTCTGGGCAGGGGAATTGAATTGGCAACCCTTCAGTTACCATAAGATTGCCCAACCATCCTCATGCATGGGTAACTGGATGGATCTTTGTATGTGGTACAAAGATGCTTGCAAGGGGGTTCTGAAGGCGTGCAACATCATCACCGCAAATCTTTAGTCAGTGACCTCTGACCGCTAATAGGTGGCGTACAACTGTCAAAATCGGTATCAAGCAGGCCGAGGAGAACAGAGAGATCCAGAAACAGCAAAAAGTCAGTCTGCCACTTCTCCTTCCATGAGTCATGGGGCTATGCACCTATCACATTTGCAGCAAGTGTGGTAAGAGCTGCAGCTCCAGTATCGGCTTATTCAGCCACAGCCAGCGCTGCACAAACAGATAAGTATTCGAGGTGCCGACTTCACTCTCTCTAGAGACAGAAGGATACAAACAACAACAATCCTATGTACAGTATTCTTTTAGCACCACAATGCCGCCATACATAGATTTACCAACATACAAATTCTATTTTTTTTTTTATTCAAATCTAGTTTAAATTTAGCCAAAAAGATGCCAGACGAGACAAATGTAAATCAAGCAGTTTCACAAGAATATGATGAACGCATTTGATTCATGGAAGTTTCATTTCCACTTTTAGATGCTGCAGCAGAAGAAAAAAAAAAAACAGTGTGTTTCTGCACATTAGTTCTATGCAGACAAGCGATAGATGCAATGAAGCATCAGACAGATCATTTCAATCAGATCTCTGAAGTGAATAAATGATTGTAATACATGGTTTATGCATGATTTTGCATGACTATTACAACCAGATATCTACAACTATATCAGATCAATGAGCATTTGAATGACTTCATATGTATGCAACCTTTTCTTTTACATGGAACAGTTTGGTTCACAGTTTAAACTCTAGAAACTGATTAATGTAACTAAAAAAAAAAAAAGATCAGCTCCATCTAAAAGCCCAGCTGTCACTGTGTGCATTTCCTTCAATGATGCATCATTTACTGCAAGCAAACTCAACCAAAACAAGACGATCAAACACATTTTAACACGTTTTAAGCAAAAATCAGGTCATAATTATTACCTTTATCTGAATAAAGAAAAATAACAGTAGCAGTTCAGCTTCTAATGAACACTAAATAAAAAGAAAAGAGGAAAAAAAGAGGAAGTTAACGCTACATATGCAACTTTTAACCACATAAAATCCGCTATTTCAGTTCCAAATGGAATTAATTAAGTATGTTTTTCTTGATTTATTCATTTAAGCAACAAGAAGCCAAATTTAAGGTTGAAAACAAGCTGAACTGAATTGCAACCAGTGGATGATAAAGAAAGCGATAAAAGGACAGAAAAAGTTATCAATCTACATTTGTTTTTAAAGTTTTCTTTTTATAAAAATTGTATTTTATTTTTTACCTTGATGCTCTTTGAAGAACACTGGAATTGATGTCTGGATACCACGCACGAAGCAGCGGTATGGAGAAAAAAAAAATCCTCTGCCACTGTTTCCGGGTTAGTTTCCCAGCGTCATTGCAGCGAAGGGTGCGTTCGTTTCTCATCACCTTAAAGCGCATGCGAGCGGATACAGATGAATTACAGTTCATAAATAGATCCACCCATGCAAATAGCTACTGTTAGATTTTCTAACGCATGCATCCATCGGATTACTATACAAGGGGTTATAAATAAATCCTACTTCTGCTCTGATCAGGACTTTTATATCGTTATCCTTCTATTTTCAGTCCTCATGGGGAAATTACTTTTGCTGTATTGCACCGTAGCAGGCAGGCATGACGCTACCATTTGTGGGAATAACAGGGGGTTAGCTGTCTTCTCCTGGGATACTTAGACACGGTCCTAGTTGGAATCGAACCGGTTTCTACCACTGAACTATCGCATCCACCCTAATTACACAACTGAATCCGATCTAACCCCGATCCAATTGATAATGAATAAAATAATGTGTAGTAATGTGTGTAAAATGTAGTAATGTGTAATATAATATGATGTGTAATAAAGTCAAAATCAGAGGCATGAGGGTGTGTAGCAGCACTGATAGACATTTGAATGAATATTCTCAATTTATTGTTAAATACAATTGGATCTTTAACAAACAACAACAACAACAACAACAAAAAACAAATGTCATTGGGAGTATGTAGGTAAAAAATAATCTCCAATTTGGGATGTCTTTATGGACTGTCTTTTTCTTCTATTGGCATTTCCCTTCAGTGGTCACCACTTCAAGTCAGTTTCTTTCATCCAACTCTATCTGGATTTTAAAAAGATGGACGTGTGGTTGGCTCTCCCCTCGCCTGCGTGGAGGAGGTGGCGAGGGACAGAATGAAAGCAAAACTGTCATCAGTCATGCTAAATCCTTCCCACCCGATTCATGAATCTGTGGAGGATGTGAAGAGCAGCTTCAGCAACAGACTCCTGCAACCCCGTTACTCAAAGGAACAGTACAGAAAATCATTTCTGCCACCATCCATCAAACTATTTAACCTTTCACTTTCAAACCTTTTCACTTTTACTCAGAACAGAAAAAAAAATCATGGTGTTGTATGACATTGTATTGTAGCATTTAGTATTGTCTTGTATTGCAGCACTGTATCACTCAAATTTTCCTTCAGGGATATATAAAGTGTTTTCAATTCAATCTCCTGCATCCTCTTCGGTCACACCAATTATCTTCATGTCTTCCTTCACTGTATCCATGAACCTCCTCTTAGGTCTCTTCCTTTAGGCCTCCTGTCTGGTGGTTTCAAACCCTGTATCCCCCCTCTCTCTCCTCTGCACAAGTCCAAACCATCTCAGTCTGGCCTCTGACTTTATCTAAAAAATCTCTAACATGTGCTGAGTAATGAACATAAATCTATTAGACAAACAAATTTGATTGTAAGGGAATGATTTAGCAAAATATATTTAAGACAATATTTACATGTCTAATGTCAGTCATACTGTATATAAAACTAACATTTAGAATTCAATGAGCATTTTTATCTCTTGTTTTTGAGACTTTTCCTGCTGTTCTGTTTGAATTACAACAATAATAAGCTTATAAAATACATTTGGTATTAATTTTCCTCAGTTGTCCCTCTGCATTTCATTTAAAGGATTTATCTTATTGCTTTGCAACAGCAGATGTTGGAAAACAATAAAATGTGTGTTTCTTCTGTAAAAAAACTTTGATGCATTCATGCTGCAATGAATAACAGATTGTAACATGGTATGAGAAAAGATCTGGGACATGTGAATGTGATTTGAACCTAAGAGATGATGCCTGGGGTTTGTTTACATCAAATGTCTTTCCAAATTATTTCCCTGCTATGCTTCATTTGGACAAATAACTTCTTAGAATGAGTAGAAACAACATAACTTGGATCAAGATCCAAATGTCTGTAATATCTTACATTTGCAAAGGCATTTTTAATGCGTATTCAATCACTGTCCTGGTTTTGTCACCTGAAATAAACTTTTGTACATCAGTGATTGTGGGAACATGTTGACTGGACCTGCACCAGAGGTTCAAGCATCTTTCATTCATTTTCCAGATCATTTAATCTATTGAGGTTTACGTGGAGTCCTTCCCTGTCCTAAGCAAGAGAAAGATGAAGCCAGTAGTATATGTAAGCATCAGATGCTTCCAGTTATCTGAAACTTTATGAATGCCAATGATTAACTCACCATTGTGTTAGTCACGTGTTAGATTTATGTGTCTTATATATTTAATGTGTCTTGCGTTTAGAAAAAATAGCTTCTTACTTCATTCTTTTTTTTTTTGGTTTGCAATTCTTGTTTTTTTTTTTAAATGCAGTCTTCAATTTTCTGAGATTTTTTTTTTTCTTTTTACGACACAAAAAAGGTTTTTGTCTTTTTGTCCCACAGACAGATACATTTTTTTGGAAGTGACTCTGAACATTCCTTCCATTGTTTCAAAAATCAGTCAACTTGTAGGGAGTGTCTCAGGTGCAATAAATCTCACAAATCTCAAGGAATTCTATTAAATACACCATTTAGAGCATTTTTTAAAGTCGCAATGCTCTGGTAAATACAAAGTATTTACTTAATCTAGACTCCATAGATTGGCATTGGTGTCAAATCCTGGCCCATGTGCCAGTTTTAAACCTCAGTGTGATTATATTTGGTGGGGATTGGTGATCTAAGGTTTTCATTGTGTTCCTAGTTCAATATATCTGACACAAAAAAGTTAGTTCAAAAGTCAATCTTATTTGGCACAATGACTCAACAACCTGAATGATGATGATTTTTGTGTGTGTGTGCATATTTAAAAGCACATGGAAACTCCCCAGGATATCAGCCTTCTAGAATCAAAGATTAACACCTGTGCCATAGGCCAAGCAGACCCCAATGCTGTGAGGTGACATTATTTCATGTAGTGAAAGAAAAAGTCTGATGTATTATGCTAAGTTTGATTGTATTGATTACTCTTTTATGTATGTGTGTAAAAAACAGTGAACTTCCTACAAATTAAAGCCAAAAAAATCTATCTTTATGACAGTATTTGATGAGTGTGCACACGCACACACACACACACACACACACACACACACACACACACACACACACACACACACACACACACACACACACACACACACACACACACACACACACACACACACACACACACACACACAGCTTGCTCATTGCAGTGTGATTAAAGACTTCAACCTCCCAATGGCGCAGCTGGTTGTAATTTTGACCATAAACTAATGTGTGGTGAAACTCTTAAAAAGTTCATCAAAGTTTGGTCCGAAACATGTTTTTGTGTCCCAACAAAACATAGGATTTACGTTCTCAGTTTTCAGTTGTTTCTTCTGAATGGGGCTTTTTTAAAATTCAACAGAACATACATTTTTTGATTGATGACTAGCTGATACCAATCAAAGCATCATGAAGCTGTACACCTGTTTCGAGTTAGGTATCACAGACAGTCTATTTAAAGGTTCCTGAGTTCAACTTTTGATCCATTTAATAGAATAAAATTGCAAACAAGAAGCGGACAACAATTAACCTACTACAGAACAAATCATCTATAACTTACGATGGGAAAAGAGAAGATTCATGTTAATGTGGTCATCATTGGCCATGTTGATAGTGGGAAATCCACCACAACTGGACATCTTGTCTACAAGTGTGGTGGTGTTGACCAGAGAAAACTGGAGAAGTTTGAAAAAACTGCAGCTCAAGTAAGGATGGAATTGGCACTAAAGAAACTGAATTATTGGAACTTAACTTCTTGTTCTTTGTCTTTTTAGATGGGGAAAAGTTCCTTTAAATTTGCCTGGGTGCTGGACAAGCTGAAGGCAGAGAGGGAACGAGGAATTACCATTGATATATCGCTGTTAAAGTTCAACACTCAAAAATACTCCATGACAATAATTGATGCTCCGGGTCACCGAGATTTTATCAAAAACATGATTACAGGAACCTCACAGGTAAGTGCAAAAAAAAAACCTTTATGTAGAAATATCATAACTTCAAATTTCTGTTCTTCCAGGCTGATGTTGCTTTACTGGTGGTCTCTGCGGCTAAGGGAGAATATGAAGCTGGAGTGTCCAGAAGTGGTCAGACCAGAGAGCATGCTCTACTGGCTTACACTCTGGGTGTGAAACAAATCATAGTCTGTGTGAACAAAATGGATCTGACTGAACCACCTTATAGCCAGAAACGCTATGATGAAGTGGTGAGAGGTGTGAGCAACTTCCTCAGAAAAATAGGTTACGATACCACAGGTGTGGCTTTTGTCCCAATTTCTGGTTGGACTGGAGAGAATATGATTACAGCAACTCAAAGGGTAATGTCACTCTTTAAATGGTTTTAAGAGAAGGGAGAACTAAATGAGTTTCTGTGCAGATGCCGTGGTACCAGGGCTGGAAGGTGAGGTGTCGAGAAGGAGCGAAAAGTGGGAAGACTTTACTGGAAGTGCTGGACTCTATTCACCCACCTGTTCGCACAGTCAACAAGCCACTCAGACTACCTCTGCAAGATGTGTACAAAATTGGAGGTAAGTTGATGTTGCAAATTAGAATTTCCTCTTGTTCTAATTTGTTGTTTTTTTAGGTGTTGGGACTGTGCCAGTGGGGAAGATTGAAAGTGGTGTTCTAAAGCCTGGCATGACCCTGACATTTTCTCCTGCCAAGCTGACAGCAGAGGTCAAGTCCATTGAGATGCACCACCAGGGATTGCAGACGGCCCTGCCTGGACACAATGTTGGCTTTAACATAAAAAATGTGTCTGTGAAGAACTTAAGACGTGGAGACGTGGCTGGCAATGCCCTTCAAGATCCACCCTCGGATGTGAAAAGCTTTGAAGCTCAGGTCTGGAAACTAATAAGTGTATGTTTTAAGATGGTCTCTAAACACTTGGTTCTTTATAGGTGATTGTCCTGAACCATCCAGGGAAGATAAAAGCTGGTTATTCTCCTGTGCTGGACTGCCACACTGCTCATGTCTCCTGTCGTTTTGCTGAGCTGAAGGAGAAGCTCGATCGCCGTTCAGGCAACAAACTAGAGGACAATCCACAGATCCTCATGTCTGGTGATGCTGCAACAGTAAAACTGGTTCCTATTAAACCAATGTGTGTGGAAAGCTTCTTCACATACCCTCCTTTAGGTAAGTAAACAAATTTTAGAAACTTGCCTCTGAGCATTTGTGTAACCTCTTTAATTTGCAGGTCGGTTTGCAGCAAGAGACCTGAAGCAGACTGTTGCTGTGGGAGTAATAAAGTCCGTGGAGAAGGACCATGGGACGAAGACTCTGCCAAAAGTTCAAACATGGAAATAAGTTTAAATTACAGTATTCTAATACTTGTAAAGTTTATTTTGCTAGATTGCATTTGTGTGTTGTAACACAAATTTTTTATGTTGTCTTTAAAGTTTATGACATACCTGTGTTGATATTCTAAAATTTTGGTTGAAGTTGATCAAATAAATTGAAGAACATGCATGCTTGCCTGATTTCTTTCGAACAAGTGTATTTTATCTACAACTTGGTGGCTGGAGCTGACATTTTCAAAAATGTTTAAAAGTTAAACTTTAATTAGAAAGTTGCCAAACTGATTCGGTTTCCCATTGAGCCCATGTCATAGTGTCCCTGAAGAAACTCAACCCTTACTTCCATCATTGGTGCAGTCCAAGCTGCCTGCTGCAGTGCAATAAAGATGGTAATTTCTCCATTGAGGGATGAATATGGTACAAAAAAAACCTTAAATTTCTGGTCTTAAAAGCTTGACTAGAATTCAGAAACCACTTAACTCAATATGTGCATAGTAAGATGACTAAAGGGTTATTTTTTTTTTTGTTTTGTTCCACTTTGTTTTGCTTATTTAAGGTTATATTCTGCCATTGACTTGATTTTCCAAATTCTGAAATACTCCAGAATTTAAACCTTTGGTCAAAGTAGATGGAGCAGCATCTCTAAATGGAAAAGTTGTCCTTGCTGTTAAACCTTGAAATGTCTCAGCTTTTAAACTTTCTGGAATGTTTAGCCTCAAGATAATTTAAATCCCATCAATGCAGTTTAAAAAAAAAAAGTCTGGGAGCTTGTTACATGAGTACAGCACTTTTAATGATACAATGGGTTGGTGGGTTTGTTCCTTAACATTGTGGGAAGACTGCAAGTCATTGCCTTGGCAAAAGTACAGTCCAACCCTTTACAAAGTTCATCCCTCATTTCTGGTTCACAGGAAACCTGGAAATGTACAGAATCCAGTAACATAGGATATTACATGATTTAAACTAAAAAAAAAAAAAAAAAAAAAATTCAAGCTCATGAGGTTTTACAAGACACTGAACTGTGAATACAAGTTGTGAAACTTTTAGCCAGTCAGAGAATCAAGTTATTGCTAAGATGTCCTCTTCCCATAACTGTGGCTGATAGTGGCTTCAACAACAGGATACCGTTTCATGGAGTCCTGCTTAATATTAATAGTGGCTCTTCAAACCCTGAGGTGAGCGTGTTAGAACGCAGCACTCCACTCATTTCCAGTCATTGTTACACCATGCACAGAAAAAGGTCAGTCGTGGTGATGGCGTTGATTTCGCACACAGAGCACACACAGTGAACAGTGTAACAAGGAGTAAATTCGTGACCTACAGTGAACCACAGGCTTTGATATTCCACCACACAGTAGCAGCAGGTTTCTATACGGTAAAACAACCATAATACGTGTACACACAAAGCAAGCAAAGACCAAGGATTACATTTAATGACAGCTTGGTCTTGGGAAGGTCAGTGGGAGACTCCAGCCTCTTTAGTCAGCGATGGCGGTAAACAGGGATGCAAGACACAAATAATGACATGACTTATTTCACATTCCATTTCATATTTGTCCTTTTTCCAGAAATATAAGGTAATTACTCGAGGGCCAGTAAAATTAATACAGATAAAATTCAAACTCTACCACCGTGATGCTTTAATCCGACAGGTAGAGAGCAATGGTACATGTTTTGTACAATAAAACATGTATATACACTCACACACAAATATATATATTTACATACATATATACACAGGAACAGCATAAACATAGACTTTAAGGTAAGTGCTAGGGTTTCGAGAGTGGCTTCATCTCAGCCATGCTATAGGGTTTAAGATAATACTGGTAGGAA
Organism: Neostethus bicornis; assembly: GCA_902685375.1. Classification (NCBI taxonomy): domain Eukaryota; kingdom Metazoa; phylum Chordata; class Actinopteri; order Atheriniformes; family Phallostethidae; genus Neostethus; species Neostethus bicornis. Next base: position 14,792,793 of record LR738553.1, on the reverse strand, counting down.
GAATACACACATTCTTTGTACAACATGGATGTGGCCTCCATGTCTAGATGAGCCGTCTTGGTTTACTTCTTTGTTACTTTTTTTTTTTCTTTAGGACACTTGTTGTAGAACAAGGGGCATTACTGTATGATAAATATTTACAAGATCTCCTGATTTAAGGAGAGATGTAGTGCAAGTCTTTCTGGCTGTCAGTCACTCAGGATGTGCACAAAAGACATGGGGAAGACCCCTTTTCTGTCCGGATCTCCTTCAATGTGCCCGATCTGAGGAGGGAAAAAACGGGGGAAAAAAAAGCAATTTACGTTAACTGAACTTGTCTTTTTAGGGACGACAATTTATTCTGAGAGGTTGATTCCGGTGTTTTACTCACCCACCACTCCTGGTCCTCCTCCCCTGTAACTATGATCACCTCTCCTTCAACAAATGTAAGTTCGTCATCATTATCGGCCTGGCAGTCGTAGATCGTCTTCACTCGACGAGTTTTATTCTTTCCCTGGACACAGAAAAATGGTTAAACCAGATTAGATGGTACTTTTGTAACTAAAGCTACAACCTATTTTGTAGATATTTTTTTTCAAATGGTTGTAAAATTTCAATTAAAGTCAATGTATGAGCAAAAAGTACAGTGTAAATAGTATACACCGTATTTTTTGCACTACAAGGTCTACCGAAAAGCCTTTAATTTTCTCAAAAGCCGACAGTGCGCCTTACAAACTGGTGCGCCTTTTATATGGTTCAATACTAGCTCATTGTGGCTACAGATGTTTTAATTAGAAAAGTCACTGGATTTTCTTCCTTATATTTGTCAATTGCCCACTTTTGACACATCATCCCATTAAATTTAAACCCCTAACCTAGCAAAATGAGTAAAAACCAAAGATCGTTAGGAAGCTTCTTTGCTAAGGGGAGTTACAAAGAACCCCCTTTGTAGTTCTAACACCTTAGGGACACTCTTCAGGTTTCAGGTCAAAATGGATCTGTCTGGTTACAGCAAAACAAACTCAGAACTCCAATTGATCTAGTCCTACTGGGAGGAGCCTATCTGGTATTTTTTATTCACTTTGTTTTTGTGATGTCTTTTATTTTTAGGGTATGTTTACTGTCATCATAGCAACCAGAGTGCGTTAGGGCAAAGAGAATTTTTCCATGTTATAAAGACACTGCTAATATATTTTCTCATGAAGACAAAGTGGTTTTAAGTTTATTATTGTTGATTTAAAAAGCCAGTTTTTCAGGCTGGTCTTATTTAGTTTTTCTGTTACACCTTTAGACCGGTCCGTGAAAATATTGTCAGACACTAAACCAGTCCGGGGCACAGAAAAGGTTGGGGAGCCCTGATTTAGTGGCTGCATAACGCAACCCCAGACACAACTGTACAGTAGTTTCTTTCTATGAGCCTTATAATGCGGTGCGCCTTATTTATGAAAAAGTTTTTAAATGGACTATTCATTGAAGGTGTGCCTAATAATACAGTGTGCCTTATGGTGCGGAAAATACGGTTATTGCTAAGAAGTGGGTCTTAACGTAAGCCCTTTATTTTGTATGTCGCTTAAACATCTTCACTAATCTATTTAAAAGATGTAATAGTTTGAGTTTGTCATGTTTCAGAGACATTGTAGTTGAATAAGTAGTTACATTTTTAAAAAAAATAATTTTCCTAAAAAACAGGTACAGTGGTGGTCAAAAGTTTACATACACTTGTAAAGAACATAATGTCATGGCTGTCTTGAGTTTCCAGTTATTTCAACAACTCTGATTTTTTTCTGATATAGTGATTGGAACAGATCCTTCTTTGTCACAAAAAACATTCATGAAGTTTGATTCTTTTATGACTTTATTATGGGTAAACTGAAAATGTGACGAAATCAGCTGGGTCAAAAATATACATACAGCAACATGAATGAGCAATTTTGGAGACTTAGAAAGTTGTGTCAATGACATGAGCTTCATAGCATGACCTCTTAACTTCTTGTGAGTGATTACGAGTGACTACAGCTGGTGAATTCTCTGAGGCCATTTAAAAAGGGTTCATTGGATAAAAACACCCACAAACGCTACAATGGGAAAGTCAAAGGAGCTCAGCACAGATTTGAAAAAGAGAATCATTGACTTGAACAAGTCAGGAAAGTCACTTGGAGCCATTTCAAAGCAGCTGCAGGTTCTAAGAGCAACAGTGCAAAGAATTGTTTGTAAGTATAAAGTGCATGGCACTGTTTTGTCACTGCCACGATCAGGAAGAAAACGCAAGCTGTCACCTGCTGCTGAGAGAAAACTGGTCAGGAGGGTGAAGAGTCAACCCAGGAGCACCAAAAAGCAGATCTGCCAAGAATTAGAAGCTGCTGGAACACAGGTGTCAGTGTCCACAGTCAAGCGTGTTTTGCATCGCCATGGACTGAGAGGTTGCCGTGCAAGAAGGAAGCCCTTGCTCCAAAAGCGGCCCCTTAAGGCTCGACTAAAGTTTGCTGCTGATCACATGGACAAAGATAAGACCTTCTGGAGGAAAGTTCTGTGGTCAGATGAAACAAAAATTGAGCTGTTTGGCCACAATGCCCAGCAATATGTTTGGAGGAGAAAAGGTGAGGCCTTTAACCCCAAGAACACCATGCCTACCATCAAGCACGGTGGGCCTGTTTTGCTGCCAATGGAACTGGTGCTTTACAGAGAGTCAATGGGACAATGAAGAAGGAGGATTACCTTCAAATTCTTCAAGAAAACCTGAAGTCATCAGCCCGAAGGTTGGGTCTTGGGCGCAGTTGGGTGTTCCAACAGGACAATGACCCCAAACACACATCAAAAGTGGTAATGGAATGGCTAAATCAGGCTAGAATTAAAGTTTTAGAATGGCCTTCCCAAAGTCCTGACTTAAATCCCATTGAGAACATGTGGATAATGCTGAAAAAACAAGTCCATGTCAGAAAGCCAACAAATATAACTGAACTGCACCAATTCTGTCAAGAGGAGTGGTCAAAGATTCAACCAGAAACTTGCCAGAAGCTTGTGGATGGCTACCAAAAGCGCCTAATTGAAGTAAAAATGGCCAAAGGACACGTAACCAAATATTAGCATTGCTGTATGTATATTTTTGACCCAGCTGATTTTGTCACATTTTCAGTTTACCCATAATAAAGTCATAAAAGAATCAAATCTTCATGAATGTTTTTTGTGACAAAGAAGGATCTGTTCCAATCACTATATCAGAGAAAAATCAGAGTTGTTGAAATAACTGGAAACTCAAGACAGCCATGACATTATATTCTTTACAAGTGTATGTAAACTTTTGACCACCACTGTATGTGCTCACCGTGTTTATCTTCCTTGGCAGAGGCACCGGCGTCTCCGCGGACCCTACCGGGGTTCCGTTTGTATCCTCAGCAGGTTGCTGAGATGTGGTTGCTATGGTTGGCTGCTGATTAGGAGATGGTGAGTCTTGAGGCTGACTTTGGGGTGGAGGTGGAGGTTGCGTTTGGGGCCTTGGCGTTGACTCTCCAGGAGGTGCCCTCGGACTCACGGATTCAGCTGTCCCTGGTTTTGGAGGGATATCTGCCAGATGAGGTTTGGGTGGGAGGTCTTTTAGCTGCGGTTTGGGCGGTAGGTCTCCCAACTGTGGTTTAGGAGGGAGATCGGAGAGCTGTGGCTTCGGAGGAAGTTCTCCTGGTTTGGGGGGAAGGTCAGACACCTGTGGCTTTGGGGGCACGTCGCCCAGTTGAGGCCTGTCTCCCAGAGAACCTTTCTGTGCGGTATCAGTTGCTGGCGGGGACTTTTGGAAGACCTCTGGAGGAAGGCTGGGCTTATCCATAGATGGGTGGTGGATGGTGTCAATCTTACGCAATGCCACTGGAAAGATTAAAGACGTGTAAATAAACTTGGGCACAACAGCTTAGAGTGAAAAATCTAACACAGACCATACCTTTCTGAGGTAGTTTAGGAAGAACCCTCGGACCAAGTGTAGACTTTGTGTTGCTTGACGTAGTGCTGAAATAAGATTTTTATTTTAAGGTCCAACTAAAACCTTTTGACTGTTTGCTCGTGGACAAAAACAAGCATTATGAAGAGGCCTATGTGAGTTCACAAAGTTTTTTTCTGTGGTACCTTTGCTGTTGAGGAATGCCTTCAAACTTGTTGGACACAGGAGACATCTTACTGACTGGAGGAGGGGTGGAGTCACTTCCTGAAATATTCACATTAACGACGGCAAACACATTACTTACATCACATTCAAATGCGATGGTATAATTTATTAGAAATATGGAATAAATCAACATGCTATGATGGTTAAATCAAACAATGAGGGAGGTGTAATCTGGCTGAGCTCCCCAAAAGCTTCATGAGCAATATTTATTAAATTTAAACCCTTGTTTAGTGATTTATTGCTGAGGAATGTGAGACACATTACACAAAAACAACAAATAAATAATAATTAGTGGATGTGAAATGAATCATTTGAGAAAAAAATTAAAAACAAGTACATAGATATGTGACCAGTGGATTTAACCAAATGTTACATAGCCATAAAAATCTCTCCATGTTGTGTTTAGTAGCAGAATTGTTCACCAAACTGAAAATTTGATTTAAAAAATTCTTATTTTTTAATTATTAAATTATAACATAACAAGAATTAAATTTGGAAAAGTCGTCATAACAAAGGTGTTGCTCAAAAGTTTCGCACAATAACTGAAACTAATTTGTCAAAGTTGACAAGATGGTTTATTGATTATCAGTTCTTCATTTGAAAGAACACAAAAGCATTAAAAATTTTTAGATAAAATTATTTAACTGAATAATAAAAACTAGAATTTGCTTCTTTCAAAAATTTTATTTTATCCTAGTTTGACCCCCAAAAAATTATATGTTCATCTTATGCTGTCACAGAAATTTTTGATGAAGTAAAAAAGACAAATGTAGACTTCAAAATTATATTCAGTTTTGTAAAGTCCTTCTACTTTTTAAAGGACATCAGCTCTACTGAGGTAGTGTGCTTGCGTCTCACCCCCGGTTAAGCCCCCTTTACTGTGTGGACTGTGAGAGAGCGGGCTGGGTGGGTCGGACAGGGTGCGTTTGTGTCCGGGTGGGGGGGGCGGAGGTCTCTTCTTGGACAGGGTGGAGCTGCCTCCTGGTGTGAGTGTGGAAGGAGGACCGGATGGGGTAGGAGCTGGAGGAGCGATACATAAAACACATGAGGTAATGAATTCCATCCAAAAGAGAAGAAATTAATAAAAAAAAATATTTTGCTGACACGCAGAAGAACAAAAAAGATGAAGAAGGGACGTGGACAAGATGAGATGTAGTGAGAACAGAAAAAGAAATTTCCAAGAAGTGTGTGGGTGAAAATGTAATAGAATGAGCCTTTTTTCTTAAATTTGGGTGCAGCCACATTTTCTAAGAGTTTTTTTTTTTTTTATCTAAATGTCCCTGTGTTTTCTCACTGATCAAAGATATAGAAAAAAGTAGAATGAAATTAGCTAAAGAGAGAGCTCAGCCAGAGAGAAATCAGCAGTGGTTATAAAGTTTACAGCTCAGGGATGGCAGGACGTCATTCCAGGAGGATAGAAAAAAATCTTGTAGGCAACAAAATAATGTAGAGTATGCCTGTACGGGGTGTCTCGTTAAGAGAAAAAAACTTCTGCCACCATCCACACCTGAGCTGTAAAGAAGGAAAATAACTGAGGGATAAAAGGGATAAAAACATAAAATAAGATATTCACTGATGTATGGTCGGGTGCCAGCCAGAGTGGCGTAGTGCGAATGAGAGCCAAGGAATGCCAAGTGTGGAGCTGAAAGAATAGAGAAACAAAAAAGAGAAAGAAAACAGAGCGAGATGAGGAGTGTGGGAGAGAATCTGTAAGCATGTCAGTCTCGTAAAGAGATGCTCCCACACACTGGAAAAATAAGATGAAATCTTATCAGTGAAGAGCAAATCAAAAAGAGGAGAAACAGTGAAGCCGGCTCCTCGGCACCCGCTGAGAGGGAGCGCTGCTGAGGAGCGTCTGAAGGGTGAGCATGTCATCTGAAATGCACATGTCCATAGTTCTGATGGTTAATCTGAAAAATAATACCAACAGAAAAATACCACCTAAAAGAAGATGAATGCAACAATAAACTTTAACGTGCTTCAAATCAACTTCAACTGAAAATTTTCATTCTTTTTTTAATTCAAACAGACCTGCGGTGCATCAGAAAGAAATGCTTCATATCTCCGTTATTTATTGTCTTATCAAATACTTTCCAGAGTTTAAAACATGAACAGATCCAAACAAAAGAATGAAACATCCTGCTGCAATGCGTGCTAAAAATATTTGCTACCTGCTGTTGTAATGCAGCTGTATCTTCGTAACCCACTTATGGCCATGATTTTGTTTTCTGCCTTTTAAAAAAGAGGCTTGTTCATGAGTGGAATTTCGACAGGGAGTTAGATCATATTTTTAAGGAACATTAGCAGCAGAGTAGTGCTCTTTATCTGATTTAGTACCTTTATGGCTGAGCAAATGGAGCCTAACCTGCCGTCAGATTGAGATGAAGCTTGTGAACCGTTACGAGAAATCACAATTCCCAATTTGATAAAACTGTACAACATTTTTGTAGATAAAAAAGTGTACTAGGTTGTTTAACACCTCCCATAGAGGGTTTTTTGTAAATGTGGGAAATGCAAAGGATTATTATCCAAATTCTAATATACCATAAAGTTTGAATCATTATGATTTTGACAAAAGCTAGTCATTTTCATCATAATTTTTATGCATCATTGAATCTAAAGCAGAGAATTCCCAGCTGTAGTGAAACAATGACAGCCTGGAATATTTTAGCACTTTTAAACCACAAATCTTCTTTTGGCATTTCCCTTCAGAGGTCGCTACAGCAAGTCGGTTTCTTCCATCTAACCCTATCTGCTGTATCCTCTTCGGTCACGCCAACTATCTTCATGTCTTCCTTCACTGTATCTATGAGCCTCCTCTTTGGTCTTCCTCTAGAACTCTTTCCTGTTGGTTCCAAATCCAGCATCCTTCTTCCGATGTACTCTCTCTCTCTCTCTCCTCTGCACCTGTCCAAACCATCTCAGTCTGGCCTCTCGGACTTTATCTCCAAAATCTCTAACATGTGCTGTTCCTCTGATATACTCATTTCTAATCCTGCCCACCGGGTCACTCCTAGAGAGATCCTCAGCATCTTCATCTCTGCTTCCTGTCTTTTTCTCAGTGCCACTGTCTCTAGACCAAACAGCATCGCCGGTCTCACCACGGTTTTGTACACTTTCCCTTTCATTTTAGCTGAAACTCTTCTATCGCACATCACACCTGATACTTTCCTCCACCCGTTCCAGCCTGCCTGCACACGCTTCTTAACCTCTTTTCCACACTCTCTATTGCTCTCATTCACTCTCATTCACACACGTACTCAGTTTTACTCTGACTAATCTTCATTCCTCTTCTTTGTAGAGAAAACCTCCACCTCTCCAGCTTTTCATCCACCTCTTACCTCCTCTCTCTACAGATCACAATGTCATCTGCAAACATCAATGTCCATTTTATTTCCATTTTTAAACCACAAACCTAACTAAAAAAATATTAAGCTACCTTTCAATGGGAACAAGTAAAATTTCAGAGTTTCTTGCTTAATGAAAAATCAGATTTTAATGTTTAAATAATGGATGAAATGAGTTGTTGGATGGATGCCACAGTGTGAGCTTTATGAGCTGTAATTGTTACAGATAAGCAGAGGGAGGAGTGTTATTTTTAATTGCTTTCCTGCAGAGATAGCACACCCACGGTGCCTTCTGTGTATCTATAAAGTGCTGAGGCTACTGATGGAATGTGTATACAGCTTCCCTTTCACACGTCTGACTAACAACTGGCATCTTGTCCTCTTCTCCTGTCATGTTTACCTTACTTTATAAGCAATCTTAATGACACCTGCTTCCCACACTCTGATCTATCTCCTGGCACAATGCACACCAAAGCAGTCTGTTAATGTGTGTGTGAACACACACACACTCACTGACAGTGTGGAGAGGAAATTTTCCAGAAAGCGATTTCAATGCATTCCATCACATTTAATTCTACCCTGAGACGGTCAAACATTAACAGATTTAATGAAGTACATTTCCTAGCTTATCTTCTCTCACACACAGTTAAGCCAACTTTATGAGTTTCTTTTTCAAAATCTAGTAGAACATGACTTGCTGATTTTCCTAACTAATAAGCTGTTAAAATTGAATGATGCCTGATAATAAAGGCACAGGTATGTCAGACCTTTGCCCTGGTTCCTGGGTGGCAGTGGCGGACCATCGGCCACGGGGGAGGAGCTGAGGTCGGTGGAGGCGCTGTACATCTGATTGGTAAAGGCGTTGTAGGAGAGTCGCTGTTGCTTGTCTCTCTGGCTGATGAAGCCAGGGAGGGAGAGCTTGTCATGAGGGGAGAGGCTGGAAGAGTGGCAGAAACTTTGAGGCCTCGGGGAGCGGTCTTTCTTGATTGGACTAGGCTAAAGAGGAACAGGTGAAGGAGGAAGAGTCAGAAGATTTAAAAAGATTGCACTGAATTATGACATACAACAACCAAATTACTCATGAATGAAAATTATCTCAGTATTAAGACTTTTTTATTTTATTTAGTGGGCTATTTTGTGCTGTTTTTGGGATTAATTCTCTTTCATTCTCATTATATAAGCATGAAAAACGTTGATCCAGAAAACAAAATAAAAGAACTTTTAAGTCATAAAATTTTAGTAATCATCTATTCTGTTGTCTTTCGCTTATCCAACGTCGGGTCGTGGGGGTAATAGCCTTCGATGGGAAACCCAGGCTTCCCTCATCAGGCTGCATCCTCTAGCTTCCCTGTCCAGCTGTAAGACGTAATCTCTTCAGTGAGTCTGGGGTCTGCATCTTGGTCGCCTCCCGGGGTAACGTGGCCAAAACACCCCACCGTTACACAAGTGAGGCACTTGGGAGGTATCCTAACCAGATGCCTGAACAACCCCATCTGGCTTCTCTCTTGCACGCTTCTCCTTGCTTTTACCAGATGGCAGAGCTCCTCACTCTATCTCTGAGCAAATGCCCAGCCACCCTGCGGAGGAAGCTCATTTTGGCTGTTTGTATCCATAATCTACTCCTCTTTTCATAAAAAAAAAATAAATAAATAATAAAAAAAAAGTCCAGAAACAATTCCTTTTCTTTCCACGTACTACCATCTCATACTTCAATTAATTAAATGTGTAGATATAAGATACATCGCTTACAATGTGTCTTCATACAGTACACTTTTGGTTGTGGTTCACTTCCGGTTGTTTGAAAAAAATGCAGAAATGCAATTTTTACCTTTAAAAAAAACACTTTGGAATAAATGTATTTTGATTCACTACCTAAACTGCATAGTTCTTTTGTTTTTGGTTTTATTTAAATCTGTGTTGCTCAATGTAGTATGATGTATAACGTTTTTGAGGGCTTGGAAAGGCTTCTCATAAAGAAAATCTATTACTATTTATCAAAAACTTGATTGAATAGGAACTTTTTAAAGTCACTACAGTGTTGTGTGCCCACCTTATCATCCAGGTCATCGTCGCTCTCATCCATCTCCTCCAGTCTGAGGCTCCACTCGTACTCCACGTGGATGTGAGGGTTAAACTTTCCTTCTGCAGCCTGAACCAACTGAAACAAAAAGAATCCATTTAAAAAACACTTCAAACCAAATAGGATCAAATGTTTATTGAAAGGTTACATATATGTATATGTATATCCACATTAGAGTAATTCTAGATTAAATTCAGGGAAAATTTGTTCATAAACAAAATGATTTTATGCATTTGTTTGTCTGCTTGATAAAATTTGCACTCAAACACAGACGAATGATTACTTCCAGCCGGGTGTCCCTATCGCCAGAGGCTGGAATAGATTTTTGACTGCCATCTAGTGTTCCTAAAGCTTCCAGATCTTCTTTAACATTTTTCAAATAAAACCTCAAAAAGAATAGAATTAAAGTAATCTAACTTTCTGTGTTTATTAGTGATGTTATTTTTAGTCTGCTGATGAACTGGTGGGTAGTCCAGCAGCTCCTGGTGTGTACTGCTGCACTTACTGCCTCTTCACACTGAGTGTTCCTCAGTCGCCTAGCAACATCCAAGGCCGTTTCTCCGTTCTGATTGGCTGAGGGCCGAAGAAGAATCATCAACAGTTATAGGGTGATGTCTGCGAGCAGCCAGCATTACAGATAGGAGTAAACCTGACATGTTACTCACTGATGTCTGTGGCTGGCTTGCCCCTTAGGAGTAACTTGAGGCACTCCGGTTTTTCGTACATGCAGCAGTAATGGAGGGCGGTGTTTCCCCATTCCGTCTGCTTATCCAGGTTACCACTGTGAGGGTGTGGAATAAAAAAAGACTATTGGTTTGGACACAGGTTGAATGCCCGAGGAGGTTTTCATGCTGTTATTAACAATGACATCGAAATTCAGCATGAAAAATGAACCAAAGGAGTTTTTTTTTCTCCAACAGTGGTCAGAAAATATCCATTAAATCTTCCAAGCTGTTTGACATTTTAATGAAATAATCAGATAACATTTTAAAATCAGTTCCAGCAAATTAGTAACGACTGAATGACAAAGCCTGAGCATGTTGTGCATGGAAATAAATTAATAAAAGAAAGGGTTTTTCTCATTATCTGAAGGATGTGTGGAGTTGGAGCATTGGTGGGTAAACAATTGAAAAGAGAGGAATAAATTAAAGCGGAAAGTGAGAGTTTGACCCATTTCTGTTTGCCTTGTGGGAATCTGAGTGTTGCTGTTTTAAGGTTTCCTTTGCTTTATCGCAGTAGAAGAACAATTCAGAGTAGATTGATAACATTTTAGGTGGAATGCTTCTGCAAAACTGTCCAAAAATTCATTTGATCTCTATTATATCCAGAGTAATAATAAAAAAAAGGTGGCTTCTTAAGCAGTACCTGTTCTGCACAAGGAAGTCAACCAAGTGCAGTGACGTTTGGTCAGCCGTCCGTACAGAGTAGTGCAGTGCTGTTTCTCCTGCTTCCTGCAGGAGGAGATGAAACACAGCAAAGCCGTGGTGAGCTATTGAGAAGCATCCATTCTGGATTCTGTTATGTGTGTGGCTGTCTGTCTGTCTGTCTTTCAGCTTTTAAAGACGGAGCAGCAAACAAAATGGCTCCTAAAACTAACATTTAGACAGCATGACGCTGTTTTCTGTCATTTTTAGATGACTGGATGTTGCTCAATCAGATCTAAATGTAATTGGGTTATGTAGAAAATCAAAGAGAGTGAGATTTGAAAAATATGTCATCAAAAGCAAAGTATTGTACATTTCCAACTAAACATTTTAGAACAGTTTTTATCTTTTCAGGTCTGTGCATCTTGGACAGAGGAAGTTTGGATGTCACTTTGCAGTCCTTCCCATGCGCTGACAGCAGTAGATCAGATATCGGTGAGTCAGACTTTGTGGTGCAGACAGCTGCAGCAGCTCCCTCTGCTACCAAACCATATCTCTATTTATCCCGTTATCCTCACGAAGCATTGCACACTTAATTTTTTTTTATATCAGAGAACAACCATGTTCACATTATAAAACCCTGACCTATTTACGTCAGATTAGGTTTGATCATGCATGTTGTTTACAGTACGCTTTTCACCATCCACTGCTTGTTATTTGGATTTAATTTATGCCCAGAGCGGTGCCACAAAAAGGCATTGGAACAAAAAGATAAACAAGAGAAGCCACAAAATGTAAACCAGACACATGAACTGAACCGGCACAGATGTTCCTCTTCTAGTAAACATGAATTCAGAACAGAGGATGGTCCGTGCCTGAGGTTTGCTGGCTATCACCACCTACTGGTGATGTTATTAGGATGACTCAGAGTTTTCCAACAGTGAAAGCCATTTCTCTTCTGCAACTGGAGGAAATGTGTCAGTGTTGCTCTGACTGAAGCAGTGTGAAGACACGGGGTTAAGATTGTTCTCTAAACTAATGTGTGGTGGGGTGATCTGGATTCAGCTTTTAAGATTTAACACACCTAATTAGTTGATTGATAATAAGTAAGGCTAAATATAACTGAGCAGGGGTGCACATAATCTTTTTTCAGCCCAGAACTCAAGAGAGAAAACCAGAGATGTGGCTGGGTGTTCCACGATGGAAATGTTCCATCAAGTTTTTTCTCTTCAAGTCCGAGTTATTTCATTTTGAAAATCTTCTAATAACAGAGCACTGATTTAATACTTTTGTTAAACATCAAATGAAAGTAAACACACTTACATAAATGTTTCTACTCCACAGACATACTCACGCACTTTGCTTTAAGTTATGTTCACATTTTCTCCAGTGATGTCATTCTGCATGTGTTGCTATTTTTGTGGAATTGAGATCTTACTCTGTCCCGCTGCGTAACTAGATCTGATTTTAAATTAAGTGCTGAGAATGAATTTTTCCCAGTCCTGATCGGGAGGTAATGCCTGATTTCGATCGAGTCCAAAACCAAAAGAACAACCCCGATGTACCAATTGTGATCGGATCGGGGCCTGCCTGCTCAAAGGTTAGCTTGTTTCAATTAAAATATTTTATTGATTCTCAAGGGAAAATTACAGTTGCAGCACAACCCAACTCAAGATGGAGACGCACAGACAACTGTCTCACAAGTTACAGAATCAAGGAGACTCATGACATGACTCTACATTATGGCACAGTCATTGAATGACATGTTTTATGTTATTTTACATAAAAGAAATGCACCTTTTTTTACACGCACCTTTCAAACGCCACTTTTCACAGTGCTTTTTAGTGATAAAATGGTGATTTTAGATTTTTTTTAAAAAGCGGCTTTTTTCTCCTTAATGCATGTTGGCAACGCATGCACACTTGCATACCAGTTGTGTCTACACTGGGATTTGAATTGAATATACTTTATTTATCCCCGAAGGGAAATTTGAGTGCAGCAGTGTTACAATCCTACAATGTCATAAAACAACAACATGTCTTTTTTTATCTGTTGTGAGTGAAAGTTTAAAGGTTTGAATGTGAAAGGTTGAATATTTTGATGGAGGACGGCAGAAATTATTTTCTGTACCGTTCCTTTGAGCTGTGGGGTTGCAGGAGTCTGTGGCTGAAGCTGCTTCTCAGGTGGTCTACAGATTTATAGAGGGAGTGGGAAGGATTTAGCATGATTAATGACAGTTTTGCTTTCATTCTCCTTCACACAGGGATATATATAAATATATAGTGAAAAAAAACAGAGGGTTTCACACGTTAAAGTAATTGTCCTGAACTTTTAACATCCTTGAAAAGTCAAGAAGCTTTTTATTTTCCATCTTGAATCCAGTCTTATCTTTTAGCTTCTCCAGCCAGTAAAAAGTCAAGCCAATGTTGACTCATCTCGCTGTCCTTTTCCTCACTTCCTCTGAAAACTAAATCCTACAAAACAGCCAGTGTGTTCAAATCCAGACTCCAGAGTGTGATACAGGACTTTAAAGTGGTATGCTGTTGAAAGGCGATATCCCAGGACAGAAAAATGTGTGAAGTGTACTTTCTCAACCTTTGGCTGCTAAAAGGCAACGGTGGCTCTCTGAGTTTACATATTAAATTATGATGTTCCATCAAAAATAAAAAAAAAAAAGGTTGTTTAAGGTCAGAAAAAATGTGATGTAACAGTTAAGCTGAGTTAGCGTCCTTTAGGAGCTCAAAATATGAGGCAAACATTTTTTGGGTTGCATAACATAAAATTTTAATTAAATCTGCGCCTCACCAAATAAATTTCTGAAAATCTTGGTAAACAAGTTGTTTAAAAAATAAATGAGTTTTTATTTGATGATCAAAATGATCTCTGGACTCACCGGTCCTGCTTCTGGGAGGGGCTCCATCAGCTCCACCCCTTCCGCATACACTTGAACAAGAGCCAGCAAATCCCGGGACTGGACCGCCTCAAACAGCTCGATCATCTTAGCTGCTGCTGATGTGCACGTCTTCCTAGCATACTTGTGGTCCACGTACTTAGCGTTAATAAACTCCTTCCTCACCGTCCTGGAGACAGAAAGTTAAGACTTTAAAATATGAAAGAAAGTTTACGTTTGATCGTAAAATTCAGAGAGAACCCACATATCGCTGGAGGGGGTCGGCTTAGGTGAAGGACTGGGAAGGTTTCCCTCCATGATCTCATTGAAACTACTGTTCCCTACATTCTTGGCCAGCTGGAGGAGAAGAAAAGAAACATGTCCATCAGCTAACATTATATTTATCAGCATGGCATTCACGTATGTGCAGAGGAAACCACATCTGGCTGTAAACGTACACCCCTGCTGGTTCAGTGTCAAACTGCTTTATTCGGAGTTCCTACTTCTCTTTTATGATTGCTAATACTTTGCCAGGAGACACTACAGGCCATCTGTGTGTGACTCACCAAGAGTTCTGAGGTTCCTAGCTTATCGAGCTCCATAGACTGGATACGAGAAACATGCACGCCCATCTCTCGGTGGATGCCAGAGCATTCGATGCAGGTGAGGATCCCCAGATTAGTGGATAGCCACTTAGGATCTGGAAAGAATGTGAAATCCAACTGAGATTGATCCTGGTTGATTAAACAGAATTTAGGTCAGGTACCACTGAGCCAATTGTGGACACGTTACCAACAGGAATTATTTAAACAGGTTATTTCTGACATCATAATCTCTCATGATGCAAGTGGTTAGAACTGAATCTAGCAGAACGCCATAGGCTTTCACACAGAAACACACACACACATTGAAAAGCCACAATGACCAGACACAAGCTGCTTATAAGCCACAAAGTGCAATACAAGCATGTCGAGTCAGCGTAGGGTGACCTCTGCATCTGCGAAATCCTACAGGGGAAGTCTGAAGGAGAATGTCAGATGAGATGGAAACCTTCCACTCAGATAAAAGGAAACAAAGAAATGACCTTTAAAAGTCACATTAATTATGTTCATTTTATGCAGGAACTAAAAGAAAAATATTCTAAGATAAGAAACATCATCTCTGATGTGATTCAGGAATCAAAAACTCCGCACCTGGAACATGTGTTCCACTGCAACCTTTTTCATGGTGGGATTCGGCAACAAGATTATAGACGTGACAAATTACCTTCCTTCCCTGCAGATTGCAGGGGTCAGTGAAGCATGTGTGACTTATGTAAAAAAGTGATGTAATAATGTTGTTTCTTCAAGCCCAGAAATGTTTTTTCTCCCCCCATAGAGCATAAAATTCCCCTTTCAGTAAGTCGGAAAGCCGCTGTGTGTGTTTATGCAGACTGACCAGAGAGAGTCTGCATGTTTTTGCGCATTGTGTGTATTAAGTGTCAGAAATCCTGAGAGTCTATGGCACCCCTGGGTGCTGACTCTTTGCTTCCTAATGTGGAGGAGTGAGCTGAATGCAAACAGGAATAATGCACACATTAGCACGATAGTTTGTTCAAGGCTCATAAACAATTTGAGGCTCGTGTTGTGCAGCATGTGATCAATTGCAGAGTGAAGAATTTCGGGCATTTCAAAGCCTCCAAAAGTACGTAGAGTCCAGTACTTTAAATAACAATGTTTTACTATTAAGACACGAAGTTTGTTTTTTCTTTTTCTGCGACAAAGTGAGAGATGACTCAGCGGAATATAAATACTGTATGTGTGCAGTAGTTTCTTAGAACACACACCTGCAGCTCCGCAGTCACAGCACACTTCATTGCCCGGCATGCGCAGCACATCTTCTATGATGGCTTTGGTCAGATCTTCTAATCCGTCTTCCCCGCCGCTGCTCTGCTCGCCGCGAAACGCCATGTTTAACGCTTCCTCTTTACTGTTGGTCAGTACGGAGATCCAGCTGCAAAACGACAACATATCAAGCTTTTAACAATTAGATTACAGAATAATTTGATTAACAACAATATCCAAGAGATAATTAAATGAATAAACAACTTGGCAATAATAAAACACCATACACTGATGTACAAGCACTCATACTACGTTCTAAAATACCAATCAGTTAACTAGAGAATCAGTGTCTAGATTTTTTTTTTTTAGCTACACACAATGTGCAGATACGCACATTACGGCTCCACATTTAACGTACCAGTCGAGGCTTAAACAAAGTTCCTTCCACTCATTAGGATCTATTGCTTTATAGAGAGTCGCACATCTCCACAGTTAAACCTAGAAATCCTAATCTTGTGATTGGTCGCGGATCTTGATGAGGTCTGTCAATTTATGTTCGGCCAGGAAATATTAGCAAAAAACGAGGTTTGTAAAGTATCCGAAAAACTGATCTAATGTAATCAGATCATTTCTTAAGTGGAATAAAGTTCAAATAAAGTTTCTTCCGCTCATTAGGATCTATTGCTTTATAGAGAGTTGCACATCTCGACAGTTAAACCTATAAATCCTAATATCACGATCGGTCGCAGATCTCGACAAGGTCCCACATCTCAGTAAACTGAGTTGTCAATTTATGTCCGGCAAAAAACTATTTGCTAAACACGAGGTTAATAAATTATCTGAAAATCTGATCTAATGTAATGTAGTCACTTCTTAAGTGAAATAAAGCTTAAACAAAGTTCTTTCTACTTTTTATAATTATTTGCTCTGAAGTCTAATCTGTTGAGCGGATCTCGATATGGCCCCAGATCTCTACACGACACTGGGTCAAATCATTTTTGTACTTGTCTGATAATCAGTACAACAGTACAAAGATAAAGCTCCACATAAAAATAAATAATTCAAGATGTGGTTATTTAACCAAAAACTCCTGCTGGAGGGGGAATTGCGTGACAGATGCAGAAGTAAGTAAGATCCCGAAGGACTAAATGTACACCAGGAAGCGGAGCGTTCAGGCACAACAGAGTGGCCTAACCCTGACAAAGCAACATGCCAAGGCTTCCATCAACTGACAAAAAACTAAACCATCACAAAGCTGTCCGTCTAAGAATAATAACTTAAAGTATTTGAGTTGTTCTGATTCACATATTAAATGCAAGAAATTAGTAACATATGACTTACTGTTTTATGGGGCATTTTGTTTTTTATATTAACTAATGATCAAATTGCTAGCATTTGTTTGGTTCAAAGATTTTTTGTAATTAAAAATGGACAGTTTGGAATCTTATGCCCCAAGTTTTCGGGACTTTCGGGAACTGTAGCTCCAGTGATGAGTCTAAACATGTATATTTTGTTTTAAAGTTGCAGAAACAAAATGCACAGCTTAAAAATCTGGGGTTTTAAACTTGATCAAATACATTCCTGCTCTAATATTATAAATGTTTTGTGTTGTTTGCAAGCATGCATTAAGCACAAAGTCAGAAAACAACATGTCTGCAAGTATTTTTTTTATTTATTTATTTATTTCGGTCACAGTGCAACCTCATATCAATGAAATAAAGAAAACAACCATATTCCAGCAAAGGACCGAAAACGTAACGGCTGAAGCAAACGCTTATTACGCCGACCCTTTTTTTTTTTTTTTAATGTCATAATAAATGTCATAATAAGTACAACAGCAGTACTTTGCTAAAATTGTATTACTAATTTATATGAACCTGGCTGCTGTCTCTGGGCTTCCAGATGTGTTGTTATAGTTGTTAGATTTGGATTACAGTGAGGTGTAAAGCAGCAGAAAGAGTTGACGTGTACTTAAAAACACTCACATGACAAACTCTTGTTCGTCTTCAGCTTGGAAATGATATGTCCTATTATCTGTGGAAAAAAAAGGCATATATTCAGCATCTTAACCTCTAACTTTGCATTATATTATAGTTGAAGGAGGAACAATTAGATAGTAAAGAATCTAGGATTTTAACATGTTTAAGAGACTAAACTAAACATGAGAAGCAACGGATCTCTTCTGTTTGCCTCTTTCAAAACTCATGTTACACGTATAACACCATACGATCGTTATTAGATGTTTGTGAAACCTACGTGAAATGAGATCAAAGCATTTCCTGTCCTCGGCGCTCGGTTTCACTTGACAAGTGAGCAGGTTAAGTTTGACTGGTTGCCTGTTGGACTGGATACACAAAGAGATGAGAGAGTGTTGTGAACAAATTGAAACCAATTATATTAAAGGTGTTACAATTACACACAAAATTACACAGTTTCAATAAATTCATACTTTGCTGTGGAGAAAAAGAGAGAATATTAAATCATTCACATCCATCTGAAATTCTTTCTGTACAGTTGTCTTCTGCTTTTCTGAGGCCGAGTCGTAGGGCAACAGCCTCAGACGAGAAACCCAGGCTTCTCTCACCCCGGCTGCATCCTCCAGCTCTACCCAGGAGGATCCTGAGGTGTTCTCTGTCCAGCTGTGAGACATAGTCACTCCAGCAAGTCAGGGTTCTACATCTGGGTCTCCTTACGGTGGGTCATACCCGAAACACTTCACCAGCGAGGTATTCGAGGGGCATCCTAACTAGATACCCAAACCACCCATTTGGCTTCTCTCGACCCGGAGAAGAAAGAGCTCTACTCCAAGCTCCTCCGTCTATCTCTAAGCAAGAGCCCAGCCACACTGGAGGGGAAACTCACTTCGGACGCTTGTATTCACGATCTCATTCTTACGGTCACCAGCTCGATGAGACATGGGTGGATCTGAAATTTTATTTTTACAAAAAACTCAATTTTCTAAGAAGAAAACTTATTTAATTAATTTTGAAATCAGGCTGTGACTTAATGAAATGTGGAAAATGTCAAGTGCTGTGAATACTTTTCTGGATGCACCGTATTTTTGCACACAAATACACATCTTTATTTCGAATGTGTTTCATAATTTCATAATTTTCGTGGTTGCAATTTAATACACCATTGCAACCACGTAAGACAGCTGCACTGTGGTCTTTTGAATTACTTTAAAACACTTTAAATCATCTTTTTATAGTTATTGCAGCATGTGTTTTGTCAATATGAAGACACACCCATTAAATATAAATTTGGCTGGACTGTGAGCTGTAATAATAGACCCAGTTGGCACATGCAGACTGAGTATTGTCTCGTGCCAGCGTCCGGGCAGAGGAGGGCCAGGGTGTGTGTTAATGAAATGCTAACAGGCTGAGATGAGCCTTGGAGCTGGGCTGGCCCGGTGGCAGCATGCCATGTCAACAAGAGTCGCCTCGAGTTCAGCAGCCAGAGAGGCAGAAGGGCTTGAAAAGGTGGGAAACTGTTCTCACACGGGACAAATTTATCCTGACTAACAAAATGATTACCAAACAAGTTGATGTGACATCACAATTTAGCAAAAGGAAAACTCATCCTTTTTTCTTTCTTAAGAAAACCATCTTCTCTGGGTTGAATTAAAGATTTGAAAAGAAGCAGCTTTCGAAATGTTCACATCATGTCTTAACCTCACAATAATTAACAACAGTAACACCCTCATTTATATTAGCTGTAATCGTTATGCACAGACACTCTCCTTCCTGCTGAGTTCCAGCTGGCAACTCCAGACGCTTGTCCAAGACAAAGTCTTACCGCCAATACTCAACAGAAGAAGTGACTAACTTTGAACCTAAACATCTAAAAAAATGATTATGTCTTCATAAACCAGATGTCGGCATGCTAACATCTGCTCTTTTTCAACTACATCATTCCACCAATGAGAGGAATGCAAATGTTGTTAGTTATTTTATTGAAGTACATGATTTTGGATCCTGATGATGTCCTCTTTCCACAGCCATAGCAACACTTCCATAGCAACTAGTTTCAAAGAGATAACTTGTATCTCAAGCATATACTAATAAACAATGTAACTTATCAAAAGAAAAATACAATATTCCCTGAAAAATGGTTAAAAATATATTTATTTCAGTTTCGCTTCTGTTTATGATGCTGTAATATCCTCCTTCCTCACAATCCCTGTCTAGTCCCACCCCCTGGCCGTATGCACGGAACAAAGTCTCATTTGAGGTCACAGACATAGTGTAAAGCGCGTTACACTACCAAAGCTAGCACTCATTCTTTCATATTTTCATTTTGGTGCATTTACATAAAAATAGCACTCCGTTTCAAAGTGACAGACTGAGCATGAGCAGAGCTTCTTCTTCTTTCGGCATTTTCCTTCAGGGGTCGCCACAGCAAGTCAGTTTCTTCCATCTAACCCTATCTGCTGCATCTTATTTGGTCACACCAACTATCTTCACGTCTTCCTTCACTGCATGAACCTCCTCTTTGGTCTTCCGCTTTCCTGGTGGTTCCAAATCCAGCATCCTTCTATTGATGTACTCTCTCTCTCTCCTCAGCACATGTCCAAACAATCTTAGTCCGGCCTCTCTGACTTTATCTCCAAAACCTCTAACATGTGCTGTTCCTCTGATCCTGTTCATCCTGGTCACTCCCTGAGAGATCCTCAGTATCTTCATCTCTGCTACCTCCATCTCTGTTTCCTGTCTTTTCCTCAGTGCCACTGTCTCTAGACAAAACAGCATGGCCGCTCTCACCACGGTTTTGTACACCTTCCCTTTCATTTAAGCTGAAACTCTCCTATAACACATCACACATGATACTTTTCTCCACCCGTTCCAGCCTGCCTGCACATACTTCTTCACCTCTTTTCCACACTCTCCATTGCTCTGGACTGTTGTTCCTAAGTACCTAAAATCTTCCAGCTTCTTTATCTCTTCTCCCTGTAACCTCACTTTTCCATTTGAATCCCTCTCATTCACAAATGTACTCCGTCTTGCTCGGACTGACCAATATGTATTTTTTTCTAACAGATAGAAATAAAAGAAACACTATAGTTAATGATTTTGTTCATTATTCTATGACAAATATAACAGGCACATTCTCCTACATTTCTGAAAACAATATCTTTCCTCAAGCATTCACTGGTCATTAGGTCATCGGTGGGATTTACTGCCGACTGTTTTAAAAGCCACTCGTTTTATTTGTTAGAGTCCTGCCAGCAGGTTACCGCTCAATAAGCAATAAAATAACAGTATCAATTGAGAGATGGACTCTACGTTGGACTCCTGCTGCATATAGAAAAAGAGAAAACGTTGCAGATCTGCAGCTGCAGCACAAGGCCAAAGACATGCCGGCACATACACACATAAGGTACATACGCACACACCATCTGAGATGAGTCACCGCAGCACAGCAGGCAGCAAGGGGGAGGGATGATCATTTGGGGGTGTAAGGGAGGGCATAGGAGGAAGGGGGTGTTGCCATGGCAACCCATCTATGTCAATTTTACTCTGCCAGCCTGCAAATTGAAAAAGCTCAACAAAACATCCACACACAATGTTCTCCCTTTGATCCACACAGTCCGTCCTGGGGGTCAGATAATTATTGTGTGTGTATGTGATCTACTCACTGTGGCATGAGATATGGTGAGGATGCCTCCTTTCACTGAACACTGTCTCCTCTGCCACACCTTCCTCAGCCTATAAGGTGATGGTACACAGATATTTCGAGGGTCAATGTGATAACCTCATCAAAACCAAAAGGACATGAGGATTTTATTTTATAATAATGGAAGCTCACCCGTCACTCTTCTTCAGCAGGTAGCCCTTCTTCTCACTTCCAAACTCTTTGTTCCCCTGCAGCTGATGCATGCTGTAGCCTCCCTGCTTACTCTGCGAGTCCTGTGCGATTCCATGGAGAAACATAAAAAAAACTTTAACCACTGAACACAGCTGAGCAATTTCATGATACAAACATGCAACTGAGACACGGCACTCTACAAACTTGTTTCCAACACAAATGCAAAGGGGCTTTTGTTAAAAAAAAAAAAAAAGTTCTAAAAGGGAAAAAATCTGCACAAAGCATACTCTGCAACACCTCAAAAGGATCAAACCACTCTACCACAGCATGCTAAACATGCAGCAGAACTTACTCTTCTAGACTTGATTCCAGACAAGCAGAAAGCAGAAAGAGGAGATAGAGGGAAGAGGTGTGAAAGATCTGGCTCAGGTTCAGGCGGTGAGTGTGATAGTGTGTTTTGCCTGACCACGTGCTTTCAGAGTGTATTGCTTACTGACCTAACACATAAAACTACTGTAACTATAACCGACTTCATGCAAATGAAGAGATTGTGGATGTGAACTTGTGAACCGAGGGAGTGAAAATAAATTCAGAAATGATAGAAGTTGTGTTTTATGTGCATGAGTGTTTGTATGTGTGTGTGGGTTTTGTGTAAGGATGGATCAGGCAGTGAGTGGTTCTCCACTGAGCAGCCAGTGAGGCACAACACTGGTCACCAGCAAAGCCTACCACACACTGGCTACCAGCATGGTACAGCACTGGGCACTCGCTCCGTGCTGCAGGAGACAAGCTCCAACTTGGTAGCGGCCAGAGTGAAAGGAAGTATTTCATAAGAAGAACGAGCGTATCAAATTTCTTTTAAATCTGATTTAGCTCCCTCATTTTTCTTTTTCAAACTTTGGCTTTTGTTGCATGTGACCTACATACCTCCTTCTGGTCCAGCTGGAGGGAGGATTTGATCAAGTCTCGCAGGGCGGTCAGCTGCTTCTTCTCCTCATCCTGAGTCTGTTTGATCTGCAAGAAGTTGCAAGCTGTGTTACATTTTTATACAAGAAATGAAAACAAAACTTGTGAATTAAAATTAAGGACGGTCAATCTTAAAGATCTGATTACAGAAACTAAATCAGATTACATGAAGTTAGTGCAGCACATCTAAAATTAGGAGTGTGGTGTAAAGTGCTTAAATGACTGTTTTATCTACCGGCCATTCATAAAAAAAACAGCGGTTTAGTTTGAGCGTAGAAAAAGAAGGAAGTCTGCACTTAATTCTTTGACTTCCATTAATTCTTGATAAAGCAAAGAGGCTCTTATTGGTACAAATAAGCAATCAAATAGGCCTACATCTAGATAATCTTCATCAATCATCATGTCATGACCTTCCAATTAAAATCTTTGCATTACAAAGTTTTTTTTGTAACATCTAGGCCAGGGATGGGCAAAGTTTTTGGTTCCCAGGCCACATTGAGTTCTAACATTTGACCAGGGGGCCGGAACAGGAGCGGACGGATGACATGCTTTGATAGCTGCTAGATTAGACCGATAGAATGACGCACTAGATTTGAAACAAGTGCACTAAATGTTGGTAGCGGCACTAAATGTTACACCAAGAGCGTTAAATTTAAAATCTAGCGGCGCTCGGTCTGAAATCTAATGCGATAGTGCTTAAAAATGTGCATTTAGCAGCGCTAGGTTTGAAATCTGTGCACACTGTTTATTTTGACTGCGTGCACATCGCGGAGACACACGCATTTTAATAGGAGCAGTGTTGTTGTATTCTCAACAAAGCCAACAAATCTAGAGTGTGCCATCTAGTGAGGAAACATCAGAATTGTAAGAGAAATAAAAGTAACAAGGTTTATTAATTTAATTTTTTAAAATTCGGCGGGCCGGATTAAAACTTTTAATGGGCCACATGTGGCCTGCAGGCCGTAGTTTCCCCATGCCTGATCTTAAAATAAGTTTTAGAAATATGGTTTTCATTTTATGTGTAAAAAAATCTAGATAAATCATTCCATTGTGGTGTTGATAAAGATAACTATAAAGATAACTGAAAACATAAAAATGACCCCATACCAAGTGAGTGTATGTAGTGTATATTTACATTATAGAGATCAGCTGCCAGCTTCTCGATGTACTGCTTCAGCTTATCTGCTGTCTTCAAGCCATCTTGGAAAAAACTGGGGAAAACAGAAAAAGCATGATTAAAACATTTAGTTTTATCACTTTTTATCACTCACTGAGACACAGATCAGCCATTTATGGGAATGGCTTCATATAAAATGTCATGTTCGTGTCACGTTCTGCAAACTCCTCCTTCTTGGCCTTTCTGAAGGTCATATACAGACAGAGATGTAGGTAGTTTATATCGGATGTATAGCTCAGCTCCCTTTTGTACGTTAGGCATCTTTCACTCTTGATGCTGAAATTGTAGTTGGCCGAGGTCCTTTGCAGAGGTGTTTAGCACATCCTGAAATCCATTACGGATCTGTCAGCGGTACACGCCGCAACGAAGCTGTGTGGCTGCAAATCAGAGCTAATGACCTTCCCTCTTATTCTCTCTCTTCCTTCCCTCTTCCTAGAACATACATCTTTCTTCCTCTTCTCATTACTTTCTCTGCCACATCTCTCCCTCCTTTTCTTTCAATCACCGCACTGAAGAACTTCCATCTCTCCACGGACTCCGCTCGTAAAGCACTGCTGACCTTGCAAAGTGTCAGACGACATGGTTTAAGTGTTTGTGTACTCGCAGTAGTAGAAAAGGTTTCACCTCCCTTGACTCGTTGCAACACATTTCCTTTTTTTCGACTTGCTAATGGGAAAGCCACATCTTGATAGGCTGATTATTGGTCATGACAGCCTCTACTATCCCACTCCTGCTTCAGAAAGGAGGAATAAATCTCATTTAAAAGCTATTGGGATGAATTAATTATAATAATTTCATCAATGTGAAAACCTGCAGACCTGTAACTGTTCACATCTATTCACTACACATGTGCAGAATCAGCAAATGGAACCAGTTTTCCGTGTCTTAATTGAAGAGGTTCAGATTTTTATTATCTTTTTCTATGTCTTCATGGACCTTTTTTTCAGCTCTCCATCCGGTGTCCTGAAGCTCCTAATCCATCACCGCTGCAGCCTTTCTATCCGTCAAGGCCCAGGTTGAACAGATTAGCAGGGAAGTGTTTTGTTTTGTCTCAGTGTTATGACAGGACATAGCAACGCCGAGAGAAAAATCTGTCATCCTGTCACGGGCCGCTCTTAGCTGCAATTCTGGCAAAGTGAGCACCAGAGTTATTTACCCACTAAACCCCACGGCTGTCAGAACGGATCTGTTTGATGACCCACAGAAATTTATAGAAGCTACATAGCCAAGGACCCTTAATTGTAAAGCAGAAAAAAGTGACATTTAAGGCTGGAAAAAAAGAGGTAAAATATTACTCAATGGGTGTGAAGTTAGAAAGAGTTGTAAGTTACGGTTGCTTACTTGCACTGTGCGTGGTAATACTTAATCAGGTTCTGTAGGAGGTCCACTCCTTTCTTGGTCTTGATTTCATTTACTTTGATCAGGTACTGTAAGAAGATGAGAAAACATCAAGTTATCTTATAAAATCATTTGGGTTTGATGAGGTAAAGTTATGCAGTGGATTTACACAGAAAGAAAAGACGCAACCATTTTATTATGACAATCAGATCTTTAGTGCACATATGTTTTGTGACGTCTTTGAAGTGCGAGCCAACACTTTGCAATGGAGGCCAAAATAATAAATATGAGAGAACATGCTTTTTGGAGGAAGTATGTTTTCCGCTAGTTGATCTAAAAAAGTTTCAAAGGAGAGATATTTATTTAAATACATCTAAAGTTGGCATTATGGCTTTCATAGTTAAATAAAAAGTTAAACAGGCTCAACAAAAGCTTCAAAATCTAGTTTCCTACTTAGCTCATGCCAGTTAGAATACACATGACTGCCTGTCTATGCGGACATGTATGTCTGTAGTTATGTGGGTGTGTGTGCCTTTTGTTCACCTCAGGGTGTTTTTGGTTCAAAGAGTATGCACATTTTGTCTGCAGCTCATGTGGCCGTATGTGCACGCTCAAACCCTCTGTGTGAATGAGCAGCGACGTTTGCACGAGCGGTGTGTCTGTATGGAGTATAATGCAGCCTGCTGAGCTCTGCCTTTCCACACCCCTCTGTGGCCAGTGGAGAATGAAAAGGGTGAGAGAGTGAGAGTATCCTGTAATCTGGTGATTGAGCAACACGGGGAGAGCGTGCGCGTACCAGAGAGCACACGGGCAGAGAAAAAGGAGGTTAAGTGGGATGAACAGATTGTGCCAGTGACTGCAGAAAACGACAGCAGCGTATTTTCAGCATTAACGACTACGGATTTAAACCGTCTGCTGTTTCTGATTAGTTTGCTGGCAAATTGTGTAATTTAACTCCAACAATTTTTGAAAAAGAATACATAAAAGCCCACGAGCCCAACTGGGATTAAATCTAACATGAATGAATAATAAACGACAGCACCAAAATGAAAATAGTGAAATAAAGTGTAATCTATCTTTGACTAAAAACAGTGTTTTTTACACTGATTTTCAATAACTTTATCAACTTTAACAAACTGTATTGATGCCTGCAATAACATTTTATGCGGACAAATAAATATAATATTGCAAAATAATGAGGTTTTAGCACTAATTAAAGATAAAGTATAGAACCACAGGTTTTGATTTTGTCTGATGAGGACTTGATATGATACGTTGAGCTTCTAAATTGATTTTTTTATTATATTGAATACTCGCAGCATACTACTACGTTTAACTAAACTTTATCTTTATTAGGCAAAAATATTAGTTTACCTCTAACAGTGAACAAAAAAGTGACACAAGTACTTTCACATATTTGAGATCTACTGTCAGATTAAAACAAAACCACAATATTCAAAGTCAATCTGAAACT
The DNA here is from genome assembly GCA_902685375.1 of Neostethus bicornis. NCBI lineage: Eukaryota > Metazoa > Chordata > Actinopteri > Atheriniformes > Phallostethidae > Neostethus > Neostethus bicornis. The sequence goes on along the minus strand of LR738553.1, from coordinate 14,766,396 downwards.
GAGGAAACCAACAAAAGAGGAAGTCAGTATTAACGTACCATGACGTGTACTAGTTGTTTCAGACACAACTGATAATTGGCAGCGGGCCATAAAATTGAATGAGGGGATTGAAAAGAGTATTTTGAATTTGTGGTGAAAGCTGCTTCATACGTTTTGAAACTTTGAAAACAATGAGGAGGACTATATCATTTTACTGAAGTCAATGAATAAATGTTTAAAGGAAAAGTGTACAAAACTGTGGTGAGACCGGCCATGCTGTTTGGTCTAGAGACAGTGGCACTGAGGAAAAGACAGGAAAAAGAGATGGAGGTAGCAGAGATGGCGGTAGCAGAGATGAAGATGCTGAGGATCTCTCTGGGAGGGACCAGGATGGACAGGATCAGAGGAACAGCATATGTTAGAGGTTTTGGAGATAAAGTCAGAGAGGCCGAACTAAGACTGTTTGGACATGTGCAGAAGAGAGAGAAAAAGAGAGAGTACATTGGAAGAAGGATCCTGGGTTCTGGAACCACCAGGAAAGAGGTCTAGAGGAAGACCAAAGAGGAGGTTCATGGATACAGTGAAGGAAGACATGAAGATAGTTGGCGTGACCGAAGAGGATGCAGCAGATAGGGTTAGATGGAAGACACTGACTTGCTGTGGCGACCCCTGAAGGGAAATGCCGAAAGAAGAAGAAGTAAACTATGAACACAATACCAACCCCTGAAAGGAAATGCCAAAAGAAGAAGAAGAATACCGAAATAAAATCAACATGCCTCTTAATACGCCTCGCCTCTGCAGTGAGTGTTGCGCATGAGCCATTGAGAATTATTCATTTTAGATCGTTCACGCAAATGATTTGGATACTGCTACTAAAAATAGATCATAGGCGTTTTTTGGGTCGAGAGATGTGGTTGCATTCTATGTTTTGCGATTGTGGTCAGCGATATCGTCAACTAATGAATCATTGTGCAAATAATATACTAATGCATCTAAACGTGTCACTCCAGCCCACTTTTATAACGTGCATCCAAACGTTGAGTTCTTTTTTAGGCAGAAAATTTTGTGTGATATACTCGAATAAATGCAGAATATGAGGAAGAATTTTAAAAGTTGGGATGAAATACACTAGGGCCCAAACCATGAATTAAAAATATATGTCAAATACATTTGAGAATAATGTTTTGTATTTGTTATGTTTTATAATTTTGATTATTTCCATCTTTTAGATTTTGCCAACTTTGAGTCGTTTCCTCAAAAATAAAGGAGAAAGAATCTACTTAAGATATTTTACAAAAAGTTTTAAGTTAGTTGTAGTAATTCACACAAAACAATGTGCTCGTTATTGTACATTATGTAATTTTGGAGGGAAAAAAATTTGACCAAGATAAAAACAGTGAGCATAGCGTAGGTGCAACCGCCCACAAGCAGAGGATTTTGGCTGCGCAAAAACAATTTTAACACTTGGTTCTGATTTTACAAAGCTCCCAAAAGGCTCCCATTTGTTTTTCACTTCACTCTTAAACCTAGTTTCTTAAAGATCTGAATTTTTACCCATCAGAAACATGGTGATAAAAAGCTTTTTATGTTAATAAAAAGCCGCTTCGTTTACCTGCTGCTGACCTGACAGCAGATACGTGAAATTATAATTCATAAGCCACAGATTCAAGCAGATTAGCATCTCACATAAACAGTCAGACAAAAGCTTCAATGTTTCATGCAAGAGCTCACTTTATCACTATGTGCTAATCATTACCCCAAATATCCCGCAGATTCAATTACTTTTTGAAAGTAAGACGCAGTAATTGTATCTAAATGGTAAAGTTTAATCCACTTATCAACATTTACATGTTTAATTATAGACTGTTTTTATTAGATCTTAATAAGATCAGGAGTAGATAGTATTCTATTTTCTGTAGTTATTCAAACAACGTTTTATTCCTAATTGTTAAGATCAAATAGTATAATTACCAGTCAATGAGAATTTTTCTATTATATAAAAAATCCGGTTTGAGGATTAATTTTAAATTTGATATAGATTCACATCTATTTTCATCAAAAAGGGGGTAGTATGCGAAATCAACTTTTTTGAAGATTCCATTACTTTTGAACATCATTCCCACATCAAAAACACATCTGAAGTGGTTTCTATTTTATTCATGCTGTTTGAGAAGTTTGTAAACTCTCCCATCCGGTATTCAGATACTCTTTGAAGGCCAAGATGTTCATGGCCACAGATTTTGTTCTCCACCACGCCCACATTCAAATGTAAGCAGCAAGCAGGGGTGTCATGCTAACTCCAGGGCGTACCCCAGCGGATTATCACATTATTGTGCCAACAAAACTGCACAATGTTTGTGAAGAGGTTCTTTTACTATCCTCTTGGAAAAAGAAGCAAGGCAAACCGTACTTTTGATTCTGATGTTTTCTTTTTGCAGGGTGCTTTAAACTTTGGGTTTGGACTCTACCTTCTTTGTCATCACAAACCAAACAGCTACTAAATCTTCTTCCTCTTCTATCGGTTTAACAACCCGAAGCACCAATACAGGTGCATTACCCCTACCTACTGACTCGCAAGAAACTCATATCCAGATCATTACTAGTGATCTGCGCTGCAAGAAGGGGTGAGTGTAGAATGTAGATGTAAATGTATGGTCCAATTGAGCCCCCCAACTGTGCACCCTTTGCGAACGTTGGAAAGGAATGGAGGTGGAAAGAGTGCCCTACGTGCGGTTACGGTAGAAAAAGCGAGTAGTGTGTGTGTGAGATGAAGCTTGCACGTCCCAGCGGCTAACACGATTGTGGTGCGTTCCAGTGACAATGTTTCTCTACATCCAGTATGTTATTAGGTCAGAATGGTCACCCACAATAACAAAAAGTCACATTTTTAATATTGTGAGAATACAAAGAAATCATTCCAGTCAGTGAGATGCTAACCATATCGTTGTCACTAAATGATCTGACCATAATTAAAACAAATCTAAAAGGAATTAAATAATAATGTCTTGCCCAACCATCCTTCTTTCTTTAGATTTTAAAATCAGGAGTAGATTTCCTCACCTCACACATCTGAAGTTGAAACAAGCGCCGCTCCTTCTCCATCTCCTCTGCTATCTCAGCTCCTGTGATCTCTGTACGGATCATCCCATGCTGCTTAGCATGCTCCCGCTTCTCCTTTTCAATCTTTGTACTGAAATAAGAAAGAAGAAAAGTTTCTTATAGGTTTGGTTATATACTGTATACGACGAGCTTCTGTTTAGGACAGGGGTGGGCAAACCTTTTGGTTCGCGGGCCACACTGAATTCTTACATTTGACCAGAGGGCCAGAACAGAAGCAGATGGATGGCACGCTTTGGTAACCGCTAGATTAGACCAATAGAATAGCGCGCTAGATTTTAAACAAGCGGAATGTTAAGCGCGTTAAATTTCAAAACTAGCATGCTGGGTCTGGAATCTAGTACGATAGCGCTTAAAAGCGTGCATTTAGTGGCGCTAGGTTTGAAATCCAAGCGCTTGATCTAACACACTTGTTTACGTGCGTGTTGGCCCCGATGATTTATCTGAGCACACTGTTTATTTTGACAACGTGCACATCACAGAGATTCACTCATTTTAATGGAAGCAGTGTTGTTGTTTTCTCAACAAATCCAATAAATCTAGAGTGCACCATCTAGTGATGAAACATCCAAATTGTAGGGGAAATGAAAAATTAACATGGTTTATTTATTTAATTTTTTTCAAGTTTGGCGGGCTGGATTAAACCATTTAATGAACCGCTTGTGACGCGCGAGCCGTAGTTTGCCCATGCCTGGTTTAGGAAGTCCTAACTTTTTGATGCATCTGAAAATATAACAGATTAATATCTGAACTACAATTAGCATGCTGGGGTATTACACAATCATGCACTTACAACTTTGCCTCGTAGTCTTTCCATGCTTTGTCAAAAGGCTTCTTTATGTCCTGCAGACACACAGAGAAACACGATTCAGCAAAATACAAAGGGGTCACTGTGAGGACAGTTATTTGTAGAGTTCGAGCACGAGTGGAGGCCCAGAAAATGCCTCGTTCCACTCATGATTCACAGGCTGGATGCCTCGCCAGTGACCACACCCCTTCTTGTAACTCTAACATTAAGGGTCCGTGACCTGTTTATTTGCCACGCGGCTCAAGCGCAACACAAAAGTAGTGTTTACATTCATTACATTTACAGTGAAGATGAAAGAGGGCCTAAACTACTCTGAAACTTATTTGTAGCTCTCGTGTTAACACATAAGTTTCAAGAACAGCTGATGAGACATCTGTGCTAAGAAAAAAAAAATCCAGAGACAGAAACAACATTTCACACTTACTCCTTTCACCCCTTTCAGATCTCCCTTCAGCAGTGAGTCCAGAGTGAAGATAACATTGTGGCTGAGGCTCTGAAGCTGAAAAAAAAAAGATACACCAGAGAAACACTGGGTTTTAACAATGAAAGAACACATTACTCATATTAAACTCCATCGATTGGGAATCATGACGTAAACACTCTTTTTAATGATTGGAAGTAGTCTAACGAAGTTTGTTTTTGTGTATCTATAGTTGAGTTGCTGAGTATTACGTTTCTAAAGCGGGTCAATGGTACCATTATCTATTTACTTGCACATACAGCAACAAAGAACAATGATTTTTTTTTTATGGAATAAACTGCAGCAAAATTTTGACCTTATGAAAGCACATAGTTTCACTAAAAGTTGGTTCCACTTTGATCAACAGGCATGAAACAAAGGCACAAGAAATGCTTAGCACTCTTTTTTTCACTGACTAATGAGTTTAAATGAAATCGTTATTCACCAAAAAGGAACATTGAAAAATAAAAAACACAAAAGAAGTTTTTGCTGCATAAGATTTGATGCTTAATTCAAGAAAGACCAGGAATGTTTAATGCAAAATCAAAAGTACTTGAATTTAAGATTTAAATATTTGTTTATTTTATCTCTGCAAAGAACCAGAAATCAGGTAAGAAACTCAAAGTTGTTTGAGCTTTTAAAACAAAATGAATAGTTGTTGTGGCTGTATAAAGCTTATGGGTAGGGCATGAAAAATTATATATTTTTTAAGGTTTACAAAATGCAGCACGTTCACTCTTTTGCTGGCTGATCAAACTGGTGCTAATTCCCACAAATGCATGAAATAGATTGTGCAAGTTCTTTAGTTGCAGCAGCTTTTCTCTGCAACTCAATTTGTAAAAGTTCTTCACAACCGTACCAAACATTTAAAAGTCCATGTTGTTCATAGCCAAGTCCACATGGCCACACAGCAGCAAGCAAGGAAGTAAACAATGCCTAATGGGCACTAATGTGCTACTTAAGTGTGTGCCCTGCATATGGCTGAGATCAGAATCAATCTTCCATTGGCTCGCAGCCCGCGTGCTCTAACAGCTCATCCTGGAAATGGTCATACTCTTGCTTTGCTTTCACTGACCACAAGATTCTCAGAAACGAATAAACGGTGTAGAAGATAAAGGAAAGCGGGCCAACTGTGTTCGATCCTTGTGTTTTAGCTAATCGTAAATGTAGGACATTCACGACAGGCTCTATTTGTCAATACTTATTTGTCGCACATGCACGTACCAGCAACCCTCGGGCCACAGCTACTGAAGCGTAAAAAAACTCAATGAGCAACTCAAAATGAAAAAATGCAAACATAAAAAATGTGTAGGTAATAAAAAGAGATGTCATCTTCCTTCTATAGGCAGATCGTGCAGACAGGTGAGGGATTTGCGCAAGTTTCTGCTGCATGGGTTGAGTTGGTGCCAAGTGTATTTACAGACTCTAATGTCACTCTCAGCAACAGAAACAAAAGTGGATTCTGGGTCTTCTTCTAACAATGGTCTCTCACAGTGGATTCAAACAAGACATGTTATTCAATAGAAACATCAGGAGAAAATTTCTCTCTACAGATAAGAGCCAGTCAGGAGGGGGAAAACACACATAACGCAACGCATGAAGGCAAACATAGCTGCTGTCAACTGAGACAGTTCGACTATGTAGACAAGTTTTACACAACTTTCTACAAAGAGGAAGTCTCATTCAGCTCTTTCAAAAGTCTATTTCTACCCATTTCACCCTTCACCTAATGTAATCCTAATCTCAACTTTAAAGCCAAGTCCTAAACCTCTTATACAGTTAAAGACGAGATAAGGAAGAAGTCGAGTGATAAATATCTTTCTTCTCCTATCCCTGTTAAAATGGCACATTTCCTTACTGTACAACATTTAGCAGTAGAGGTTTTGCATACAGGAGATATGTATTTTTACTTATGCATTATGCAGGACTCACCAGGTTCTTGAGTAGTGCAGACAGCTCCTTAGTGAGGGACGAGAACTTGACAAAAGCAGTTCCCAGATCAGGGTTGTCCCGACTGATAAAGTTGCTACCAAATTTGTCCAGAGCCTGGGCGTAGTTTTCTTCATTCTGGACATGGTCTGTATTTATAAGACAGAAAAGACAAAACACTGTAAATGAACTACCAGAATGCAAAGGCTTATGATTAACAAAGCTAGCTTATCAGAAAAGAAGGTAGTGAGCTGGTTTTGTGAAAAGACCGAGTCGTGCCATCAGGATGAAGAGAGACAAAAACTACTGTAGAAGAATTAAAATCAAGTATGAAATAAAAACTACACCTTAACTTTCATCAGCATGAGTTTTTTCTAATGTACACATCAGCTGCTAAACAGAAAATCCTTTGTCTCACGGTCTACTTAATAATTGATTTGAATATAATGGATGCGCATTACTTGGCATGGTAGTGCATAATTAAGCAAAACCTTTCTCTAAGCATTGGGTTGCAGTATTTGTCATTCTAACACTTTAATATAGTGGTTCCTTGCATAAATCGATTTACCTTTTGAGGGGTAGGTGTGTGGTTTTTATTTTTTCAAGAACTATTTGGCATCTTAATTTAGACTCACTTCCAATCCCTGACTGATTAAAACATGGCAGAGATGGCAAAGCCCCAAGGAAAGATGGGGAATAGATGATGAAGAGGACACAAGGGTTGATAGAGATGAGGAGAACCGACACTTGATTGCTAGGCAACTCTGACTAACCCTTTGATGTTTTGAGCCTGGAGAGTGTTTAAACAAGAAAGAAAAGTGTGAAAATGTTAATGACTGTCTGAGAAAAGCCAATGAACTGTGTAGAGAGGAGTTTTAACGCCAGGTGTATTGGGCACGTCCCACCGGGAGGAGACCGAGAGGCAGACCCCAGACCCGCTGGAGAGACTGTCTCACAGCTGGCCAGGGAACGACTCGGGATCCTTCTGGGTGAGCTAGAGGATGCAGCCGGGGTGAGAGAAGCCTAGGCTTTCCGTCCGAGGCTGCTAACCCCGCAACCCAGCCCCGGATGAGCGGAAGACAACGGAACAGAACGTCTGTCATAGAATAGATGTTCCTCTATGGTCTATTTTGCTATGAAGAAACCCTTTCTATCTATCGTAGAAAGAGTTTCACAGTTGTCTTCCGGACAGTGTATTTGATGATCAAGACATTTGGAGTTCCATCCGGAAATGAAAGACCCTCATGGAAGAAGAATGAGTGATTACACAGACTAATACATCTCTAATGTCATCTTCTGTACCGCTTATTCCGTGTCAGGGTTATGGGGTGCCGGTGCCCATCTGTTGATTCAAGGCGAGAGGCAGGGTACGCCCCAAACAGGTCACCAGTCTGTCACGGGGCCACACAAACAATCATACACATAATCATTCCTAGGGATAATTTCATAATAGTCAATCAACCTAACATGCATGTTTTTGGAGGGTGGTAGGAAATGGAGAAAACTGGAGAAAACTCACGCATACACAGGGAGAACATGCAAACTCTACACAGAAAGCCCTGTGTTCCAATCCTCGTCTCCACCCGGTATTCAAACCCTGACCTTCTTGCTATGAGGGTACTGTGCTAACCACTGCGCCACCATGCAGCCACATTTGTAATTTAAAAAATAAATGAATAAGTGCGGGGTACTTTCCAGATTTTCTTTATTGAAGGTTATTTTTCTGATATAACCCATGACTTTAACAAGGGATCAATATATACGTGTATAAATATGTATTACCTATATTAAAAAAAAAAAGTTTTAGGATCACGTTGTGGCTGCGACCACAATCTAACACGTTTGTAGAGATTATTCTGTCAGGTTTTATTGAAGCGCTGCATTGAAGAGCAGATGAAAAAAACAAGAACAATCGGGTGAAATAGGACTTTTTTTTTTTAATCATTGAATCAAAATCAAAGTTTGACTGATCCTTCACAGTTCATCATGCAGTGCCTCCTGAAGCTTCTTTCTAGCGGGGCCTCAGATGGAAGGAGTTCTCTTGGTAATTTTACCAACATTTGTTCTACAGATGGAAACCCTGAAAGTCATCACAACTCAACGCCAAGCACATTATTCTCAATGCAATGCTTTTTTTTTTCTCCCAGAGAGTCAAAGCTATTATTTTTTTAAACACTTGTGCTTTTCTAGGAACATCTTTTTTATATTCCGCCATTTTTGTGAGCAGCTTAACGCCACATAATGAACCAAATCCTTTCCACTAAGTGAGTTGTTTATTCCTCAACATCACTAGATGATTTTGGTTGAATCTAATTCTTTTTCCAAAGACAGATGGTTGAATAAAAAAAAAAAAAAAAACAGATGGAAATAGTTCTGGAAGGTGGCAAAACACTCCGCTGGAAATACAAAGGATTGAAATGACGTTCACATTAACACAGCTGTTAGTCCGACACTTGAACAATACTAAAATGTGTCTTCATGTGAGCGATCACACAAGGCCTTGGCTTGTAATTTTCTTCTCAAGCGTGCCTGGACAAGCTTTTGTTCAAAGAATTATGATGATAATGAGTCATCTTTGTATCCAGTTAATGTCAGAATAACATGATGTCTGGTTCTCCTGGTGAGCAGAAGCCATCTGTACTTGTTAAGTTCTTCGATGGAGAGGAGAAGGAGGTGGAAGGTGTTAAGGCTGAAGTTAATCATAAACAAGGACCACAGAAGGAGGTCAGGTCGGAAAAACGAAAGTGAATTTTATTGTTGTTGCTGTCATTCTAAAATTATTACTGAGGAAAAACAAGATTGGCAACTACCAAAAGTCCTATTGACAAGAGTTTCATTTTATCTAGGTACTTTGTGATAATTACAAACATTGTCTTTGGTTATTATTACGTGCAAATTGACAATATGTAAAAATTTTTCCCAAATATCACCCATCATACGTCAACCAAAAGTGTCTGCTTTCTCTTTTTTACAGCATATTGTTTTCTACCGACCCTATTATGTGACGTGCAACTGTTAAAATCGGTCTCAAGCAGGCCGAGGAGATCAGAGAGATCCAGGACGAGTCCATAAAGACCCAGAAACAGCAAAAAGGTCAGTCTGCCATTGCTCCCCCCATGACTCAGACCACCTATAACATTTGGAGCAAGAGTGGGAGGGGCTGTAGCTCCCGCATTGGCTTATTCAGCCATTGCATACGCTGGACAAACATAAGTACAAACATAAGTATAAGACTCCATTGTCTCTAGACAATTAGCATTCACAAGAGATGGCGACTGGGACTTTTTGAACTGGACTGTGAAGACCTCATCAGCTCATTTATATCTGGTACTGAGTAAATTCGGGTAAGTTCATTAAGTTTGAGAGATACTGTGTCACAAAAGTAAAGCATGGACACACAGAAACATGGTTGAACACACGGACAGCCCAACTGCTTAGTGTCTCTTCCACCTTCTATAGTCAAAGGCCTAAAAAGAAACTTTTTTATGGAGGTGAGGGGGATGAAATGATTTTACTTATTTAGTTTTACAGAAGGTAAGGCATATGTTTTGTGAATTTTTTTATCAAGTCAATGTATATTGGAGAGAACGCCTCATCATTACGGATTACAGATTACACTATTACAAAGTATTTTTTAATGCCAACATAAAAATGAGCATTTTCATCCTTAAACAGGCAAATGTCTCAAAACAACATTTGGCATAAAACCCGTGTATCTGGTACCATTATGACAGCTCAGCACTCTGCTGTAATCTTGTGTTGTGTAGAAAATGACTGGTATTGTGTGACTTTAAATTGGACAGCTACTGTATTTCTCAAGGATGATGACAAAAGTCCAGTCAGTAACGAGTGTTTTCTTTAAAACAATGCAGGTTTGTTTGTTCCCACTGGAAAGAGATAATTACTATCTGCCTTTCTGACTGTTTATGTCTGGAGCAACATATTTGGAGGACTTTTGTCCTTCCAAATTTCTGTCTGAAGTTCATCCGTTCTTTCCTTTTGCTTATGTAAACATACTATTTTGATTTCTATTTTGAGGTTATAGAAATCCCAGTAAAATACTAGCTAGACGCAAACGCTTAACAAATAGTAGTTTGTTCACATGAAACATTAAAACTTTTTAAATATATTAACTAGTTATGGTACTAATGATAAAATCCATTTTTTATTAAAAAAGAGTTAAAACACCAACAACCGCATAAGGGGGAGACAGTGGCTCAGTGGTTAGAGCGTTCGGCCGTGGACTAGAAGTTAGCTGGAAGTTTGCAGGTTCACATCCCACTGAGTTCACGTCTAAGGTCCTTGGAGAAGACACCTAACCCCCCGTTTCTCCCACCATTGGCGTTGTCATAGGTGACAGCCTGCTGTGGTGAAATGCAGCACACAAATTCCAGCTTAATAGGTTAGAAAAGATTTTCTTATTTTATCAGTCTGATATTATTAAAAAGGAACTTTGGCCCAGTTTGTTCCACAATTTTGTCTTAAATACCTTCAGATTTTACAGAGTTATCTATTTGAAGCGTTCTAAAGGTGCATCACAAGAGTAACTCTGATGAATGATCTTCTTCTTTCGGCATTTCCCTTCAGGGGTCGCCACAGCAAGTCAGTTTCTTCCATCTAATCCCATCTGCTGTATCCTCTTTGGTCACACCAACTATCTTCATGTCTTCTGAATTATGTTTTTATTTGTTTATGGGATTAATCTTTTCACGCTGCAACATAAACCACTTTAATCCACAATTTAGATGTCAGATGGATGCCCTGCTCCTTCATTAAAAAAAAAAAAAAAAACAGACCGTGTCATCAACACTTCTTCACTCTGTTTGACGACTTGTTTGAGGAATTTCAACAGATACGTAGTTGTCTGTATGTGTGTGGCTTCGCAACTGACTAGTGAACTGTTTGGGGTGTACCCTGCTTCTCAACCTGAAATCCTTCAGGATAGGCTTCGTCACCTCCCAGATTCCATTAGGGATAAGCGGTTCGGAAGATGAAATGAAATGTTATTCTTACTTTTTCAAGTTTGCCAACTATCTTCTTTTTGATCCAATGAATCCAAATAACATCGTCCTATTGGAGATCTGCTTTGCTTTCCCATTCCGTCACACTTGAGACTATGTTAACCCATCCTTCTTCCATAGAAAATACACAAACACTTTAAGCTTGTAATTTACAGGAAGTAAGCAGCTCTCACAAGTATTCAGTAGAAACATTGCTGGGAGTCAAAATCCTAAGCAACCGGCTAAACAGAGTTAAGTGTTGATTTCTAGGACGGCTAAAAAACCTGCAATTATTCCCACAAAAGGCCACATTCCAAGTTCAAACAAAACAAAAGTCTCAGATTTATTTGCCACATCAAAGGCAGGCGTGGATCATCTCTAGAGATGCCCATTATGACTTTTTTTTTTACTGTGCACACAAAGATGAGTTAAACACCCATCAGATCCGAACAAGTCAGAAACAAGTTACCTTACCTTGACCTGAACTGTAGATAGCCTTCACTGACTTCTTCACCTTCTGCAGGGAAGTACGATCCTGGTCCAACGCCTAGGAAAAAAAGAGGATTTCCTTAAAGAAACTGGCATGTTCATGCAAGAAAACAGATTACATATTCACACCAAACGCAAATCCAAGTTAAGAGACAGAAAACACATATTTACTCAGTCATTTAAAGCATGCATACTCAGTTCCTTCAAAGAAGCACTTGACCTGACTTTGACATTGCTGACCGGTGAAGCGTGAGGCTTTGTGTTGTTGTGCAGCTAAAGCTAATAAGCTATTTTATCAGAAATAAGCTCTTTATTTTTAAAAAGGATTCAAACATGGCTGCTGACCTGGGTTACAGAAAGTGATGTGGATTATTTTTGGGGTTAATGCACAAGGAGTGAGAAACGAACCAAGGTATTGTGGTGTCAGATCATTTCAGATTACATTATTTCACATATTTCACACATTTCACATTATTTCAGATAAACCTTTTGGAAATACATTCTTAGCTTTATTCACTGTGTCAGAATCTATTTTAGATCCCACCGATTTAATTAAAAGTGACCTTCAGTGAATTCCGAGCAGTCTGGAATCTATGCATCCAATAATTCCCTGAAGGAAGTTTTTCAGGCTTATTCATCCAGCAAATTTGAGGTTCTACACCTGCGTCTCGTGAAAAAAACTGACCATTTGACCAAAAAAGAACTACTATCTGGACTAAACAACTCCTGCAACACAAAATATGTTACATATCTGTCAGTATTCTTGTCTAGGTTATTATCAATGTACGTACATCTATTACTTGTTGACTATTATTTTTGAGGAATTAGAATGAAGACTACTCTGTTTGAATGAGACTTTTTAAAAAGTCATGGACAAAACCACAAAATGTGGTTTTACACTAAATTAGTCATCATCATGCTGGTAGAAGTGACGACATGCCAGAGTAAAATAACATCTACGTCTAATGTTACTCTGGATTAAACACACATCATTACTCACACCTAAGTTAGAATGCTGAGCATTTATAGAAACCAAAAATTTCAAAACATTTATCAACTTTTTTTCAAATTCCTTGCGTCTTCTGAACCGTTTATCCCTAATGAGGTTGCGGCGGAATCAGAGCCTATCCCAGCTACTTTCAGGTGAGAGGCAGGGATACGCCCAGAACAGGTCACCAGTCTGTTGCGGGGCCACAGACACACACAGTCCAAGGGGAAATTTCATAGCAGCCAATCAACCTAACATGCATGTTTTTGAAGGGTAGGAAGGAAACCGGAGTATCTGTAGAAAACCCCTGCATCCACGGGGAGAACATGCGAACTCCACACGAAAGACCAGTGTTTCAAGCCTCGTCCCCACTCTGGGACTCAAACCCCGACCTTCTTGTTGTGAGGCTACCGTGCTAACTATTACCCCAACAAGTGTTATTGTGCATAAATTTTGTTGATTGTAACAAAGAACTAGATCTACAAAAAACTCTAAAGTCTTATTCCTGTTGTATTAAATGAATCATACAAAATATTTATCTCTTCTTTTTTGTACTCTATTTGGTATTAACCTATTCAAAACGGGGGAGGTGTTTGCTCAATGGTAGAAAGTCCGTCCTTGGACCAGGGGAAGCTGGTTCGATTCCTACCGGGCTTATGTCTAAGTGACCTTGGGGGAGATACCTAACGCCCAGTTACTCCCATCATTGCCGCCATCTTGGCGGCCTGTTGCAGTGCAGTGCAGCAAAAGTAACTTCCCCATGAAGACTCAATATAGTACAGTGAAAAAATATACACATTAAAAAGTCCTCAAGTATTGCATTTAGAACTGCATATGCAATTCATTGTGCAGTTAGTAACTTAGTTGTATTCCCAGGTTGATTTATGAGACTGTATTTCAAAATAAAAAGCTTATTTTTATTTGATTTAAAAAAGTTAGAGTTGCATGCATGATGAAAACCAAGTAACTGCAAACCTGTGGTTTTGTTTTTGGCTCCCTTTTCTGAACTTAGCTTCCCACTTGCTGAAAAACAACATTAAAATCCCCCACCACTGCCAATACCTTCCTTCTTGTTGGCATCTATTAACAAAACCTTTCAGCTGAGGTAATCAAAAACCTCTTAACAAGTAACACAAACGTGCTTGTGTTACCTGTTTCTGTAAAAAATACCACAAATCAATTGGTCTAGCTTTTAGAATAAAATATCCAGTCGTTTGAATGACAGTAAATGAGGTTTCGCTCTTCAAGTGAGCCTACGCTCACTTATAATAAACGATAAACACGTGGGGGAAAAAACACCATTAAATCAAGATTGGCCAGTAAAATACTCTAGGTTCCCAATGACCTAATTAAATTTCACAGCATAATGAAGCTGTCTTTGGCCTCCCCCGGACAGTTTTGCATGGTTCTTCCTAATTATAAAAGCGGTAGTTTGTGCCGCAGGGTCCGGTCTGGCGCGGCCAAAGTCTTTGATCCCTATGGATCTTGGCACACTCTTCGTACTACGTTACTCAGCTCCATGAGCCAAAACTTCACTCAATCCAGCATGAGCGGAGGTGTAAGTAAACTTTACAGGATTTCATTACAACGATGCTGATAATCAAAAATAGCAATGCAAGACTAAAACTTCCTAACCCACACAGCTTGAAACTTTCCTGACCATGTACTGATGTAAACAAAAAAAGCAAAGACGTCAATGTCATACGGAAAAAACACAACAAAATATTATCCAGACATTAAATAATCGGTATGTTCATACCAAACACATTAGCAGCCAAAAGCAGTCCCACTAGTTATCGCAGTGTTTTTCAACCTCTTTCATGTCAAAGGACATTTTTCCCATTGAAAAAAATTTTGAGGCACACCACCAACTAAAAATGTTAAAACAATTTTCGATAGCCGCCTAAAATATAGGAATCAAATCAACACATCTAAACCTATTTTGTCATCTTTTATGATTCCTCTTGGGTGACTGGGGTAGTTTTTGGGAGGAATGGACAGCACCATGCAACAAAAGAACCAGAGACGAAGAGTCGGTTGCTATGGTTACAGTGAACAACCTGTCGCATACTGATAAAAATAAATACGCTTGAATCCATTTTTGTACACCAACACTATAGATCAACCAAAACCATTTTTGGGAACTACCAGATCCTGATCCCCGTATAAGATGAAGTAGGATCATTTCCCACAACACACTTGGCAATTTCTCGCAGCAGGAAAAATACTGGGTTATCGGGCAAAATGGCCAAAAGCGTCCATGGTAACTCATTAACGTTAGAAAACGAGATTATTCGCTTTAGTTGTTCACTTCCGGTTTCCTGTTATTTCAAAAGCGCATGCACCCGTTTAGACTAAGAAAAGTGAAAAACCTTTGCCAATTAATGGGTTAAAACAGTGATAATATTTAACACAAACCAAGGGGCAGTGCAATTGGGGAGACGGTGGTTCAGTGGTTAGAGCGTTCGCCCATGGACTGGAAATTAACAGGAAGTAAGCGGGTTCACATCCCACCAAGTTCACGTCTAGGGTCCTTGGAGAAGACCCCTTTGGCGCCCTCATAGGTGGCAGCCTGCTGTGGTGTAGTGCAGCACACAAATTTCCCGGTGAGGGATTGATAAAGTATATTACAAAAAAAAGAATTAGAAATACTGACAAGAAGTTTACACATCAGAAAAGAGGATTTAAATAAACCAAAAGTTGTTAACAATCTTATGAACATGAGTAAATGATTCCAATCAATGGGATCATTTCATTGAAAAGACCTGCGTTTAAACAAACGTCTAAATAAAGGGTGTCATGTCTTGTAACCACCCACTCATTACAAACCTTGAACCAGATGCTATCAGGAACATGAAAAAAGATCCAGAAGCTTAATTGTCACAAAATTTGAAAGACTTTTTTAAAACCACTGACATGCTTATAGAAACACAAACATGTAATATGAAATTTGTTTAAGTGGAAATGGATTATGCTTCCAACTGTGGATGCAATGGCCTATTTTTTGTTTTGCCCTGACAGTCCAGTCGAGTGGCCTAGTGTGAGTCACACACTTTTTCCAACATTGGTTCTCCCACAGCGATCCCTCTGCTTTAAACAGACCAACTTAGCCTACTTTTGTCTAATTGGCGTCCTTCCTGAACCAAAATGTCCCGCTGGTGTAAAAGTCTCTCACAGTGCACTGCCTTTCTCTTACACCACCATACGTGTAGAAACAGCTCATTTATGTCATCTCATTTGGTCCTACGGGAATTGTTTACTTATAAACGTCAGTAAGACATTGGTAGTAGTGGTTAAGCTTAGCACTATGAGCCTAATCTCATCAGAGGTTGTTAATCACTGAAAGTACTCGAGTCCTCAGGGCAATGAAAGACTTAAATAAAAGTCCTTCATGATCACTACACACAAGAAGAAACAGTCAAATTGTGTTCTCCAGAAACTCAAATCCCAGCAGATTAAAACAGGATCAAAAGAACAGTTCATAGATAACAAACCAGTGGAAAGTTTGTGTCTGAGATAATACGGAAATGATAATATCAAGTCCTCTCAATAGTCCGTCTGTAATATTCAGGATGCTGCATTGGTCTGTCGTAGTGAAGAAAGAGCTAAGCCGTAAAACAAAGCTCTCAATTTACCAGTCGATCTACGTTCCTACCCTCACCTATGGTCACCAGCTGTGGGTGGTGACAGAAAGAACGACATCGAAAGCAGCTGAAAAAGAGCTTCCTCCGCAGGGCGACTGGGGTCTCATTCAGAGATAGAGTGAGGAGCGCTGCCATCCAGGAGGAGTTCGGAGTAGAGCCATTGATCCTCCAGGTCGAGAAAACCCAGATGGGGTGATTCAGTTAGGAAGGCCTCGCTGGTGGAGTGTTTTGGGCATGTCCCACCGGGAGGAGACCCGGACCTGCTGGAAAGACTGTCTCACAGCTGGCTAGGCAACGCCTTGGGATCCCCCAGAGTGAGCTGGAGAATGCAGCTGGGGTGAGAGAGGCCTGAGCTTCCCGTCTGAGGCTGTTGCTCCTGTGACCCAGCCCCATAGAAACGGAAGATGACGGAACTCCTCATTATGTAACGTCTACATGGTGAAGTAGTCTTTCTCGTCTCAAATATAATCAATTCAAAATACCAATTCAAGTTGACTCCATTCAGGGACAGTTCCTGGACACTTTATGTTATATTGCATCAGACCCCATAACAGCTGACGCATTCAGAAACAAACTGTGATTCCACTCACGCTCCCCCAACGTTGATCAAATCTCACCCTGTCCTTCTGTTATGGTCAAAAGATTTGTGATTATTTAGGGGTTGTGGTGCTGATTAGGATGCAAAGCAGTCAACATACCGAGCATATAGACTGACCTTCAGTGTGCGCATGTTGAGAGCAGCTGGCACCCCATCATAATCCACTCTTTTCGTGACCCTAATTTAATATTCAGCCTTTGAGTATACACAGTGTAACAGATTTGATTTGCCTAAATTAGAAGAAAAGAAAGCCACCAAAATTAATGCACATTCATTACTTTTGAGAGGTTGATTTGAAATTTGATGAATAAATTATTTGTGGTTTTTTCCCATGCTACAGAAGAGAAAAATTTATACCAAAAAAAAAAAAAAGCCTCTTGGCACACACTCTTTGTAAACCATTGGCAACAAGCAAGAATGCATCTAAACTCTGCTCTCTAAAGAGCTGACAACTACTGAATGCAATCAAAAGCTTGTTTTTATCTGCCGGCAACAAAACAGCAACCCCCCGCTAAAAGGAAGTGCCAAGTCTTACAATGCCAAAACATCTGAGATCGCTTGTCTTTCCAGCCCCTACGACAAGTGATGCATGTGTAGACTATACATTTAGAGAAAGTCAGGACGTTTCACTCACCCGGTGTGCTACACAAAATCCATCTATCTGGAAGAACCATCTGTGCGGTGAAAGTCACCATGTGAATGCTGTAAAAAGGAAGTTTGTCAGAGATGGAGCCAGAGAGGTCAAGGGCAGATTTAAGGGAGTCGGAGGCTAGTGGTCACGCATGGTGATGTGGCATGAACTGATTTTATAAACAGCAGGAGGTATGAGTGAATGCCCTTGAAAGTTCACAAAAAAATATAAAAAGAAAGAAGTTTATTCCGAAAAAAAAAATAGATATCAATCTAAACCATTTCCTACAGGTGTCTGGGATCATTTTAAAGCTTCAGCTCAACTTCTGAGAAAAAAAAAATCTTTTACGCAACAGCTGTGAATGTCATTCAACTATATTTAAGCCTGTCCTGCGGAAATAAAAAAATCAACACTGTGCCACTTTAAATTTTTTCACAAAGCAAAAAACTTTTTTAGGAACTGAAAAACCTGAAACTAACATTCTATTTTTCTTTGAGGTTTCAACTACCTAATTTTCAGATTTAGTAACAACTGATTCTCCATAAAACATTGAATGAAATAAAAGAAAACCAACAAGATGAAAAAATACCCCCATGAAAAGTACGGTGTGGCCAAAGCTGTTAGTGGATCAGACTTCCTGGCTCCCAAAGGCCACACAAACACACAGTCATGCACAGAAGGTCAAAGCTTCAGGGGAAACTGGTGGCCACAGTGACTGGGCATGACAGGCTGGAAGCTGTCTCAGCTTCACGCTTCCTGCCCGAGAGGCCTTATCCTCCCAAACAGCCCTGCCGCTTCCCCTGCAGCAGTCTTTTGACGGGAAGCAGGAAGCATCCAGACTTGTCAGTGTCCTGTCCTGGGTCACTAACACTCCATCTAATGACACTAAGAGCCTCGTGCTGATTGCTGAAGAGCAAAAACACATTTTTTTGGCTGTTTTTTTTTCAAATTTTTCTTGGAACCAATCTCTTATCTCCACCACATTTTTCATCACTTTGGTAGAAGGCAAGACAGCTATCGAAGAGATTACATCTACCCGGTTTGTATGATAGCGCCACATTGTCTTGCATGGTGATCGCAGAAAGCTGTATGGAACAAAATCATGAAATTGTTACACATTTCACTCTTCAAAGTCACAGAGTGGGCGGTCGATCTCTCAGAATAACTAAAATGCAAATTATTTCCTTGAAGAAGCAAACAGGAAAGGGCACAACTATCAAAGGACTTCGCCGAGGTTCAAACAAGGGTCAAACGTAACTTTTAGGGTAATTTTTGCATCAAAATGACAAAATGAAGAATTTTTTATTTTAAACTTTCATTTTCAACCCTAAAGAATTTCTTAATCAAATTAATGCCCTATTCTACAAAAGACACACAAAGAAAATGGGTATATCTCCCCATAAAAACACAGTCTTCTCTTACTTAGTAAGAAAAATGAAGTCATATATGAAAAAAACTGAGCTTGTCTGTGTGTTAGTTGAGTCTATGTGGCATGACTCAAGCAGGAAGGGTGGAGAGCCATTTTCATTGGCAGGAAACAAATGCACATCCCTTTCTCTGGGCCTGCAGCCGAAGAGGCTTTCAGCTTTCCAAGCGGAATGGGAAAAATGAGAGGATGTAACATTTTCAAAAAGCAGCTGAGGTCAGACAGCCTGTTTTTTTTTTTTGTTCTCTGACAGACACAATCAGAGGGATCCACTGCCAGTGGTTGAGGTTTTGGTAAAGAGGTGTATCAATATGACCACATGACTGATGTGGTGTCTTCACAATGCAACAAGATTAAGTTAAACATTGGCTTATTGAAGAGACTGTGAGTCAATGAGGATTTCCAAACATCTATTGTTAGTTTTCTCCGATGAACTGCAACTGATAAAATTGCATAGCCAGGTATACGATATGGTAGTTTGATAACGTTATCGCCCCACTGCTGTCCGAAGAAGAAGAATCCCAGTCTGAGATCCTTTGGCACTATCCCTCTTTGTTTTCCATTAAGGCTAGATTTTTTCCGTGCACAACAGATCAAGCCAACTTCCTGAACTGAGAAGATGTTGCTAATCTCCAGGGACCCTGTGCAGGAACTCGCCCACTTATGTGCGGCCAGATGAAAATCAAACTCTGTGTGCAATGGCAACACATTCACACTTCATTTGGCAAGTCCCCTCTGCAACCCTCACTCACACTCGGCCCAGTGAAAGTTTCGATTGATGCACATGTTTTCACTCCCACGCTCTGCTGCATCAGCCTCACCTACGGTGAAGAAATCTGCATCTTTGCTTCTACGGTCAGGAAGTTGTTACTCGAGACAAGTTGGACATTTTTTACTGTAAAAATAGCAATTGTGGGATACTTAGAGATGATTGATAAAAGCAATAACAGCTTGAATCCTCCTTTTTATTTGAATCTAAAAGGAAAAGAACAGCTGAACAAATAAGTTTGCCTCCAGGTAAATGTGGACCTCCTTGCAAATATTTGGGGCTGCAAAAAGTCTTTAGTATTTTTTTTTTTTACTCTGGTTGTGATTTTGATTGATAATTAAGTCCATAGAAGGCTTGTTTGCATCACATACAAATACAACAAACCTTTATTTCTATTTCTTCTTCTTTTGGCATTTCCCGTCAGGGTCGCCACAGCAAGTCAGTTTCTTCCACTAACCCTATCTGCTGCATCTTCTTCAGTCACACCAACTATCTTTATGTCGTCCTTTCACTGTATCCATGAACCTCCTCTTTGGTCTTCCTCTAGTTCTCTTTCCTGGTGGTTCCAAACCCAGCATCCTTCTATAGATGTACTCTCTCTCTCTCTCCTCTGCACTTGTCCAAACCACCTCAGTCTGGCCTCTCTGACTTTATCTCCAAAACCTCTAACATGTGATCTTGTCCACCCTGGTCACTCCCAGAGAGATCCTCAGCATCTTCATCTCTGCTACCTCCATCTCTGTTTCCTGTCTTTTCCTCAGTGCCACTGTCTCTAGACCAAACAGCATGGCCGGTCTCACCACGGTTTTGTACACTCTCACTTTCATTTTAGCTGAAACTCTTCTATCACACATCACACCTGATACTTTCCTCCACCCGTTCCAGCCTGCCTACACACACTTCTTCACTTCTTTTCCACACTCTCCATTGCTCTGCACCGTTGATCCTAAGTACTTAAAATCTTTCACCTTCTTTGTCTCTTCTCCCTGTAACCTCACTATTCCATTTGGATTTATTATTTACAGTACATATATGTGTGTATTTTGTTTGTTTATTTAATCTTTATTTCTATTTGAACTCATTGAAGTAGTCAACAATTATTAAAGCTAACATATTTTTAATGAGATTTGTTATCAATTATTCAAAATCCAGAACAACTCAAATACATCATTCAAAATACCATGCCCAAACAACCATATTTGGCTCTTCTCTAAACAGAGCTGAAATTGCTTCTATTCTGAGCCTATTCAGGATGGAAGAGTGCTTCAAATTGGACTTGTCTCGATTGTATTAAAGTTAGCTTTTCTGTAACTCGGAGTTCCTTCTATGGATTAGATACTATTCTCCCAGTTAAACTGACACGTGATAAAACAAACATTCATTACTTTTGAGAGTAATGAATGTTTGTCTTATGTGACTTTAGAAAACAAAGCTGTAGTTTTGTTCCTCATCTCCTGTCACTGTTCTTGTTTAACTTCTAGTTTAAGAGAACAAAGAAGAAAAATGGTTCCCCACAAACCACAAAAATGTGTAACAACTCCATATGTACAATCCGATCACGATTGTTTTCAAGATAACAAACCACTGCAAAAATAACACCTCCATGGTTTTTGATTTGATTAGACAGCCTGTCATGAACTGAACTAAAACAAAAAGTTCACTCAAACTTGACTCTTTCTCCAATAAAAGATTCAAATGGGTCTTTCTATAACAAGAAGTAACAAATAAGACTGTAAAATATCTACGTTTAAAGTCCAATAATGCCTGGGTCAGTCAAAGAAAAATTATGATGGGGTTCTTAAATCTTTAATGGGCGACTCATCGTTATCAGCCAATAGGTCTGTCAGCGATTGGTCTTTTTTTAAGTCGCTACACTTACTGAAAATCTATCCGGCATGAAGCCAAACTATGTGCTGCTTTGATCAACACAGAGCTATTAGATGCAGCATTTTCAGCCTCTAAACAATGTCCATACTCAGACGTGAGTTCATGGCCAAATTGACAGACACTGATTCTATGGGTTTGTTAACTGCATTCTTTAAAGTTTTTCAGCTGAACAGTCTCGTGTTTCACACTTTATGGGCCTCCGCTGGGTGAAACACAAGCCATTTGAAAACCACAGGTGCATTCACTCCCACAGACCATTTGGACGATCAGATGCTTTAGTGAGTGGAGATACTGAGCATCTGATATATGCTCATGTCTTGATGTCCAACACAAACTCTGTCTGGTACAAATGAACACTTTCATTTAGATTTCTCATTGGATAATGGACTAGAAATTTGTCCGTAGTTTGTCCTGAGAAAAAAAAATGATGTGATAAGAACTGCATTTCTCCTCAGGGTTTCATGGTTGACCTGATGGTTGTTTGAATGACCCGATCTGGTCATTGTTGAAAAGGCGGCACTCCATCTATAAACTGAGCCTGAGCATTAGCTTTTCAGTTGCAGTCCTTCACATGAATACACACTGAAGGGTCAAACGCTATCAAAACTCATGGACAGAGATGTTCTGTTTACCCCTGAAGCCACAACAACACGGCCAGTTGTCACAGGACAACACTGTCTCCTGGCTATGTAAGATAGTCCTTGAGCACAACAATGTTACCTCTGATGTAATCATGATGGTGAAAATGACCAACTCAGGAGGGGAAAAAAGGAATCAGAGTATCAGTATTTTTTTTTTACCACAAAAAGGAAGTTGCACGAAAAAGTTCAGAATACAGAATGATGAACTTAAACTTTTTTAAAACAGTCAAGCCATCACAAGTTAAAGTGATAGCCTTTGAAATCACAGCAGCATCCTTTCTGGTTATTTTCAGGGTGCCATGTTGACGTGATCATACAAACATTGTTCAAATGTGTGATCGGACCAACATGGGAATCAGCAATGCTAAATCCGAAACCATAATCCTCATTGAAAATCCATAAAATACCCCTAGCAGGTTAAAAATGGATCCATTCTCAAGTGAAGGAGTTTAGTTATCTTAAGATATTTTTAATGAATGAGGGAAAACGGGGAGACGGTGGCTCAGTGGTAAAGCGTTCGCCTTTGGACCAGAAGTTGACCGGGTTCGATTCCCACTAAGTTCACGTCTAGGATCCTCGGAGAAGACACCTACCCCCGTTTCTTCCACCATTGGCGCCATTGTGGCAGTCTGCTGCGGTGTCGTAGTGCAGCACACAAATTTTCCCGTTGAGGGATCATTAGAGTATGTAAAACAAAATAAAAACCCAAGTAGGAGAAATAAATACATATGAATCGGAGCTGGACCGACAATAATTAAGACTAGGGATGGGTGATATGGGCTGAAATACATTATAAGCGTTTCAATTATTCAGTACAATAGCAATAAAAATTACACCAACGTTTTTTTTTTTCGTCATTCAAAAAATAGATTGTGCGATGTGACATCATAGTGTCACGTGTTAAGAATTGTTGATGCAAAGTGCAAACTAGAAGAGTTCCTCATTCAACACTAATAACAATTTAAAAAAAAAAAAAAAAAAAAAAATCACACTAATTTTGATGTCACAGAAAGTTTTGATTTTAAAAAAGCATTCTGCTTATAAGCATCGTGTGTCAATGAGGTGGCAAGTTATTCAGCTTAATGTTGGTTGTAAATCTATCATCAAACCAAAAAATTCTCCAGATAACAAAACTAAAGCCTCGTTTCAGAACAACCTATTTCAGACTATTATCAATATTTCACAGGTGTTGGGATGGGGGTGTCTTGCATCACATCAAGATTTTATTTTGTAATCTTTTTCTGTGACATGGACTATTTTTCTACAGGAATTGTTTTTGTCAAAAAATTGTAAATAATGTTTATCGTCCATCCCTAATCAGGACACTGCAACCGTCCAGTGTAGTGAAGACAGACCTAAGCCAAAGAAAACGAAGCTCTCATTTTATCAGTCAATCTACGTTATTGTCCTCAACTCACTGGTTGGAGACCTGCAAATGGTGGCTGAAAGAACAAGGTCCAGAATTCAAGCACGCAGATTTAGTTTCCTCTGCAGGGTGGCCAGGGCTCTCACTCAGAGATAGGATAAGAATATCTCCCTCTGTTTCAGGATGCTGCAGGTTAACGAGGATAAGTACATTTTGATTGGACAAAATAAAGGTAAAAAAATAATCGACATGGCAATGTCTAATTATTTTCTCACATTTCAGAACTACAAAACAAAATTGGTCAAATTTGCGTAGCTCTTCCATTGTGCAAATTATTTTTTTAAATACACAGAAAACTAGAATATCACAAATGATCTTAATTTCACATTTAAAAAACGTACTTCAAAGACACTAAAATTAGTTACCTCCAACCGCTGGCATGTTATTCTACAGCGGAGATTAATGGAGGGAAATTTTAACACCATCAATCCAGCTGCAGACAGATGTGAGCAGTGACCCACTCTTCCTTGTCTAAATCTGGGTGAATAGAAAAGAATCAAGATGCCAGAACGAAGTCTGGTCCGCTGCTAATCCGCTGCTAGCTAATAGCCCTTGATGATATACGCAGTGCAGCTGCGGGAGGAAGGTAGGTCAACAGCTGCGGTCCACAGACTGATTATCAGATTACAGCGACAGACACCAAACAAGCTAACAAACAAGCCACACAACAGTGTCACCTCCTGCTGTGGGAGACCATACAAATAAACTGGACTCTAATGTTTGCAGATTAATATTTTGGGGGACAACCGCTGACTTTGGATGTTCCTTTATTGACTAAAACAGACCTGTGAGGTTCATAGAAATCCCTGTATTATTCTGTATCTTCTTCTTTTGGCATTTCCCTTCAGCGATCGCCACAGCAAGTCAGTTTCTTCCATCTAACCCTATCTGCTGTATCCTCTTCGGTCACACCAACTATCGTCATGTTTTCCTTCACTGCGTCCATGAACCTCCTCTTTGGTCTTCCTCTAGGCCTCTTTCCTGCTGGTTCCAAACCCAGCATCCTTCTTCTGATGTACTCTCTCCTCTGCGCATGTCCAAACCATCTCAGTCTGGCCTTTCTGACTTTATCTCCAAAACCTCTAACATGAGCTAGAACAGCACATGATCCTGTCCATTCTGGTCACTGCCAGAGAAATCCTCAGCATCTTCATCTCTGCTACCTCCATCTTTGTTTCCTGTCTTTTCCTCAGTGCCACTGTCTGTACACCAAACAGCAAAGCCGATCTCACCACGGTTTTGTACACTATACGTCACAAAAAAAAAAAAAAAATCACACAACATTCTCTTCTTGGAATATAACCTAAAACTGTGTTCAGTTCCACTCTAACAAATTCCAGAGAATATTTCTGCTCATAGCAATGACTGTACGGACGGGATATTTTCAACACGGGAATGATTCTGGAAGTTGTTCTCAAGATTTATAGCCTTTGTTCTTTCTGAGAACCAGGTTGGCACTCACACCAGTCGAACAAGATCCAGAGTGAAAGGCGTACACAACAAGAAAGTCAAAATAAACAGATTTAAATGATTCACCTGAAAGGTGTTGATTATCTCTTTCACTATGATTTATCTTTTACCAAAATAAACTGTTGATTTAAACTGCAAATTGACTCTCATGTGATGTTAAGATGGTAATGGGTTTTAAAATTTCCGTTCTGCTGTCTTCCGCTTACCTGGAGCGAGGTTGCAGGGGCAACAGCCTCAGAGAGGAAAATCAGGCTTCTCTCACCCCAGCTGCACCCTCCAGCTCACCTGGGAGGATCCCGAGGCTTTTCCTGGCCAGTTGTGAGACATTGTCTCTGCAACGGCCTTGCTCTGTATCTGCTCCCGTTAGGATAGTGCTCAAAACACCTCACCAGCAAGGCATTCGGGAGACATCCTAACCAGATGCCTGAACCACCCCATCTGGTTTCTCTCGAACCAGAGGAGCAACGGCTCTACTCCGAAACAAACAGGATCTACGGAAGGGGCCAGACAAAGCATTGTTTAAAAAAAACTCCAATGAAGAGTAAGACCGTGGCATAGTTTCAATTGCCTGGACGCTTACCAGGCCTGAGGGTGGGGCTCAAGAGCGAGCGCCTGGCGGCCAGCTTTTACCTGTGGGGCCAAGTCGGGCTCAGCCCAAACAGGGGACATGAGCCACCCTTCCAGTGAGCTGAGTACCTGCAGGAAGGCCCATAAGGGTAGGGTGAAAGAGGAGATGGGTGTCACCTGACCATAGGGGCCTTGTTTAAAATTTAACAGCAAAAATTGAAGTGGTTGGCATTTCGTCTTTGATTTTGGTGGTCAGTCTCCATTTTTATCTTGAGAAGACAAGATGTCGAAGCCCACTGATACTTGTCTTTTACGGTGAAAGATGTCTAACAGGAAATTTAGGCGTACAACAAACTGGCATCATCAACGCAAGCTTTTGGTGCTACTGCGTTTTCTTTCTTTGTATATTTATTAGGTTTTTTTTTACTCTTCTGCAAAAAAAGAAAAAAACAAAACTATTTTTTTTTTTCCCTGATGTAATATTTACAATCTATCCCTGATAGGCCGATTGATAAATTCAGCAGTTAAATCTTCATCCCCTTCAATTGATCAAATTAGAATCAAACATGAGGTATTGTGTGCTATTAGTCAACTGGCTAGGATTATGTTTGGATGAAAACCACCTCAGAAAAAATTCATACAACTTTTATTGGAACTAAATTATTCTATGAAGTGATATTTCTGCAGAACATTTCAATCCCACTTATAAAATCAGCATTTTTGTTCAACAAAAGCAACGTGTTGAAGACAAAATGTCTGTACAAATCCATTATTTATTAAATATAATATCTGCCTGCTTACAGATATAAAGTCATGCTCTGCCAAAATTTAGTTTCTGATTTTGGGAAGAAAACCAGTACGGCACCATTTGCTTACTCAGCAAATAACTGTTCTTTTATTGTCTGTGTTTGAGACGGAACAAAAGAATAAGCAAGCAATCATGTCAAAGGAAAAATAACGCCTCCATCCTCAGTGAATCACTGAGTTTGAAGACACGAGGGACAGATGATGAATAAAAAGCCACAACTTCATTAATAATTGAATCTGACACAGTTGTGCTCTTCGGCTGCAAATGTTACAGCCTTAAATAGCCAGCACTCAAAATTGTTACGTAAAGCCAACAACGATGAAAACTCATCCTGTCCTTTAGGATTTGAACAGAATTCTGGTTTCTCCTCTTCTTGTGAGGAGTATTTATCCTGACATAACCGTGCCAAACAAGGACACCATGTAGAAAAAAAGAAACAACATTCTTGACAAATTTATAAAGGATTTTTAATCCTCACAACCTTGGTGCTTTACTAACAGATGTCCATGTGATGCAACCAAAATCTGTGGTTGTGACATTTAGTTTGGATCCCCTACCAAACAAAGAATGGTCAATGGAAGCCACAAACACAACCTCTTTGGCTGAATGATCCAATCCATGGGAAGAAAGCAGGAATTATCTGCGATCTGAGCTGCCATTGTTACAGCGGACTCTCTGTTGGTGGATGGGATGTCACATGTGACTGAGCTGAAGCTTCACATGACAACGTGTCATCGAGGATTTAGCCTCAGGTGCTGCTCGATTTTCAGAGCGAGGAATCACATCTGTTAGAATAAATCAACAATGTTTTACTCTTAGCTCTGCCGCTGGACTAAAGAAAAAAAAACTTTTATGAAGATGAACACATGGCAGATTTATTTTTAAGTATGCCCGCAGATGTTTTGTTGTAAACCAACATGGCGGTGTTTCCTTACAGCAAATTTTGCAAATACAAAGTGTGACAGTGTTGTAATGGACAACATAGTAATCCGCCTTAAACAAAAAACCCAGTGACAAGGGTTTAGTCTTGACTATTTTGATTGCTTCTTATTATCAATGAGGATTCAAACTATGCATCATCATCTTCAAGAATGATTTTTTTTCTCATTGATGCATTCAAGCGGCAGAACTCAAAACAACAGATTACTAAACCAGAGGGGACCATCATGGAGCAACTTAACCACCTTATGTGATAGAAACCAGATGTACGAATATGAAGACAGTTGCACAACCACCTGCTGGAGTGTTACCAGTCTGCACAGTATGAAAAGATTAAACACATCTAAACTGTAATAGGACCTCGAGATATGTAAAAATTCTGACATTTTCAGCATTTAGTGGATGTAAAATTAGTACCATTTAGAAAAGGCTTCAAAGTTGTCGTCTAGACAGTGTATTTAATGATCGAGACGTCTCAGTCATTAAATACACTGTGCAGAAGACAACGGTGAGGCTTTTTCTATGACGGATCATTCATACGTAGAATGAGAGACTGCACGGACTTGAGTACCATTTAGTATAAGTTGGAGGAAAAGCTGGAGAGGTGGAGGTTTGCACCAGATAGAAGAGGAATGAAGATTAGTCAAAGTAAGACAGAGTACATGTATGTGAATGAAAGGGATCCAAATGGAAAAGTGAGGTTACAGAGAGAAGAGATAAAGGGGGTTGGAAAATTTTAAGTACTTAGGATCAACAGTCCTGAGCAATGGAGAGTGTGGAAAAGAAGTGAAGAAGTGTGTGTAGGCAGGCTGGAACGGGTGGAGGAAAGTATCAGGTGTGATGTATGATACAAGAGTTTCAGCTAAAATGAAAGGGAAAGTGTACAAAACCGTGGTGAGACCGGCCATGCTGTTTGGTTTAGAGACAGTAGCACTGAGAAAAAGACAGGAAACAGAGATGGAGGTAGCAGAGATGAAGATACTGAGGACCTCCCTGGGAGTGACCAGGATGGACAGGATCAGAGGAACAGCACATGTTAGAGGTTTTGGAGATAAAGTCAGAGAGGCCAGACTGACATGGTTTGGACATGTGCAGAGGAGAGAAGGATGCTGGGTTTGGAACCACCAGGAAAGAGGCCTAGAGGAAGACCAAAGAGGAAGTTCATGGATACGCGAAGAAAGACATGAAGATAGTTGGGTGACTGAAGAAGATGCAGCAGGGTTAGATGGAAGAAATTGACTAGCTGATGCGAGCCCTGAAGGGAAATGCTGAAAGAAGAAGAAGAACATAAAAGTACGACAAAGAATGCTGCTTGATCAAAATAC
Source organism: Neostethus bicornis (assembly GCA_902685375.1). Lineage (NCBI taxonomy): Eukaryota > Metazoa > Chordata > Actinopteri > Atheriniformes > Phallostethidae > Neostethus > Neostethus bicornis. The sequence goes on along the minus strand of LR738553.1, from coordinate 14,737,495 downwards.
ATGTTTGATATGATCAGGGTGGAACTATGAAGTTTGGGTCATTTACAGTTTTATTTTTCAAACCAATCACGCTGTGAGGTAGGCTAGTCTGTACATTGGTTCTGAACATCAAACGATATAGATCAGGGACAAAGGAATTTAAATCCAACAATCAATAATGCAGGGATTATTCTTTCAGTTTCAAGTTATTTACTTTAGAATTTAGGAAGTTGATCATTAGTATTTACATTTTAAATTGTTTTTAGAAAAAAAATTTACAAAATCAGAAAAAAAAACTGCAACACAACTAAAGCAGCATCCAATTCAGAGTACCTCATAAATTTCGGAAACAAAAAACAAAATGCTCTATCCCAATTTTGACGTATCATTGATAGTCCAACACAAGAAGGTACAATACTACACACCCAGTAAACTAGCGCTGCATGTACTTTGTTGTTGATGTTTGTTTAAAAAAATCCCAAAAGAACCCGAGAGGCTCACATAATTTCATCATCACTGTTACCAATTTTGGCAGGAGTTTTTTTAAGAATTAAACAATGAATGAATGTAAAAAAAAAATAAAAAAAAAAGCCTACTGGAAGGGTCACACTAGCCACTGACCTTCAGAAACAAAAGATTTTTAAAATCATAATTTTCCACCCTCCTGCAAAGCAAACATAAAAATGTCACCAATGCTTACACCAAGCAGGAGAGACTACGCTTTCTGCTCCAACGCTTTCTGGTGCATTAATTATTTAAAACTCTGTTCAGCCATATTTCTTCTCGAATTCCCCTGATCTCCAAGTTTGACCACAATTTACAGTCTTCACTTCCCATGTTTGTATGCATTACCCACATGTGATAGCGGAACATGAGTGACCGTCTTTCTACACGCTCGCTTGGACATCAAGCTTTTACGACGTGATATGAAATGACAGTCTGTAAATAAACACCGAAGCTCAGTAAAACAACATGGATGAAAGGAATGCAGAGTGGGACTTCCACACAGGAAAATCATTTAAAGCAAAGGTTTTTGGACCAATGATGGCTTCAAAGCCTTAGAAAGTCGTGACAAAAAAGCTTGTTATGTAAAATTTTAAAAATAGAAAAAGCAGCAGCTTTTTAGGTCAAACCCAGTTGTGCTTGGATAAACCGAGTGTGAAATTTCAACATTTTTTCTGGTTCTGATGCATGTGAAAGGCATGCTGTAAGGAATGTCGATGTAACGAGGGTTTCCCTTTGACTGCTGCTTTGGCGCGGTATGGTTCAGGAAAACAAATCCTGTGACGCAAAGTGCCATCTGTGGGGTAGGAGGACAAACAATGCACATCCCTCGGGGGAATTACAAGTGCCTGCTGCTAATATTAACTTACATTAGAGGAAACTTTAAAAGAGAACAAAGCAGGAAAGCCTCGGAAATAACAACCTGCCACTTACTTTGTGGAGGCAGATATTTGATTTGATGTTTTAGCTTTTAAACCAACAATCAGATCAGCCATGGCTTTTTGACAGCCGAGTTATTATTTCGGTTCTTTTGTGTATACTGAGCAACGCTGATGAATTTTACATGTGCAGAGCAGCTTAACATTTTAAATTTCTTTCAAGGCTCCATCGATTCATGGCCATTTACTTCCAAAGTGCACACAGAGAGAAAATTATAAATACCCCAACGACATAGAATGCTAATGTTAGCAAAACAAGGATCTCAATCTGCACGGCAGTTGTGCACACAGTTCACTGGCACTCTCTGGGAAACAAAGTGTGATCAACATCCTGACCATACGTGCTTTGCACCAAAGATGACAGCTTAAATAAAAGCCAGAGACATCAGCCTGCTTCCGGTCTGCCACCCACACAGCAAGCACACAATGCCCCTCTCTCTTTTATCTAAAACAGGAAGGTTATTTTTAATACTTCATCAATCCATCCACTTTGTGTTTTGCACATTTCTGCAATTATCAGAGAAGATTCCGTCAGTACTGTAGAGGCAGTTGAATAGTTAATGGAGTTGTGTCATTAATATGCATCTAGCGCTGATGTGCGGTGCTGAATTAAGATTATATGATGCGGCTGCATCTATATTCCCTTCGATGCACCTCTTGATGACTCAGAAGATGCACAGAGAGAGAGAGATAACTCTCCTGCAGGGTCAAACCGTCCCCTCAGGTTACAGTATGAAATATTTAAAGCGTACCTTTGCATAATTTACCTTGTCAACATACCAGGGAATGAACAGGAGAAACTTAATGTTGAATGCTTTTAGGTTTGGTGGCATGAATTTATAATCATGCAGAAAAAAAATTGAAATCTTCTCTTTGAATTGCTAATCTAACAGTATGCATTGGATTTTCTGCTTGTCCGAAGCCGTAGTTTCTTTCTACGCTGATTTCCCACAGTAGAAAGTTTCACAGAAGAGGATGTTGCTCTCTCTTTGGTGCCTGTATAATAGTCATCCTCATCATGTGATCTCTGCAAAAAAAAAAAAAATTCCAGAGTGGCTACTGAAGCCCAGCGCACATGGCGGCCCTCTTCAACAGATGTTTTTTGTTTGTGCTGCTGCAGTCTCTAGGATCAGGGGCACAGAGCCAGAGAGGTGATTCATGATGCAAGCCTTTTTCTTGTTATAGTCAGCAGACACAAAGTGTGCTCCATGTTGAGAATAAACAGAACTTTTGGCTCTGCTTTGGTAGATTTTCGATTGTAATGATATAATAAACTTGTAAAAAGTTAAGATAAATCGCATAAGAAGCATGTTTTAGTTTGTTTCTCTATTAAATAAAAAAGAACGCCTGCATTTTCTCCTTCACATATCACATTTCTAACCTCTACCCAACTCATTTAAAGGTTTACATGGCTTTAAATCCGGTGATTTATCCAAATAAACTTAATTAAGTCATCCTGCATCGGTACAGGGAGAAAAAAAAAACGATGGGTGTTTAATTCAAAGCTTCTACTTAACATGACAGATTACGCTAGATAATGCAATCCTGAAGTCATCCATGTGTGCAAACTAGGAAATGAGGTCACATTTTGCTATTAGCGGACATGAGTGAAGGTGTGCTCTTCTCTGGCTTGATGCTCCATTTAATCATAGAGGAAGAGAAGGTGTGAACCACAGAAACACACTTCAACCCACCTACCTGACCTGATTACACATCATTTTCTTATTCTGTTATTTAAAAATAATCTCATCTGTTGTGCGTACAATGGCCTTGATGAAGGTTAAACTCATATCTGTCAGCAGTGACTAAAAGCAAGTCTTTTCTGTCCCCCACACAGCCTGGCACAATCCTCTGAATCCCTGAGTTATGTAATAGTGAACACAGAGAGCTGCAGGCCTGAGTGCACATCCTTCTATTCCCTGCACTCCTCCAACAAAGCCATCCACCCCCTCTATTATTACACCACACATTCAGCAGAAAGAAGCAAGATTACTTTAGATAGAGAAGCAGTTTTCAAACAGTGTTCCGTGGTACAAAAGTGGGCCATGAGGATTGGTCAGGATTGTTGTGAAAATTATCCTATTTCACCTCATATGGTGGATCGTGATCTACCAGTAGTTCCCAAAGATTGTTTTGATTAATCTCATGGTGTTTGTGATTAAAAAAAAGGATAAAAGTGTTTTTATTTATGTTTATCAGTAGAGACAGGCAGGGCTGTTCTGTAACCATAGCAACTCACTCTTCTTTGCTTCTTCTTTTTTTGGGTGCATCCTGCTGTTCATCCCTCCCAAAAGCTACCTCAGCTAGTGAATCGAATGGTCTAAATGTTGTTGAGACAGTAACAAAAAAAATTAGGTTGTGTTTTAAAGCAGAAAAATTGTGGATTCAAATGAAACCTCACATTTTCTGCAAGACATTGAAGAGAAAAAAGTAACTGCACTTTTTTATTTGAAAGAATAATAATAAAAGATGACAAAATGGGTTTTGATGTGTTGATTTGATTCCTTTTCAGGACACTTTGGTGAGGATCACTATGTGTGCCTCGAGATTTTTTTTTTCGATTGAAAAATGTACCTATGCATGAAAAAGGTTGAAAAACACTGAGATTGAGCATCCTTACTGACACCAACTCCAAGATCTAATTCTCTTTTCAGCAAATAAAGACATGCATCATTTCAAATGAACCTTTAAGCAACAGGTGCAAATAAAACATACATCTATGTGGATGATGTGGAGGATTAAAATCCATAAGTGTCATTTTGAGATGCATTCAAACTGTCATTTTTCAGATAACACATCACATGCATGCTTAACCCAGATCAAATGATGAAGAGTTTATTTGATCATATCCTGTAAAGAATGTTTTTTTGTTGATGATAAATGATGCATTTAGAAGTCCTCATCCATTCTGATTGCTGTGGCCTTACCTCCTCCAGAACATTGACTGTATTCCTGCAGCTCTGCAGTCTGGTGGTGAAACTGGATGTTGTTGGAGAATTATAATCCTCGGTTGTCTCTGAGAGAAACTCGGACACTGATATTTGATCAGGCATCCTCTTGGATTTAAATGCAGAATGCCCACGATCAATGCTCAAAAAGACAAAATCATATAAGATTGAAAAATAGATAGAAATAAAGCTTGGATCGCAGGGAAGGACGATGGAGGACAGAGAGGATTTTCCACAGAAATTTGTTGGCTTTTTTTTTTTTGTAAAAACTATAGAGATGATTCAGACGCGTGAGTTGACTGGATCTCTGCGGACAGCGTCTCCTCTGCGATCGTTTCCTTCAGATGATGTCTAAAAGAAAGACATTTATGAATTCTAACTAGATCTTGAAGGAAAGCTGAAGAATAGCGGATGCCCTCATTCTGATCTACAGATGTGCAATAAGCCGCTTGGCGTCGTTGCTGACAAATGGATCATAATCCAGGGTGTGCCGAGGTTTTCTAGGACATCAGCAAGGTTTGATCGTCTCCTCTTCAGCTGTAGTTTGGGGTTTTTAAGAAAAAAGAAGCTAAACGCTGCTGCATACATTCACTGCCACTCTCTCCTGCTCGGCCGCTCAGAGTGGACGATACAGTCAAGTTAGAAGCAGAAAGAAGTTAAGCTTCTGGTGGATTTTCAGAATAAAAGATCATGAATAAACATTTTGTGTACATTTTGAAATTACTTTAATGAATAAGATCGTCTGCTTTGCATTAAAAAAATATTTTGACATTTTGGGGGCGGGGTTAATGTCAATGCATGTGTGCAGTGTTTTGTGCACCTGTGTAACTTTTTTTTTTTTTTTTTTAATTATATTATTATTGTTTGGATTTATTTTTAGAGTGTGATTATTATTGTATGCTTGCTTTAAACTTTAAGTTTAATGATCTGGGTTTTTTGTTTGTTTGTTTGTTTACTGTTTGTTCTATTCAGCACTTTGTGTAACTTTATGTTGGAAAAGTGCTTCATAAATAAAGTTTGATTGGATTTCATTTTGCATTTATTCACACATGGATCTCAAACAAAATCTTTCCGATCAAATGTTAATTATAGACATTTAAATATTTTGTTCGGATGGGTGACAGAATCATCTTTAAAACTCATGTTAACGATTTCTTCAAATAGAATGACATTTAACGAGACCATATTTAATTGGCAGTTTTAGATTTATTGCTCGTTGGTCACAGGTAAAGAATCCCTTCTTCATGTGGATCCCCAGAAGGTTTCTTTATTCATTGCCCACTGCTGTTTTTTGTTTTGTTTTGTTTTTTTTAGTTAAACCTAGTGTATTTGTGTGAATCAAATTTGATTATGTATATATGTATATATGTATATATGTATATATATATATATATTTATATATATATATTTAAAAATCTCTCTCTTGTTTAATTATGAAAATCCAATTGTATTGTGATTTTGAGTTTCACAATTAATTTTTTTTCATCGGTTTTGTTTTGGTAAATGAAATGATCTACTTCTGGTTTTTCAGTGTGTATTTACGATAGCTTTACCAATCTGTCTCCCACCCACCTCGGTGATGGGGACAAGAAACCGCTGTGCGCATGCGTCATGTGGATTTGGTGACTGCAGAGTAATCCTTATGACAGAATGAGAAAAAAACTGCATCAGAAAACAAAGATTTACTGGATATCTCAAGAAAATCACACTGGAATTTCTTCAAATTCAACTAGATTTGCAGCCTAAATAAATAAATACTCAATATGAACTGAGTTAAATACAGTTCCATGATATTTAAGAGTGTGACATGAACTAGTTATTTAAAATGTTAATGTAGTTTTATGAGCTGCCTGACTGTTCTTAACTCTGGAAAAACAGTCACATCCATTGATTTCTAGAATATTTCAACTAAGATTATATATTCTTTTTTAATTATTAAAAGTAATGTATTGCATCAAAATATACAATGAAAGTTTAACATGCAAATGCTTTTGTTCTTGTCAAATAACAATTTTATTCAGATTTGAATCAGATTTATTCTCATCCATGATGATTTTATACTTTATTAAATATTTTGATTTAATTTTAACAGATCAGAGTGTAAAATAGTTTTTTATTCACTTCCTATTAAAACCTCATAAAACTTAAAAAATAAAAACACCTCATCCCGGGATTTGCAGTAAAAATCTATACTTGAAATCTAGTGTATGTTGATTGACTTTTATTATCTTATTAATTTAAATCAGAATAAAAATCATTGATTGTTTTTGTGCTGAATTATTTAAACACAAAAGCGCCACCTTGTGGATATTTGTTGGAATATCATTTTATTTTCATCATCAGTACTACTTTGAATTTAAATTTATTGACAAAATACTAATTGTACTTAATGTGATTTTAAATCTGACACTTTACATGTATAAAAAAATATTGATGTTTCACATGATTACTAAACAGCATTTTTTGGGGGTGCAACTATAATAAACCCAAAATGATCACATGCAAATTAGATCAAATTCCATTAAAAAAAAACTTACCATTAAAAATTTAATTTATATAAAAAAAAAATCTCTTTTTTTTTCTCTGAAGAAAAAAACTCTTTTATTTGATCAAAACTCTGATTTGATCTAAAATACAAAAATGTGGGACTTTGAAAGATCTGCCAAGTTTACTTTAAGAAAATTATTCCTATTGATTATTATTTCTGTTATTTATTTCTTTTGATTTTTGCTCTGTTATATCCAGATTTAATCTTTTTACGACCATAAATCACACCGAAATAAAAGGCGCAGATACAGTTATATTTGTATTATTTGTATACAGTTTATATGTGTATTTATGGGTATTTCACACATATATACGGCGCACCTGATTATAGGGCGGGGCTTTTTTATGCAACACGCCCACACGCCCTCCTTACCGTTCTCCTGGTGTTCTCTACTACGTCCGTCTGAAAACAACACTACACAAAAGGCGCACTGCTCTATGGGGCGCACCGCACATTTTTAAAGAAATTCTAAGACTTTTATGTGCGCCTTATATTCCTGAAAAAATGGGTAGTTTAAGTCTGGGCATTTTGTAAAAAAAAAAAAAAAAAAAAAAAAAGAAATTCAATCCTTTTTAATCAATATAGAATATTGACTAATGCAGAATAATTCACTTTTTTTTTCTTTCTGCAGAAAACCATTTAGATTAGATCTGATCTCTGATTTGAACAAAAATATTAAAGCAAATACATTTGAAAGATTTGACAAGTTTACTTAGAGAAATGTATTGTTTTTTATTTTGCATTATTTTAACAGATTTAAACTTCATTACATCTGGGGATTTTGTACAATTTTTAAAAAATGAAATAAAATCCTTTAAGGAAAAAGAAGAAAAAAAGCAAGAAACGTTTTCTTTAAACTGAAAATTGTATTTATAGTTGATCTGATTTATGATTTTAACTAAAATGTTCACATTTGTCAAATTTAAAAATCTGACTTTTTATTTTGCTCTTACTTTCATCCAAATTCAACTTTTTTTTTTTTTTTTTATGATTTCAAGTTTAATCTGTAAAGAAAATAACTGCATTTTATTTTTAATAGATCCTTTTATTTTGTAGACTCATTCCGGAAGTTCCTGTTTAGAATCCGTTTAGCTTGTGGTGCTAGTTTAGCTGCTGTGCTAACTTGTGTTTTCTGATCTTAGAAAGAAAGACATTTTTGTTTCTCTAGTTTTGATCACTTCTTTTTGTCAGATAACAAGTAACCAGATTGACATTAACCTGAGACACTTCCTGAAACACAGAAATACCGTCAAAGTTCCTCTCATCGTCGTGAATGGCTGAGGGTTCCTCAGGTAACCGTTTTGCTTCTTAAATCCTTTAAAAACACAATTAAACCAGATTAGTTCCACTTTTAAAGAATGAATCTGATGCTATTTAGTACATTGAATTCATTTAACGTCAGACTCAATGTATAAACCAGTTTATTCTAGTGATAAAACAACAAATAAAGAGAACATGAGTCTGTTTTAATGGTTGATCTGTTGGTAGATGATGTAAGTTCACACTCTAAAGTGGACTTTGACATGTGATTGTTCTTTTTTTACATGTGGACTCATTAGTTTGGTTAGTTTAAATGTGTGATCCTAGGTTTAAAAAGACTAGTAATGAGGTAAAACAAAAGAAAACTCGAGGACCAACAATAGTTATTGTTCCCACATTCTAGAATGTCTGTTTTCTGTATTGATTCATTGTTTGGAGATCAGTCTGATTCTATTTTATTGTGTCTGGTTTATTGATTTATTAGTACTTTGGGATTACTTCTTCCACACCTCTTCATATTGTAATCTTTTTCCCTATTTAATCTTTGCAGATCCTCCTAATCTTAATCCAAATGAGACCTCACAACAGAAACCTCACCACAAACCTGGAAGAGGTCGAGGAAGGCAACACTATGACAGAAACCTGAGTCATAACAGCTATGATGCATCGCAACATAATCGCAACTTCCATCAGGGTTTCAAACACTCGTTCGATCGTTATAACTCTAATTATGCTGAAAATGGCCATTATTCTCTCGATCAAGGAGAAGATTTATTCGGAAAGAGAGGTAGAGGTCGAGGTAGGAGAGAGGGAGGTAGAGGCTCTAATGGAAGTTCAGGTCCTTGGTGGCATAAACCCAGCAGTGACTTTGGTCATTATGGTACCAGCACCGGATACTCATCTGGTTTTCAATCAGGCTCACGAGCTGCAAGTAGGTCCGATTGTCCCAGCTGGCGGGAGAGAAATCCAAATAAGAATTTGGAATGGACAGGTGAAAATCTAAACGCTCAGGATAGATACTCAAACTATAACCATAGGAAAAATGAGCAAACTGCAAAAAGTGATCATTTAAACGAGAAGCCACATTGTTCCAAAGATGAGAAGCTCTTTGACGGAGGCACAGAAAGAGCTCACCAGGGCAAGTCTAGTATTAACTCTCAACATAATTATCAAAGAAAACATACACATTTGAAGCGACGAGAAGGACCTAACAAACCCCAGAGGCCTTTATCACAACAAGAGACGAGCTCTGAGAAAGAATCAAGCAGTCAGGAGGATTTTGAGAGTAGTAGGTCACGTCAGGAAACCAGGCCTAAATCTGGAAGAAGCAATGGACCGTCAATTCGATTTCAAGGAAAAGGAGAAAGTAGAACAAACCTTTACAAAGTGGGGCAAAGGAGTTTTGACAGGATGCCAAAGAATAAAGAGACACAGACAGGTGACCCACTTTTTCATATCTGTAAATTTTAATAGAAACTCACAGTTCTACTACGAATATGTTCATCTTGTTGCTCTGGTATGAATACATGTCTGGATCGTTGTTGTTTTCTGAACCTTTGGTCTCTTTCCTTCACAGGGTGTCTAATTGAACAGCTGTCTGAAGAGAAGTACGAGTGCATGGTGTGCTGCGAAGTCATCCGCTCAGTGGCCCCAGTGTGGAGTTGCCAAAGCTGCTTCCATGTCTTTCACCTCTTTTGCATCAAGAAATGGGCTCGATCTCCTGCTTCACAGGCAGACGGTACGCGATCAAAACAGCAGATATTGATTGCGTGCTAGTTTCCGTTTTGTTCCGATGTCTTCCGCTTATCCGGTGCCGGGTCACGGGGACAACAGCCTCAGATGGCAAGCTACAGGCAGCTGTATCCTCCAGTTCACCTGGAAGGATCCCGAGGGGTTCCCTGGCCAGCTGTGGGACATAGTCCCTCCAACAGGTCCGAGGTGTAGCCCTGGGTGTCCTTCTAGTGGGACGTGCTCGGGAGGCATCCTAACCAGACGCCCTAACCACCCCATCTGGCTTCTCTCAACCTGAAGGAGCAACCGCTCTACACTGAGCTCTTCCTGGATGGCAGAGCTCCTCACTCTATCTCTGAGTGAGAGCACAGCCACCCTGCAAAGGAAGCTCATTTCGGCTGCTTGTATCCAGAATCTTGTTCTTTCGGTCAACACCCACAGCAGGTGACCATACGTAGGGGAGGATAGTAATGTAGATTGATTTGTAAATTGAGAGCTTTGCTTTTCGGCTCAGCTCTTCACGATGGACCGATGCAACATCCTGATTATTTCAGACACTGCACCGATCCAGATGGATCCCGCTCCATCCTTCTCCCATTCATGAACAAGACCCTGAGATACTTAAACTCCTCCACTTGGGGCAGGACACTGTCCTGCAGGAGGCATTCCACTCTTTTCTGGGGGAGGACAATAGTCTTGGATTTGGAGGCGCTGATTCCCACCTTGATCGCTTCACACTCGGCAGCAAAACAGTCCAGTGAGATGTCTGCGACTTTGTATTTTGAATGTTTTTGTCATTGTTTGACACTGACCACCAAGACAACTGAAATGGATACAGTTGTTAGAATATGTGTTCATAAGCAAAAATGTCCTTTTTCTTTGTGTTTAAGATTCAGCTGAAGGTTGGCGTTGTCCAGCCTGCCAGAATGTTGCAATGAAACATCCGACGACTTACGTCTGCTTCTGTGGTATGGGTTTGATTCTGTCTTATATATTGTAACACATCTTCACTACTTATAAAAATACTTTTTTCTCTGATGGTTGGTTACAACGTCAGACAGAATTTCTTGTTTTGACTTGTAATTTCCAGGTAAAGTGACAAACCCAGATTGGCATCGCAGTGAGATCCCACACAGCTGTGGTGACATGTGTGGGAAGAAGAGGGGTGGATTGGACTGTAAACACCCCTGTAACATGTAAGCCATGAGTCCACAGAGTATTTGTCAGTGTTTTGAGATTATACAAAAGTTTTCAGAAATTGAATCCAACTCTGGCATAAAACGATGCGTTGTATCCTAAAGATATTGTGGAAATTTGTGTGTCCAATAGTGCTCCTAGCAGACCAAAAGAGAGCTGTAAACAGCTTCAGGGTGCTGAGTTGGTTTGGGTGGGGTGGAGCTGGAACAGCTGCTTGGTGGAAAACAATGTTTGAAGCTCCAGTGAATCATAATAAGATCTTAACTGACCTCCTAATGATTCACATCTTGATAGAAACTCCCATCCTTCACTGTGGTGGAACAACACTATTTTTTGTTCTCAAACATCAGCTTTAGTGCCACTCTGTCTCTTTCTGCATGCATCATAGTGTAAGATGTGTATGTTCCGCCAAGAGTCGCCTCTGATTTCGCTCAGCTAAGTTTGTAAAACAGACTTAAGTTGCACTTTGAATATTCTGTATTCATTTCTTCACCTTTTGCTTCATTTCTCCGACTCGACATTCCTTGCTGCTGAAGTAGCTCAGTCCTTGAAAATTCATTTAAAAAAAAATTAGAAATCCAACAAAAAAGTGAGGCGCTACCCAGTCCTGCTGCCATCGCAAGAGACAATTTTACAAAAAAATTTTTTTAGATAAAAGAATAACTTTTATAAAAATTAAAAACAAAACTTTGTTAAAATTAACTTAATTAAAAACTTAAGGTGCATTTCTTTCCTTCAGTTTATGCCACCCTGGACCATGTCCTCAGTGTCCCGCCTTTGTAACAAGATCCTGCCTCTGTGGGAGAACAAGGTACATATCCTAGCATCTCCATTATGCTTTAATTATTGTTGTAGTACTTTATCAATCTTTCTTTTTTTTACCTTTGTTTTTAAATCCATCTCTTCTTAGTCAGCCGATGCGCTGTGGCCAGTCTACTTCGGCCCAGTGTGATAAAGTTTGCGGTGCTTTACTGAACTGTGCTAAGCACACCTGCACACAAGTGTGCCACAGTGAGAGGTGTCAGCCCTGCCAGCTGGAGGTTCAACAGGGTGAGTCTAACACACATACAAACATGTCGTAAATAATCCACAAGACAATAAATTATTTACAAAGTTTGTTTTCCTCCATCTGTGTGTAGCTTGCTATTGTGGTGTGACGAGTCGTAAAGTTCTGTGCGGCACAGATCAACAAGAATTTAACGGCTCGGGATATTACTCCTGTCAAAAAAATTGTGGAAAGTGAGTGATAGCTGAGAAATGACACAAACTATTTAATATAGACGACTCTCTTCATGAGCTAACACAGATCTCTGTTTAGGATGCTGACTTGTGAAGCTCACCGATGCCAGCAGGTGTGCCACCGCGGGCCGTGTCAGCCGTGCCCACGCTCACCAAGCCTGGTGAAGACATGTCCGTGTGGGCAGACCGCACTGGTCAAACTGTTTGAGCTGGGATACTCTGAAAGACAAAGTTGCACTGATCCCATCCCGTCCTGTGGGAAGACTTGTAACAGACCTTTACCATGTGGCTCTAATGGTAAGGACACAACAACTACTGATTCAAGCATCTGAAAGACAATGTGGAACAGTTTAGACATGCAAAACAGGTTTTTTTTAAAGAGAAATGTTTTACCTGTGGATCTTTTTTTATTATTTAATTTGTCGTACTATAGTCATCCCTTATGGGGAAATTACTTTTACTGCATTGCACCACACCAGGCAGCAATGGCGGCACTAATGGTGGGAGTAACTGGGGTTTAGATGTTTTCTCTAGGGACACTTATGCATGGGCCTGGTGGGAATCGAACCTGCTTCTCCCAATCTGGGAACAGACATTCTACCACTGAGCCAACCCCGTAAAAAACAAGATGCTTTGTTTCCCAAACAGTTTGTTCATGTTAAATTTAAACATTTATTCTAATGTTTGAGCTCAAAAACTTGTGAAATCTCAGACTAATATTTATATTTGTTATTGACAGAAGATATTTCACTTTGACCCTTTCAGACACCATCCATTTGTGTGAGAATTTGTGTCACGAGGGTGACTGTGGGCCCTGCTCTCTCACCTCCACAATCAGGTGCCGATGTGGCTCAAACACCAAGGTAGAAAAAATATCAAGAACGAAATCCAACTTTTTAATTTCCTAGCTGCAAATATCTAATAGTTCCACTTTTGTTTGTAAATTTCAGGAGGTTCCATGTGCAGAAATCCAAAAAGAAGGTGAGATTTTAACACTCTCAGATCAGTCTACCGGGAATCCAATGTCTCCCCTCATCTAACCTGTTGTGACTTTTTTCTTTCAGATGACCTCGTTTTCATCTGCGAGAAACGTTGTAGCAAGAAACGCTTGTGTGGCCGACACAAGTGTGGCGAGCTGTGCTGCGTGGTGAGTGTTTCTTATATCAAACTTTATTACAAGTAATTGAAATTTAAAGTTAAACAGATTGTAAATGTTTCAAATGACAAACTGAGTTATTTGGAATGGCGTTTTTCTTTTTATTGTCTTGTATTAATACAGGAAGATACTTGATCAAGACAAAAAAATAACATAAATGAGACTAAAGATGACAGAAACATTTAAAAAACAAAAACCTATTAATATGTTAAATTTTCAATCGCCAGATTTGTATCTATTTTTTAATTTTTTAGAAAATGGTTTTACAGTTTGCATTCAATACACCACAAATGTTAACAGATATTCTTATTCTCAAGTATTCTCAAACAGTTTCTTTTTCTGAACCGTGTATTCCTAATGGGGAGGTGGTAAACCTGTCCCGACTGATTTAAGGCTAGAGAAGGCATGGGCAAACTACTGCCCGCAGGCCAAATGTGGCCCGTTAATTGGTTTAATCCGGCCCACCGAACTTGAAAAAATTTAATAAATAAACCTTATTAATATTTTATATCCCTGCCATTCTAATGTTTCTTCACTAGATGGCGCACTCAATGATATGGAAAGCCATTAAGGCCAATACACGCGCGTAAACAAGCATGTTAGATGTTAAAAACAAGCAAAAATGTTACTTTAAGCGCTTAGATTTCAAACTTATCGCTGCTAAATGCATATTTTTAAGCGCTATCGCTCTAGATTTCAGACCTCGCGCCGCTAGATTTGAAATTCAATGCTCTTGATGTAACATTTAGCGCGCGATAGAATGGCGCGCATAGAATCTTGCGCGCCATTCTATCGGTCTACTCTAGCGGTTACCAAAGCATGCCATCCATCTGCTCTTGTTCTTGTCCCTTTGTCAAATGTTAGAACTCAACGTGGCCCACGAACCAAAAAGTTTGCCCACCCCTGGGCTAGAGGCAGGATACGTACAAGTTGCCAATCTGTTGCTGGTACACACAGACAACCATCCACACACTCATTTCTGGGAACAGTTTCATAGCGGCATGTCTTTAGAGGGTGGGAGGTAACCGGAGTACCCAAAGAAAACCCATGCATACACAGGAAGAACATGCAAACTCCACACAGAGAAGTCAGTGTTCCAAGCCTCACCCCCACTCCAGGACTCGAACCCTGACTTTCTTGCTGTGAGGCCACTGTGCTAACCACTGTTCCACCATCCCGCCCTCCATAAGTTAGTCTTCATTGAAATTCCTTGTGTTAAACACACACTCCACATAATTGCAGCTGACTGGTGGTAGATTTGTATGGAATTATAATTTCTTTCAATGTTGCATTTTCAACATCTTATTTAAAAGACTGTCTATGAAGAAGTTTTGTTTTGTCTTTATCCAGAATATAGAGCACAACTGTCCCTTAATTTGTGGCTACAAACTCAACTGCGGCCTCCACCGCTGCCAGGATCCTTGTCACCGTGGAAATTGTCAACCTTGCTGGCAGTCCAGTGAGTCTCACGGTCATTTCAGTTATGAAAAAATCTCAGAGACACTACGTAGTCGTGGTGTCCTTGTAAATGATCTCATTTCAGCATCACTTTTGCTCTGTTTTGCCCTGTTTGGCACAGCGTTGCTAAGCAGCTCAAATTCATGTTTTTTTTTCTCTTCTTGGCAGGTTTTGATGAGCTGACATGTCACTGTGGGCTTACTGTGTTGTACCCTCCCATCCCGTGTGGAACCAAACCACCAGAGTGTAAAAACTTGTGCACAAGAAGACACGAGTGTGACCACCAAGGTAGGACGCCTCGGTAACAACTAACACAGAAAAACCCAGGAAAAAAAGTTTATTTTCTTTTTTCTCCCCATTTAGTGTTTCACAACTGTCACAGTGAAGAGAAGTGTCCACCCTGCACGTACCTCACTCAGAAATGGTGCATGGGAAGACATGAGGTGACGTCTCAAAACACACAAATTCACTTTAATCATTGCTCCAGTGGTTCCTCGTTTATGTTAGGAGTTACGTTCTAAAATTAACGCACACTGCCTAAATCTACAAACTAGTCAACGTTATTTGAATAACTAAATGTTTGAAGGCTGTAAAATTCTTCACACACAGGCATTGACATTTTCACCTTTCTCTTTTAAACGTTCTCAAAGTTCAAAACTTCTTAGATTAGAAATATTTTGTTAAAACCGACTGGTTGGTCAATAGACACACAGCAAGCACAACTACGCAAATTCAGGAAGTATAAAAAAATCAAACACTAACAACAAATCAGTTACAATTTATTCTGTTCTCATAGCTTTTGCACTCCGAAATTAAAAAATTACCTTTTTTTTCTCGTAAATTTGGCGGTTGCGTGATGTTAAAAAAGTTTATAGAACTGACTTGGGCGGCCGGGCTGTTGCGTCTACAGCCAACCATCACACAGAAAACAATGTGCTGTAGAAAATGATTATTATTATTATATTATTAAGGCTCCAGAGAGGGGAGTGGGTCCCGTTCCTGTGCGTTGAGCCGACCAGATAAACCAAGTTTTTACAGTGCTGACAATATTGGCCTGGTTGTTTTGCTTCCTCAACGGTGACTCCTAATTGTTGGAGGTCACTCGCAATTAGTCGAGCCATTAAATATAAGGCTTACCTCGTGGTCTTTTCCAGCCTGCGACCTTTGGATTGTATTGAAGGATTGCTCTTGTAGGATGGTTGGGAGGCAGGCGGAGGACGTAACCGAACCAGCGAGTGCAGCCAGGCAAAATGCCAGGGGCTGGCATGTTCGGGCTCTGAGCACCTGGTTAGAGACTCGCTGGGGCACCCTGATGTTATCGATGGTTTGTAGAGCCTTGCTGTCGAAGCCATCAATTCTGACTCCCAGAGACTTGTTCAGCGGCCACGTTTCAGAGCGATAGAGCAGGATAGAGAGTACGGTGGAGTTATAAATCTGGAGCTTCGTCTGGCGGGAGATGAATGAATATCGTCAGAGTGGTTTCTAGACGGACTGAAGGGCTGAGTTTACCTGCGCACTTCTTCTGTTGATCTCCGGGTTTAGGTCTCTGTTGTCGGTCACTATGGACCCCATGTACACAAAGCTCTTGACAGGCTCTATTAAGCTGGAGGAGGGGTGGATCCAATCCGTCTCCTACACAAATCTGAAGAAAATAAAGCTGCAAAATTACACCAAAAAAAAATCTGAAAAATTTGAACTGTGCTATTGCAAAGGACTACTCTTCATGTCTTCTCTTACTATCCGAACCAATTAATCATTCCTTTCTTGTATCCACAGCAACGCAGCAACATTCCCTGCCATCTCCAAGACATCTCCTGTGGCCTGACGTGTAACAAGATGCTACCTTGTGAACTACACCGCTGCAAACGGCTGTGCCATCGCGGTGTGTGTCTGCCAGAGGAAGCCTGCCAGCAACCCTGCACCCTGCAGAGGCCAAACTGCGGTCACCCGTGTGCTGCCCCCTGTCATAAAGGCACCAGCTGCCCAAATACAACCTGCACAGCAAAGGTACAACATAGCATGTAAAATATTAGAGGGGAAAAAAATCCAGCCTTTGAGTGAAAGTTTAAAAAAAAGCAACAAATGTTTGTGTGTGTGTGTGTGTGGTCCGTAGGTAGCAGTGCAGTGTGACTGCGGTCGAAGGAAAGAAACAGTTACCTGCCCAGAAGCAACCAGTTCTTATCAGAGGTTGGTTCACCATTCTGTGTCTTTAGATGAGTCATTTTTATCTTTTTTGGTTTTGATGGGCTTCTGTTGATCTCAGGTACACAGCCATCGCCATGGCGAGTAAACTCTCAGACATCCAGCTCGGTGACTCCATGGACATCGGCCCGCTTCTCACCAAAAAGGAATTGAAACAGACAAGGTAGAGAAAAGAAGTAGGCAATTAATCATTCAGAATCTGAGTTGAGTTGTTGTTCCTCTGGGCTGAGAGAAGCTAGATGGGGTGATTCGGGCATCTGGTTCGAATGCCTCCTGAACGCCTCACTGGTGAGGTGTTTCAGGCACTGGGTGGATACCCAGAGGAAGACCGACAGGGGAACACCTCAGGATCCTCCCAGGTGAGCTGGAGGATGCAGCCAAGGTGAGAGAAGTCTGGTTTTCCAATTTGAGGCTGTTGCTCCCATGACCTGGCCTCAGTTAAGTGGAGTGGAAAGAATTTGAGTAAAAACTGTGTTTTTTTTTTTTTTTTTTTTTTTGGGACACTGTAATTAGGAACCCTAAAGTACCTTATTTGTGAAACTTTTGAGTTTAAGCTATTAATTCAAAGTCAGAGAGGCCGGATGGAGATGGTTTGGACATGTGCAGAGGAGAGTACATCAAAAGAAAGATGCTGGGTTTGGAACCACCAGGAAAGATGCCTAGAGGAAGACCAAAGAGGAGGTTCATGGATACAGTGAAGGAAGACGTGAAGATAGTTGGTGTGACTGAAAAGGATGCAGCAGATAGGGTTAGATGGAAGAAACTGTCTTGCTGAAAGGAGAAGAAGAAGATAAGTAAAGAGGATTCTAAAAATAGTTTTTTTGCTAACGAGTTTTTCCCCTCAATATCTCTCAGGCTGGAATGTGACCAGGAGTGCGCAAATTTAGAGAGAAACAGACGACTGGCTGAAGCGTTGCAGATCGATTCCTCTTCTGATCCTTTCAATGTTCGCTCCTCCTCGGTGTACAGCGACACCCTCAAAGAAGAAGCTCGGTCTGACTTCCTCCCCCCCTTCTCTACACCACGTCTTACAGTTAGTTAAGCTGAATGATTTATTTTGTGTGTCTTTCAGAAAGGACCTGAAGTTTCTCAAAGATGTCGAGAAGGAGATAAAGAATGTTGTCGAGCTAGCCAGTAAGGTATGGGATCATCTACTTTGGAGTTTAAATGATCTAGACGTCATCTGTCTTGGTGCTAATTTGTCTGGGGAGTATTAGTACTATTTTAATGAAAGCAAATCCTAACACAGGTAATAGAAATATTCCTCCTCTAAACTAGCTATTGAACGACACACCTTTAGCTTCTTTCTTTACACCACTGCTCTCAATTTTCATCTAATTCCAGTCTTCAATATGATCATTTGCAGCCTCAGCTTAAAATGAAAAGTAACATTAATGCTTAAAACCAAAAACACTTCACAGTGACTAAATCAGCCAATTGGGATGTTTAATGACTACTCAGGGTTGGACATCAGTGGGGTTTGCATGGACGTGTTGCCATGGAGACTACCATGCTTGGCTGGCTGCCTCATTTTTCAGAGCAAAAACGCTATAGTCACAACAAATGGGGAAACAATTATTTCATGTTTTACATTTGTTGCCAGAGGGACTAAAGAAATATGTGCGTGTATAAATGTGTTTATATACATACAAATGTAAATACACACCATTTTCACACGCTATAAGTCCCAATTTTTTTCATATTCTGGCTTGAGCTGCACATAATTTAAAACAGCTGGAAGAACTTGCATGAAAGTTTTAGATGTCGGAAAGTGGGAACCAGTTAGATTGAGTTTGAGACCTCTTCTTTTGACCAAGCCTAATAAAAATGTATGTCATCAACATGCAGGGAAAGCAGCCGAAAAGAAGCCACTGTTTCCCACCGATGAACCGAGACCACCGAAGAATCATCCACGACCTGGCTGAGATTTATGGTGTGGAGAGTGTCAGCTACGATACCGAACCCAAACGCAACATAGTCATCACGGCACACAAGTAACACAAACACTCATATTGCAAACTAACTTAACGATTGTGGTGTTGGAGTTGTGTTTATGTATTTCTCGTTCACAGAGGGAAGTCAGCCTGTCCGAACACCTCTCTAACATCACTCATAGAGCGGGAGACCACCACCAGAGCTCCTCCTCCCATCGCTCATTTCAAACAGCATAGTAGCAAGTAAGATGTTCTCCGTGGTTCTTGTTCATATGGTTCCTGATTTAAACTTTAATCTAAATAATTATATATTTGTTTTAATCTTAGGTCTGCGACTGGAAGCACCTGGTCGAAGATGGTTAAAGAAGAACCCGCGATAGATTATTTTGATGTTCAGGACTAAAACGTTTAAGGAGATGAAAAACACCACTGCAAGACCTCATGAAAAAAATCATAGTAGTTTTCCAGGTCGGTTTAATCAAATCTGTTATCAGGTTGCATAAATAAATAAAATTATATTTAAAAATATCAAAATGTCGTCTGCTGACTGCGTTTTTCTAATTTATTTTATTGTACAATATTCATCCATTCTACATTACCTCACTTTGGGTGAGGAGCTCTGCCATCTGGGAGAAGCTCAGTGTTGAGCCGCTCCTTCTTCAGATTGAGAGAAGCCAGGTGGGGTGGTTTGACCAGATGCCCCCTATTGCCTGGTTGGAGAGGTGTTTCGGGCTCGTCCAACCAGGAGGAGGCCAAGAGGCAGACCCCAGACCTGCTGGAAAGACAATGTCTCACAGCTGGCTGGAGAACAACTCGGGATCCTCCTGGGTGAGCTGAAGGATGCAGCCAGGATGAGAGAAGCCTGTGCTTCCTGTCTGAGGCTGTTGACCCAGCCCCGGATAAGCGGAAGACGACAGAACGGAATATTCATTCCTCAATGGGGAAATTACTTTTGCTGCATTGCACCACAGCAGACAGCCACAACAGCACCAATGGTGGGAGTAACTGGGGATAGGGGGTTACGTGTCTTATCCAGAGACACTTTGGCACGGACCCAGTGGGAATCGAACAATCTCCCTTTCTAAGGACGAACATTCTAACACCGAGCGAACGCCACCCTCCAAACTTGGTGTCAATTTTTTTGCATTCAGATAATTATGGTTATATGACATACAAGTTAAGATGAATAACAAATAATTCACAGACTAATAAAGAAATGATCTAAATGCTTGTAAAGTAATAAATATCCTTGGGTTTATTATATAAGCAGTTTTCAGGTATCAGATGCAGAGCCAAGCGGGTGGGCAGACGTGGGCTGCACACAGAAAGAGAAGCTTGTTTCAAACTCCTCTATGACCCAAATACGGTTGCACTTTCTCAAAACTCTTCTGTTTAAAAATAGAAAAAAGTGTTTTCAGGTCAGCTTGGCCTGCTAGGAAGTTGCCCAAGGACTCCTATTCAGCAGGAGTGTTGAATCCCATTCCTTCGCTAAGGTGCCATTTTAATGGTCATGCTGCATGCAGTTAGAAGTTTAGATGCTGCAATGAATTGGTGTCACCGCCATGGCATGAGAGCACGTAGCCAATATGTAGGCTAATGGATGCACTTATTCTCTTTCTCAGAGTTTATTTCAGACTTACATACAATATTGCGAGGCCTGAAACACTGTCTTTTCTGTGTGGAGTTTGCTTGTTCTCCCTGTGTATGTGTGAGTTTTCTTTGGGTACTTCGGGTTCCTCCCCCTCCAAAAACAAGTGTGTTAGATTAAGTTGCCGTTAGGAAATTGCCCCTAGGAATGAATGTGTATATTTGTGTGGATGGTTGTCTGCATATGTGGCCCCGCAAACACGACCTGTTTAGGGTGTACCCTGCCTCTTACCTAAAATCAGCTGGCATAGGCTCCGGCACCCACCACGACCCTATTAGGTATAAGCAGTTCAGAAGTTGTAATGAATAGTAGGAAAAAAGAGGTGATTATTAGATAAAATGTTTCTAAAAATATTTTTTTAGAATCTATTCTTTCGAAGTATTCGAGATGGAATGAGTGTTAAGTATCACCAGAATAAAAAAAGACTAGGGTTTTAAGGTCTGTTATTCTTTTTCGATCATTACTGATTGGGAAAAACAAACCAAGCCTGTGTTCGACTACATCACCTCACCAGTGTTTGTATTGATCACATTAACTCTTTCCTATCTTCACTCTATTTCAGATGATCCTTTGTCAGACAAGTCAGAACGACTATCGTTCAACGTTTTCTGCTGACTACAATTTTCCTCCTGAATCTTATTCGAGTCCTCTGTTTCAAAGATCATTAAAAGGTCAAGGTTTATTTCGAAGGTTGTCCAGATGAGAGTTTGTTATACAGATATCTCACAACAGGCTCTTCAGCAGGGGCTTAACAAGACTGCTTCCATGGAAACCAAATAGGGAATATTAGGTTAGCCCATCCGAATAAAGAAAATTATGTGGTTTGAGAGAGAAATTCAGTTTCTTCAACACAATAGCAGTTTAATCATGACTACTTCCTACATTGCAATTATACTTCCTAGAATACATGATTATTTTTTTCTTAGTTGAATGCAGAAAAATCCAGGTGACTGGATTTTAAGAAAGAAAATTCTAGTAAAAGTTCCATTTGAAGCCTCATCTTTTGACTAATTGTCAAAGTAAAAATGTTCTCCAAAAGATGTCTCAGTAAATGTTAAACTAAAACCCGCACTTAAGTCAGTTGAATTGTGGTTAAAATTTAAACCTTGGAAATAACATTGAACTTGACATAAAATGCAAAGTGTTGCTAATTTTTGACTGATTATGAGTTTGTTTTTGAGGAATTGTGTATAAAAAACTATGGATTTTGTTGACTTTTTAGGTGTTTAACGTGATTCAGCATTTATTTGTTTCCCTATAAATGAATGTACATTATAGGTCAGTACATTTTTCTACAGTATTACCATATTTTACAGGAATTGTCTGCAAACCAAAGATACTTCTCTTTAAAAAGTATTTTTTCACCAGTGAGGCATTTGGAAATCATCCAAACCAGATGCCCAAACCGCCCTATCTGACTTCTCTCGATCTGAAGGAGCAACAGCTCTACTCTGAGCTCCTCTGAAACTCACTCAGAGATCACTCTTTTTTATGTATTTTAATTTTTATTTTGTGATTTTTGTATGCATTGTGCTACAAATAAACTTACCTTATATCCAGAAAATATCCCAATGAGTTTTCAATTTAATATTTATTCATATATTAATTTTACTTTGCTTCAATGTGAAGCCAACTGAGACAGAAATTATGTGATTTTGGGGTACACAAATAAAATTTAATTGAATTGAAAAGAAAAAAACTGAATTTTCTTCTGCTTTTTGAGACAGTCCCTAAATAAAACGCCAATGAGTATAATTTGCTGACACTCCCTACCTCTGGTAATGTTTTATTATCCAGACTCTCCAGTAGAGACCGCGCCTGCGCTCTGCTTCCTTCCGAACAAGGCTTCACCAATCCGGCTCTGGCTCCATCCCCGGCTCGGCGTCCCACAGGCCAGCACTAATAAGTCTCTTAGCTGCCCAGTAATGGGGAAGTGAGAGGGAGAGAGACGCTGCTGCTGCTGTGTGAAAACCAAGAGGAAGTTTAAGTGGAACCTCCACGCCATCGCTCCACGGAGACACACACAAATCATTGAAAAGCGCATAGTGATGGAGAGGAAGGTATGGATGCTTCTGCTACCTTCTTCTACATTTATTTTCACTTCACTTTACCTCCTTCTTTTCTCCTCCTGTCTCTGTATCCACCATTATTTTTTTTTTCAAACATATATTTTCTGATCAGCCGGATTTGTGCGCATTGGAGTTTTTTCCTTGTCTTGCTTTAATTTTTTGTGCATCTAAAAAAATGGTGGTTGAAAAAAATTGGGATCAATTCACTCTTTGTCTATTAGTAATAATTCCAAGCGATCGGTTTCTAAGATGATAGTGAACAAAGATGTGGATGTTTTAAATAAGAGGGACTATGGTTCAGTAGCTCCTGCATCATCACAAAACACCCCCATCCATCCACCTCCCACCCCTTCCATTCTGCAGCCGATGCAGACACCAGCTCTGCTTGTTAACCTTGACTGGTGTGGGAATCAGACTCATCAGGATCATAGTGGATACCATCATCTCACTTCACAACATATGCCTTCTTTACATCCCTATCTTCCAACCAGCTTGGAGAGCTATCAATTTCACAATAATAATCCCTATCTAACCCTATTTAGACAGAAAATGATCTGGATCCCTGGTTGATGGAGTCCCACAAGTTTTAGATGTTGCTGGAAGTTTGTTTTTCATCTTTGGTGTGCTTGCAGACTGTGGTAAAGCAGCATTAGAGGTAATTCAAGGGGTGCACAGCTGGAGAGAGATCTACTTCTGCTTATTCTAAGGGAAATCTTAGTTTTACCTTTGTGCGACCCCACAGCAAACTGGTGATTTGTTTAGGATGTACCCTGCCTCTTGCCTGAAATCAGCTGGGATAGGCTCTGGCATTCCCCACAAGCCCGTTATGGGATAATTGTTTCAGAAGACAAAACAAAAAAACATTAAGCAGCAGTCGGCAACTTTTTCACATTAGTCTAATCTATTTTTTTTTTTTGGCCCATCAGACACATCAGGATCATAGTTGGTCCCATCATCTTACTTCACTACATATACCTTCTTTACATCCCTCTCCTCCAACAAGCTGTCATTTTTATAATCAATATTTAGATAGAAAATGATCTGGATCCCTGGTTGATGGAGTCCCACAAGTTTTAGATGTTGCAGGAAGTTTGTTTTTCATCTTTGGTGTGCTTGCAGACTGTGGTAAAGCAGCTTCAGAGGTATTTCAAGGGGTGCACAGCTGGAGAGAGATCTACTTCTGCTGATTCTAAGGAAAATCACAGTTTTACCTTTAAGCTGCAGTCAGCAACTTTTTCACATTAGTCTAACACAAATCTAGTTTTTGCCTCACATCCTTTGGATTTGTATTAAAACCTTGAAGGAGAGAAAATATCTTCAAATGGTGGTTTTTTTTTTGAGATGCAGTTTGAGCTGCATTTGAATGCAGCACTTGTTCATAAATATCCACATTTCAGGAGGATAAATTGATGTCAAAAGTTTCTTCACAATTTTTTTTTTGGCACTGTGCATTTTTCATTTCTTGTCTGATTTCACCCTAGCAGGATACACCTCGAAAAGGTCGCCAGTCTGTCGTAGGGCCATACACAAACATTAGGGGCAATTTTGTAGCAGCTAGTTAAACAAATATGCATCTTTTTGGAGGGTGGAAGGAAACCAGAGTACTTGGAGAAAAACCTACCTTTAGTTGTGGAGAACATGCAAACTCCACACAGAAAGGCCAGTGTTGTATGCCCCCCTACTTCACAAATTGAACCTCAACCTTCTTACTGTGAGGCCATCGTGCTAAACACTGCGCCATCATGCAGCTCATGAGTTTCACTTTGTTACACATAATTGATAACTAAGGATTTTTTTTAAAGATGTACACATGCTTAGATGATCTGAATCATCTAAGCATGTGACTTAAGCATTTCTAAAATGCTTAGTGCTGTTGATGGTGTCCTGACGAGATCTGCGATTTTGCGCACGAGATCTGCGACCGTCAAGATCTGCGACTTTGCGCCATCACGTCAGAACAATGGCAATGGAGTTGACTAAAAATAGTTTAGGTTGGTTGATAGCATGTAAACTCAGTTTAAATACTTGCAGATAATATATATTTTCCTAAGGGACTACTGTCTCTCATTTTCTTCTTTTTTTTTTTTTAAATTTGGTGAGATGCACACATTGTACCGATCCTCTTTCAGGTCTTGCTACGATATGATCTTTTATCTGCAAGGGGCCATGCAACAGGCCTTTTTGCTTCCATTTTTGCCATCTGTTTTCAGTTGGGGAGGTTTAAAAACTTAATCATAAAAATCTGTTCCATTTTTATGTCTGTAATCATCTATAGAAACCCCATCAGCTCTGTCTAGTTAGTCATTTTTATCTACTGTACTGCTAAAAAGTGTAAGAAAGCATTTTTTAGTACTTTAAAAGATCATAATAACCTGTTGTATAAAATAAATAATCATTGTGGGTTTTTTTTTTTCTTGTTCTCTTAGAATTTTAGTCTGGATGAGAACGTTTTCAGTCGTGATGAAGCCTCTGACCAAATGTAGTTGCTTCCTCACAATGTTGTATAGATGAATTGTCCTTTATGTCCAGCAGCTTTTGAAGCCTTATTCTGTGAATAGTCTGCTCTCGGGGGCGCCGGATTAGTCCTCGGCACAAAGCCAACGCTCTCATTTATGATCCTTCAAATATGAATGAAAACTCTCTGCTAAAAGTTCATGTCCCATGTGTGGATGATTTCTTTGGTAGGACGTTTCTAAGTTAACAAAAAACAGCAGGGACTCCTCCTTTTAGTTTTCTGCTGAATATTAAGTCGTAATTAGCTCAAACAGAACTTAAGAAAAAACAGCTCTTTGGAAGAGACAATGCTACACCTTGCAGCCTGTTCACCTACTTTATCATTGCAATATCTAGATAGGCTCAATGTTTTTATTTCTTTGCCATCTTGAAAAAGAAATCAGACTGAAACATGCAGCCCTTGTTTTTTATGTCTATGTATTAAACTGGACTTTAAACCAATAGATAAGATGCAGTATTTTTCTATAGCTACTTGTAAGCTGTCCAAGCAGCATTCAAACTGGAAATGAAAATAGCTTGTGAAGCATTAGGAACATCTCCAGGGTCAGCCAGAAAGATGAGATGTCTTTATGAATCAGATTGGAGCCTGTGCTTTTATGTGAAGCTAATATGCTGGAATGATCCTTTCTTGTAAGAACAAAACTAAAGGCATAATTCAGATCACATGAGCAAATGCTAAATGTTTCTCTGATAGAAACAAGGTTGAACCAATTTAATACTGGTACATTATGGAGATGTAAATTAACCTACATTTAAACGAGATACAACTCACGAGTGATTCAGCGATTTAACAGCAGTAATGGCTAAACAATATATTGCTTTAGACTTGCTGGTTTACTGTCAAGATAACTCATTTTTTTTCTGTTTTGAATAATCAAGTTGCTTGTAGTTTACCTGTTATTTTGCCATCTAATTTCTAGGTTTACTGACTGATGCTAAAGATTTCAAGGTGTAAAAGCTAAATGAACTTTTTTAAATAATGACGTGTGCACCTTGTAATTGTCATCAGTTTTTTTTATAGAGTGATTCAGCTTTTTTCAAAACGTAACAATGTGACAACTAATGAAGTGTAGCTACATTAATTATAAAGTTACCCTATTCTCCTTGCACCCCCTTTCAAACAACTCTACTATGAGTTATGCTGAGGTGGGAGAGTCACTAACGCCCCTTGTCAAAATTTTGGAGGTAATAGCCTGTACTTTATAAAGACGAGTGGGCAGATGAGCGATAGTCATACTTCTACAATTCCTAGTCTGTGACAAAACTACATAAATCAATGAGATTTCCTAATTTTTGTGAGATGCATGTTCCAAATACCAAATTGTGTGTGTATATTCATACAGGAGAATGAGTAAGGAGTTATTTTGCACGAGATTGGATCCTTTAAAACGATCCATGCCAACATATATTTTCATACCGCCGTTGTACATCTATTCTTTATGCTCTCATTTAATGTGCAGCTCTGGTAGGTTATAGGAAACATGGTGACTCAGCTACTTTCTGATTTCAATATGTGCTTGATGTGCTTGCACTATTTAAAATGACAGGATTTTTAAAGTAACCAGAGGGTGAAAAAATGGTAACCACTAAAATTTCAATCAGTTCTATAGGTCACTCAAAGATGTGGTTCTCAGATGTGACTTTTTCAGATTTTCCACATATTTCCCAGAGAGCAGCTGGAACGTAATCTATCACTGTTGAGAAATTTGCAATGTTTGCAGGTGCAATGTTAAAAAAGTTTGAGTTAGAAACTATTTCGAACTGCAGACTACTCTGAAACACTCCAGTCACTTTGTGCAGTCATGTTTGAAATTTAATTAGCCAGACTCATCAGGGTCGCTCATGTTTCATTCAGCACTGAATTTCACCTCCATAGTTTCCTCTGAAGATTTTCTCCACCACACTGGACACTAAACACATTTTAAATTTGTTTCCTAAATAGTCGTTCACCCAATTATATGTTCCCCGGCTTTGTGTGTACTGGTCTTTTCAGGGATAAATGAACAATAGAGCACTTCCTTTTTTGGCTAGTGTGGAATGTATTCAAAGTTTGTTACTGCCGTGATAAATCAGCCTACAATACAATCACAAAAAAAATTGTGTTTTATACGTTTAACTGGTTTAAGTTATGTTCAAACTAACTGGTAATAAAATGCAGATGTGGGTCTTTTTCCCCCCTTACTTAATAAAAATTATATTTGTCAGGTCAAGATAAATTTGTGTAGTATTATAATGCTATAATTTAACATTTATATAACTGTAAACCTCTTAAGTCATTTTTAGACTAACTATGGTTATTTATCAGTTTAAGTAAAACATTTTATACCTCATTTCAGATGCTAGATCGAGTCAGTGGCTGCAGAGTAAACCAAGTTTTTAATCTCGTAATCCCCCATACGGTTTCTCTTTGTTTTACCCCATTTTTCTTTCTGTTTAGTTTTGTGTAAATTATTTTACTCTCATTTGTAATGTAGATAA
The DNA here is from genome assembly GCA_902685375.1 of Neostethus bicornis. Lineage (NCBI taxonomy): Eukaryota > Metazoa > Chordata > Actinopteri > Atheriniformes > Phallostethidae > Neostethus > Neostethus bicornis. Next base: position 14,709,692 of record LR738553.1, on the reverse strand, counting down.
CAACATTTCTGCTTCCAGTCTAAAAAGCATCTAGGTGACCTATTTAAAAGGCCACTAGTCAATACTGTGCTAGACTAGATTAGTGGAGTATTGGGTTTTTGTGGGGTAATCATTTTTATTTCATACCATATATATTTAAATGTATTTTATAAGACAAGAAATGTGTAGCAGGAAAAAAAAAACGTATAAATGCATCCATTGAGTTTCAGTCCTGTAATTAATGGGGTTTCAGTTCTCCTCATCTGGTACCACACGTAGATTTGAATGTGTGCATGACACAGTGTAAATCTTGTTTGAAAGTGCAAATACAGTCTATCAAGTTAGCAAAACTAACACATATTTTTCACATTCCTACTGCTTCTGTTCCTACCGTGGTGGGTGATCTCCTCTACCCAAAGTTCGGTATGTCGGCATCGGTGTGAGTAGGGACCCGGGTTGGTTGTGATTCTCCCTCCTGTGTTCTGGCAATTTGGGGTTGGTAAAGATCTGTTACTCCGAGTAAGCACATGGTTCACATTGGCTGCATGCATGTACATTCACTCGCACGTGCACTCTGTGCCACACCGTTTACTGTCCGCTATGTTCCTAGCTCCCGATCAATCTTACAACTTTGATAACATTAGTTTGTGTTCTATATAATTTGTCAGTTCAATGTCTTTGTATGTTTAAACTTTATAACAGGTTTAAACTTTTGTTTGTTTACCCTGATAATCCAGTAGGTTGGTTGGGATGCCTAAAATTGTCTTTATCTCCCTCTCTTTTTCTCGGGCACCTTCCATTTGCTCTTCTTTTGTGAAATATTGCTATTTATTTAACAGATTTACTATAAATACAGAGTATTTATAGTAATACTTCAGGGATAAATACATAGTATTTATAGTAAAATAATACTATTTTACTTGACATACAGACGTATGTCAAGCTGTAACTGTAATGTTTGAGGGGTAACATTGAATGTCTTTTTGCATTTTTGTCCAATTCCTGAACAAATCTGGGGATTCTACAAAGACAATAAATTCTTTTATTACTTGTTTGTGAATTGCTATGACAACAATGTCTGTTTTACTTACCCGATTATGTTTACTTCAAACATAATTTTAATAAATCTGTCTGTTACACAGACTCACAAAGTCAATTTTCTAAATAGTTTTCAAAGTTAAAAAAAAAATGCACATTTCTTTTGATGGAAGTTTTGAATCTCATCAAAGCTGCAAAATTGGATGTACACAAAAAAATAATGGATGAAGTTCCTTTTTGTCTTACATATTAAGACGTATTTTCAATTAAACCAGACAGTTTAATAGAAAATATTTAGTTGTACTTTATATATTTGGAATAAATCTGTTATAAAATGCCGCCTTTGTTCCTGTTTTAATTTAATTTTATTTTTTATCTCAACCTTGTTCAGAGCGACCCTGCCCTCGTTCTGTCCTCTTTGAGCCCAATCCAGCATGACCAGAGCAGTGCTGAGAAATGAGAGCTAACAGCAAACCATCATGCAGAACAGCATAGAGGGAAGGGCTGGCTGAGACTGAATGAGACCTAAAATGTGAAGCACTGAGATTTACTTTGCATTTCTGGGATCTTATTAGCATCTCAGTTTTAGTACATCTGATCCTGGTGACCTGACAAGAGCTAGAAAACTATTTTTCTCTCAAAATGTCTTTATTTTTTATAGCTGCAGCTCTAAGTTATTCATGTTTCATTTCACCAGCTGCTGTTCCACTTCTCAAGTTGCTAAAGTCGTCGTTGCTTTCACTCGATTGGCTGCTGCCTCTAAACGCAGAGCAGATTATCCCGTTGCCGTGACTACAGCAAACAGGAAATGCCCCAAGGCAGGTACCGCTTCGAGGCTCGTCCCAGCGAGCTGTTTGTCGCTAGCAAGGGAAACTTGGCTCTTTATTGATGCCTCGTCTTTCCATCTGCTCCTTCAATGGCTCCTGTTAGTGAAGCAGCCAGAAACCGTGTCAGGATAAGGTTGCTTTGTCCAAAACAACCCCTGAAATCCAAGGTCAATGTGAAACACCTTATCTAAAGCTTCTTGGTTTAGAATGCCCCCAGAAGAAAAAAAAAAACTCCAATAGAACAAAGATGCTTTGTGAAATACCCTGTCACCTGTTTCCTGAAAGCTTTTTATTCTGAATCACTTCGATAACAAAATATCAGCATATGCTCTTTCATCGTCCCTGGTCATTGGAGACTTTTCTCTCTTTCTCTACAGGTTCCTCTTCACTGCATATGCTGGGCTGGGAGAAATCACTACTGAAATGTACTTCTCTTCTCCTTAATCCCTTTCTGTGAAGGTGCAGGTTGTTCTTTTGTAGAGTCCCTTTGATGGGCTCCGATGGCCATTGAGCTGCTCTGCTAGAACTCTGGCCTTTAAGCAGCTTGAGCAGAGTTTTGTCTGCAGCTCTTTAACTGTGGAAAGAGGAGTGAGGGGCCCAGCGGTGGGTGCGAGAGAATCAGATTTTTTTCTATGCCCTTGGTACAGTCCACACTCCCCTTAGTGCACCCCATCTGTCTGTGACAATAATGTTGATGAGGGCAGGTTCACGGTCTCTGGTATGTAAACGCTGCCACAGGGAACTGCAGTATAAATATGAGATTTTACTCCTTCTCTGCTCTTTGTTTCTGTAAATGTAGTATTTATTATAAAAAAGAAAAAAAAAAAACAGGCTTTTCTTCCAGCCCTTTATAACCCTTCACATACAGATCATAAACTTTATGAACCAAACATTGATTGAATCTGACGTTGCAACTTTTTGTGCTTGCTCGGCAAAGCATCTTTGAAAACATTTATACCAACAAATCAGGTTTGATGACTTTTTACTAGTTATTTTTTCATTTATTTCCCTTTGTGTTTGCAAAATTTAAGCTTTTTTTTTAATGTAGCCAGTAACCATCCATTAATTTTTAAACTGTTTTTTCCAAACCAGATTTGTGGAATCTGTCCCAGCCAGTAAAGCAGCAATATCAAAATCTGTTCTTTTTTAAAACATGTGATTAGTGCTAAAATTTTAATGGGCTTAAATGAGACCAGTATGCCCTCAGGAGGGAGATTATCCTCAGGTTTTAGCCATTAAGTTAATAATAAACCACAGAGACGCTGCTTCAAGTTTCAGTTTTAGTGTTTTTTTGTAGCTGGTAGATGAAAGGTACAAATGGGTTTAAGTTTAATTTAAAAGATCATTCTAAACCAACAGCATTAACCAACAGCTTTTAATAGTTGTTCAACACCCTTTTTAGCTAGGGAGTTGAACAACTTTGCTTTAGATAAAGAAGATCTTATTAAGTATTTCTGTTATGTTCCATTGTTTTCCACTTATCCGGGGCCGGGTTGTAGGGGACCACAGCCTCAGTTGGGAAACCCAGGCTTCTCTCACCCCATTTGCATCCTTCAGCTTACCCGGGAGGATCCTGAAGGGTTCCCTGTCCAGCTGTGAGACATAGTCTCTCCAGCAGGTCCTCTCGGTCTCCTCCCAGTGAGACGTGCCCAAAACAGCTCGCCAGCGAGGCGTTAGGGAGGTATCCTACCCAGGTGCCCGAAACACCCCATCTGGCTTCTCTCAACCCGAAGGAGCAACGGTTCTACTCCGTTTTTATTAAATATTTCTCATCTGTGATCTGATGCTTTGTCCAAATATAAAATGAATTTGGAAAACCAAGTCGATTTTAATTTCTGATTCCCATTGCCATAAAAAAAATAAATAAAAAATCCTTAAAAATCTATTTATTTATTTATTTTGCTGATCCCATTTTATACGCTGTCATTAAATATCTAAAATGGAAAAAGAAATGAAAGTTTAATACTTAAGCTGGCACTAAAAAGAAAATCAGCTTTAATAGCGTTGTTAAAGTAAATTTTACAGGAATTTTTTCATTGGCGTTTACAAAAAAGGCAAAAATGAATTTATTTAAGACTTTCTGCAAGTTGCAATTTTACTCGTCTCCCAAATCCCCTTAAAAGTGAAGGAAAGCACTTTATAGACAAATTTGATGTGAAAAAGGTCGATTGATTGAATATGACCATAATCCCAATTTTACAAGCAGTTTTGTTGTAACTTTGAAATATGTGACTAAGTCCATCAACCTTCAGTTTTGGGTATCAATAGCAACACCTTCAATAAGTTACCGTAATATTCCACTTTCTCTTGATATAGAAACGTAACTTATCAGTTCTTATTCTCTATGATCTTATCTTACATCTGCAGTTCTTTGAATAACAAGTAATTTCAACTACTTTATTAATAGTTTAATGGCCAATGTTTATTATAAATCTATGCACATATATTAGATTTTTTTTGCATTCCGATATAAATTCCTCCAATCTCCTAGCTGTGTCTAATCGATGCGAATTGCATTTTGCTTCATTAATCTTCACTACATACAGACTCTAAATATGGATCCATCCCTTCAATTAGTCACTGTTGCCCTTCCTGCGTGTCTGCTCCCCCTGCTGGTCATTAATAACCCCCCTGAATCCCCTCACCCCCCTCTAAGCTCCCTCTATCCCCCCTGTCTGCTTAACTCTGGGACATTACCATTTGGTGAGACTGACTGGCTTTGGTAAAGGGATAATGGGGGCCTTGTAGGGGGTACTCCTCAGTTCGTCGTTGCCTTTTCGATAGGCTTCCTTGCTGGATCTCTTTGTTATCACCAAACATCCACATATCCCTACTGGAGAAATGGGAGATTGGCTTGATCTCTAGATCTGCATAGATAAGCTCGTCAGGTTAAGCCTTTGACCTCATAGGAAATTGAGAAGTACCTCATGTGCTTGTGTGATTATCATATTTACAGCCAATGCCAGAGATCCTGTGAGGCAAGGGTAATCTAACATCAGGTAGAACAGATTTTCTGGAGATTTTTCACTATGTGGACCTCGCAGGTTTTCTATTGAGTTTGAAATAAATTTTGCAGTGAAGAAAGAAAGAAAGGGCTTTCTCAAAGATTTAGAGGCAGGTTGTAGTACATTAATGTGCTCACTAGGTGTCGCCATTAAGCTGTAAAATTACAGCAAAGATTGAGCAAAGAAATTAATTTAACATTGAAAACGAAAAAGGTGATTTTGCATAAAAATATTCCAAATTTTCTACTATTTAATTTTATTTTAGTGATTAGTTTGAGTCAAATAAAATTATTTTTCTGTGGAATGTATTTTAAAGAAGGAGGCTGCATGGTGGTGTCTAAGAATGAGCGTGGATGATTGTGAGAGTGTGTTGCGCTGCAACAGACTAGCGACTTGTTCAGGGATTACCCTGCCTCTCGCCTTGAATCAGGCTTGGCACCCCCCCGAACTTATCAGGTGGTTGAGGAGACGGAACAAAATATATTTCAAAGGGCATAACCTTTGAACTAGCGGACTAGCAGAGTCAGCCAGAGTGGATTGTCCATTTTACCTCTTTTTTTTTTTACCTTCAACATCATGGTTTTCACCTGCCACACTGAAATCTGTCACCTTGACAGATTTGGTGGTAAAACTGAAGGTCTACAGATCTATGTACACGACAGACTTAACATGTCACAAAAGTCTTTAAAGGACATTATGGGCTATGTTCTTTATACCTCTCGATCAGATCAGACCTTGCACTCGATAAAGAGATCATTGTCCTAATCTGGATGGTATAGCAATGCCAAGTTCATATTATTTCCTGTCATTAGTTCATTCTGAAGTGTCTCTGGGCAACACATTGCCCTCTGGTTTCACTAAAGGTTGCCCTTGTGAAAGAAATGTTAATCTCAATGTGTTTTTTTACTTGAATCTAAAAGATTAATTGTCCTCATTGAAGATATTTATTTCCTGTTCCTGCTCCAAATCTTCGCTTCCTGCCCTTCTACACCAACACAAGTGGAAAAGGAAACAATAATGATGACAATTTTGCCATCATGTGTCACAAAAACGAGTCCCCTTTGAATCCGCCCCACTTCACCTCCTTTGTCATTCAAATAACCTCATGAATATTTCACTCCTCCGAACCGATGGCTGGAGGAAAGCAATGGAGCCAAACAGAAAGAGTCATAATCTTTACACTGATGTGTTTTTTTTACTCAGTGTAATGGCCTGTGTCTGAACGGGGAAAGCATTTGCTTGTGACATTGGAGCAGGGTGAAATTTAGAGATCACAACTCACTGAACCAGTCCGTGTGTAATTCTCATGTCTGTTCTTTTCCATCCTTGAGGGGATTATGTGTATTTTTATATTTTGTTTGGTAAAGAGGCTGTTTTTTTATTTTTTTTGGATAACTCTTCAGAAATCAGCCTTCACATAATGACAGTAGAAATGAATTACTTGTATTCGGTTACACAGTCACCTTGCCATGTTGGCCAGTCAACTCGTTTGGCAGTACACTTGTAAGCCGAAAAACTCTCAATGTAGCTTTGCCCGGCAACTGGGTGAAAGGTAAAAGCTAATGATTGAAATGGAGGAAATGCTTGTAACTATGAATGGAGTCTTACAAGAAAACACAGGAAATGAAGGTGCTCTTGACTTGGCCTTTTCCTTTTTTTGTTGAGTGGCTAGAGCTTATTTATTTGCCTCTTTTGACCTCAGAGACGAGAAAAAAATCCCCTTTTCTAAAGAGGTTTTGTTAACATTATCTTCAGATCATAATTCCATCATAATTGCTGATTTATGCTTGTCCAGATGTTTAATGACAAACAGTGTGGCCCCTTTAAGATCCTCATTTCCTTTTTTGAGAATGAGCCCAGGCCTGGAGCTCTGTGTGTGCTGACCATGGCGTATGTGCAGGGGTGGGCTACAGTGCAGGAATGGCTAACTGAGTAACCTTCCCACCCCCACTCCAACTCCTATACCCCACATCTCCCAGCAGCCTTGCCATGCTGCATGCCCTTATCAACCAATGGAATGCAACAGCTGTGCAGGGGGATCTGCAGGGTGGGTTGGCTGAAACCCCCTTGCCAGATCCCCATGCACCCCTCCCCTTTTTTCTTTTTTTTCTACCTCCCCTCCATCTCTCCACAGCTCCTGAAAGTGAGCTAGACACAGTGAGAGACTTGCAGGGCTGCTGTGCACATTCAGGAGAGGGAGGGAAGAGAGAGAGAGAAGGAGAGTGAGGGACAGACAGTGCTGAAAAGGAGAGCACAAAGAGAAGGAAAGTGGAGCAGGGGAGGGGAACAGGAGGCTGGGTGAAGGGAGAGGGAAAGACAAAAGAAGGAGAGGGGAGACATAGCAGGGTGATCGGAGGGGACTGAGCAAATGGCTACGGAGGAGACGGCGGGGGGAGCCAGGAAAGCCACCAAGAGCAAACTGTTTGAGTTCCTGGTCCATGGAGTGGTGAGTGGTGCTGTCTGTCATTCCTGCGAAGAGATCTGAGCTCTGGCATGCCTCTATATATGTGTGTGCAGCAGCGATCTGTGTGTGAGAGATAGCTGGGTAAAGCTGGCCATGTGAAGGTTATTTCCAGCCCCCCTCCCCTCCTTTCTCGCTCAGATCCCAGCCTGCCAGGAGATGGCTTGAGAGAGCAAGAAGTGGAGCAAGCCTAGATGGATGGAGATGAGTGGGAGAAGGATGTGGAGCACACTGGATTTTATAACACATGCACACACATTTGAACAAAAAGATGGATAATTGTAGAAAGAGGATCAGAAAAGCAGCCATGCCTCTCTGGGTATCACAGACAGAAGGAGGGGGAAATAGAGGAGGGGGTGTGAGTCCACTCAAAACAAGTATCCTTCTAGGCTGTCTTCTTCTGCTTGATGGAAGGATTTGTACGTTTTAAGGTCAGGAGACACGAGGATGTGGTGTTATGGATGGAGCTGCAGCAGAGTGACAATCCTGGAAACAGTGCAGAACAATCAGCTCATTCAGCTAAAGCTCCAAATGCTCAAAATGCCAAGTCAAGTGTTGCTTGTGGTTAGAGGTTAGACAACTGTTACTATTAGCTAACAGCAGCTTTATGATGAGACAGCACATGGAGAAAAGACTGGTTTGTGTTTTTTTTGTGGAGGAAATTTTCACCATAAAACTTCAGCATATTTAATTGATCTGTGTTTATAATTAAGTAATTATGGCTATATTTACTATTCTTTTTACAAGTCAAAACTTAATCAAACTCTTTATAATAATTCAGTCCAAACACTGTTCATTATTTAAAATTTGTTCAATCTATATTTCAATTCACACCACTGCACTCTAATTAATCAGTCATGGACACAAAAAGTTCAAATAACACCTTTAAAATGTCTCGATTTCTGAAAAATATATTTTGCTTATAAAAATAAGTAATCATTTCTTTCATATTTGTTGTTAATATGTTCTGATTTTTTAAAAATAGCTGATAATTGTTCTGCAACTATGTAATTAACCAACCATTCAAATGACGTATTTTCAAGATTACACAAACTAGTCTGTGTAATCCCTTAGTCGTGCAGGAGTGATCCATCAAAGAAAGGGTTTCAAAGTTGTTTTCTAGGCAGTGGATTTAATTATCGAAACGTTTCGACTTCCATCTGGAAATTATTTTCAAAATTATTTTCTACAATTCCACAACCTACAAAAACAATGTTTTGTTACACACCTTTAATTTTTGATAGGCTATTTTTTTTTTAAAAAAATCCAAAAGAAGGGAAAAAATATTCTAGAAAAGGCACAAAACATTTTTTAACACTTTCAACTTATTTAACTGAGAAATTCCGTGCCGTCGTCTTCTGCCTATCTGGGGGCAGTGGCTCACATCTCGGCTGCTTCCTCCAGCTCACTCGGGAGGATCCTGAAGTGTTCCCGGCCAGCTGTCAGACATTGCCTCTCCAGCGGGTCTGGGGTCTGTCTCTAGGTCTCCTTCCGGTAGGACATGGCCGAAACACCTCACCAGCAAGGTTTCAGTAGACATCCTAACTAGACGGCCGAACTACCCCATCTGGCTTCTCTTGACCCAGAGCAGCAACGGCTCTACGGCTGAGAAATTATGAGACAAAAGTCATTTTCAAAAAACGTCCATAATTATCACTAAATCATTTTAAATCAGAAACGCGTGAATAGTTATTTTTACCTTATGAATTTATTTGATTTCTTAGTTCATAAGTTTTTTGTAAATCAATTTTGTCTGTATTTTACTCTTTAATACACTGGTTCGAAGTATTATTTGACCATTTTGATGAAATGACTATTTAACTCAGTGAAACTACGAGACTAATGTGTAGTTAAAGTGCAAAATCGATCCCATTTATTAGTCTATTATCATTTCTATTAAAATATCTCTAGTTTTCGCTTCTCAATAAGCTCATTTAAAATATTAGCAGTTTATTACTCCTCACGTTACCGCTGCGTTAATCCCAAAAACTGTAGGTCAAAAGGACAAAGTAGAATTAGCTTGTCAAATCATGAAATCCCACAACTTGTCTGCCTGGTTTCTGCTTTTAGATTTAACTCTATTTTAATCAGCAGTGATGTAGGGTTTAGTGACACCAGCTAGATTTATACAGCCAAACATGATGAGCTGTTGTCTGTATGACAGGAGCGGTCATTGCAGAAGCTTCACTGCTAAATCCCTTCGCTCACAGACGCACTTTAGGAAACAATGGCTCAGGTGATTGATGAGCCAGATGAGCGTGTCCTCTCAACAGACCAATTAACCTTGATGAGGCTCTGGTTGCTCCAAGCCAAATATTTCCCTCTGCTTATTTTCTCTCTCATGCCTGCCTCTCCCCTCTGTCTTCCCCTACCTCCCACTCTTCCCTCACATTGGAAGATGGAAAAGTCATGCTGTAATAGTTGTGGCAGGTTTTTTTTTTTTTTGGTGTGTGTGTGTGTTTCAGTTAGGAGAAATATTTATACAACAGATACGGGGTTGATTTTAGTGCGGTTTGTTAGCTCGTGGCATGAAACGAAGTTGTGGGGTGGAGCAGTTAAGATGTTTCTCTTTTTGATGCAGAAAACGCACACGTTTAGATGAGTTCACATAGAAACATAGAGTACATAGTTGCAGCTTCTGAAGGTCGAAGTGTTCCAGCCTCCCAGCAGCAGCATTTGGCCGAGCTCTGACTTGAGGACTGATGGGTAGGCTGAGGTTTTTTCCTCCATCTCTCTCATTATCTGCTTCAACCCTCTTACTGCCTCCTGGTTATATGTGTGGAGGTCAGCGAGGTCCACAGAGTTGGAAGGGAAAAGTCTTCCTGCACTCTTTGTGGGAAACCTGCTTAAGACAAAACATGAAATGACACAATGTGGATGCATCATAAGAAACATTGTGATCCTGCTTGCGTAGGAGCGCAATCATCCCTGATAGCAGCTTAGATACTTTGAATTCAGTGATTAGCTTGATTTTTTTTTGGTCTTGGTTTGAGTTCACATTAACTTAATAGTGGTGGAATAAAATAAAAACAGAACACCCACATGGCTCACAGACAGTGTGTCTGCAACTCCAGATTATTCAGAGACTTTATAATGATCAGTCTTTCTCAAGTTGAATTTACTCCACAGAAATATGCCGCGAACGCATGTTCAGTGTGTAACACAATGTAACATAAGAGGCGCGTTGCTGTTTCCATTGATTTTTTTTCTAAAACATTTTTTATCAGTGTAGCGAACGCTGGATCAGATTAATCACCCATGAAACTACATTTCTCTGATTACATTGTTGATAAAAACAGAAATGATCTTTTTCATACACAATAAAAAAAAAGCTTTCTGAAATGTAAATAAAAAAAGATTAAGTAGGTTCAAGACACTTTTTAAGAGATGATGTGAAATTTAAAAGAGAGAATGTTGTGGTTTTGTGGGGTCATAATTTTTATCTCCTAGTACATAAAGATAAACATTTTGTTTGCTCAAAAATGGAGTTTTTTTCCATCTTCTAAATTGCCTATTCCTAAAGCGGCAGCGGGGGAACCGGAACCAATTGATTTCAAGCCGGCGGCAAGGTACACCCCGAACAGGTCACCAGTCTGCTACGATGCAATGCCTTGCTTTCTATTGAATGAAAAGGAAGTTTTCACAGTTTGTCGTCTTCTGAACCATCCATCCACAACAGGGTTGCGAGGGTGCCGGAGCCTATCCTTGCTGATTTATGGCAAGAGGCAGTGTACACCCCGAACATGTCGCCAGTCTGTTGCATGATCACACACACAACCATACACACACAGGGGGCAATTTCATAGCATGTTTTTGAAAAGTGTGAGGAAACCCATGAATACACAGGAAGAACATGCAAACTCCACACAGAAAGCCTAATGTTTCAAGCTTCGTCCCACCTGGGACTCAAGCCCTGGCCTACTCGCTCTGAGCCCGCTGTGCTAAACACTGTATCACTGTCCAAACCAAAAACGCAGTCATATTTAAAAAAATCTTCATCCTGCTCCCAGGGTGCATACACAACACAGCATAAATCTTATTAGAGGCAGTACCGTAAATGCATTGGGAAGCCATCTTGTTAGCAAAGCACATTCTTTTTTTTAATTCTTATTTTGGTGAATTGACATGAAAATACAACTCTCTGCTAGACGGAGAACTGAGTGTGAGTAGTGTGTATGCACTAAAACACTTCCTGCTTACATTAGAATGTGGGTGTGGCAGAAAACACATTGGCGTTTGAATAGTATCTGAATATGGAACGGGAGAGCTTACAAATTTCTCCAACATGAATGAATGAAATGCTCTTGGAGTACATGTTTTCGTAAAGGAATACGTTGTGTCTAAACACTATTGAAATCTCTAAAAAGTTGATTTTACATGAACCCCTTCCTTTATTTTGTAAACAGGGGTGCCGCTAGTTTTTTTAAAACACAGGGGGCTTGTCCACCTTTGAGTAGGAGCTATTTTTCAGTAACAGGAACTATCATTGTCTCTTCAGATATCTTTTGGAGTGAGGGGATTACTAAAACGTGAAAATGGGCTTGTCCATATCGATGCTGTTAGATGAACAATTTACACATTCACTGCAGAAAATATCACAACTTTCTACAATTTCAATTAAACATTTTATAAAATATTCAAACAAGCATTTAACAACTGAATATTCTCGATGGATTCAAGATTTAACAGATCAATCTTGAACAGTGATCATGTGGCATAAAAAATTATCAGAAGACTAAAAAACTGGTTAATTGTGGCTTCATATTTATAATAAATGCTCGGTCACTTTATATTTAGCATTCATAAAGGAGAGTGAGTTATAGAATAAGGGATTTATACCTTAATTAGTAGTTAGAAAAGAAATATTTTCTCGAATTCATGTTGCTTTCAAAGAAGAATTGTCTTTCATTTGAGACACACTTTGGTTTTGGCCTATAAGAATAAAATTGAATTGATTGTTCTTATTTTTGTAAAATAAATTATTGACACATTTTAAAAAAGAAAAAAGTTGTAAGACCACATTTAAACAAATATCGAAGAGTTAAAAATATCCAAGCTTTACCAGTTGAAGAAAAATAATTTCACCCCTTTTAAAAAATAAGGTTGAAGGAAAATGTTCCAATGAAATGACGATAGGATGGTTTAGAAAAACAGCAAGTAAAATTTGATTCGGATTTACATTAAAAAGGACAATGGTAAGAAAGGACAGGAAAGAAAACAAAAAAATTGTGAAATTCTTTAGAAAAACAAAAAAAACCTAAAGACTGTAAAAGTTCATTTGTTATTCAGCATCTCAAATAATCATTAACACTCTCTAGATATGTTTTTAGAGAATGCCGGATATTAAACCAGATAAAGATGGTGTGATTGCTAGTTTATCTCCTCAGATACCTGCAAACATCTCGTTCCTATAGTTATTGGATTTGTGGAGATAGCTGCTTTTCCCTGATAAGATCCAGAACGAAGGTTTCTACCATCCCCCTTCCTAAAGCTAAAGCTGCTATGCTTGCTCCAATAATCAATCCACTAGTTTAATTACATGTTTTTTTAATGATCTTTTGAAACAAATACAAGCCTGCTGAGGGAGCCTTTTTCACATAGTTTTGGGTTCTCTATGAAATCATCGTGGGACGATGCAACGACCCACAGATTTATCCAGTATGTTTGGTTCTGTTACTATGTGGGTTAAGTTTGGCCTCTTCAAATCCCTCCAGCTTTTCCAGAGATGCCAACACACTTCTCAGATATTCGTCCACATGGCAGATTCAGTTGCTGCCTGACTGGCTTGCTGGCAGAGCTCCGGGCGGAGCTGGAGCCAGTTCAGCAGGTCAGATTATACTATGGTTCATTGTGTGTATGTGTGTGTATCTATATTGTCCAGCTATAGTTTTTCTATATCTTTTATCAGATAGGATCATGTTCACCAGACTGCAATGGTAACTATCCAGAATGATGTCTGGTTTTGCCTGGCGTAGAAAAGCACAGAAATCTTGTAAGACCTCACAAGGTGACAACACAAGAGAAGGAAAAAGGCTTTGACCATATGTTGTTTCATCCTCTGGTGTTTAGAGACCCATACAGTGTGCTGTTAAACTCCCCTCCCCCTCATCTACTAAACTTCTGAGTGACAGCAACGCCTGCTCAGACCTCTTATCGCTCTTCAGTCTGTTTAAAAAAGTTGCCTAATACGTCAGTCTTAGTTTGTCTTTTACTTTCACAATCAGTTTCATAAGAGCGAATATACATTTAAATACATACATGATGATTTAGCTACAATTAAATGCAAAGCCAGCATACTGCTAATGATTTTTTAGGGGGTTTATTGGGTTTATTGACTGTCTAAAGATCACTTTGAAGATGTGAATGTACGTGCACCAATTCACAATACAAATAATGACTGTTTGGAAAAAGACATTTTTTTGGGGGGGGATAATTCATCTTAAAATTTTATCAACTGCTTTGACTTCTTTAGATATTTAGTTGTAGAGTAGAATAAGCTAATATTTAAACAATAATCTTTGACACATTGGTTGCTCGTCCTGGGGGAGGGATCTCTTTTTCATGTGGATCCCCACAAGGTTTCTTATTTTTCCCCACTCAAGGGTTTTTAGGAGTTTTTCCTCACCGTGAAGGAGAGCCTAAGGGCATAAATGTGCTAGTCTTGTTTAATTAGCATTTGTTATTTTTCTTGCTGTGTATTTTTGTTAATACATTCCTCTTTTTCTTGTGAAGCCCATTGAGACGGAAATTCTGTGATTTTGGGCTATACAAATAAAATTGAATTGAATTTTGGGATCGGGATACATTTTACTACATTTTTATTTATTGGTCTAAACAGTTATATTTAATAAAAACCAAGATGCTGGTTAATAGATATAAAATGTCTTCTACTTTAGCTATTTTTATTTGTACTCATTTGCCTCAATAGTTGGCTTGACAAAATATTTTGTCTAAGTTATTCGAAATGACTGACAGGCAGTGAGCACAAGTCGCACCGTATCTGAAAAGTGACAAAGATTTTCATATTTTTGGTTCAGTTTGTGCTCACATTGTAGATGATTTTATTCCAACCAGGTAAAGTTGATCTGAAAGACATTGTCTTGCACAAAAATGCACAATTTATTAAAACACAAACTCTTATTAAATTTACTTTCTTTCTAATTTTATGTTTCTAATTTTTTCTTCTAGTTGATTATTAGACTTAAGCATTTTTTTTCCTCTACATTAAAATCCAAATTACTAATAAGATCCAAATCATTTGAACATTAAAACATGAATGAACTAGTTGGATTTTGTCAAAATATTATTTCATTTACCGGAATTTGAAAAATATTTTTTCTACTTTGAAGCGATATAACAAAATCATAGAGAACCAGAAACTTGGAAATATGTTTTTTTTCAAAGCACTTGCTGTTGATGTTTAAATTTACTACAGAATAGCTGATGCAACCTGGTGGTAACATTTTAATTCTTTTTAAAATGCTCTCAGAAATGCCTGCTTTGAATAAAAATTCTTGTATAAAGTTTTTCTGAAAGCAGTGCCTGTGATCAAAGAGAAGTAGATAATTTCGTTTCTTTGCTAGTTTAAGCTAAATCATTTTAATTAGAGGATCTTCAGTGTGTTTCACTGTGGTCTTCTTGCAAACCTTGGGAGGTCTGGTGTTTTAAGACGGAATCAGAGTTTTTTTTTCCTACCACATGAACCAACGCTCCGTTTTAGACAATAAGCCAAGGCGGGAAGCAGCTGTTGCCATGTAAGTGACAAGCACAGGTGAGATCCAACCAGTTGTTCCCAGACGTCAGGAAGTAGCTGACAGTGTGTGTATTATTTTAGCTTATGTTGGTTTGAACGCGTGTTTGACAGAGTTTGAACGCTGTTTGCAAATTTGAGTTTGGTGCCAATCTTAAAAAAGAACGAGACAAAAAAAAAAAAGACATCTTCTGTTGCATCTTTTGTATCTGGGGAAAGCATTCAAATATGACAGATCAATACATGCTGTGTATTATATGCAGTGTGATGTGTGTGACTACAACAATATGTCTCACTCAACTACAGTTGTAGCTGAAAAATTGCCTTATTTCATACCAACGAAACACGGGGTTTACATGTAAAAATTTTAAACCAGAATTTTTTTATTATTAAGTTTTTCAATGCTAGAATGTCACTAAAGATCTGTGTAAGTAGAAATTTACATACGTAGACATTGACATATTAGTGTGGATCTATACATCGATGTATTGTGATACGTAGCAATGTTTTCCTGTGTCAATGAATCACTGTGTATCGTTATATCAATACACAGCTCTGTATGTACTGTTATCTTTTTTTACTGCTTTCTCACCAGCGTCCTGGTATGCCATCTGGAGCAAGGATGCCCCATCAGGGTGCTCCAATGGGTCCTCCTGGCCCCCCGTACGGCGGTAATCCGGCTGTACGACCCGGTCTGCCCTCTCCGGTGATGGAGCCCAGTCGTAAAAGGCCTGCCCCCTCCCAGCAGGTCCAGCAACAGCAGCAGCAACAACAACAGCAGCAGGCTGTCCAAAACCGCGCCAGGAAGTAAGTCTGAATTCCATCAGTTTGCAGCTCCAATCTAAACACTGCATGGCTTAACTGCTTCATCTCTGTTCATGTAATTAATGTGATTCCATTCATGTTATCAGCTTTTTATCATTTTCAGCTCAAACATGCATTGCATGTCACACACACAAAAGCATTTGATCACAATAAGCTGCTTGCTAGGAGAGTAAACCAAGAATAAAATCTACTCATAAGGGGAACTAATGATTGGCTTCTTTTCTGTGGTTGGCTAGGTGTTCAGGTTTCATCCGGCCAATCACAGATAAAATTGGACAAATAAGCCATCCATCCAATCATTCATTAATTTATCTTCTGAACCACTTATTCCTAGTGTGGTTATGGGGGTTTCGGAAGCCTATCCCAGTTGAATACAGGTGAGAGGCAGGATACAGCCCGAACAGCTCACAAGTCTGTTGCTGAGCACATACAGACAACCATACATACACATACAACTCATTCCTAGGGACAATTTTCGGTAGTGGCCAAGAAACCTAATGTTCATATGTTTGGAGAGTGGGAGGAAACTAGAGTACTTGGTGAAAACCCACACATACATGGGAAGAATATGCAAACTCCACACAGAAAGACCAGTAACTCAAGCCTAACTCCCACCCTGGGACTCAAACTTGCATCCTCGTCGCCGTGAGGCCACCGTGCTAACCACTGCACCACCGTGCAGCTCATCCAATTACCTCCCACCAGATTTAATTATTTAATATCAGATTAACACTAAAATACTTTGGTCTACTTTAAATAAAAGCTCAAAGACTTCTGGTAACTATGAATATGCCAGACTTTCCTTCTATTGGTTTGTGGTTGTGGCGATTTCCTAAAGTTGTCCAGACAGTCTGGTCTGCTTTAAATCAAATTCAGAGTGCGAGCAGACTAAACAAGAGTGTAAAACATGATTCCAGCTGATAATCTTCGACTGAGTGTGCCGTAAGATGGGGTAGAAGCAATGATGTAATCTGAGTAGTAAGATTTCTTAGAATAAAGAACTTCAATGAGACATTGAAATGCGACAGGCATTGCACGTGCCAAATATTGTGTCTACGTGCTATGATTGGGAATTGATTTATGTAGTTAAGTTTGATTATTTTGTGTGTGTGAAAACGGGATAGACTTTTTAAATTGAAAGTGAAAAATCGCACTGATTAAATGTGAATCCATAATCTTTCTGTGTCTCTTTTCAGCTGTTTTATGTTTTTCCTTTATTTAATGCCAACACATCCATTCTTTCCTACTTTTCTTCATTATTTTGCTTTGCTTGCTGCTTTGTTTGTCCACTGTTACCCTGACCATTGTGTCTAGATGTTCTCTGTATGCTCTATGTGAATCCTTTGTGAAACTAGTCCTAATTACACCAATGCAGACATGCGGCCTCCACACAGCTGACTGCAGATGTCCTCGCTCTAACTCATGGCTACTCTATCAGTACCCCAGGCACATAAACACACACACAGGGAGTTGCTAGATGTCTATAAGGAGACAAGTGCATGGCAGGTATGGTCATTAGAGAGGCAATCGATATGCACACTCAGCGGGCCTCTCTGTTTCATTCTCTTACTATCTGCAGCACGATTGATCCACTTACAATTAAGCAGGCTTGTCGAACAGGTCAGGGGAAATGTTGTTTTGTGTCGGGGCTCGACCCCCAGAGCAGCCCGTCTGGCTGCAGCAGCTCTGATCGATGATCCAGGGTGACTCGTGCAGGTGTCTTTCCCTTGTTGGCTCTTAGTCTCTTTGTGAGAGTGTGTCCTCTGGCAGACATGTTGGTGTTCCAGCTCAGACCCCACACTGCTGCCAGTGGAGGGCAGCCCACCTGTGTTTGTGGTGTCATTGAGACCTTCTGGTCCTCTAGCTGTTCTCTCCAGAACCAACACTGTCTTACACACATGCATCTAGTAATAATAGTTATTGCTTTTGGTTTGTTTTTTTGTTGGTGGTGGTGTTTTTTTTTCCTTAATACAAGTTTCATTGACATAAAAATTTTACCAGGCATGGGCTAGGCATGGGCAAATTGGGAATCAAACCAACAACTATTTGGTTCAAAGATGGCATTTCTACCAGTGAGCTAAGCCTCCCTCTTCTTGAGCTTCTATAATAAATTTTGCAGTTACTGGTCATTTAATGATAATACATTTAGCTTTTTTTGCATTTGTACTTAATTATTGTCCCAATGAGGTTGCAGAAGGAGGAGGAGGAGCCAACTGCAGGATGACACACATTATTTATTTAGAAAAGAATCCAGTAAAGCTGTAGAAGAAAACACATGGTTCAGATGAATGTGTCATGGTAAATGTTCATGGGCATCAGGCAGCCACAAAGACCTGGCTGGAAGGGATGGTGACCCAACCCCGAAGGCAAGGCAGACTGCCATAAAATAGGCAGCTGGTCAGTCACCAACAGGTGTCCCAATTCAGGGAGATGAAGGAAGGTCCCATGCTCCCTCTGGTGATGAGTGAGGGAATCATGACAATTATGACCTAAACTAATGTTTTGGTTTCCTTCTGAGACATGTGGCTCATCTAATTGGAGTCCAGCTTGTACACAACCAAACGTATATCTAATCATGTTTGAATATTATTATTCACCCTTTTTTTTTTAGTTTTGTTCTGTAAAACCAAACAAATTTTCTCCAAATAGATTCAGTTTTTACAAGTTAAGCTGAAGTTTCAAATTTTCTTAAACGATGTGCTTATCTCCACCACTATTGCATCAGAACAACATCAAGACACATCACCGAGCAATACCGAGCTGAACCCAAGATGTAACAACGGCTTGTCTACATCAAGTTCAGAGCATTTATCTGTGTATTGTCTGTCTGTGTGTGTGAAGCATGATTGTTTTGGTTTGCTGGGAAACATGTTGACTAAGCGTGTCCCTCAGATGAGCAGAAAACCTCCCAGGTCCTCTGCTGACACCCATCACAGTGCCCGGCCTTGTTCACGTTGTAAAGTTTGCACCCACTAACAGACTTTTTAAACCTAGTAACACACATCCAACGCAGACATACAGTCAGCCAAGACCACCAGGTGTTTCCCCTCTGACATCATACTTGCTGCCAGCGAGCATGTGTCTCTAATCGGACAACCTTCGAATCCTCACCAATTCTTAGGAAGCCGGTTGGATTTCCTGGACCCAATGAGATGCCGGCGAGGCAGATGGACATGAGAGAGCCCCAATCAGATCCCACGCTCGGATCAAAGTAGGAGTTTATTCTGCTGCATGTCCATTTTTTCTTTTGTTTGATGAGTCTGGCCTATTTAACCTTTAACCTCAGCCCAGCATCCTGTGAATGAACTTTTTTTTTTAAACCAAATACACCAGCAAGCCCTTTCCCTAAAAAATGTAGTGATGCATGCTTTGGGCCGGAGCATGGCATGATGAGAGCAAATTTGTGGGAATAGAGAAGAAAACTTAAGCAAAATTTTATTTTAAGGCATAGTTTAAAATAATGTAAAATTCCCTTTAACTTGCAGTCTTGGATCTTTCAGTTGTCCTTGCAGTGAACTTGTTTCACTATACAGCATGCTGATGTGACACACTACTTCAAAGAGCATCACAGTACTCTGCGAATCCACATTTCCTCTACACTGCAAAAAAGAGGACAAAATAACAGTAAACTATATAAAGAAACAGACAACATTGTTTTGAATCTGCATTTTTATTTATTTTGATATACCGTATTATTCATAATAGAAGCACATTTTGTAATAAACACACATCCTTTTTTTTCTGAAACTTGAACACAGCAAAGCTTAGTCTGAAAAAAATAATTCTTCAAAATGTAACTTTAGCTTAAATCTGACATGTCCTTTTAAATAACTTTAAACAGCGCTATTGCGCATGTGCAGCTTTGAACAGTGTCAACGTTGCGCCCAAAAAGGACTGTGTCTCAAATACGACTACAAAAAAACATTTTAAAAACGTCCACACATTTAAACTGCGAGGTTTCATTGCATGGTATTAATGTTTGAAGTGTCCTGATGTGTGTTTTTTTTTTTTTAACAAATAATGAAAAAAATGTCTTTGTTGTCGGGTTTTTTTTAGTCCGGGAGCCACATAAGTTGTTTTTACGCTCTAAAACCTGCAAAAACATTAAGATAGACTAAAATAACAACTTTTTGATGCAAAAAGAAGAAAAATTTATGAGCCAATTGTACCTTAATTTGATTTTTCACCACAAGAAGCTGAGACGAAGACGCACTTTGATGACGTCACATGCAGGACAAGATTCTAATGGAGCATCGAAACACTGATACATTTTTTGTTATAATTTGTACAAAAACCACCTCCGATAATGCGCAGAATACTTAAAAACTAATACCATGCTATGAAACCTCTCAGTTGGAATGTTTTGACGTTTTTGGAAGTTTGTTTTGTAGTTGTGTTCGAGTCCTTTTTGAGTGCAACACCGGTACTGTACCGTACTGAGTCAATTAAATTGTTTTTTTTGCATATGGCTTCCTTATTGACGCAAACCCCATCAATTTTTGAGTCGTCAACATTAAATGTAGTTACACATACAAGCAATGAGAACAAAAAATACATATTTTTTTTAAAGACATTTGTCTAATCGTTCACATTTAGTTTAAAATTATGCATTTTAATGTTTGCAAAAGCAAAAATCTAGACACTTTTTAAGAGACAAATTATAGATTTCATTTTACAAACTTTTTCAAATGATTAATTGTCTCATTCAGCTCAGTTTCGCAAACCAGACTTTGTATATTCAGAGTTTTATCAAAAAGTTGAAAGCATTCATATTATTGATTTTTTTTTTTTTTTTGCAGTGTACTGTCACCTGTTTTAGGATAATAACTTTCCGTGGGATGTGACTGCATGAATTGAAATACAGCACTTTCGCAGATGTTAGAAGTCCACAAATGTTTGCTAGGAGGACATTTATTACATCAGCACTAAGTACAGACAAATCCATTATTTTAAGTCCTTCTGAGGTGAGTAAAAAAACAGAAGAAAAGAGAAATCTTGGACAAATGTGCACATACGTACATGCCTGGAATCACACTTGATGATTCAAAAAACCCTCAGACACACGTCTATGTGTTCATTTAGCAGCAATTCTGCCAGGTGTGTATGTGTGTGCATGAGTAAGGTGAATTTATGTCATGCAAAGATGTGATATGACACTTCTTTGGCTGTTAGAGGCTTTCGCTCTCCAGGTGGACTGCTGCATTTCAGAGGACACACAAACACAAGGTTGCACATACACACTGACACACACACAGCTGGGATGCTGGGGTGCTGGATATGGCCCAGCATTTTAGCAGATGGCCTGGGTGCTACGCTATCAGTCACCATAGTAACATGCTCTCTTTTTCCTCTTTCTCTCTTGTCTTTCTCTCTCTGTCTCTAGTGCTAAGAGAAGGAAAATGGCAGACAAGATTCTTCCGCAAAGGGTGAGGCTGCATATTTTTACCTTTGTTGTTCTGTTTCTTCTGTGTGAGTTTTTTTTTGTCTTTTGTGTGGAAAGCAGAACAAATCCTGGCTGCTGTCTTTGATGTTTCAGGTTCTTAGAAGGCGCTGAGGGCCAGATCATTGTTATTTCCAAATGAAAAGAGACAGATTGAGGAGAGTGATTAGAAGATCTTAGAGGTTTATTTAGGGTTTCAATCTGTTATTAGGATGACTGCTCACTGATTTAAATTCAGTCTGTGGGATATGACAGAGATTCAACCACAACTAAAGCTGAAAGATACAGTACAATCACCACAGGTGAGCGGACAGACTGAGGTTGTGGCTTTCATTCACTGATCTATGCCACCTCACCCCGTCCTGACCAGCACACACAGGGCTGTCTGTAGACTGTGAGCTCTATCTTATCCTCTAACATTTCCCAGACAGAGAGATATCAGCAGGCATGGCCACTATACAACAATGAGTCAAGCATGGGGAATGTCTGCCACACTCCTCTGTGAGCTCACAGGCAGAGAAAGGCAGAGAAAGACACAAATAGAGAAGAAATTAGAAGGGAAAGAAGCTGCCTTTCAGGAAGAAACATTAAAGAAGCAATAAGAAGAAGGGAGGGAAAGGAGTGAACCAGAGGAGTGTATGTGCACAGTGGTGAGCACCAGCCCTTGATGCACTGAAGACTTTTATCCGTATGGTAATGTTTGAATCCTGGCTGGCTGGCTACACAGTCTGCATCTCATTTCGATCCCCCCAGTGTCTTGAGCGTAGCGTGGACCAGCACAATAATGATGCTATCGAGCATTAAGAGTTAACCGAAAAGTACTCTTAAAGACAGTGTAAAATAATTTTTAAGAAAATCATAATCTTTTCAAAAAGGTTTGTTTTTTATGTTATGCTTTGTTTATAGTTATGCTGACATCGGGATGTCACTGAAAGTTAAAGTAATAGCCAACTTGGGCATGACACACAAAACTGAAACATATCCCCTTTAAAATTAGGTAGTTGGGCTCAAAGGGCGTTGGCCTAGTGGCAGAGTTGCCGTCTTTCGATCGGGAGAACCTGAGTCGATTCCCTATGGGGCCGCTCATTCTCCAACACAATAAAAAGCTGAAACACAAAAAATAAATAAATAAAATTAGGTAGCAACTTGGGTTTTTTGGTCTATTTGGGGACCCCCCCCCTCCATAAATAGCCCATTTTTTTAGCACAGAAAATTTGTTATTTTTAGCTACTGATGTAAAAAGAAGAAAAACTTGGTTTAGTTACGTTCCCACTCTTATTATTTTAACTTTTTAAACCCGTCAGATTGCTAACATCATTTTTAAAGTTAGAAAGTTTACAATGTTACGTCGATCTCTCTTGGGGCCTTACAGATCTTCAACACCACTTTAAGTTTTTTTTTTCTTTTTAAACCCCAAACTTTAACTTATTCAATGTTTCGTTTAGTCTTTTGAACTGCTACTAACCTTTCTAAATGATCGAAGGAGATCATGGAGTGTGCCGTACCTTCTCCCAGCTGATTGAAGGCAAGAGGCGAGGTACACCCAAACAGGTCATCAGTCTGTTGCGGGCCAAACAGTCTTCTGCGGGGCCACACTCACAACCATCCACACACACACTCATTCCTAGGGGCAATTTCCATAGCGGCTTAACAATCAACAATCAACCTAACATGCATGTTTTTGGAAGGTGGGAGAACATGAAAACTCCACATAGAAAGGCCAGTGTTTCAAGCCTCGTCCCAATATGGACTGCCGACGTTCATGCAGTGAGGCCACTGTGCCAACAACTGCGCCACGGTGCCACCCTATTCAATAATAATTCATTGTTGGCTACCAATGTAGAAATACACGGTGTTAGCTAACGTTCCCACTTAACTATTTCACCTCAATCTTTTTACTCTTACTTAAAAAAAAAATGTAGTTATTTTGGGGGTTTTTTTGGATCTGTTTGCAATTTTTTCTCCATTAAAAATAAAATAATCAAATATTAAAAAAAAATATTCAAATTGAAATGTCCTTGGGAGAAAAAAATAGTCTTTTTGGCAGCTGAAAGTGAAAATATATCTGTTTTTGTAAATAAATGATAACTTTTGTATATTTAATAAATAAGAACTCTCCATCAACCCATAAGGTTTTTTTTTTTATTCCAAGCAGATACGTGAGCTGGTCCCAGAGTCTCAAGCCTACATGGATCTTCTGGCTTTTGAGCGTAAACTGGATCAGACTATTATGCGTAAGCGAGTGGACATTCAGGAGGCACTGAAGAGACCAATGAAGGTAATAAAAAGAGATAATCCCCCACCAAGAACCGGTAAAGGTCTCCTTGTTTCCATCAGGATGAAGTACATTTATTGACTTCTTTAGATATTTAGCTGGAGATTAGATTAAGCTAATATTTAAACAATAATCTTTGACACATTGTTTGCTCGTCCCTGGGGAGGGATCTCTCTTTCACGTGGATCCCCATGAGGTTTCTTATTTTTTCCCCACTGATGGGTTTTTTAGGAGTTTTTCCTCACCAAGAAAGAGAGTCTAAGTGCATTAATGTGCTAGTCTTGTTTAGTTAGCATTTGTTAGTTATTTTTCTTGTTGTGTATTTGTGTTAATACATTCCTCTTTTTCTTGTGAAGCCCACTGAGACGGACATTCTGTGATTTTGGGCTATACAAATAAAATTGAATTGAATTGAATTGTTTCAGTCCTAAAAGCTACTTTTCATTGAGTTCTTTGCATTTTTTTTATCTAATGCATTTACATTGAAATTATGTAGATTTTTCTTTTAAATTGTGGTGTTTGTTGTGCCCTTGTGTCAGCAGCAAAAACGTAAACTGAGGTTGTACATTTCAAATACCTTCAACCCGGCGAGACCTGATGCTGACGACTCAGACGGCAGCATAGCATCATGGGAGTTGCGGGTAGAGGGGAAATTACTGGATGATGTGAGTTGTGTTTCTCAAATTCACATCTGTCTTGTCTCCCTGATAAATTGAAGTTTCGATGAATATCCCTATGTGTCAATGATTATTTTTTTTCTATTAAAAATGTTTGCTTTACAAATTGATTTACAGTAAATGGGATGTATTATGCGAAATGAACCCCTTTAATCCCGGGGTATCTTTTCTGAATACATGGGGTTTGCAGTTATCCAGAAAATCTTAATTTAATCTATTGAGTAACAGCAAAGATATCTCTACATAATCTTTGGTACTTTTCTGTTCCTGCTCAGACGCCTCAGCACAGTTCAGGTCAATCAGTTACGTTTTTGCTCTCTTGTTAAGTCATGGATTTTCTGAGGAAATCACCATTTAAGGCAAAACAATGGCTGACTTCAGTAAGTCACACGTAGACAAAAAGGGTTAGACCCCACTTTGGCTGCTGCGGGGTCTAACCCTGTGGTCACCATCTTGGACCAGTAGTTTTACGTGCAGACAGAAACGCTGCACTAGTAGATAGGATTCCTAAACACTGAGTGGCGTATTCTTGTTCGGTTATCTGTTGTGGATATGATTTTATTATATTGCACTTGTGCCACTAACAAAATCTTAGCCAGTTGATTTTAACGCCATGTTTACTTCTGAAGTTTTCACCAAGTATTAAACTAATATTTTAGAAATCACATACACTTGTCACAAGAATTCTACTGTAGAAATAAAAAAATGGAATAAAGCATCTTTCTAGCCTCATATCTAACTCATCTGAGTGAAGAATTGTTTGCGAACATGCAAAGTCTAGTGTGTTTATGTCTATGGTTGCTCAAGTTAGAAACACAGGAGTTAAGGACAGGTGTGAAGGATCTCACTTGCATTAAAGAGGGCAGAAAAAAAAAGTTTTGGTTTTTCAGTACTTGGTGCAAATGAGAAATTAGAACCATAGAACAAGTTTTTACAATGAATACATGCACTACAAACATGTTTTTAATATGTCATAAAATCATAATATTTCCCCTTTAAAAATGGGTTACCCTTTGGACTGAAGGTTACCCTTTGGACTGAAAAGTGTGGACTAATTGAAGATATTGAATGAAAGCCACTGAGTTGAGGTGTTTAAAGATGAATAGCAATGTTGTTTTTTCTGTGCATCTCTGATGTTTTTAGGAAGCTTGTCATTTCGCAGCATTGTGAAACATTAAAGTTTTACTAACCACAAACTATTTCAAGTGTAGCTCAGAGGAAATGGACCTCAAGAGTGTCAGTTGGTTCATTTTTCTTATGATATCACCTATTCTTATGTGTGTTTCTAAAGAACGTTTGGAAATATGTGTATATAAGTTTAACGTGCACATAGCTGAGCGTGGTGTTTTTCTGTCTTCCAGCCAGGAAAACAAAAGAAGAAGTTCTCTTCGTTTTTTAAGAGCCTGGTGATTGAGCTGGACAAAGACTTGTATGGTCCTGATAACCACCTGGTTGAGGTCAGCACAACAGTATTTATGCTCTTTTTAGAACCGTGTATGCATCATCCAATCATCACCTAATCTTTGCACATAAAATGTGAAAATCATTTTTTCAACATTTTCATCATTTCTTAGATTTTATTAGCTCTTAACATGCCATTATTATTGATTGAAAATGCTCACAAAAATCAACACACTTATGAAGGGACACGTTGTTTAAAAATGTCTTTCAGTCGTATACTGTTCAAGAATGTCGCCTTGAAAAGAAACTTGAAAAGTGCAAGCGGAAAGATTTCTCATTAAATAAACTCCATCAAACTGTAAATCATGCACCTCCTTATAAAACACCTCATGCTCGTTACAATCTCTCCGTGTCCTTGTGTAGATGAGCGACTAACAAAAAGCTGTCATGGCATCTGAAATATGCCTTTTCCTTGACTGTCAAACTGAAATGGATTATTTCCACAGCAGACATTTAGTTGTTTCATAGCACAAAGACGCACACATGTTCAATCACTAGTTTGGCTCCACTTCATAGTTAACTATTATAAAATGAACACTTTGTCCACAAAGATAAGTCAAAATGTGTCATGTGGAAATAATGATTTGCTTTAAACATATCACAAACACCTAACAGTCAATAGAACACTTGACACAATGACACATCTGTTCTTCAAATAAGAACACTCAGACAGACCTGGAAAGCAAAAGGTGTGTGTTGCCAGCACAGATTCAACAAAGTAAGAAATATCTGGTGCAAGAAAACCAACAAATTACAACATTGTTATTCTAAATAGGTGGCAATAAATGAAGAAAATCTGGCTATAAAAGCAATCTAAAGAAAAAAATATGTGTGGGATCTGACTTTAGTGATCCCAACTTTAGTGATCCCGACTTTTGTAAATAATCAACACACAAAATGATATTTGAATATCCACATATGAAGATGGTTACATGGTGGCACAGTGGCCACACAGCAATAAGGTTGAGGTTCAAGTCCTGGGTGTAATGAGGCTTGAAACACTGGTCTCTCTGTGTGATGTTTGAATTTTCTACCTGTGGATGTTTAGGTTTTCTCATGGTACTCAAGTTTTCTCCCACCCTCCAAAAACATGCATGTCAGGTTGATTGGCCACTATGAAATTGCCCCTAGGAACAAGTGGGTGTGTGCATGGTTGTGTGTGAGGTTCCATAGCAGACTGGTGACTTGTTCAGGATGTACGCTGCCTCTCGATTGAAATCTGCCGGAATAGGCTCTGGTGAACCCATTACAGATAAGAGTTTCAAAGACAGAAAAACATTTTCAAAAAAATGAAGGAAAGAAAAGAAAATGTCATTTGCCCATTGAGAACCCATTCTTAATGTTTTTTTAGCTCCGTTTTGCAGCATATCAGTTGGTTATCTTGCTGTGGTTGTGAAACACCATCTTTTTTTTAAACTTGGTTAAGCAGCGACCAGCAACCACTTTGAAAGCATCCCAAAAATCTCTCGATGTTCATCTTTTCCTTCAGTAAAATATAGTTTAGCTCTGAACTAAAGGTTCACTTTATATGAACGTTCACATCTGAAATGGATGCTCTCTGAATATTTATTTCTATATCAATAAAAATCTTTTCTAAGCTGCATAAACCAGTAAATTAAGACTTTGTGGTCCAGCAGTCAGGGTCAACGACCCTTCTTTTTGTGAATAGTTTTATTTCTTTTTGCATGACTAATCCTGCATTTTCAACCCTGCCGACTAGCCTTGCTAGTTTGTTGTTTAGTAGCGAATGAATAAACGCTGAATACAACGGATCGAGTGTGAACTGCGCTCGCTCTCTCTCTTTTTTTATGTGACTGTTTCATATAACAAGGGGAGCTTTTTAAATTTTCTTCTTACAAGGTTGTTTAAACATGCAGATAGAGAAAACGGCAGCTTCCAAATAACCTGAAGATGCCCTTCGTTGAGCACGTTCACAAAAAAATGTACCGATGTTAAAAAATCCACCTCACGAGTTTCAGCATGAAAACAATGACTTTTCAATGTCCCGTTATTTTTAAGAGAGTATTTTACTTGCGTGCTGAGGTACTTCTCACTGAATGCTTTAATCAAAACTATTCTATCCTACCTTGAGGCGTAATCGCCACTTAAACTGATTTGTATGAAGGAGAGACATACATCTCTGTATGGGTAGTTTTCTGGGATTAATGAAGGGTTTTTTATTCCAAACATTGTGCATGTTTAAAATGTTTTTTCCCTATTTTTCTCTAAAAATGTTGAGATTTTTTTCCTCAACATCAAACTACATACCGGTAACTAAATTACTGTCGACTATGCTATACCAAGTTATTAGATGAATACATTTAACCTCCTACCTTATTTAAACTATCCATGTTAATAAAACCAATTGGTTTATTCGACATAAAAAATCCATAAAAATTGAAAACAAAAATTCTTCTCATGTATCTTTTTTTTTTAATGATAAAACAGTCTGCAAAGTACGTAATTCGGATTTTGATTCTGGTCACAAAAGAAAATTTGTTGGAAAGAGTTTTCAGTATTTACACAATTTTTATTAAGTGTTTTCCCAAAGCATTTTGACAAGTAATGCATTAGGAAGCAAATATATTTCAAAAGTTATTTTGTAGCACCGTTCCGTTGTCTTCCGCTTATTCAGGGCCGGGTCGCGGGGGCAACAGCCTCAGACAGGAAACCCAGGCTTCTCTAACACTGGCCACATCCTCCAGCTCACCCAGGAGGATCTTAAGGTGTTCCATGTCCAGCTTTGAGACATAGGCTCTCAAGCAAGTCCGGGGTCTGCCTCTGGGTCTCCTCCCAGTGGGACATCCCCAAAACACCTCACTGTTGAGGCGTCTGGGAGGCATCTTAACTAGATGCCCAAACCACCCCATCTAGCTTCTCTCGACCCAAAGGGCCAACAACTCTACTCTAAGCTCCTCCCGGATGGCAGAGTTCCTCACTCTATTACTGAGTGGATAGGCTAGTTTTTTTATAGTATTTAGGAATATTTTACAGTCCAACTTAACATAATTTAAAATGTTTTTATTTTATAACTGACTTGCGAAGCTCTGAAATTGGAATTTTTCATCTGAAGTAAGTTCACAAAAACAAAACTATTTCTTTCTGGTTATATGAGGTTTTATTTTGTTCTATCAGTGGCATCGCACGCCCACTACGCAGGAGACAGATGGCTTCCAGGTGAAGCGGCCGGGAGATGTAAGTGTGCGCTGCACCCTGCTGCTGATGCTAGACTACCAGGTGAGGATATCACACTACAAACACACACATGTTCAATCACATGTTAGAAATATGTGGCCTGAAGGCCAAATATGATAGAAAAACTCCAAAGTATTCCGACTGAGACTCAAAGTAAAGTTCTTTGGCTGGTTTAATTTAATCCTGATGTAAGATGTGTTAAAGCTGATGTAACAGCTCAGGTGTGGGTAGTCATACTAACCGGTGATGATGTTATTTTTCTGTCTTCACAGCCTCCTCAGTTCAAACTAGATCCCCGACTGGCTCGCCTGCTCGGCATTCACACTCAGACTCGCTCCTGCATCATCCAAGCCCTCTGGCAGTACGTGAAGACCAATAAGCTACAGGACTCGCATGACAAAGAGTACATCAACTGTGACAAGTACTTTCAGCAGGTGCAGAACTTTTTATCAGCCACAGAAAATATCACCATGTAAATTTTTACATGTTTTCAAATTCAAAGGTTTCAAATTAACCTGCTGTTTCTGAAACACTCACCCCATCCTGAAAGTCATTCATTTTATTTCATCCTCAGTCTGAACATGTCTCTATAACTACATGCATTAAGTTAAAATTTAATAACTTTAAACTTTAATTCTTAAACCTCAACATTTTTTAGGTTTAACTCAAAAATGTTTGTTAATACCTTTCTATTCATGGAATATGTTCAGAGTTGGAGGTAAAGTAAAAGAAATTCAAGCAGAACCAGAAGATTTATTGAACGAAAAGGTTTATTTTTGATCAGTTTTTTTCTCTCCAACTTTCCATGGAACATTTTTCACTCTGTCAGCAGATGAATAAAATAGTGTAAAACATTCAACAAATTTTTCAAAGTCTGATCTTTTAGGAAAGGATTCTGAGATACTTTTTTCTTGGTAGGACACAATCATAGTTGCTGATGCGTGTTATCTATGTGTGTTTAATATCTTAGCCAATCTTTGTTGTACACATTTTTCATTATTTAAACTCTCAAAAAGTGTCACAATTCTCTGATGAGCAAAGGTCTGTTAGTTGTGATCTGAATGACTTATTGTTGTGTGCTCTCAATAGTGAGAAAACATGCCCTAAAGGACATGGCACAGTGCTTCTGTCAGTACCCCACAAAGGCAGTGAGGTTTACAGGCACTTTGGAAAAGCCCCTGGAACACCTCACAGCCTACCAAGCCCTATTTTCATTCCAAAGGCAGGAAGTTTGAGAGAGCCCGTGGTCGCAGAGCCAGTCGTGGATACAAGAATTAGTCTGCTTTTTTTTTTGTTTTCCACTCAGTCTGAATTAAATAAAGTTTCTGCTGTTGGCTAGGCGTACAAAAAACAACACTTTGATCTTGATAATTGATTTGCTCACTTTCAATAAACTGAGTCTGTGGGTTTGGCAGACACGGTCAAACTTCTCCATCCGCTACACAGAAATAGGAGCAAAAAGACAAGGTTCACAATAGAAAGTTGCATAAAATCTCTGAAAAAAGATTTTTAAAATTCTTTGATCACTCAGAACCCAAGTTTTAAACTCATCTGTGTTTCACTTAACTTTATTTTTTAGTTAAAAAGTATCATGTGATATAGTTTGGTTCCCTGTTGCTGAAAACTGGAGTGATGTCTTTTTTTTTTTTTTAAACTCCTCTTTCTTGGGGTTTGTACTACTTTCTGAAAAATGAAAATTAATTTTGTTAACATCCGTTGTTTATTTTTTCAGATTTACATTTGTTGTTATGGCTCCACTTTAAAGATCTTCTAAAATTCTGCTTCCTTTTATCTCTGCAGATTTTTGATTGTCCTCGTCTGAAGTTCTCTGAAATCCCTCAGCGGCTCACAAACCTTCTGCTGCCCCCCGATCCTATCGTCATCAACCATGTCATCAGGTATGAACAGAAAGCACATCGGCTCCAGGATATCATAGAGGAGACAACATATCTTGTTATAGAAGCTGTTGTACTCGTATAAAAAGATTTGAATCCAATACAAAATCAACACATTTTTCTTTCCTGTTCTCCAAAAAAAAAAAAAACCTACTTTTCACTCCCTGCCATCTATTTGAGTTGCTTCTTCTTTGGTTTTTATCCCTCTCAGCGTGGACCCAAACGACCAAAAGAAGACAGCGTGCTACGACATCGACGTTGAGGTGGAGGACCCCCTGAAGAGCCAGATGAGCAGCTTCCTTCTCTCAACAGCCAACCAGCAGGAAATCGCCTCGCTCGACAACAAGGTGCGCTCGTCTCATCGTACGCCCTCTGAATCCGCTCTTTGATGCCTTGCACCCCGCGGCTCACTCAATGTCACAGTGAGGTGATGAAACATTGGAGGAACATATTTTATTGGATATAATTCAGCATGGGAGCTGCTTCATGACGTGCAGTGAATCAGTCAATGTAGGAATTGCTAATGTTTGACAAAAATTTATGGTTTTGAACTTTTTAAGAGAAGTTGAGCAAGAAAAAAAGGGTAAATATCATTAAAATGTGACTTTTGATATCATGCGGCTTTAATTGTTCCCCATTTGTTAAAAATTGTGGCTGTTCAATTACTTTTATCCTCCATAAATAATAAAGTGAATGCATTTTCTGAAATATTGCAACATTCTGATTTCCTAACGCAATTTGAATTATAGCTATTTTAAATGACCTCATGGAAAATGGAATGTGAAACAAAGTAATTTCTGAAAGCAAACAACTGGAAAATATCTCGTAGTGAATTAATCATTCATCTAAAATGAGTTAGAGCCATTCATATGACAACAGATGATGGATTAATGGATTCAAGACCTTTAAATAAATAATAATTCCATCCAGCACGGTAAATCATAAAAACGGTTAAACTCCTGATGTCTTCTAAATGTAGTTTTTTAACAGGATCAATGAATCACAAACAATGCCTTATAAATCTGTTCAGTTATATGACATCAACGTTTGAACTTCATTTATAAAATTAGCTCTTTTAAACTCGTCACACCTGCTTAACCTTCCCATCTGAACTTTCCACAACCATCACAGAGAAATCTGAACTTTCCACTGGAGAATCTCTTGTGTAATGATATAAACATCTGTTGTTGTTTTTTTTCCCAGATTCACGAGACCATTGAGTCTATTAACCAACTGAAGATCCAGAGGGACTTTATGCTCAGCTTCTCCAGAGATCCCAAGGGCTACATTCAGGACTGGCTCAAATCCCAAAGCCGAGACCTTAAGGTTTATTTGTACTATTTCTGCATTAACACACGTGGTTTTCTCTAGCAGCTGAAAACGACCTTCTGTCCATATGGGGCTTTTTTTTGGGGTAAAATTATGAAACTACAAAACAGAAAAATTAGATATTTATTCACAAATGACTTCTTAATCATCCTAAAAACTATCTATGAAAATTATATGTACGTTATAACATTTGTACCAAGTGCTTTGAAATGGATTGAAAAAGGTTTATTAGTGCCCTCTAGTGGATAAAGTTTGACTTGCTCATTTTTTAATATCTTATTAGACAAAAAAAATGCATCTATAAAACAAATAAATATCATAAAAACAAATTTAGTTTCATCTTCTGAATTTTTTATCCCTAATGAGGCCGCGGGATGTGCCGGTGTCTATCCCGGTTAATTACAGACAAGAGGCAGGATACACCCCGAACAGATCACCAGTCTGTTTCGGGGCCACATACACACTCATTCCTAGGGAAAATTTCATAGTGGCCAATAAACCTAACATGTATGTTTTTGGAGAGTGGGAGAAAACCAGAGTACCCAGAGAAAACCCACACATACACAGGGAGAACATGCAAACTTCACACTGAAAGGCCAGTGTTTCAAGCCTTGCCTTCAATCCGGGACTTCTTGCTGTAAGGCCACTGTACTAACTACTCCACCACCGTGCAGCCCTTGAAAAACACATTGCTTTAGAAAATAACAAGCTAACCACATTTGCAGTTAAAACCTGTGTTTTTTTTTGGTGGTAGTTAATGACGGACGTGGTTGGAAACCCTGAGGAGGAGAGGAGGGCGGCGTTCTACCACGAACCCTGGTCCCAGGAAGCTGTAAGCCGCTATTTCTACTGCAAGGTAAGAGAGAGAGAGTCTTTGGAGTTTTTATTAAACTTTTGAATTCTCTAGCCACAATTTAATTTCTTGTCTTTTGTGTGACACAGATCCAGCAGAGGAGGCAGGAACTGGAACAGGCCTTAGCGGTCCGCAACACTTAAAACTTCTACATCTTGACTTCAGATCTGCGTGTCTCCATGTGTGTTTATTTGTGTGTGAGGCCATCACTGAAGTCTAGTCAAATGTTAAATCCTTTAAAGTATTAACTAAACAAAAACAAGTGTTCATTGTCCAGTTTCCAGTGTTTTGTTTTGAGATTTTTTCTACTTAGCAGGTTTGCACGTGACCCGCCACCATGTGGACACACAAGCTTAGACTCAGTGTGTCCATTTCATGTCCCTTTCGGGGCCGTAAAGAGATCATTGTTGAAATTATCAGCTAATGTCCGTCTGTGCAAATATGTCTTTGCTTTGTAAATATGTCTCAAAGAAAAGTACAAATCTTCCACCAGATGTTCACACACAGCTGTTTCTGGACGTTTTTCTGAAGTTAAACTGTCAATGTTCTCACATTGATCTGTGCAAGTTCAAAGTCATCGTGGAGTTTATTTTATTGAGTGATTTGAAGTGTGTTTGTGTGTTTTCATCTGTTTTAAACGTTTCTAGGATTTTTATTAACACCAGCAAAGCTGAGATTACATGGGACTTGCTGATTTTAATCATTAACTGGTTTAATTAAAACAAAACCATCAATATGTCTTTTTTAGTAAAAAGTCTGTCAAATTTTCTCTATGCTCGCATTGTGTGAAGTACGTATAGCAGAGCTAGAGCACTGGCACATTGTAAGGATTCAGAGTCCTAGCTAAAAGAAAAACAGTACATAGGTTTGGATGATAGTGGTCTTAATCACACAGAGACTTTTCAGGCCTCGTCAACTCGTTTGTCACTCATTTCCTCCTTTCTTATGTTGAGAAATTTAACCAAAGGCAGCAACAAGAAGAAAACATGATCACTCAAGCAGAAGTGGACAAAATAAAGAAACTGGGCTTAAAAACAAACAAACCACAATTTGTTCTTTTTTCAATTCAATTTGTACTATCTAAGCCCAAAACCTTTTTGTTCATTTTTGCATCATTTTCATGTTTTTTTTTTTACTTTTATTTTTTCTTTGATAGAGATGTGAATGTAAATATTTCTTTGTCCCTTTTTAAGGGTCATTTGTACAGTATGTAACAACCAACCTGTGAGGTTTTTTTTTTTTTTTGTGAGGGGTTATATGTTGCAGGACGAGAGCTCCATGAGTTTAAACTAGTAAAGGAGGAATGTTAGTATTCCTCAGTGTGCTGTCTTTGCTTCGGGGTGGAATATTATAGCCTCATTCTTTGAATCGGGAGCTGCAACAAATTGTTTCTTCTCAGTAGCTGTTACACCGAATATAACTTGCACCAATTTCACTCACACCTTTTTTTATATGACACATGACCTGTATGTATATGTTGTACTGTCAGATGGACATTTTCTTTTTAGCAGTTTCAAGATTGAAAACTTTGGAGGGGGTTCTTTGCACTGTGCTGTAACTCTGTCAGGACTCTTTTATTAACCCATGAAAAGGATTTCACGACGACCTATGCATGCTCCATGGACATTGCTACACCTGATGAGACAGTATCTGTAAATACAATGATTTGGCATGGCGGTGTGTGAGGATGCACACTGGTTGAAATGCCTTCTGGAAACTTTGTTTGCCAAAAATGACATGCCCAACCAGCAAGTAACTGTAGGACTATAGGTGTGATTTTTTTTTTGTCTGAGCTGTGTTTTTGTTACTAAGTTATATTAACTGCACTCTGTAGAGGAGAAACAGTAGTCATATGTAGTATCTTGGTCCCGTGTCTGACCTGGAGTCATTTTTTCTGTCATGACCAGGGAATTCAAAGCATCACTGATATGTGAGCGTCCTCATGTGGATGAAAGTAGAGTTTTGACTCTCACTAAGAGCAGCTTCCATTAAAACTGTGTCTCCTGTTTCTAAATTCTGTCACTTGTTTGTCTAAACCTCAGCATGTGTTTCTGAAGAGTGGAAGCTGCTCTTTCTCTGTTTACACTGAGGGTCACCATCATAAAGACTACAGTATACACAGTAACACTGTATATCTGGGAATGGTCTGGTGATTATATCGTAACTAAGAAAAAAAAAAAGGGAAAGAGCTGTGAAACTGCAAGACAGTTTGGATGTAAATAAAGAAGCGCTTGCCAAAGTTTGTAAATGCCACAACTTTTGATGTGTCTTTTTTTCATTATTTAGTGCATTTTTGTGTGATCTGAACTCATTTTAATCCAATAAATAAACCTCAACTCATGACTCACTGTTAGGTACTAACTAGTTAATGAACACCAGTTTAAAAAAAAAAATACAAGAAATGCTATTTTTTTTACTTTGAAATTTATTGAGCATAATTTGATCATAATTTAAACATAGTTGTTTTGTCACTTTTTCCTTATTTGGTTAAAGAATCAGGTTAAAATTGATTCTCTAACTTTGTTTAGAGAATAATTATTACGTAATATTTAAACCTGAAAAAACTGACTGAACAACATGAGGGAAAAAAATCAATTCTGCAGTTCTGATCGCAAAAAAGATCCAAGCTCGTTCTAAAATTTGCCTAAAAATTATTTGATGTAATTTTATAATTGAATATACCTTATTCAACATAATATACTTTGTATAAATAATGTACTATGAATATACTTTAATCATTCAATTTCATACAACATGATTTTTAAAAACTGTTGTGAGTCAAAGTGAAAAGGTTTGAAAGTGAAAGGTTGAATATTTTGTTGGAGGGTGGCAGAAATTATTTTCTGAACCGTTCCTTTGAGCAGTGGGGTTGCAGGAGTCTGTCGCGGAAGCTGCTCTTCAGATGGTCCACAGATTCATGGATTTATTTGTTTAGCAATCCAAAAAAATAATTATTTCTTCATTTAAGACCATTTATTTTGGTGAAGAATACCTTTTGATACCAGTAACACGTGCCAATTTTAAGGTATTATTAAATGAATGCACTTTTTTATCATAAAAAATGTAAAACTAACATCAAAATAAAAATGTATTCATTAGTAATAAATAAAAATGGGGAAAAATATTAATTAAAATTTTTTATACAATATAAAAATTAGTACAGGTACTGGTGCTTAATACAGCTTAATGTAGCAGTTTAATATACAAAGTAGCTTAATACATTTCTGAAGATTCTCTTGTAACTTATTTTCAAGATTTAACTTCTTGGATCTACATGGTAAAAAAAAATGAGACAAGAACAAGAAAACATTCTTGATTTTACAAGAACTTTATAAACATTACCAGTAAAGGACATTTTTAAACAGATTACTTGTTTAGTTGGTGAAATCTGGACTATGTGAGGACTTCTTTTCTGCATCAGTATGTTGATCTAAAGCTCCAACTCATCAGTGATTCCAGGAATGAGAGGTAGCACACAGAGATTTTATTGTTCAGGAGAAGCAGGTGGAGGCCTCGCTTTCCACTGTGAACTGCAGCAGTGCTGGAACACAGATTGCAAACTCAGAAAGAGACTCTTTCACTTTGCTGCTGTGCTTTTCTCCTGAGTCCCCTCAACTGCTCACACGATGGAGTGTTTAGGGCGAGAGAGGTTGGTGCAATCCTCTCAACCGATCAGTGAATATA
Organism: Neostethus bicornis; assembly: GCA_902685375.1. Taxonomy (NCBI): domain Eukaryota; kingdom Metazoa; phylum Chordata; class Actinopteri; order Atheriniformes; family Phallostethidae; genus Neostethus; species Neostethus bicornis. The sequence goes on along the minus strand of LR738553.1, from coordinate 14,672,998 downwards.
TGCATTCAGAGTTGCTGTCAGTGGTTACCACCTTTACTAGGATACACCTTGGTTACGTAGGTGGTACCCTCCCTCTGGTCACAGGGTTCACTTTTTTCCCCCTTAAGCACGCCAACTCTCCAGGAGGCCCAGGCAGGGGAGGAGAATTTCTTACTTTATAGATTGAAACCAAGCAGGGTGGTCTGCTTAAGTACAACCCTTCTAATTCCACCAGGCATGCAGTGCTACATTTACAAGATTACAAGCTTAATCCTAGCAGGCAACTAGAAAAAAATCCAATTTTTCTCTCATATTTCTTGATTTAAGTTGGGCCAAATTACATGTTCTCACCCACATGGAGAAGCTGCATTTTCATTTTACTCTGAGAAAATCTGGAAGGAACTTCCTGAGGCTGTGAGACAGACCTCTACTGTTTAAATCTAGTGTGAAAACAGTTCTGTTTAAACATGCATTTGACTGAAGATTAATCACTTATTTTATCTTTTAATTTTTATTTTGTTTTATGGTTTTAATGTATTTTTGTGTATGAACTGTGCTATTCAAATAAGATTGTCTTGCCACAAGCTTATTTTGACAAATTTTAGGGGGTGTCAAGACATGCCTTGTAACTGCTTTAACAACTAAGAGCTGCACAAAATATCAAATAGATATTGTGATATTTATGAATGGGCCTTTACTAATTTGCAGCGTTTCTGCCAGACAGTCTGCGTTGACGCTGAGAAGCCAACTGATTAGTCAGGACACTTGAAGCGGGTCAAAAAACACAATTATTAGGCGACGCCAATAACAGGTAGCTGTACCTTACTAGTAAACATTGGCATGTGCTTTTAGAACTTTAACCCTTTACAGAGGGTCGCAGCCGCTTTTATCGAGCAAAACGGCCGAAAGCGTCCGTGAAAAACGAGATCATTTGAGAGGTGAACAACTTCACTTCCGGTTTCCTGTTCGTTCGAAAGCGCGCGCTCGTTCAGGGTATAAAAGTTGAAAAATGTGTGCTCGTTAAAGGGTGAACAAAATCCTACATAAAAATTTCAATTATTATTATATTATTATTGTGCTTTCTTTTTAACTACCACAAGTTAATATCAATTTACGTGCGCCACGTGCTTCTCTGACATACAATGGTTACACACGTCTCATTTTTAGTGAAATTGTTTGATTTATTGTTAGTTTCCCTCTCAATGGCACTTTGGTCGAAGATGAGGAAGGGTTAAAAAATTAGCAAGCTCTTGTTAGCTGTCCTGCTGATTCTCTAATGAGAGACCAAAGTAAACTTTGATTTTATAAGCAGCATCAATAGAGGTATTAATAACGACATGAGTCTGAGCATAAATATGACTTTTTAATATCTCTTTTAAAAAAACAAACAAAAAAAACCCAAAACATATCTTAAAAGGCAGCCAATGGCTCCAGCTTGTTTCAGTATTATTTTTCACATCTTCACAATGGAAGACTTATGGCTCAAGTACTTTTAACATTTAATTAACAACAAAGGCCTTTGTTCATGTTACACCAGACAAGTCTTAAAAATAGTGAATATAAATATCCTCACTCACCTTTTCCCGAGAAAACATCAATGGTAGAAATAAAAGTAACAGCCTCTCCGTAAGTCTATTCAGGGAGTGACGCCTCCGTGAAAACTTACTCATCCCTGTCTAGACATTACACACGTAAAGATACAGATTCATAAGTCAAAAGATCTCGTACCGAGCAGGGAGGTTATCCCACAGCAGGGATCAGTACAAAGTGACATCTTTCTACCCCGTACCAGGGAGAATTTTAATTCCTGGATCAAAAGAAGCTTTATATTTGAATTCCTCTTTTTTAGTTCAGTGTATTTTAGTCACAGCCGTCTGGAAGCTACACAGTTTGGTTCTCTATGTGCTGTTGGCCTGTTCCTGCTCAAACAAAGCCATCGCTAGATGAGAGCGAGACCCTAGACTTTCCAGGTTACTGAGGACGCACCGATGGTAGATGTCTTCGCTGAAGCGAGGGTTGCACACTCGCCGCATGTATTTCTGGATCAGTGCAGGCTCCACAGCTCTGAATACATGCAAGCCTGAGTAGCGCACAAAGATATCATAAACATCCATGCTTTCCAACAACTCCTCATTTTCTAAAATGTCTGCGGCCATTTTGGTCCGGGCACTCATGTAGTCCGCGTTATAAAAGCAGGCCTCGTCAAAGACTTGCCGGTCAAAGTGACCGTCTCGCAGCGATTCTGAGGCAAATGAGGACGAGGCCGAAGGCTGCTGTTCCCGGTACATCACAGCTGGGTTATACTCCTGGAAGTGAATAGGAAAGAAAACCTGCCAGTTGCTGATGGAGTTCATTCGGCAGCGGTTCAGAAAGTCGGCGTTGACCTCTGTCCAAATACTCGCCAGAAAAAATAGAGTGTCTACGGGGTGCTTCTTTGAAATGATGTCCATTAATTTTACTTGTGAAGGCACCTCTGTTTTTACACTAATCCATGGGATCTTCACATCTCCATACCGTTTCTCCACTTCCCCAATCATTGCCTTGATGCCAGCAAACACATCAGTCTGACTGACACGCTGGGCATCAAAAGGATCGTAGATAAACAGGAAGGTCAGTAAGACATTATCATGGGTGTCCAATGTGTTCATCACATACATGTCGAGGAAATTTCCAATAAAATCCTGGTCTTGGGCAGTGACAGGCAGGATGACCTGCACCCGTGTTGCCTCTGTCACATAAGGCATTGGGATAATCTCAACAGCACTAAGAGGTCGCAATAGATTGACTCGTTTGGCAATGACTTGACTGTGACCTTTCTGGGTGAAGGCCTCCAGAGCGAGGTCCAATATGTACTCCATACCGCGTGTAGGATCAAAGCGGCGGTACCCGTTAAGTAGTCGCCGCTTACGGAAACGAAGCTGTGGCTGGTAGTGCTCATTCAGGCGCTCCACTGCTATCTCTAAAATAGTATTAATATCAGCTCGGTCGGCCCCTCTCAGCTCACATTTAGGCGAGCCATCAATACAGGAAAAGATGTGTTCTTCTGTGAAGTAATCCCAATTTATGACTTCGAAACGGGTTTTAGGTTTGAAGGGAGAGTTGATTCCTATTGGCCAGGTTACCCCAGCTTTCCCCTCTGGTGTCAAGTCGCTGAGGTTGCTGATTTGTATCTGATGAAAACACACAAACAAAAATGAATGTGATCATCAATTAAATAGGGCTTCAAATATATCTATCTGTAAAAAAAGAAAAACAAATTGAACTTTTCAAACCTGTAGTTGCTGAATCTGTTGGTATGTCAATTCAAGCTCAATGTGGCTAAAGCGTTTGTGTAAACGATACATAAGATTTGGTTCTGACACAGGATGGACAGTATACGCAGTTTTAAAGTGAGTACTGTCTTCACGCTCAGGATCTGCATTTTTTCCAAGCTCAAAGTAGCGGTATGTCATCTCCTGTGAACAGAAGACAAAGATTAGACAAGTAAATCATAATCTAACTTTATCATTAACATCTAATTTGTGTTCATATTGGATCTGTCAGTGTAATTTACCTGGAACACCTCCACACAGCTTAGACCAAGGTAGTCGATAATACAACGGCCCAACCACTCATCAGGTCTCACACTGAGGATATCATTCCGACAAGTGTCAAGATGTGGCTGCAGACGGGCTAGCAGACTGCGAGACAGCAGGTAGCCATAACCTCCGTGACAGTAACGTGCTTTCTCCTCTCCTCCAATGAACTCCTCTGCTCTCCCCATGTATAGGTCCTGACCTGCACTAAGGTGGCCCACTAACTCTAAAAGACGAGTGGCCTGCATATACGTGTCATCCTGGGCTAACAGAAACCAGTCGTAGTCTGAACCGTAATGTTGATGCAAATGACGGACGGTCTCGTACATCAGCCACACGGGCCGGTCATCGCCATGGGCAACAACTGCCATACCATGAGGCACCTTGGGGCTGCGCAGGCCTGTGAAGAAAAAGGTGCGGTGGAAGTGATGGGCAACTGTGCGATTCACAGCCACAGCCAATGTATTGAGGGTAGCCCGAGAGGTAAGTACGCCCACCAGCAGTCGGTCCCTGATTCCCAGCTCCGTGTGAATGTATCGAGTTCTGAGAAGAAAAAAAGCAAAGCAAACGATGAGATTGACTGTCAGCTGAGCAAATTGTCTCTGAAGTTTTATTTGTGGTCCTAATCGACTACAGAACAGTTATATATGTCAGTATTTTCTAATCAAGAATATTCCATAGAATTAATAGGTCAAAAGGATGGCACGATGGCTAGCACAGTGGTTTCACAGCAAGAAGGTCTGGAGTTCAAGACCTGGTGGGGACAGGGCCTTTCTGTGTGGAGATTGCATGTTCCACCTGTGTTTTTGTGGGTTTCCTCCCACCCTCAAAAATCATGCATGTTAGGCTGATTGGCCGCTATAAAATTGCCCCTATGCTAGGAATGAGTGTGTGGTGGATGGTTGTGCGTATGGCCCTGCGACAGACTGACAGACTGGGGTGTACCCTGCCTTTTGTCTTGAATCAGCCAGTATAAGCTCTGGCAGACCCCGCAACTCTGTCAGGGATGTACGGTTTAAAAGATGAATGAATATATGTGAAAAACATCATAGAAAAGGCATCAAAGTTGTCTTCTGGACAGTGTGTTTGAGGATCGAGACGTTTCAACTTCCATTCAGAAATATTTTTTCATCTGATTTTGAAAATGATTTTCAGATGGAAGTGGAAACATCTCGATCATCAAATACATTATCCAGTAGACAACTTAAAAGCCTTTTCTCCAATGGATCACCCCCGGACTAATGAGGAATTACAAGTACGCATAAAAAACTTTTCAAGTCTGATTTGTATTGAATAATTATAAAAATCTGTGGATCTTCCTCACCTGAGGACCTTCTTGTGTGGCTTGTTTGGATCTTTATGATATGGTATTATCCTTGGTTGAAAGTCTTCATCTCCTGCTCCATTAGTGTCTCTGAGGGAATCTCTCCTACCAAGGAAGATCCTTCCTTTACCCAGCTCATTTCCACATGGATCATCTGGATCCTCCTGTGTCCAGGACACCATCAAAAGACAGAGGCTGCATCCCAGAGACAGCCCAAGGAAAAGGGGTAAAGCAGGCCTGAACAGGGCCAGGAACGAGGAAAGACGCATAGCTTGTATTTAAATTACACCTAGTAAGGAGTAAAATGGCAGATCTCAATGGGGCAAAACTTCTTTTTAGTGAAATGCCATGTGGACATCTGTTAACTTAAACTGCTTTTAATAGATTAGTCCTTAACATTTTTTGATAATACTGTTTTTTACAAGTAAAGTACATTTTTCTACTTTTTTGATCATGCAAACACTAAAACTGATTAAAACAAGTAAAAAAAAAAAAGCTTAATAGGGATCATCTTGTCATGATAACTACTGAAATACAACTTGGTAATGAACACCAATCCCTTTAAAAATCACATAATGTGTTACTGTATTTTGATCTTTTTTAGATCTTTAAATATAACTTTATAATAAACAGAAGGAGTGATTTAAGCTAGCATTGATGCTAATAGCTACTTTTAAAGTCAGCTAACTAACATAGCGGATCAATAATCAACAAAATCAAGTTAATTGGCATTGTTGCCATTAAACTAAGGATTTTTTATTAAATAGAAACAGAAGGTTTTAAAGTAAAAAAGATGTCCATCTTCCTGTAATGTGGAGGAGAAAACATCAGAGATCAAGCTAGCTGGTTAGCATCTCGTCCCTTGTTTTAATGCAAACGCGACGATCCACCTCCAGTGAAGCATATATTCCATCTTCCTTCGTTTATACAAGTAGAAAGCCATCTGATACAGTTACATTCACCATGTCCATTCTCTGCGATTGTTTTTTCTTTACTTCCTTGATAAAAACTGCCACATCCAGTGAAGAAACGGCGTCCGTCTCACGTCGTTTTCATCATCATCATCATCTGTTCCTGAACCGCTGCTTCTGCAGCATCACCTCCGATCTAAAATTAAACTATCCTGTGATCACTGTTTAATGCTTTAATTTAAGTTTGCAAAGTAAAATACATTATATGAGAGCTCACATTAATTATCATTATACATTAATGATCTCGATGGGAAAAAAGTAGTCTAAATGCAAAATGCATTAGATTTACATTGTGATCGCATTTAATGAGAGCTAGATTGTGAGTTGTTAGGGTTAAATCGTAGTTTTATGTACTATCTTGAAGTGATTGCACAATATAGCAAAATATTAATGTTGAATTTGACACCAGTTTCGCTGTAAATAATAGAGTCTTACTGCAGTCTGAAGAAAAGGGGAGGAGATTTAAAATGTCACCGCCCCTTTGACCATATATGGTCTGTCTGGCGGTTTGAGGAGCGGCTAGCCTACATCCACCCGGCAAAAAGTAGACACGAGATTCGCTGTTCTCCACTGGTGATCGGCGGAAAATACAGGTAAAATCAGCGCTGTCATTTACCATACAACGACCAGCCACATAGCTGTCTTTTACAGAGTTCTATTAAAACAAGAACCGGCTCCTGAAACACTTGTTAGCCGCTTTTAGACTTTCTCGCTCTAAACTCAGGCCTTCAGCTATGTTAGCATTAGCTGCTAAGGGCCTGTCAGTTGATTCTAACGTGGTAAAAAAAAATCAAAACTTTATTTATGTTTATTTTTGTATTGTGTGTTATTATTTGAACACAACTACACTGATAATGTCATTAGTTAAGCTGTGATTAAAGTGTTTGGATGTCTGCAGTGTAGCAGCTAGCATCATGGCTAATGTTAATGCTTTAATGAAGCTAGCGCGTGTGTCTCGGAAGATGCTTTAAACAAATGGATTTGATTAACATCTAGGTTAGTATTTGATAGTAATCTGTTTCAATTAGGGATTTGATTCCAGTTTGAAATCAACCACATGTGAGGTCAGCAGTGCACACAAAAGGAAGCCGGCCGGCATGGGTGTTCGAGGTCTTCATGTTTCTGTAATCGACTAGTCATGTCTGATTCCTATTTAATAATCGAGTCAGTACATCGTGTACACAGTGTTTCAGAGTCTGTTATCTTCCGACAACGGTACGTTTCTATCTGAAGGATCATGGTAGGATTGACCGTTTTTTTCTTGCCTGTTTAGATCTGAGTAATCATGCCGTCAGACTTGGCTAAAAAGAAGGCAGCTAAAAAGAAGGAGGCTGCTAAAGCCCGCCAGCGGTCCAAGAAAGCAGACGAAGTAAACGGAGATGGAGAACAGTTAGAAAATCAGGCTAATGGAGAAGACAGCAATGGTGAGACGATCAGTTTAAACCACATCACTTTGTCAATAATCTGCTACATCTGTCTGATTTAAACCAATGTATTTTACCAGGGGTTGCTATTTTGACACAAGAATTGGACGAGTTTGAACTGAAGAAGACAGAGGCTCGGGCTGTCACAGGTGTTCTTGCCTCCCACCCCAACAGTACTGATGTTCACATCAGCAGTCTGTCTCTCACTTTTCATGGTCAGGAGCTACTGGCAGACACCAGCTTGGAGCTCAACTCAGGCAGGCGATATGGCCTGATCGGTCTCAATGGCACAGGTAAGAGATCACCAAGAAGAAGTACTTGTACTTTCGTCCTCTGAACAGCTTATTTCTGATGAGATTGTGGGGGTGCCAGAGACATTCCGTCTGATTTCAGGCGAGAAGAAGGGTACACCCCGAAAAGGTCGCCTGTCTATTGCAGGGCCACAAATACAAACAAGCATCCACACACTAATTCCTAGAGGTAATTTTGTAGCAGCCAATCAACCTAAATGCACGTCTTTGGAGGTTGGGAGGAAGCCAGAGCAAACCCACGCATACACAGGGAGATCATGCAAACTCCACACAGAAAGACCAGTATTTTAAGCTTTGCCCCCACTCCGGTACTCGAACCCCAACCTTCTTGTTGTGACGCCAGCATGCAGCCTTCACATGTACCTAAAAAAAGAAAGAATCCAGCAAGTAAGAAGTGTTCCACTGTACTTGTCTTCTGCTAGGAAAATCAATGCTTCTGTCAGCCATCGGGCATCGTGAAGTTCCCATCCCCGAGCACATAGATATTTACCACTTGACCCGGGAGATGGCCCCCAGCGACAAGACTGCTTTGCAGTGTGTCATGGAAGTCGACGAGCAAAGGATCATGCTGGAAAAGGAGGCAGAGAGACTTGCTCACGAGGATTGTGAGTTACATTAAATACCGAACACAGATGAAGAGCTGGATAATTTTGAAGATTATAAGTTCATATAGGGTGTTGCTGTAGTAATGACGAGACTGTTTTTGTTTAGCGGAGTGTGAAAAACTGATGGAGCTGTACGAGCGTCTGGAGGAGCTGGATGCCGACAAGGCGGAAGTGCGAGCCTCTCGGATCCTCCACGGTTTGGGTTTCAGCTCTGCCATGCAGCACAAGAAGCTGAAAGACTTCAGTGGAGGCTGGAGAATGCGTGTTGCTCTTGCACGGTAAAGACAAATAGATTTGTTAAACAGTTGCTGAAACCCTTTGCTGTTTGCTGATGTTTGTTATTTGTTTCCTTGCAGAGCTCTGTTCATCAAACCCTTTATGCTGTTGCTGGATGAACCAACCAATCACTTGGACCTGGATGCGTGTGTGTGGCTAGAGGAGGAGCTCAAATCGTAAGTGTAAACCTAAAAGAATAGCTCCTAAAAATAGCTTGCACTGTGGAATTGTTATTGATCCATCTTGAATTGATCTCGTCAGCTTCAAGAGAATCCTTGTGCTCATCTCACACTCTCAAGATTTCCTGAATGGTGTGTGTACCAACATCATCCATCTGCATCAGAGAAAATTAAAGTACTACACGGTATGGATTAAAAGATCAGATAAGAGTTTGTTCAGATTTAGTTTCATTTTACTAAATGAGAACACTAACAGCTGAGGTTTGTTACTAATTATATCTTTCTACCGATGAATGACTGTGCAATTCTAAATTTGTTCAGGGTAACTATGACCAGTATGTGAAGACCAGAGAGGAGCTGGAAGAGAACCAGATGAAGCGGTTCAACTGGGAGCAGGACCAGATAGCACACATGAAGGTAATCATGAGGCACCATTCTTGCTAACGCTCCAAATCAACTCACTAAAAATTATACACTCCTTTGTAAAAACAAATGCAGTTGAGCCCAAAATGATTCATACACTTGACTTTAAAAATAATTACTATTAAAGTTACTGGATGATTTTACTTTCTACTCTAAGAGCCAATCAGATTGATGACATTCCAAATAACATAATTTGTGATGCTTTTCTCCGCAAAACAGAAAGGACATTCTCAAACATTTTTTTCTCTTTTTTTCAGAACTACATAGCTAGGTTTGGCCACGGCTCTGCCAAGTTGGCACGACAGGCACAAAGCAAAGAGAAGACGCTGCAGAAGATGGTGGCGTCGGGCTTGACTGAAAAAGTTGTGAATGACAAGGTACAACTTTAGAACAAATAGTTTATATGTTTAAATCAAGCTGTACAGAAATATTTGAACTTAATTCTCTCCTGATCCCTCTAGACGCTGTCGTTTTATTTTCCTCCCTGTGGGAAGATTCCTCCCCCTGTTATCATGGTTCAGAATGTGAGCTTCAAGTACAGCGACAACACGGTGAGCAAAGATGATAAATCAGAGTCTTATTTTCTTTCCTCCAACATTGATTCATTTTGTATCATTTTGTCTTAAAGCCACACATATATAAAAACCTGGAGTTTGGAATTGATCTGGATACCCGGGTAGCTCTGGTGGGACCTAACGGAGCAGGAAAATCCACACTGCTGAAGCTGCTTATGGGAGAGGTTGGTGTCATTGTATTTTTTATTTACAAATTTAGTCAGTTAAATAATTTTTATTATTTTTTTTCCCCTTTTTGTAGCTTCTACCTACTGATGGCATGATCCGCAAACATTCTCATGTGAAAATTGGTAGATACCACCAGGTACAGCTCAGATCACCACTATACACACACCACTAAAAATCTATCAGTCTTATTTATTGAGACCTGCTTGTTCCAGCATCTGACAGAGCAACTGGAGCTCGACCTGTCTCCTCTGGAATACATGATGAAGTGTTTTCCTGAGATCAAAGAAAAGGAAGAGATGAGGAAGATCATCGGCCGCTACGGCCTGACAGGAAAACAGCAGGTAGGAAACAGATGGTGAATCGTTTTAGATTTCGAGATGTCTGAAACGGCTCCTAAACTGCTTCCAGGTCAGTCCCATAAGAAACCTGTCGGACGGTCAGAAGTGCAGAGTGTGTTTCGCCTGGCTGGCTTGGCAGAATCCTCACATGCTGTTTCTTGACGAACCCACCAATCACTTGGATATCGAGACCATCGATGCACTTGCAGAAGCTGTCAATGAATTTGAGGGAGGCATGATGCTGGTCAGCCACGACTTCAGGCTAATTCAGCAGGTGTGTAATGTTTTTTTTTTTTGCTAAGTATTTGCTGTAATTTGGTGATACTGAACACAACCCTATCTCTACAGGTCGCTCAGGAAATCTGGGTGTGTGAAAATCAAACCATCACAAAGTGGAGTAAAGACATCCTGGCATACAAGGAACATTTGAAATCAAAGATTGAAAAGCAGCAAGCGCATGATATCTAAAGCTGCACTGCCTGAGCCCCACGCCTGAAAGTAAACAAAGTATCAGAAAACAATCTATTATGCATCTTATTGAACTTGAGTACACATTTTTATCTTGGTCTAACAGTGCAGCATCATACTGAATCTTTACTGCATCTCAGTGCATTTTGGATGCATTCCTTTTTGTTTTCTTCAATGTTCTGTTTAAAATCAACACGTACACAGCAGCTGTTAGGTCATTTTATGATATTTAAGGTTGACTTTTTTTCCTCTTCATTGTAAAAGCAGTTTTGCCTTATAATTTAACAATGTAATGCAATAAACTGAATAAACAGAACATAAAAAAACAGCACATTAGATTTGAGAATACTTTATTAATTCCAGCAACTTGTGATGTTTTTGTATTCAAATCAAAGACAATGAACTAAATTCTGTAAACAAATATGAAAAAATAATTTCTTTGGGTTTTGTCTCCTGAGACCTGCAGCTGTACACAGCAGCCACTCAACTATAAACATATGGCTGGATTTTTTTTTTTTTTAAAACAGGCATTTTGTTCAACTAAAACGTATTACATCAGCTGAGGACAATCCACCAGGATGCAGTTAACAAGCAGTTTCAGATAAAACTATAAGCAGGCTCAATCAGATCCTTAACATTCAGTAAATCTACAGTATTAGTGACATTTACAGTGTAAATGTCTGCATTCACAAAAAGTATGACAGATTGCTTTAATCTACTCTCACATTCCTTCATCTGTTTAGTTAGAATAATTTCAGTAGTGAAAATCTGTACTTCCATGCTTTGTGCTACATGTGAAAATCTAAAATGCCATCATAAATTTCGCCTACCTTTAGCACATAAAACAAAGCTGTAAGTCAGAGGATTACTGTAAACTTTCTATGGCTCCCATTTGGGTTTAAATTTGACATGCGTGATTGTCAGATTGGTGAAATTAGCTGCAATTTTGAACAGTGCAAATTGTAGTGTTGCTGTTACCAAGATATACCGGCAGCAGCATTTTTCAGGGGCAGAAAGGGTCCGCTGCAGCCGTCAGAAAACATGCTTCGATATCGCAAGCTGAGCTTCTCATTCATCATCTGAGACTTCATCCAGCGGAATGGTGCGAATGTTACTGGCTCGGATGCTGCTAATGTTGGTCAGAGATAGCAGACTGGTGATGCCCACCACACTTACACCGGTACCATCCAAATTCACCTGAGCAAGACGCATGCTTTTCAAGTACTTTATACCTGAAGAAGAATGTATAAAAAGTTACTACATTCCTGCAGTTGAATAAAACAAAAAAATGACTCTTAACAATGAGCATACCCTGATCTGTGATCCGCGTTCGACTGAGATTAAGTTTGAGTAGTTGATGGCAGTGAATCAGACCCCTCCTCACCACTGTGTCTCCCACCTGTGTGCTGGCTAGCCCCAAAACCTAGAGGACAGAATATTAAGACATCCAAATTCTTAAATATACACAAATTAATCAAACAACTTGAGGAGCTTTAAAAATAAATTTTTTCGTAACATTACATACAGATTTTCATGCAAAATCAACTTTTGGCAATTGTTATCGAGTTTGAGACAAACTCAAATCTGAAGTGGTTTTCAAATTAATTCCTTCATGTTTGATTAATTAACGAGCTTTAATGTCAACCAATCAAAGTCAGACATTTTTCTATCATGCTTCAACAGTATTATTTAAAAAAAATAAATAAACATATGGGACAGTCCTAAATTGATGGTTCCCCAAATATAAGAATTTGTAACAAAACATTTGGGGTAATTAATGCAATCAAATGATTCCAGTAACTGTTACAATGAGACTTCAGCCCTCGCCTCATGATCCAATTTGAAGGGTGCCTTTTCCAAAGTGCATGTTTCCCCTCCTTACAACGATACTCAATAGCATAAAGGCCAGGGCACTTTAGAATCTTCTTCTTTCAGCATTTCCCTTCAGGGGTTGCCACAGTAAGTCAGTTTCTTCCATCTAACCCTATCTGCTGCATCTTCTTCGGTCAAAATAACTATCTTCATGTCTTCCTTCACTGTATCCATGACCTTCCTCTTTGGCCTTCCTCTAGTCCTCTTTACTGGTGGTTCCAAACCCAGCATCCTTCTTCCGATGTACTCTCTTTCCTCTACACATGTCCAAACCATCTCAGTCTGGCCTCTCTGATTTTATCTCCAAAACCACTAACATGTGCTGTTCCTCTGATATACTCATTTCTAATCCTATCCATCCTGGGTCACTCCCAGGCCACTTTAGAATAGTCCAATGATTTTCTTGTAGTCATTCTTGGGTGTTTTGGTTCATGACCTGCGACTGAGACCAAGCTTTCTGACACTATCCCATATATTTTTATCTAGAATTTCTTGATTGTCTTGTGATTTTATTGTACCCTGCAGATTAAAGACACCCTGTGTGAGTGTTTCTTCATTTTGTTGTATGCGAACAGAGAACTGCTGAATAAACAAAACATATTCAGCATGTTCTAAGCAAAAGATTCTATTTTTGTCTCATCTGTTCAAAATACAGAAGCTTTGGCTTGTCAACATGTAGTTTGACATATTCCAATGTGGCTTTTTTATAATTTGTTTTCAGCAATTGTGTCCTCCTTGGTTGTTTCAGATCAACTTTGGCTCAAACAATGACAGATGTTGCAATCTGACACTGATGTTCCTAGAGCATAAGGTTCATCTTGGATCTTAGAGGCCTTTCTGGGCTCTTTTGGGACAATCATTTAATCAGTCTCTTAGATTTGTCATCAATGTTCCTTCTGCTGCCACATCTTAAATTTCTGAATAGTATGGGCAACGTTGATCACGGGAACATCTGGCTGTTCTGAGCAGGTCATATGGCCTTTAACATGCTTGACTACGGTTTTCTTTCTGATCTCTTGAAACAATTCTTTTCTAGGAATAACATGATTTTTCTCCAGACCTGTTCCATGAGTTTGGTTTTTTTTTTTACAATATTATTAAAGCATGGTTGAACAGCAATGTCTGACTTTCATTAGTTGACATTTATTGAATTTTTATGTGTTATTTTGTCAGATTAAAGTTATTTCTGTGACCAATGTGAGATTTTCTGTCACTGACCGAAGTATAAAAGGATGTGCGCTGGCTTTGCTAACTTCATCCACTTGAAGTTAGAAGCCAGAAAAAAACATTGCAGGTCTTGATGGTTGGTCAATATATACAAAGACTTGTTGGGCTGTCACAAATTCATGTTTCATACGAAATAAAATCACCTGCAACAGTGGCAGACAGATGACTAAGTCAGCAACTCCTCGGCTGGTAACCGCAGTCCGGTCCAAACAAAGCTCCTGCAGCTCTTGTAGACCACGCATAAAGGGAAGCCCTGCATCCGTCACCTGAGTGTTGCTAAGTGATAGCTTTTTCAGCCTGTAAAAGGACACACACACACAAACAGGTCAGAATCTACTTTATTCAAAAAGAGTACTTGGTTGGACTTTAGAAAGTATGGGAAAGACCTAGTCATGGTGGATAGATGCCCAACGCCCTGATCTGTGACTTGGGTGTAGTCTGTCAAGTCCAGCTCCAAGAGCAGTGAAAGCTTACAGAGGTGTGAGAGTCCGCTATCTGTCACGATATGGCGTCCAGGGAGGGTCAGATGAGTCAACTTTAAACCTATTAAAAAAAAAAAAAAACATCAAACAGAAATTCAGTTTTTAAAGTTTTCTTTTATTCAACTTGCTTTTACAAACCTGAGATAATCTGAAGGGTGCGATTTCCATCTTGTACAGAGATTCCTCCCAAGCTGAGAGATGTTAGAGTGGAGTGGTTAGCAATGTTGAGCAGCGACACCTCAGTCACATTTGTTCCATCCACAATAAGAGTCTGCAAACAGCTCATCTCTGCCAGGCCCGTCAGCTCTCTAACCTATCATACAAATACACAAACCCAGTTTAATCACTCAAAAAGCCACCAAAAGAAAAAAAAAACGCACAAGCGGACCTGGGTTTGTTTGATACTAAGAAATCGTAGCTGTGGTATGCAGGTTGGTAGTATGGCCAATGTAGCTTCGGTGACAGCCGTCTGGTTCAGACTGAGCTGAAAGAGGCAGGAAGGGGCCGAATGAAGATACGTCACCATCCCAACATCGCTCACTTTGGTCTGATCCAGAGACAGGAAACACAGGTTCTTCAAACCTTAAAAACAGCAAAGAAAAAAAGTGAGTGGATTGGTAGTTTGCATGTTTAAAATCCTAGTGAATTTTCCAACCTGTGATGTACTGCAGGCAGGCGTCTGTTAGTTTATTACAAGAAGCCAAGTTGAGATGCTGAAGTTTAATCAAGTTTGACAAAATTGACAGGCCGGAGTCTGGACGGGAACAAATAGAAAAAAAAAAGAGCAAATGAGTCCGAAGAAGATTCAGTCGATAAATTAAGTTAATCCCATTCTGACATGTTTTACCTGTAATCAAGGGTGAGTTGACTAAACTTAAATGTTTTAAAGCCGGAAAGGCTCGGAGCTGTCGGAGGAGTTCATTAGTCAAGTATGGGTAACAATTTAGGACAAACTTCTGCAAAGGGCAGCCGAAGAAGAGCTCGAGAGTGCGTGGACGTAGCAACCTTTCTTTAGACATGTGGTTTAGCAGAAGCTCTACTAGTTCAGGGGTCAGGCCAGCCAGACTGCTGCTGTACTGCATGCTTGGAGCTGGGAGAAAAGGATGGGAAGAGTCACAAGTAAGTATCTCATGTGAAGGTCCTAAGTCTTTCTTCTTTTGTGGTTTCTCACCGGTCATGAGTTGGACAGTTGCACGGGTAGCAAGGGAGCAGAGGGACGGCACACTCATAGTTCTGAAGGCTCTTTTAGGTGGGGATGGTTGTCCTTGGGAGGTGTTAGGGTCCTCTTGCTGTGCAGCTCTCTGGAGTCGCTCTACAGCCGCTAGTCCTGCAGCTACTGGTGCTACTGGACCTCCAGACTCCTCAGGATCAGCAACTTCCTCCTCTGGGGCATCTCTAAGATAGACAAACCCTCATGACAGTAAGTTTAAATGTAAACTCAACGGAAGTCAAACAACATTTGTGGTCACTGAATTCTCAACGACAGAAGAGATTCTTTCTAAATGCACACCTGAGTCGATTGCCCTGCTCTGGCCAGTGGTGTCGGGGTACAAATCCTTCTCGAATCCTGTTCTCCGGAAAGAAAGGCAGCCTGGGCATCTCTGTGAAAATTTTACAAGTTACTCAAATATACTCTAATCCACAAATCTAGATCACCAATGCTAGGAAAAAAAAACCCAAAAAGAAGTACCATGATGAACATTTTTCTAATGTTTTTGTTCTTGTTTTCTAACTCTTTACAAACTTTAAATCAAAGAGCTCTTTTCTTTTTATGCGCTCATAAATAATTAGAAAACAATTGGTACCTAAGCCACATGTTATTAAATATTATTGGACGGAAAGCGTTATGCAGGGCAGTAGTTAATGAGTAAAGGTGATCTACACCACTGTACATCTCAGAAAATGTTGCATTCATGGGTTTTCTAATCCTAATCTCCTAAAAAAAAAACATTTTTTGATCAGTCAGTTTGATATTTTATTTCCAACAACAGTCATGCAAATGAAACCAAAAATAAAGAGAAAACCGGTTCAACAAGGAATACCGTTAAGCAAGTCTGGTAGTTCTTCATCTGGTTGCTCCTCACCACCTCCTCCTACACCAGGAGCCTCCAGATCACCAGGGACCAGCCTCTGTCCACGTCCTAATGTAAAACAAACTTATTCATTATAGAAATTTAAATGACTAAAGATGAATACATTAGACATTTTTATGTCCCTTAGGACAAAATATGTCAACTGCATGCACATAAAGTAGCACTTAAGTTGTTATGACATAAAAAAATCCAGAGTATGTGTTGTAACAAATCAAACTTCAAGTCCGATTGGAATTGTTCTTTGGAATGAAGCAACTCTGTAATATTGTATCATCATGACGTTACAGATGACCTTTAAGCAATAATTACTTAGTAACAAACTGTTTTAGGCATGTCTAAATGATTGTAGCCACAGCAAATTCTCTCTTCTGTTAAAGAGAAATAACATCTCCAAACTAAGTTGATACAGTTAAATTATTAAGATAAAAATATTCTTCACAATGTGCTGACAACAATCCTTCAGCAGCTTCTAACTTAGAGAGTAAAACTGATATAAATGTGAGTTATTATGCAAAATTGGAGCCAAGATGTTTAACGAACAAATTTCTACACATGTCAATGTAAAGTGAAAATTAAAATGTTTGTTTACCCCAAAAGTGAAGCGATCCGGCAAGTGCAGGAGCGGCATCAGGTATTCCAGCATAGTTCACTGCTTCCTCCCACAGGTGGTTAGGTAACATAAGCGGTGGCACAGGATTCGGCCTTTCTGGCCCTTCCTGGAAAGGTGGCTCAGGAGGCACAATGCTTACAGGTAGATCTTGTTGGACTGCTGCGGGTGATTCTGCTCGACTTGAAGAATCCTGAGGTGTTTCCGGGGGGGTCGTTTGAATGCACAGTGCTGCATTAGGAGTAAGTCCAAGAGAGTGAAGTGAGCATGCCAGATCGGCCTCCCCAAAGCGCCTTCTGGGGAAACCCTGAACGAGAGAAAATGGGCCTAGCGTGGGGTGACGTCTGGTGATGTGTTCCATAACGCTTTGTAGTGGCGCGTCAGCTGGGAAACGCTCACGCATGGACTCACCAGATGGCAGGCGAATCTGAAGAAACAAAGACATCGAATGTTAGTGTCACTGCTGTATGGCTTACCAATTCGAGTTTAGGGAAAAAAAAGGCTTTTTACATCCTCACCATGAGAATGCATTTGTTATCTACATTTGTATGAATCTTTCCCCCAAGTTTTTGTCCTTGACTAGTAGGAGAAGTGTCTGTAGCAGGATTAGTCTGGATCTTCTCCTGCTTGTTCCTTCGGTCATCTGCAATCCGTTTTAAAACCAGATCACGCTCCTTTTAATAAAAAAAGAAAAAAAAAAAAAAACACAGAAGATCAGATCATATTTGTTAAAATTACAATCTTAATGTTTGCCTTTTTGAATCCTACCACTAACCTGTTTCTTCAGTCTTTTCTCTGCTTTAACTTCCTGAGCTAATCGCTGCCTTTCTTTCTCTTCAAAGTCACTCTTGTCCTGTTTGATCCTTGACTCCAGAGGGGGAGGACTGGGTGACTTGGATGACTGGGCGCATGCTGGGAAAAACAGAAAAAAATTCATTGTTTTGAACTTGTAAAACCACCTATTTTTACAGTCTATAAATACACTTTACCTTGGCTGTCAGAGGAAGGTGAGTGAGAAGAAGAACCAAGTACTACTTTGGGAGGGTTGAAAGCAGAAAAGGCCATTTCAGAAGGTGGGGATGACTGCTTTAGCAATGTGTGTCGTGGATGTGGACCTTGTAAAAGCCTGTCAACATGCAAAAAGAAGAGATACAGATTCTTATAGAGTTTACAACTTGTGTCAAATACAGGTGGTGTGCCTGATCTGATTCCGCTCACCACTCAGCTGCTTCTGCTACTGAAAAATGACCCGCCTTCACAGCTGCCTGGATTTGTTCATCTGAGAAACCCATCTCACGAAGGGTGAGGAATAACTCCCCAATGGTCTGCAGAATAACAAAAACATGACGTAGATCAGCTGTCAAATAAATCAAACCAATGTAAGCACAAAACTTGGATTCATTTTGTCTGACTCATGATTACGTCAACTGATCAGGGTTTTTTAGTTTTGCTTTTTGATGATGATGAAATCAGAATAAAAATGCCTAATTTATAAAGGTAACATTCCGTTCTGTTGTCTTCCACTTAAACGAGACCAAATGGCAAGGGGAACAGCTTTAGATAGGAAACCTGGGCTTCTCTCACCCCGGCTGCATCCTCCAGCTCACCCGGGAGGATCCCGACATGTTCCCTGTCTAGCTGAAAGACATAGTCTCTCCAGCAGATCTGTGGTCTGCCTCTGGGTCTCCTCCCGGTGGGACATGCCTGGAAAACCTCATCAGTGAGGCGTTCGGGAGGGGTGCCTGAACCACCCTATCTGGCTCATCTGGACCTGGAGCGGCAATGGCTCTACTCCGACTTACTCATTCTATCTCTAAATGAGAGCCCAGTCACCTGCTGAGGAGGAAACACATTTAGTCAGATCAGGTGTCCTGATTTGACTTCCTTAAGATCGTTACAGTTGCACAAAGATTAAACCCAAGTAAATTTATGATGTGTTTTAATTGCATACTGTCTTTTCTGCAGATCTAAAGTAGATGAAAAGCATCAAACTAAAATAGTAAATATGATGGTACCTTAAGGAGAATAAATACCAATTTACACCTTAGCTTCTCATAAAGTAGCAACCAATACAAACAAGAAGGGGACTTCCAAATATTTCTATCTTAACTTTTCCTTTCGCTTTGTTTTATTGTTCTGATTCTTTCTTGGATCTTTTGAAAATTATACTTGACAGCATTAAATTAAAACTTTTTTTTTTGTGTGCACTATTTTACTGTCAAAACACCAGGACGACCAATCCTACCGAAAATCACAAAACAGTGGGAGATTAACACAGAAATCTGTTCTCAATTAACCTGTAATAAATGATATTAACATGTTCAAACATATTTAAATCATATTGAATACATTCAGAGATGTTTTTTAATGACGTCTGCTTTATCATAATTCATTTGTTTTGCATCACCAGCTGTTTGAACAATGTTTTAAAAGTTTTAGCAGCTTCTAACCAAACAGATTTATTCAACCAACTTAGAAAAAAGACATGGTGTTAAAATCAGCTTTAGAAATCAGAATCAAAAGTCTATTTTAAAAAGAATTGTTCAAATAAAAAAGAGAGATTTAACACCAACGTTAGCATAGCTAGCAGTTAGCTTGTGATGCTAACACAGCTAGCACGCTAACATCTCTAAGAGGATAAATTCAATAAAATATGTTCTTTAAAGCTTACCGGAGAGTCATTTGAACTCATTCTGCTGTTTTAAAGTTTCATCCGATAATCAGAGAAATATATTAAAAAGATAAACTTTGTTTACTTCCTGTTTGTGTTTAAAGATCAGCCGCTATGCTAACCTTACTACCTTTCAGATTGACAAAGAATTAAGTCAAAAGCAGCCTATAAACACAGTTTTTTTTCTTCTTCACTAAGGATCAGCGTACAAATCCCGATCAGTTCCTAAAAGATTGCCACGATTAACATCCAATCAGATAAATGAATCACGAACAACGCCTTTTTCCTGATGGTTGGAGTTGTGTTTGTAGGTTGTTGATAAAGTTTTAGGGAGAAACGATCTTATTAAAATCTATAATGATCGTGGTGTTAAGTGATAAATTCATCAAGATTAAACTATTAATATTTAGATAGTAAATTAATAACACAAATATTTAATAGATTAAAAAAAAATGTCCTGAACAAATTCTCATTCACTACCACCATGCTACCACTAGGGGTCAGCATTGTATTCCAAATTCTGGTATTTGTTACCTAAATTTTTTTAACAATATTTTTTATTAAAGTTTACATATTTGAAAAAAATGAACACAAAGACAACAAACAAAAAAAGAACACAAATATCAGATACATATTTTACAATTTACAATTAAATTTTTTAAAACAGTGTGACATTGCAATCTCTGCATAATAAATGTGAAACAGTTTAATAATGTCATAATAAAGATATCTTTCTCGATCATAAATAAATTAGAATTAACTTGATCAAATATATATAAAAGTAAAAAACAAACCATATTGAATGGTAAAATGATTTTCTAAATAAGTCTATATTTTAAAATCAAAATTAATCAAATTTCCAACTAAAGTCCAACAGTGGTCAGCCTCACTTTATGAAACCTCCAATTCAATTCAATTTTATTTGTATAGCCCAAAATCACAGAATTTCTGTCTCAAATGGCTTCTCATGAAAGATTCAGGAAAAAGAAAGAGAAACAAGAAAAGGAGGAATGTATTAACACAAATACACAGCAAGAAAAAGGACTAACAAATGTTAACTAAACAAGACTAGCACATTTCTGCCCTTAGACTCTCCTTCACGGTGTGGAAAAACTCCTACAAAAACCCATCAGTGGGGAAAAAATAAGAAACCTCGTGGGGATCCACACGAAAGAGAGATCCATCCCACAGGATGAGCATCCAATGTGTCTAAGATTATTGTTTAAATATTAGTTTATTCTACCCTACGGCTAAATATCTAAAGAAGTCAATAGATGTCCTTCATCCTGATGGAGCGGGGATGATGAAGCGCAGAGGTCTCCTCGGTCTGGCCACACTCAGGACAGGAACACAGAGTATCCATCAGGAATCTGAAATGGAGCTCTCTCCCAGAGGAGGGAGAGAGGTGAACAGTATGTGAATTGTACTGTACCAACTAGCAGTGTAAATGTTGTAAATGAACAGACAACAGAGAACAATGAATGTGATAGAAAGCAAGGGCTTAGGTAAGGGGGAAGAGGCAGGGAATTCAGACACTGGGTAGGGTAGGGGCAGGGGGTACAGACCCTGGTTAGGGTAGGGGTACAGACTTTAATACTAAATGAAAAGATATTAGAGAATAATGAATGAGATAGAAAGCCAGGTATCTGCCAAGGGTGATGTGGATACAACAAGCAGCCAAGGCAGTCTGGCAGACAATAGTAGATAGATTTAGAGGACAGAACCCCAAATTACCATACTTTCCCCAGTTTCTACTATCTAGCAGCCAACTAATAATTATATCAGCTAAATGTGTCTGTTTCTAGCTGGCCTGTTGATAAGCTTGTTCATTGTGTCTTAAAAGTGGAGATTTTTTAAGATTCACTTCTATCATCTGAACAGAAAATAATTGTCATCTAGCCAAATAATCTGGCACCCTGGTGAACTTTCTGAACAGGTAAATAACCAATGCTACTTGATCCCTAAGAGAAAACAGATGGGTGGACAGATAGGGATCACTTGGGAGTGGGTCTAATCCTCTTTACAAATAAATGTTAGGAAAACACAAGACACCCTCTCAATGTGCTGGGCTATTTAAAAAGTCAAAATATGGCTATTTTGCATATTATATATTTGTATAATTTGTGTGTGTGTATCCCTAAAATACAAAAAAAATAATTAAGGCATTTCCACCCTTGAATAATTATATTGTCTAGTCAGACATTTGAAAAGTAAAATATCTTTTAGATAAAAAATTCACTTGCTTTATATAAACTGGTTAAAACTGACTACACATCTGGTTCCTACATCTCCACCTTGATGATCATATATATTATATTTATATATATCATATATCATATTTAGATGACAGATGATTCAATCACAGAGGGAAGGAGGGGTTGAATAAGCAGAAGGAAGACGAGACACAGGTGAGACACCGGGAGAAGAAACTGGGATCAGGTGAGCTGAATTAGGGCAGAGGACTAGATTTAGGGTAAGGACACTTTCCAGGAGAGAAAGAGATCATGACAGAAAAGGATCGGTGCGGTGCTCCTTTTCAGAGGGAAGTTGTATGATGGGAACTGTGGCTGTGTACGTAGGTTTACTGTTTGAATATATCTGTTTCAATACTGTCTACTCTAATTTGACAATGTATATACTGACATAACTTAGACAGTATTTCTTATGCATTTACATATGTAAATGTAAATGCATAATTTACTATTTTTCTTTTTTTTTTTTTTATTAATTGAGGTTGTACCTTGTTGAGTACAACCTCAACAAGGTAGATAATGCATAGAGAGAATGCATAGTCTGATCCGAACATCTGTTTCCCAGTCGATAGAACTAACCAGAAAATAGCAGTGTCTGACATAACGGTCTATGTTCATTTTGTTGTTTAAATATCGGACGTTGGGGAAGAAATACTCAATCTAAGAGGTACGTAAACCTTTTTCTCAGTCTTTTTTAGCAGGACTTAGTCTTTCCTGTATCTCGGTTGTCAGTCAGCACAACAACAACCCAGGGAATCCCGTAATTTCCCTTGGAGACATTCCTACGTGTCTGTAACACTCAGAGTGAAAAAAAAACAAACAAGATCCAGCAATCTTTAGTGGCTTTTATTGTGAGTCAAACAACATAAAAAATAGCTAATAATCACAACGTCAGAAATAACAAACATGATCTATCCTGAAGCAAGTTGCGCAATCATTTAATAGTTTGTTTGTACATCTGTATTTCTCTGTGATCCTATTTTACCTCATATGGTTATCGTGATCTCCCAAAGGTGGTATTTGTGTTTAAATGGTATTTGTGTTTAAAAAATGGATGAAAGCGTACGTATTTATGTTTATTAGTATGAAAGCTTGTCATTTTATTTAGAGCCATGACCACTGTGACAGGATGTTTACTGTAACCATAGCAACTCACTCTTCTTTACTTTTTTTTGTCGCATGCTGCTGAAATTCCTCCCAAAAATACTCCACCTAGTGGATCGTATTTTCTACATTGTTTTTGAGACATTGAGAGAAAAGTTACGTTGCGTTTTAAAGCAAAATTTTTTAAATTCTACTTAAATCACACATTTTAGAAGACACCTAACCCCCGCTTCTCCCACTATTGGCGCCGTCGAAGGGCAGCCTGCTGCGGTGAAAGGAGTGCAGCACACAAATTTCCCCGGTGGGGGATGAATAGAGTAATTCATTTAATTTCAATACATTAAAGAGGAAGAAGTTTCTCTTGCATTCTGGGTAAATCCTCTGAACTAAACATGGTAAATTGGCAATTAAGGTGCAAAACTTTCAAAAGTATTCAGAACAAAAAAAAAGGCTCATTATGACAAATGTTTGCATAAAATTGCTTTTGATTAAGTAATTAAATCATTTAAATTTCTTTAGAGAATCGTTTTCAACATTTTTGCTTGGTGGTGTGACTCAAGATTTTTTTTATGGGAAAAATTTACTTTGGTAATAAAAAAGGTTGAAAAACACTGAGCTGGATAACGGAACGACGTCCTCACGCAGCAACTAAGAATTGTGAACTCGACTACGCACACACGTTTGTCCAATGACAGACAAGTGCCGAAAATTTTCACAACAAAAGCGGAAGTTGTGAAATTTACTTTTGAAATTCCAATGTTAAAACGCATTTACACCGAAAAAACCCCACTGAAACGTTCATTTCTCTGTGAGATCATTCTTATAATGTTACAAAAGCTTATTTATACAGCGAAAGAAGTTGGCTCAATTACTTTTGTTGTGAAATTTTTACCGGATGTGACTGTATCTGTGGTATATTGACAGCGACAGAGTGATAGAGAGTTTAAGCTGAAGCACCGGTAAGTAAATAAGCGATAATCGTTTTATGATGGTGATTCTGAGAATGATCAAATCCGCTACAAACATATAGTTTTCCATTTTATTAGTGTTGATTTTTTTAATTGAATGACAATTACGAACTCTTTTAATTTCTCTATATTCACTCATACAAACTGCCACACATGCAGACTACTGTTTTAATCTGTGGAGGTTTTTTTTCCCGATTTCTCAATTTGATGAATTTAATAGATCAGGAATATGTGCAAACACTTACATATTCCATTTTCTTCTAGTAAACTGATTTTCATAAAGTTTAAATGATCCATGATGCTCCTCGTGGGTGCTAGCAACGCCTCCTGAGAGATCAAGTCACGTTACAAGTTACTGTTACCCTTAATGTTGGGTGATCGTTTCTTGAATTACGAGACAAAAACTCTCACTCAAGTAGTTTGTGTGCAGGGGTGTGTTCAGCCTTTCTCATTCATCATTCATTGGCCTCTACGCAGAACAAGAGAGGCATTGATTCTTTGTGACATAGACACACAAATCTGTCACTGACCAGTCAGTTTAAAACTAAATAGTAATACATTTGTTTCTAATGTCTTCTAAATAGCTTTTGACTTTGACTCAAACTATTTGAGGGTGGATCTTAAGGTTGCAACATGTTCATGTCCTGAGGAAACCCTGAAATGTGTCATTCTTATGTTGCATAAATACAAAAGTTAGATCTGTTTAAGGACATTGTATCATCTTGTTTATAACTACTTTCTTTCCCTTAAATAGTTGAGTTATTTCAGATCTGGTGATTTATCCTTTTTAGTATCGTTCTTCTTGCTTATGTACACATGTATTATTACTGATTCTAAAAGAAGGCGGGGGTTTAAAATGCTTCCTTATATGTGCAAGGCTGATCCCAGAAGGATACTATCCTGAAGAATTTTCATTTATTTCTGCTAGGCAATGAAGACCGTAGTCCTTGTCCAGAAAAGGGTGGAAAGCCCCTTGCAGGTCAAGGACAGGGTTCTTCTCTAAGTTGAGGAGTTTCTCGGGTCTTGTTCACGAATGGGGGAAGGATGGAGCAAGAGATCGACAGACGGATCGATGTGCTCCGTCCGCAATAATTAGAATGCTGCATCGGTTGGCCGTGGGAAGAAAGAGCTGAGCTGTAAAACAAAGCTCTCAATTTACCAGTTGATCTACATTCCTACCCTCACCTGTGATCACCAGCTATGTGTGACGACCAAAAGAACTAAATCATGGCTACAAGCGGCCGAAATGAGCTTCCTCCATAGGGTGGCAGGGCTCTCGCTCAGAAATAAGAGTGCGGAGCTCAGAGTAGCTGTTACTCCTCCGGGTTAAACAAGCCAGATAAGGTGGTTCTTGCATTTGGTTGGGATGCCTCCCGAACACCTTGCTGGTGAGGTGTTTCGGTTGACGTCCCACTCAGAGGAGACCCAGAGGCAGACCCCGGACCTGATGGAAATACTTTGTCTCACAGCTGGCCGGGGAACACCTCGAGATCCTCCTGGGAGAGCAGGAAATTGCTGTTGGAATGAGAGAAGCCTGGGTTTCCCGCCTGAGGCTGTTGCCCAAGAACCGGCCCCAGATATGCGGAATCTAATGGAACACTAGGCAATAATTAATGTTATTCAACAACCAATAATTAATACCTAGCAGTTTCCATAAATTGCATTTTTATTTGTGTAAATAATCACACAATAATTAGTCCATTCAAATTTGGACTCATTGATTCATTCATAAATTCTCTTTATGAACTTTATACAACTTTTAACTTTTATATTTGGTGTGAGTAGAAAAAAAACTACAAACAGGGTTGTTTTTTTTCTTTTTTAGAAATGTCTTTTTAACTAAATGGCTATTTAACTAATGACTATGTAACTAAGTTTAATATGTGACCGTATTAAACTGAAATCATCAACAAATTGTCACAATTTACGCCCAAAGCGATCGTTTAGATTTGTAATGTTCACACATTCTATGATTGTTTTATCAGCTCTCATACCAAGGACATTGCCGATGATATTTCAAATGCCTGCGTTTGGGACTTTAAGTGCCACATTTGTGTACAACGCTGATAAATGATTGGACTTTGTGTCTGGCAGGACATAGGAAGGATGCTCGTCTGCTGACTCAGCATCATCTCAGTTTGCATACCACGTTATTTGAGGAGATATTTTACTGTGATGTAAAACAGACACAACATTAAACTTTAACTAGATTTTGAGCTGACAAAACTTAAAGATTTTGTATATTTTTCATTGTTCAATGATTTTAAGGGAGAAAAGGTGAAAATTTCATGTTTTTTTAGCTTATTATTGCCTAATTTCTAAATTTCCATCTTATCTTAGGCCTTATTTGTACTTCTTAACCTCAGTACGTGTCAAAGTTTTACACTTCTGACTTCTGCTGACAATTTTGTGTAATTATGGGAGGAAAAAAACAAGTGAAAGAATTAAAAGTGAAAATATTTGAGCAGTGTTTCCACATTCCTGTCGTAAATTGCTTGGTCATGCAGAAGTAGGGGAAAAGGAAAAAAACCTGATGATAGCAATAATTTTAAAACCAGAGTTTAGTTTCTTTGTCTGCTGTAGACGTGTTGGGAAATAACTGAATACCACAGTGTTGGTGAAATGAAAATAAGCGTTAGAGGTTGTTCTGAATGTCGTTCTAAGTTTTTTGGACATTTTGGTCTTTGTTCTACTTGTAGTTGCCTGGTTAATATTTATTTCACCTGTGCAAGAGTTAGTGTGAAGTTAATAGTTATTAGGGCATACCTATGACGGTATTTGTGAAAACATAGTTTTACTTCATGTACTGCGAGTGTAATCTAATGGATCTCCATATGAGGTTTTTAAGAAAGCCACTCCTTAAATCTATCAGCGCTCAATAGGAATTGTCTCGAGGGTTTGAGATGAAAGGTCACATCGTCTGTTAGAGATAATTAGTTTTATTCATTATTTAGTGTTTCTGATGTTTTGTGTCCTTTACGTTTTGGAACCTGTGTTCTATATCGAGGCTTGTAATTGAATTATTTCTTGCAATTTCCTTTTATCGTACAATTCGAGCTCCACAGGTTTCAAATGACAATAAACGATTACATAAAAGAACATACAGTTCTGAGCTTCACCACAATTGATTTGAGAACTTGAGATTAGATGAATTAGTACCTCAAAATCAATGTTTCGGATTCGAATTAGCAAGTAAATGGCTAAATAAACTCTTGCACCCAGAGGTAATCATCACCAATCAGTTTTCAGCAAACGCTCGTCCTGTACTTCTCTTTTTTTAAGATTGTCTTGAGGTCATACATTTTTTCATCAGATCAATAAACTGAAAATCAAAGGGTTGGCTTTATTCAAATTTGAAATTTGAGTTGTTTTGGCTTCTCAATGTTTGCTTCAAAAGTATTTATTGGACTAGATGCATAAATGGGAAAACTTTGGAGTTTTAAATATTTTTTTATAACATAACAAACTGTTGATGCATCTTTAGGGTCACAGCCTCTTTGAAATTGAAGCTCTTATAGGGTGCTTATAGAGTGAAGTGGTTCCTAGTTCTAAGACATCTGCGGGGAGGAAATTAGGTTTACCACCATCTAATTGTCACTCAAATAAACGACTTGACATATTTATGTTCTTGTTTTTGAGTGGAGTACGCATTGCCTAGTTTGGGTGTTGCCACTGTTTGTTTTTTATTTCAGTATTTTTCTGTTTTGCTACTTTATCCTCTAGGTTTTTATGACATTAAAACGTGTGCAAAGCTTAAAAATGTTTGTCTTTGAAAAGTAATCTTTTAAAGATTATGTTATTAAACCTAATCAGAAAAGTTAATTCCTCACTAAGCCTCATTTGAACAGCCAACTTAAGGGGCACAAGAAAAGAACAGTAGAAAAACACCAAATAAAGTTCAAACAGTGGGAATTTTTATCAAAAGTTATTGTGGTAAGGGGATTGCATACTGCCAGTTAAGCTGTACTTGGTGTGTTCTGGGACTTGGTGCATGGTGTTTGATTCTACAAGAACGACTGTAAAAGGACAGATTATACGACAAGTAACACAGCTTTAAGAGTTAGTCTCTTTGACAGCGTTTACATTAGAAATATTTAGTGTTGCTTCAATGTACCAATGAACGCAGTAAGTCGTGTATTACACAATTAAGTTAAGCACAATATAATTTTCAAAGTTAGTTTTAGAAAACTGCTTTGATATTTTGACTTTTTCCAATATACTGTATTTTTGTTCTGCATGATCTGCAGATGACATTGTGATCTGAAGTGAGAGGAGGGAAGAGGTGGAGGAAAAGCTGGAGAGGTAGAGGTTTGCATTAGAAAGAAGAGGAATGAAGATTAGTCAGAGTAAAACAGAGTACATGTGTGTGAATGAGAGAGCTCCAAATGGAAAAGTGAGGTTACAGGGAGAAGAGATAAAGAAGGTGGAAGATTTTAAGTATCTAGGATCAACAGTCCAGAGCAATGGAGATTGTAGAAAAGAGGTGAAGAAGCGTGTTCAGGCAGGCTGGAACGGGTGGAGGAAAGTATCAGGTGTGATGTGCGACAGAAGAGTTTCAGCTAGAATGAAAGGGAAAGTGTACAAAACCGTGGCGAGACCGGCCATGCTGTTTGGTCTAGAAACAGTAGCACTGAAGAAAAGACAGGAAGCAGAGATGGAGGTAGCAGAGATAAAGATGCTGAAGATCTCTCTGGTAGTGACCAGGATGGACAGGATTAGAAATGAGTACATCAGGGGAACAGCACATGTTAGAGGTTTTGGGGATAAAGTTCGAGAGGCAAGACTGAGATGGTTTGGGCACGATGCTGGAAGAAGGATGCTGGATTTGGAACCACCAGGAAAGAGGACTAGAGGAAGGCCAAAGTGGAGGTTCATGGACGCAGTGAAGGAAGACATGAAGATAGTTAGTGTGACCAAAGAGGATACAGCAGATAGGATTAGATGGAAGAAACTGACTTGCTGTGGCGACCCCTACAGGGAAATGCCGAAAGAAGAAGAAGAGGATGATTGACTGGTGCCCTATCAGTCGATCGCGGTTTATCAATAGCCTGCGGGCTGAAGGGAAAAAAATTATGAAAAAAAGTAAGTAATGTCAACTGAGCGACTTTGACATTTTATTTAAAAAGTATTCAGGCCTTCTAGCTACTGGAGTTGCTCAAATTTAGTGACTCCGCTAGTTTGAGTCTAGCATAAAACTAGCTGCTTTTTCTAGTTTTCTTGGAGATTTTTGGTGTCTGTGATGTGTAAACACATCATTAGGCCTAAAATCAATGAGCAGCGCCTAGTGCTGCTGCTGCCCCCTCCCCTCGCAAAGCGCTGCATGTATGCAGAAAATGTCAGCATGTGTGTTGGAGAGAGAAAAAGAGTGTGAGAAAGAGGAATTTGGCAGTGTGAGTGTATTTGAGAGACAGAGAAACTTGTCTGTGTGTGTGTTTGAGAGAGAGGAACTTATCTTTGTGACAGAGGAATTTGTCTGTGTTTGCTTGAGAGAGAATGGGTTTGTAATGTGATCTCTAATGGTTGTGTAACAACAACTGAATGCGTTGTGAGGGAAGTTTTAATGCAGGCTGGAAACTATTGCAGGGGTCTGCTATGGTAACGACGGACTGGTAGATCCGTTTTGATACTTGAAAAGTAGATTTTGGGGCAAAAAAGTTTGGGCACCCCTTATTTAGACAGATAAATAAAAACTTTTATTAGTCTCCTACAGGAGAGATTCCGGTGTCCTGCAGCATCAAATCACACAGACCGTACATACAAATAGATAAAACAACATACCATTATAAACGTTACTATCGCTTGTAAGAAAATACCCCATTGGACTCTGTTCCTTCCGGACACATCTGTTTAATCAAATTACCTGGGGGCGGAAGGAATAAACGACCTTTTAAAGTGCTCAGTCCTGCAGGACAGTGAGAAGAACCTGTTACTTCGTGCTCTCCTCTGGGTTGTGACCACGTCATGCAGAGGGTGACGGTGATTTTTCAGAATGCCCTGCATTGGAGCCCTCATCCTCCTTTCCAAAACAGCTTCCACAGAGTTGACTATAAAATTTGTTGCGTTTCAAAGTATTTGCTATTTAAGGGAAAGATAGAAAAGAGTATTTTTTGTTTCGTCTTTAGATGGATTAACAGTAGACAGTTATGATGTCGACACCAGAACTGCAACACTTTGTTAATCCATCCTCAACCAGAAGACCTGTGCTGTTTTCTCCGTGAGCATCACCACTGTCTAAAACCTCAGTTGGAACAAAGTGTAAAAGAAAGATGGGTCTAGATGGATTATGTACAGCTGTTGGATTGTGTGGTACTGTGGGCTTATAACAAGCACAGTCATGCTGAAATGCTGGACGCTGCCAAAACCTTAAGTGGAGTTAATGTGGCCACTGGGCTGTGAAGAGCAGAGAGGGGAGGTAGGAACGCACGCATGTTGAAAGACTCAGGAGGTGGCTGGGTGACTTCTAAACTGCTGAGCTATTTCAGGATAAAAACACTCGGAGGCAACAGACTGGAGGCACAACTGCTAGCAAACTGCAAGGTTAAATCCTGGTGGCGGTCCAACGGCAGTACAGGTACAAAATACATAAATAATCATCTTCTCCTTCTATTTGTAAGTTTGACTTTGTGGGAGTTCCGAGCAGCGATGGGGTGAGTTTCGCTTTTACGAGTCAAAGACACATTTTGCCGTGGGGATTTTTTTTTTCTTTTTTACGTCATACCTCAGACATAATTTCACTCATTCATGATCTCAGTTTATCCTCATGTTACCTTTATTCAGGTTTATTCCATGTTCATTGTTATGCGGTCCAGTGGAGTAGATTTCGGTTGGAATGTGAAAAAAGAGCACCTGGAAATAAGGAGAGATAACTTCAAAAACTTAAAAAAAAAAAACTAAAAATATTAGATTTTTTTTAAAAATTATTATTAAAGTGGCTTGTTTTCAATATATGTACTGAATAGTTTGAATTAAAAAAAAAACAAAATTATTTAGCTGCACCGATCTATTGAATGTAAATCATCACAACGGTGCGACTATTTGTTAGAATTTGCGGTCTTGGTGTCGTAATATCTTTTAATTTTTTCCAACATGGTTGGTCAGGGTTAAGTTAAAAAAAATGCATGTATAAATTCACACGTCTTTATATAGCATGAGCACAGTGGATAATGCTATTATCAGCATACTGTTGGGACTGTGGAAAGCTCTACTCTTTGAAGTAGGCTTCGGTTTGTTTTAGCCGTTTGTAGCCTTAACGATGTCTCTCTTCCCCGCAAGACACGCATGTGACCCTGCGTTGAGCCTACATCCCTAGGGACAAACAATTGTGTCTGACATGCACATACGCACACTTCTACCAAGGCTGGATATTTCTGTAGACCTCAAGCTCATATAAGCTCATGTGGAATGCAGCACTTGGTTATTTGGCAAATTGGAAAGCAACGTGTTTAGATCACAGGGTTGTTCTTTGTCTACTTGAAAACACTTTTAATCTGGTGGCTTTTTTATGACTTTTTTGTGGGATTGTGTAATTCATTTTGATCCTTTCATGGCACAAGTTCAGCTTTCCATTGCTCTTTTTTTTTTTAACTCACATGTTCTTAAATTGTGTGAACACATGAGAGCAAGTTTAATAAATCACAATTAAACTTAATTAGCATATTTTACTCAAGCATAATATTTAATTACCCAAAGATGTAACTACTTAGTGGTAAACGGAAGTGCACACACTGTTGCAATCTCACAACAGGGCAACAAGTTCAAAATGATTATAGAAAAACTTAACAAAACAGATATTTTCTCATCTTCTTTTGGTTTTGGACCCATCATTTTTTTTCTAGTTAAATGTCTGTGGATTGATGCTCTATAAAAAAAAAAAAAAAGCATTTTAACTCAAACTTTTTATTTTTCTTCTCTGTTCATTTATGCATCTTTGTGATCTGGTATTGTTAGTGTTGAAATTTAAAGTGAAATCTAGGATTATCTGCTGCTGACTGCCCCAAATTGAAACCGAAATGTTACTTTATCTCTGATTCCTTAGTCTCTTTGCAAGCTTTAGTTTCATTCCCATTTAAATACACTTGTCTCAAATTAAATGTTGTCAAGGTCTTTCTAATGGATTTCAGTTGTGGTGGACACAAACTCTGCATGAGTCTCTGTAAATTAGCTTTTATTTTCTTGCTTTTCGGGCTTTTTGTACAAACACAAAAATTTCCAAGTGAGAGTTAAATTTTAAAAGAGCAAATCAAGAGTGGAGTTTTAAGATTCTGCCAAAACTGTACTGAAGGTACTCTGATCGCTGGCATTGTCCTGGCATGCAGTAAATGGAGATGTTTGGCCGAAGACTCATTGAACAAAAAAAAAAAACATTGGTCTTTGGTTCCAAGGGAAATGTTTGTCCACTACAAAATGTGCCGCAAAACCAGGCATGGGCAAACTACGGCCCACGGGCCACATGTGGTCCGTTAAACGTTTTAATCCGGCCCTAAAAAAAAAAAAAAAAAAAAAAACATGTTAATTTTTTTATTTCCCCTGCAATTCTGATGTTTCCTCTCTAGATGGCGCACTGTAGATATATTGGCTTTGTTGCAAAAACAATAACACTGCTCCCATTACAATGTGTGTGTTTCCGTGATGCGCACGTCAAAATAGATTGTCAGGAGATTTCAAACCTACATTTTAAACCTAGCGCGCTAGAGCGCTTGATTTTAACGTTAGCGCGCTAGATTACGTGCGTGCTGCGGCCCTGGTGGCTTTCCATATCTAGCACGCTTGTTTACCAAAGCATGCCATCCCTCTGCTCCTGTTCCAGCTCCTTGGGCAAATGTTAGAACCCGATGAGGCCTGTGAATCAAAAAGTTTGCCCAACCCTGCGCTAAACTGTTGATCCAGAACTATTCTGTCTGGTTCTGGACCATCTGTGGCTGTTGTTCGGTCACCTAGAACACTTGTTGGCATCAAATCTGATCGGTCAATGAATTACCCATTGTCCTTCTGTCATGATGAATGTTTATTTGTACTTCTGTGAGTGGCTTTGTTCTTTCTTCCCGCTCTTGATTTACAAGTCTTTTGAGTTTAGCTTATCACTTGGTCTTTGTGGTGCAATAAGACTTCATTGTCACGCTTCTGAAGAGAGGAAACAGCAGGTGTAGATAATTTAAGAGTTTGTTGTACTTCCTAATAGAGTAAAACTGTGTAATTGTCATGTGAGGAACAGAAAAGACACTTCTTATTTTTAGCTCTGAGTACGTTTAAAAATATTTGTATGATACACACACACGAATCCTCCCACATGTTTGTTTAGTTTAGTCTTCTGAACCATTTATGCCTAATAGGGTCACGGGGGATGCATGAGTCTATCTCGGCTGATTTCAGGCAAGAGGCAGGGTACACCCCTAACTGGTCACTAGTCTGTTGCGGGGCCACACACACTCACTCCTAGAGCAATTTTGTAGCTATCAATTAACCTAACATGCATGTTTGAGGAGGGTAGGATGAAATCAGAGTAGCGTAGCTAGAGAAAACCCACGCACACACAGAGTGAACATGCAAACTCCACACAGAAAAGCCAGTGTTTCAAGCCTCATGCCCACTCCGGGACTTGAACCCCTGACCTTCTTGCTGTGATGCCACCGTGCTAGCCACTACGCCACAGTGTAACCGCACATATTTGTATAAAGTTTTATTTGTGGACATGTTTCAATAGTTTGAGTGAAAATTTGTCCAAAAAAGAAGATGAAGCACATTGAAAAGGATTTCTGAAGAAAAATACAGTTTATTTTCTTTCTACTTGAAGTGTGTCTGTGCTTCTGTAACAAGAAAATCCCATCTTTGTTTGGCATCACAATTTGGCAAAATTTCTTTGGAAACTTTTCAACATTTCTTGTTGCAATTTTTTTTTTTTTTTTTTAGTATTTTTTTTTTTCTTGTCAAAGATGGAAAAAAAAAAACTTTTATATTGATATTAAGATATTTACACAAAATCTAATCTTTTTTTAGACATAGAAGTTCTATAAATTTTAAATTAAAACTGAGATGTTTAACATCAGGATGGTTTGTAGAAAAAAAATCCGCCCCAAGTATTTAATTTTTTTAGTTGTTATTTTTTAATTTCCAAGAATTTGACGTCCCAAAACTTATGTTGAACGCTGTGTAAAAAATCATATCCTGTTCTTGCTGAAAAAACTAGATTAAATCTGTGTTTTTGTACATGGTTTTCTAGCCGGAAAGTTATTAAATGTAAGAAATGAGACCTGCACTTGTTTTCATTGCTTGTCGGGAGGATATGAAATGTAATGCTCGTCCAAAAATGTGATGGATTCTTTTTCTTATTCACATCCTTTCTATAAATTAAACAGTAAACGTCTTTGTGGGGGGAAAAAATACAACGTTGCATGTTTGAGTGTGTAAACGTTTCAATAATTTTTTTGTATTTTGATTAGAGATGGTTAAAACTTTTGTGAAAGACCATTATTGATTTCTAGGGTTAAACTTTGACTTTTGGCGTTTACCCACGTGCGTGCTTGTGTGTATGTTAGACACACATCCATCCATCAGACACCAGGCTGCAGCCTCTGACTCACTGTTGAATGGGTTGTGAAGTCACATGGCTACTTGTAAGCCGACTTGAGGAGGAAACATAATCCAAAGGAGGAAGGCTGCTGTTATCAGTCCGTGTGTGTCGGTCCAAGTGAGCGCTGGTTTTTCTGAGCACTGCACGATCAGCTAAGAAACATTGCTAACATTCATTTTGTATCTCTCCTTTCTCTCTGTTTGCTTTTTCCTGCACTCTGACCAGTCCCCTTCACAGCAGACTTCAGAATTGCCCTACAATGTCTGCGGTGGCTTCTCTGCAGTAAGCACACAAAGGTAGAGTAAAATCATCCTTTTTGTTTTCTTTGCAATCATTTTTTTTTCAACTTCATCTGAAAATGTATTTTCTTAACCGATCTTCAGTTGTTGTTTTTTTTTCTTATTCTAATACTAACATTCTGTGGTGATATTCTGTGTTAAACTTGAACCACAATGATTTAAAGTCAAATTTATTTCAGAAATGCTGAATGAACTTTTTGAGGTTTTTTTTGTCAACTTGGGACAAATATTGCATCATTTTTAGAAAAAAAAACTCTTCAGAGTTTTCTCACTTTGTGACCCAGTTTGTTTTAGAGATAAGATCTTTGCTCCTGTTAATCACTCACATGGCTTTATTTGTTATCTTAAAAAGTTGATAATAGGATTGATTATGCGGCTATTTGCTAGTATCTGGACCATTTATCTGACAAAATACGCTTTGAGGACACAAAATATCTGTAGCCATATGGGAATGTGATGCAAGAAAATTTGTTGTCCTTTCATACAAGATTCTAACTGTATTTTTGAAGAGGTTTTGTCCTCTCCTCCCTGTCATTGTAAGGCAGTGTGTATTGGTTTGAGACTAAACGGTGCAATCAGGCTTCTATTTTTACTCAAAGGAATTTTTACATGTACTTTTGTGCTTGTTTTTTGTTGATTTATTCTTAAATCATGCTGCCCGATAGAGTTTGTAAATGGTTAGTCACAGAGTCTGCGGTCAGCATTTCTTAGCCATAATGTGGACTGATGCTGTGCCCAGACAGGGCGTCTCGGCTTAACGCTCAGTCGAGATAGAAGTTCAACTCCGGCGTGTGATCTGTCTGTCATTCCGTGCCTTGTTTCTTATCAGCATGATGAAACATAAAAAAAAACGTTTGACCTTTGAATGACTTTAAAAAGAGGTTAAATTGGATTGTTTTTAAAAAAATGAGTAACCTGAATTGATTGAGAGTGTCTTTTATTTAAAAGACGTCACTGCTGCTGAATCATCCCACTTGTTCGTGGTCTGGAATATCTAATAAGTGCCTCCAGTCTTTTCATCCTTAAAGGTATATCACAAGAAAAAGGAACATTTCCTTTTGGATATTTGAGTTCGGAAGTTAGTTTTTTTCCACTAATAAAACTAAGAACTTTAATATTAAGCGTATTAAACATTGGTCATGTACAAACATCAATTGGAGGATGTGAGTCATCACCAAACAAGCTGCATTTCTCTTGGGTCAAGGACTCCTACAAATTATTTTCTAGCCTTCTTCATTTCTGTCTCTGATGCCAGAGATGAAATACACAAAAATTAATGATTGAAACCGGATCTTTAAAGAAAGAAAGTTTGGTTTATAAATTGAAGTTTTATTGGAAATTTTATGAAGTACCAATAAAAATTGTTACATTTTAATATTATCCTGCATGAACAAGAAAGCCAGTCTGTGTCTGTGAGTCTTTTGTCATTATGACTCAAAAGTTCTGGTTAAAATAGTTAGTTAAAATAATTAAAAAGAATAGTATGACTCTATGTGATGTCTACATGTCCAAATTGCTCTGAATCTTATTTTAACACGCAATACAACCAAAACCCTGGAGTTCCAAGCTATACACATCGCTTAAACAAAAAAAGAAATCCTTAACAAACAACCACAAGGGTAGAATACCTCTTTAAAAAAAAAAAATCCCAATGTCTGTGTGTGAATTTTTTTATGCATTTATCAGGATAGAGGAGGCGTTGGCTCGGGTAAAATGTCTGTTCTTGGACCAAGAGAAGCCGGTTAGATTCACACTGAGCCCATGCCTAAATGTCCCTGGAGAAGACACCTGACCTATTAGTTAATACTACTACCATTGGCACCGTGGCTGCCATGGCTGCCTGCAGTGGTGCAATGCAGCACAGAAATTTTCCCATTTAAGGTTTAATACATTACGGTTAAAAAAAAATAAACGTCTCGGCTGAATCAAAAGCTTGACCAAAGGTGTAACGTCATTTAAATGTGACGTTGATAATCAGGAGTCTCGGTGCTGCACCATCTGCTGCGTAATTGAAATGAAAACACCTGCAGTTTTGGTTTCCAAAGATAATTCTTTTTTCTCAGGTTGCCTAAACGAGCACCTGAAGTTGTACACCACTCGTGCAACTCGTAAAGTTTCCATAAAAGTGAAGAAAGAGACACTTAAAGAAATAAATGTCATCTTTCACATGACTAAACTACATAGTTTTTTTTCTCACATAGTGACATAATGTACCGAAGTGCATCCAGAAATTCCACCTTTACCCAGAGGAACGGTTTTGGGCGTTGCATTTATTAGGCACTTTAGAGCCAACATTACTTGAGCACCCCTTTTTGAGTCAAAGCTTAAGATATACAACATCGGTCAATTTTAGTTGCTGTCTTCCTGTTTTCATGCTTCCTTCCATAGAATTTTCCCCCCTAAAGTACCAGTAACATGCTTGATAGCGACTACAGTATATTCATCTTGGAAAAGTTTGCAAGGGGAAAACCCCATAAATATGTATCCATCTATGTATATTCTTAAAAACACTTGGAAAACTGCAGAGCTTCTGCATTTCTCAGAAAAGAAACGAACAACTTGTCTCCACTTCCTCTTGCACTGTCAGCTCATCCATGTTCTTGTGATCCTTTTATTTATTGCATAAGAGTTCACTGCTTTTTTTTTTTACCAATCTGATTGAATCTGGTCAGGGGCAGGAAACATTTTTTTATCCCTCATGTCCAAATGTCGCTCCCCCCACTGGCACAACATGAAAAGGTGGTTGTAGTTCATATTATTATGTTCTCTTTCTTATCCACATTGTTATCCTCATGGTATTATTACAGACATGGCCTGAGGTGGATAAGCTGGTTCCCATGGTTTTCACCCAGGATCCCAGGGTTCAGTAACTTTATCCCTGTGTAGCCGGCCCTGCCTCCTCCACGGTGGTGGGTTCTAGGTTTACTGAGAAAGTAATCTTTAAACTCACCCAGCCTAATTCAGCTCTTTAGCACTATCACTGCACAAACTGGAAAGTCTCTGTACTTGCTGTGATTTGTGGTTTGGCAGTGTTTGATTGTTTTTTTTTTCTGACTTTCTGGCCGGCCCCATCTTCGGTCAGCTCCGACATATCTCTGCTTTCACTTGAATGTAATATTACACTTTACTGTAACACCTCTATTAAATCCCTTTGTGTCAACAAGGTCGTTGATATGATTATTCTCAAGCCTTAGAGAAGCTTATCGCTCGACTGATAGCTGCTGTCAAGAGTCCAAGTTGGTACTGGTGGATCATCATTTCGGCAATTAACCCAAAAACGAAGAAATGTTGAACAGCACTACTTGTCCAAAAGAAAGCTTTAATATTTCTAATGAGGAAGAAATAGTTGTGAGGGTGGTGTAAGGTGTCGATGGTCTGAGCTCCTGCTTATCAGAGGGTCCTCTGCACAGTAGCACTCCTATCTCTAACTTATCAGATTGTATGGTTAATGACCTAACAAGCATAAAAGAAGAGTTGAAAAGCTTGAAACCAAGCATTACTTCAATAAGACATTTGTTATAGCTACTTGCACAGTTTTTGCAGATATTGATTTTGACCACATTATACTGACTGTATATTTCAATTATCTGCTTCTTTAGTTGGATTCATTCCATTAAACTTTAGGAACTTACTGAATACATAAACCCAGAATTTATTTTATATCCAAGCTTTGTCGCTTTTTAACTCCATGAATGGCACTGTACACGCACACATTCTCGTTAGTGCTCCACATTTAGTCTTGAATCACATGAACGAACTCAGGTGTTTTGATACAAACTGCATTTGCACCAGTGCATGTTCAAAACTTGTTGAACGTGCATACAGACAAAACATGCTCCAAAGACAAACGGCATTAAAACATAAACACTTCTCTTACAGTCTTCATTGAAGATTTTTGATTGGTTGAAAATGGAAGAATGCAAGTCATGAGCTTATTCACATCTAAAAAACATTGATATTAGGAAGTATTTAGAATAGATGAAATGAACGTTTGAACACATTCCATTTCTCAAACATCTGACCTCATCCAGTAAACAGTAGCCTATTCACTATTAACAATATAGTTTGAAATGTTCTTGTTGATGCAAACTAATTGCCTAATTTCTTTCTAATTCCAGGTTATGCTGCCCAAAAGCTGTCTGAGTCCTAGCGAGAAAGAGAAGGGCTAAAGCCACACCAATTCAAAGCAATTTTCGAGCACCTGTCCAGGAGCCATGAGTAACCCCAACGCACCCGATCAGACCACCAAAGATGGGAGGACGGTTGTTCCCATTGTAAGTTCACATAACCATTTGTAAAGAAGAAGTTAGGTCACATTGTGTTCCAAGCAGTCTTACAATGAAACAGATACAGTTTCTTAGTATTTATGCACACAAAATGCTGCCTGAGCATTTCTCAGTTAATTATTATCAATGATGATCTTATGTAATGATAAAAATATTTTGTGGGTTTCAATTTTTCTAATTGAATGTGAAAAATTTGCAACGCAAATAACTATTAGGTTTCTACAAAATACCAACGTTAGCAGTGAAAAATAAAACTCCTAAACCTCATTTTATAGAAGTACTTGTTTGCACCTTTTTCTCAGCGTTTTTCCAGCAGATCAATAATTAGATAAATTGGCAATCATTAGCTTGGGGTACACTGTTCTTGTTAATTGGCACGAGTCTGCAGTCTATAATGCTAACTTGAGATAATCTATGCTGTAAACATTAAAGGAGGTCAACATCATCAGGCTTAACTTTTTCTTCTTAAATAATTTCTTTTTATCCCACTACTTGAAGAGTTCTCGTCGTCTTCCTTTTATCCCTGCCAGGTTGCACCCTGTGGGTGACGTATGGTCACCCACAGCTGGTGACCATAAGTGAGTATGGCAAAGTAGATCGCCTGGTAAACTGAGAACTTTGCTTTTCGGCCTAACTCTTTCTTACCACAATGGATCAATGCAGCGTCCTGATTAGTGCGAACGCCGCACCGATCAGTCTGTCGATCTCCCGTTTTATCCTTCCCCCACTCGTGAACAAGACCCTGAGATACTTGAACTCTTTGTTTTCCGTATGTTCGTTTGTCGTATCTATATAAATAAGTCCAGTAAGTTTATTTTCTATCAACATATTCCAAATGCGGTATAAGATGAATAAGAGAGTAAAGACAGACATAACTGTTGTCCTTCAATTTTATTTGAACCTATTAGTGATTTGTTTTAAGGTTTTCATTTTTGCTGTATTTTTACAGCAAGTGTCGTCATCTCAGTGGAAAACTAAAACATGTTTTATGTCCGGTCATCTTTAGTTTTCCACAGCTCTATGGAGCTTGTTTTTGCAGAGAGTGGTTGTTGTTAATCATCCGACCACCTCGAGCATCTCTAACACATCTCTCCCAGACCTCGGGATTCACTGTGAAACCACAATATTCGAGGGATCTGACAAAATATTTACACAGCAATTTGGCAAGGGAAAGAAATCAAACTTTACGCCCAATTTTAATTTTTATTTTAGTTCTGATTTAAAAAAAAAAACCTGTTTCTAGCAGTACCTGTAGATAAAATAAGCATTTAAACCCCTTCGTCGTTTTGCAAGTTCTATCGGATAAAAATTTAGATGCTTTTAACAGAAAAAATTTTTAAAAATATTCCCGATGTTTTATTTATGTATTTTATTTCTGAATTACTGAGTTAAATAAGTATTTAATCCCTCAGTGTTTGGTACAGAAGTCTTTGCTAACAATTAGAGGTCAATCAGCTCGTCTAGGTCATTCAATCTTGTCGTGCATGTCAAAAAAAGCTACAAAACTGTTTCAGTTCACTTTCTTTTGCATCAGGCTGGTTTCCCGTTTTTTTTTTTACTTGAATGTGTGTGTATTGGATTGAATTGTTGATTTTACTGCTGTATGTGTACAGATCCAGTCACATCTAATTCCTGCCAAAATTCAGTAGTTCTGGCTCAAAAGAAGAGGAAAAAATCTCAGAATAGTTCAACTATGCAGAAAGTTCTTCTACTAAAACTCACCTCTTGCTTGAAAACTTTGCAAAAACCCTCTAGTTCTTCTTTTTTTTTTTTTCTTTTTTTTTTTACATAAATGTTGCACACAGTAAAATGAAATAGTCTCATACTGAGATTTGATTCTATGTCTAGTTTGAAGTGATAAATGTGAACAGTAAAGCCCTGGTGTATCCAGCCAGTGGCTAAAGAAACCAACATTCCTTTTCTCAAGAGCTTCTCAATAAATCTCTCTCATGTTAGAGATGAATCAGAAGTAAATAAACCGGCTTTAAGAAAAAAATCCACTTCTCATAGTTTCATATTGGCAGATTTCTTCAGTTTGCAGTGGATATGGAATCTCGCTGTAACTTATTCACTTGCATTCCAGGAATCATGAAAGTTCTAAGTTCTTCATTTATTTTAGAAATGGTAAAAGTTTCCATGTTTCTTTGAAATGAGGGTATATTTGTCATACCTCACCAACATGTAGGTTTGTGGAAATTGTAAACACAAAATATAATTTTTTTCTCTTGATGAATCAGAGAGGCCGCCTGTCTCCAGGAGAAGTCGGTCTTGTCCGATAGTTCTTGTCTTTTCTTTAAACAGTGTTTATATAGTCCCAATATTATTCTGTTGTCTTTGCACCAGGATCTGTGAAGAAAACACCAACTTTCCCTTAGCTTTGCATTTTTTGTCAGCATTCTGCAAGCTTGCTTCCTCTCAGATGTTGCACAACTGTGTGACTTTGGTGACAATTCCCAAAGCCACCTGTATAAAAACTGTAGAAGTTTCTTACCAGATGTCAAACGCTGTGTAAAAAGTACTTAGTTATGAAAATCCCAAACAAAACCTCAAACTCCTTAGCAAAAAATAACAATGACTAGCGAGACATATTTTACTTCTGGTCATATTTTTCTCACAAGGGCAGTACAGTAGTGCAGTGGTTAGCACAGTGGCCTCACAAAAAAGAAGGTCAGGTTTTGAGTCGTGGTTGGGACGAGGCCTGGAACACGAGATTTTTGTGTAGAGTTTGCATGTTCTCCCAGTGTATGAGTGGGTTTTCTCCAGGTACGCCAGTTTCGTTCCACCCTCCGAAAACAGGCATGTAGGTTGATTGCCCACCACAAAATTGCCCTTAGGAATGTGTGTGTGTGTTTGTGTGTGAATGGTTGTGTGTGTGTGGCCCTGCCACAGACTGGCGACCTGTTCTCTCTCCTGCTCTCATCTGGAATCGTCCGGATATACTCCAGCACCCCCCGCAACCTTGATAAGGATAAGCAGTTCAGAAGATAAAATGGGAAAAAAATGAAAATTTCTTCTCTCATGAAAGTTTATTATGAACAACAAAAGGCACCGCTCCGTCCCGTCGTCTTCTGCTCATCCGGGGGTGGGTAACGGGGGCAACAGCCTTAGACGGAAGCCCAGGCTTCTCTCACCCCGGCCACATCCTCCAGCTCACTCGGAAGGAGCCTGAGTCGTTCCCCGGCCAGCTGTGAGACATAGTCTTTCCAGCAGGTCAGGGGTCTGCCTCTCGGTCTCCTACCGATGGGACGTGCCCGAAACATCTCACTAGCAAGGCGCTCGGGGGCATCCTGACCAGATGCTCGAACCACCCAATCTGGCTCCTCTCGACCTGGAGGAGGAGCGGCTTGACACCGAGCTCCTCCCTGATGGCAGAGCTCCTCACCCGATCTCTGAGTGAGAGCCCAGCCACCCAGCAGAGGAAGCTCATTTCAGCCGCTTGTATCCGTGATCTCATTCTTTCGGTCACCACCCACAGCTGGTGACCATAGGTGAGGATGGGAACGTAGATCGACTTGTAAATCGAGAGCTTTGCTTTTCGGCTCTGCTCTCTCTTTTCCATGACAGAACGATGCAGCGTCTTAGATATTGGTCGCTCCGCACCGATCCGCCTTTCGATCACCCTCTTCATCCTTCCCCCACTCGTGAACAAGACCCCGAGATACTTAAACTCCACCACTTAGGGCAGGTTCCTGTCCCTGACCTGCATGGGGCATTCCACCCTTTTCCGGGTGAGGACCATGGTCTCGGATATGGAGGCGCTTATTCCCATCCCGGCCGCTTCACACTCGGCAGCAAATCGATCCAGTGAGAGCTGGCGATCACGGTCCGATGAAGCCAACAGAACCACATCATCCGCAAAAAGCAGAGAAACCAAACCAGATCCCTCGAACAACTTTTTTTTAAATTAAAATATGCAATCCCAGATGTTTGATAAACTCCAGCTTACAGTATAATCTTGATAAATAAGTTTTATTCACTGAAAAGATGTGAAATGTTTCTGTTGGTTTTAATTAACACCCATGATTGGGGAGATTTCAAAGCATTTAAAAATGCACACAACCCCCACACCACGCCTTCTTCAAAAAGATCAAACCACACTCTATCTTTTCTTAACTCCACCCGGGAAGAATCATTTTTCCAAAAGTTGTCATCAAACACAATTAGACCAAGTCAAATGTAGCTAAAGATATCTTGGAGGGTGTTTTTCGGTCACAAACTGGAATGTCATCTGTGAAGCATATGGTGATTAGATCAACACCATGACTGACTGTGTGATGGTTCATTGTTCCACCATGAACCATCAGAAGCTTCTTCACTTAAAAACAAGACTTTGATCTCTCGGGACATTGTAAATAAATATGTAATTGATACAAAATTAATCTGAAACAACTATTAAGACCACAAGAGTTTTAGTAATTATTTAGTTTTTATTCACAGCATTTTCTATGGCTTTGAACATGCAACCTGCTTCATAAATAACTACAAAAAACTGATACGATTATGTGTGAACAAAAATCTCATTTGTTGACTTGAGGCTGAATATAAATTGATGAATACTTTTTACATATCGGTAAGGAGTTCTTGTAGAAAGAAAAAACTGGCTCTGTGCCACTGGAGCTGGTTGCCAAGACTGATAAAAGTAGCACAACCTTTCAAATAATTCCTCCTGTCTTTTTTTTTTTAAGT
The DNA here is from genome assembly GCA_902685375.1 of Neostethus bicornis. NCBI lineage: Eukaryota > Metazoa > Chordata > Actinopteri > Atheriniformes > Phallostethidae > Neostethus > Neostethus bicornis. The sequence goes on along the minus strand of LR738553.1, from coordinate 14,629,268 downwards.
GAAGAAAATATAACAAAAAAAACGTAAAATTATATATGAGAGCACATAAAAATTTAAGCATGTAATTTACATGCATAAAAAAATCATGTCCATTCTGACAGCCATCCCTCATTAACATGGCTTGCTTCTATACCAGAATTTCTGAGACTATCTTAAAAATCATAACAACAAAATGTTCAAAGCTTGTTTTTAAAACTCTACCTCGCGAATGTTCAATTAACATGACCGCTCTGAGAATTCTGCTTCTTATTGTATGCATGCGAGCTTTAAAAACTACAAGTATAGCAAAAGTTGAGTTGTTCTCACCCACAAATGTATCAAAATCACTTGAAGACTAGATGTCCCATAATGGAATTTGGTTTTGATTAGATTAAGTTCTAAAATGTTTAGTTTGTAGCTTTTTTCCCCATAGTACAGATTTTTTTTTTACTATCTACTGTGTGAATATTTTTCCTTTTTACAAACATTGTTGAACTAGATCTTTTTTTTTAGTTTGAAAAACCTTGTTTCTGTTGTGAACCAGGATAAATAACTGCCCCACTTGCCAGCACGTGGGTAGTTATGACCAAGTAACACTCAACAAATAGAAATGTTTGCTCTTTAACTGTGTGTTAGTAGGCTTTGGCTGCCATTCTACTTCCAGTTTCGTTAAGTTAATTATTACCTCCTCCACAATGTGTGCTTTATGTGCACGTTGGATCAGGGGGAGTTCATATGAACGTGCTTGGATTTGTGCATGTTTAAAAAAAATGTCTTCTTCCTCCTTTGAGGATCTACCCTGGTCATGTGATAAGGGCAAACCGAAATGATAAAGAGACTGTCGTCCATAAACCTGCCTTGGGTTTGTTGCTTTTATGTTCTAATAGTAGGAAAAATAAATACAGTCAATAACATATCAAATTTCTTACTCTCACTGACACATCTGTATGTATTCCGATGGACTTTTTGTACACATTTAAGGTAAGTATTTTTACTTTGGACTGAAGATTTAAGCTCTCAAGAGTCAGAAATGTGGCTGTACATGGTTTTTAACAGGAAGTCTGGTATTTAGACTTGTAGCCTAGCGCTTATCGTTTCTAGATTATAATTATTATTCATTTTAAGACGCGAAAATGCAAGCTTTGATCAGAATACTTGAGATTTTCTAGTAAACCTATCAGCGTACTCTGCCACTGGTTAATGTTTACCTGTTCTTGTGCTTTCAAGGTGCACTTTTACTTTGCTCAGAAATTCATCATTTATTGTCCCGTGAGTGTTAGTGAAAGGTGACTAACTACTTGTTATTTTAATTTGTCACTAGTCACTGTTTCTTCATCTAACGTCAGCAAGTGGATTTCTTCAGAAGAGTGTTGTAAATTTGTGAAAGGTTTGGCCAGCGGAGATGAGCGAAAACAGATTGTGTTGAGTTGTTAGGTTCGCGTCCCCCGCCCCCTTCGGTTCTTGCTCTGATAACAAAATCAAGGTTTGTTTTAGGATTAAACATATGTTGCATCTGCGTGAACAAGAGTTTCTGTCTTTTCACATCTTATAATTCGAATTGTTTCACAATTTTTGAAAATAAATTAAACGACACTCGTGTCCCTATAATGAATTTTCAGGAAGCTCAATGAAAAAACACAGAAAATAAATTATTTTACTCTGAAAAGAAATTGAAACTAAAGCAAATCGAAATTGTACCGATGTTCTGCCAGATCTTCATGCCCTACCAGAAAATCATTCCCTTGATAGTGCACATGGGGAATAATTTTCTGGCAGGGTAAGAAGATCGGGCAGACCACTAGTTTTGTTTAGTAACTATGGTTTTATTTATGTAACTTTTATTTAACTCAGTTATATGATTGAGGTATTATGCCACACATGCACTCTAATGATGATGTCGTCATCCATGTACGCAAATCTGAACTTTGACACTCCAGTGCTGCATGTCTCTCTAACTGTGAACAAGCTTATCACTCTCAGATGATTAGTATCACTGCTCTGATTCACACCACCTCCCAACTATAATTTGATATGAACTCTGACGGGTGTGTAACAGCTGCTGTCAAACTCTGTGTAACTGGCACACCTTAACTTAAATAAACTTCTATGTGAAAAATTGTGATGTCACATTAGTTGAGGTTTCTAACGGTAAATATTTTTCTTTTTTTTTTTAATTAATAGCAAAATAGGAAGTTTGTTAAAATCGGTGTTTCATAGTAACTGTATAAACACAACTTGTGCAATTAGGGGAATATTGACCAAGTTCTGTGTGAGAAACCGTGGAGTTCCTTGCAGAGTCATGTTAAAATATGCAGGAATGCAATGACACAGCAACCGTACCGTATGACATGATCATAACAGCATCTGGAGCCAATGCCCTCTTCCCCCTCAACATGCTGACCGAGCTGGATTCGATACCAACTCGGTATACAGATAAACCTTTGCCGGGTGTCTCCTTTAGCATACAACACAATCCCAGGACATGCACAACACGTTTTAAAGACTCACTGTGTTGCTCATAAATTACTACTTTGAAATATAGAGGAGTCTGAATGTATAAATGGCGTAGATCAACATCAATTTATGCATAAAGAGAAAACACTTTGAAGTCAGAATTAAGTTTTTATAAAATACTTTTACTGTCACAAAAAACATGTTGTTTTTCTAATTGCACAGAAAAACATGTTTTTTATGTTGCATGTCATTTTTGAGACACTTAACTTTGATCAATAGTAAAATAACATGTCAATAATCAGTTTGTGGTACATTGTGAATTGGCACCAAGTCTACAATGCTAAGCTAGATCAGTGGTTCCCGCGGGCGCCACGCCTGCGAAGCATGTGCCAAGAAAGCGCGACTCCTAACTACAATAGACATAATTGTTAAACACATTTTAAAATTATGGCTCACATTGTGCCAATTTTAAAGTGACGTGAAGTTAAATTTAAAAATGAAGTAAAATAACTTTAAAATTGATGTAATATTCGATTGAAACTCGCTTCTTTCTCAGTCAAAAGACCGTTTCCGTGAAGTCGCCCCGCCCCTTTCCTGACTTTGACCAAAGAAAATGATGAGAAGCCAGCTTGTTTGTGTTTTTGACCCAAAATTATGGCAGTAAAGCAAAAACAAACAAAAAAAAAAAAATAAGGATTTTTTTTCCCCCTTTATGTCCTTTGAGAAATGGTCGTGCCTCATTTGTGGAGCGACTGTTTCAAAACCCGCCACGGAAACTTTGATGCCAACTAGACCCCCGGCAGCACATTACGGACAGAAAAATCACAGGGATTAAATGTAGTGTTAGATAAACAGTGGACTTTTTTCTCAAACCAAACTCCGCCCTCATAACGCAATCTGGGTCTTAACGAGCTACCTAGCGCTTCAGCGATAATGTAAACTATTGTTTTGGGGTTTTATGTTACAGTAGTGGCATCATCTGATGAATTAATATACCGGTGGAGGAATTAAACATATGATATTAAATTCTGAACTACTACTGCCTCACTCATTAACAGGCATTTTTTGTGAAAGTAACCAGCCTTGATCGCGTGATGACTCCTGTCGTAAGGATCATAAACAACATCCGTTCCCACGCAAAGCAGCACAGAATGTTTAAGATGCTACTGGATAAAATTTTCGGTGAATATGGCGACTTGCTATATTACACATATAAAATTGTAGCAAACAGGTCATGTGCCCTTCATGTGACTCCATGTTCATAAAGTAAGCCTAGGCTTCAAAAAGTTTGGTGACCCATGCTCTAGATGAACTTAAAATAACTTTTAGCGTCACAAATTCTAATTTGGTGTCAAATTGAGTAATTTTTTTTATAACAATTAGAAGGCGATTTAGATCTACAAAAACAGCTACAGCGATTCTTGGTCAGTTGCCGGTTTTCTCAGGATTATTATTTGTCCTAATTTTTAAAGCTCATAACATTGACTTAAATTTGGAAGAAAAATGTGTGTAACAGTTAATCATCTCTGTTTTTACACAACTCCCTGGGCTTGTTTTTATATTGTGTAATGGTTATTAAACGATCCAACCACCTCGGGCATCCATAACACATCTTCCCCAGATCTTGGTATCCACTGTGAAACCACAGTATCCAATGGCTTTGATGGAATACTTGCACAGCGAAAGACAAGTGAAAGAAATCCAACATTAAACCCAAGAGTTCTTGAGTTCTGATTGTTGGTCATACAGAGTATTGAGTTTAAGTTACCTTTTTATCAGACTTTCTGCTTTTCTCACCTTTGTGTGGCATGTGAGGACAGGTCACAGTAAAATACTCACACCGGCCGTGGAAATCCCTTTTTTCATGCCGGCTTGCACAAACACATAAACGCTGAAAGGAGAAATTTGACCTGTGTAAACGAACACAGTCGAACACAGATGAACACAGATGAGGTATGTCTGCATTTAGCTAAACACATCAAAATTTGTTTGGAAAAAAAAATATTAAAGTGATTTTTAGAAGACATTATAATATTTGTGAAATTCTTCATGGACGGGAAGAAAATCCAAGATTTTTTTGTAACTCTATCCAACAACAGAATGTGTTAAATATCTATTTGACATATTAAGAGTTGGGAAAAAAAGCTGAAAAAAAGAAATTGTTGTTTTGTTTGTTGTTAGACAAATGTTTTTTGTTTTTTTTCTTTTCGAGCAGTGAAAACGTTAGAAAAGATTTAAAAATATCAAAAGAGAGCAACCTTTTGAGGCACGGAAAACAGTAATTCTGAGCACTAGATGTTTTCTGACCTCTTGAGTTTTGCCCCAGGATTGTTCGCTGGAGGACTTGTGCGTACCTGCTCAGTGGCCATGACAACATTCACCTCTGACACAAAGCTGTCAGCCAAAGTAGATCCATCACTATCACAATATCCCACCAGCAGGACGACGCACCCCAGGATGCCGCTTAAAAACAGATCTTTTATCGCTCATGTGATCTAAGTCACAACACAACATGGAAAAAAAGTGTAACTGATCAATCCACATGGCTTTTGTTTCCAGATTAAATCTCTTATGTGGGAGTTCATACATGTGAGCTGTGGTCATATGATTTCTGTTTTGTGGTGGTTTTACAGAATCAGGGCACCATCTAGGGGTGAAGGCACATACAGAAGTTAAATGAATCTAATGCATACATGAAAATCTTCTTGTCTTTGTTTTTTTTCAGTTGGAACCAACAAATTCCCCCCCTGTAGCTGGAGTGTCCCGTGTGGAAGAGGAAGATGATGCGGATCTGAATAAAGCTTTAGATGTCCAGCGTTTCCAGCCCATCCTCCAACCTTCTGGCACTGTACCCGATGAGCAGCATCACCACTATCATGAAGAGGACATTGAATGTAAGCAAATGATGGTCCCACTTTTATTCTAAACTCCGCCAGCAGACAAAATTATTTAAATGGACTTACTCATATGCTCTGTTAATATAGACCACCGTCATGCGTCTCGTCATATCCACCGGCCCCTTTCCAAAATACCCAATGACAGCCGCAAAAAGAAGGGCGGCAAGAAACGGAAAAAGGACAAAGATAAAACCACCCAAAGTCCTACTTACGAAACTGTTGAAGAGGGAGAGGATGAAGAGGAGGACGAGGAGCAGTCACCTGTTCCTCCAGAGACAGTAAAAGGCAGTGATGTCGAGGTAACTAAACTCTAAATTTAAAAAAAGATTTTACTCAGATTCAAATACTATCAATTTGGTTACGTTTCATCCAAAAAGTGGTTGATAAAATATTTATTCTTTGTTTACTTTAGATTTAACAAAGATAAATGGCAAGAATTTTACCATCAAATCAGAATTGAATAATTTTAGCCTCCGCTCAGTTTCATTTTACCTGAGTAATTACACTAGGGATTCCAGGCATTAGTTTACAATTGCAGCGATTGAAAAATGTCCCACTCGATCAGCGAACAGAGATGACACCGTGACATGAACACAGGCATCTGTCCAGGACATGCTTACAGTTCAGCAGCTGAAAAAAAGGTTAATCAAGCAGTACAATCCATGTGGACAATGGTTTCCAATATTGAGAATCAAAAGACAGAATTTGGAAAGTTTTCAGGGGAAAAAGATGGTTGCCCTGCAGGAAAAGTTTATTTTTAAACACTTTTTTCCGGTCTACGATGGTGTGCATTCAGTCTCGTCCCACCAGCAGGACGACGCACCCAAAATAAAAAAATTTCTGCCTACAGTGGAGCAAGCAAGGCATACCGCTTCTTCACCTCTTTTCCACACTCTCCGTTGCTCTGGACTGTTTATCCTAAGTACTTAAAATCTCCCACCTTCTTTATCTCTTCTCTCTGTAACCTCACTTTTCCATTTGGATCCCTCTCATTCACACACATGTACTCTGTCTTACTCTGACTAATCTTCATTCCTCTTCTTTCTAGTGCAAACCTCCACCTCTCCAGCTGTTCCTTCACCTCTTCACTCCTCTCACTACAGATTACATTGTCATTTGCAAACATCATTGTTCATGGAGATTCCTGTCTAACCTCGTCTGTCAGCCTGTCCATCACCATAGCAAACAACAAAGGACTCAGAGCAGATCCTTGGTGCAGTCCCACCGCCACACTGAACTCCTCTGGCTCACCTATAGCACACCTCACCACTGTCTTACAGTCCTCATACATGTCCTTCACCGCTCTAACATACTTTACAGTACCATAGTTCTTCTCTGGGTACCCTGTCATACGCTTTCTCTAGATCTACAAAGACACAGTGCAGCTCTCTCTGACGTTCCCTGTACTTCTCTATTAGCATCCTCAAGGCAAATTCCACAATTAAAAAAACGTCTGTCAGAAACATTGTCATTGCTTAGTAGGCTTTTTCAATCTGATAAGCTGGCTATTGTTTAGCCAGAAAAATGTACCAATATTTCTTTTTGAAAATCATTTGATAACACCATTACTATCTGATATTGATCGCATGTATATTAATTATTTTATTTAGTATATTTTAACTTTTTTTTTAAAACATTTGCCTACTTTTTTTAAGACCAACTAAATCCTAATTCAATTATATATTTATGCCACATTAATAAGTTTGATTTGAGCCATCTCAAAATTTCTTTAATAATTAGAATTTGCGTAACATACATGTCACAGAATAGTATCACTGTAGTTAGGGTGAGTGCGCTACAGTAAAGGAAAAAAAAAAGACAGCCATTCATGCTGCTCATGTTCCCGACATGATCCCTCACTACCATATTTTCCTCCATGAATTTTTCAGCATCGCATTTATCATTTATTTGGTGGTTTCATGTTTGGTTGCCGTTATGATTGCAAACCATGCTGAAAGATGATGCTGTCAAAAAAAATGTAAAAAATCCAGTTTCGTTTTGGTTAGATCAATTTTTTTTTAGAACGTGTCATTGTTTTGTAGTGATGTTTAAAGTAGTTATATAATAGTATCACTACTATCTCAAAACTCCAGTTTGGGCTCAAAGGTTTTATTTCAAAATAGCGGCTTTTAATTTTTTTAAACGCAACTTTTAGAGGAACATGTATTTACTGGTTATCTCTACCAGAAAATCTCAACGTGTGTAAATAGTATGTATAAGGACCATGTATCTCACTAAAAAGAGTATGTGGTCGTATATTTTATTTCATTTAAAATATCTTAAAATTGAAATATACCCTCATACATTATGTAAAGATGTAATTTTATTCAGTATAATTAGATCATTTTTTTAGACTTTTTTGCAAGGCTTTTTTTTTGTTCTTAGTTCCCTTTTTCTAAAATTTTCAAGTCTTCACATATTTCCTTTCACTTTTAAATGAGGCTCTTGCATTTTGTTTTTCATTTGCAGTTCTTCGTGTCTGAAGAAGATCGAGTGGCTAAACTCACCACAGAGAGCCCACGCTCGTCGCGAGAGCTGAACATCGTCCCGCGGTCTGCCAAAAAAGCAAATGCTCAAGAGGGAACTTCCACAGAGTGAGGGCGAATGAATTATTTGACCAGCAGAAAAGCAGAAAAGGATATCAAATGTTTTTTTGGTTGCTAATGAGCCTCTTCGACTGCGATGATTATATAGCGCACATATTTGTTTCTAATTTAGCAAAAACACTTAAGGAGAGGCTTGTTTGAGCTATGAGGCGTACACTGTACGTTACTATGTTCCAGGCATCCAGTGGGCCTGCTGGGCTTGATCTGGTGAACTTGAGTAATCCTCTCTCCCCACAGAGCCATACATCACTTGTCGCTATAGACACCACCACACACCTCAGCAGCCTCAAGCTCCTCCTCATGGCATTTATTCTTCCACTTGATGAGCTTTTAATCGGAGCTGGGCAGAGTTTGCAGCTTGTTTGTAGTTTATTCCAGAGCAGCTTATTACAGAAAATTTGTTTTCACGACATATTTAAATAAATCTTGAGTTAGGGTGTTTGCCAAGACTATTAAAATACTGTAGAAAATTGAATTTGTGACGGTAAGTCGTTTGTCATTAACTTTCCATAGATGTATTGTAAGGCTAGCTGTAGAAAAAACATAATTTTGGAATGCAAAAAAGACCTATATTTGAGCCTAATTTTTCAGTCATTTATTGGCTTCTGTTATATGTCCTTATTCAATCTTCTTGCTTTTTAAAACCCAGCCCACCTGACGTTGGCAGTACTGCAGCTGCACCCCAGCACCCATCAGTGGCCCGGGTCTCTTCCACCGGCCGCAGCTACGATTTGCAGGACCGCAGACGCACGGGCAACATGACTGGCACCGAGCAGGCGAAGTACCAGCGCATCCCCACAGATGAATTAGAAGCCCAGACGCTGGTTTCGGCAGATTTGGAGTGCATCAAGAGTGAGTAGTGGAACATCAATGCGTAAAAACAAATATCTTAGAGTGTGGGCACTTTTTTAATGTGCGGGGTGAATTTGACGGTATTTTTTTGCAATAGATTGTCTATTTATTGCGAGTATTTGCAGAAAAAGTATGGGCACATTTAATACAAATGGTCTATAGAAAGTTTTACTACCTGATCGGCAAATTTGACCTTGTTACACATTTTTGTTGATAGTAAGAATGTCATGCTTCACTTTCAATTTTCTTTGCTGTACAATCATAACCTCTGTTGCTGACAATTCATATTCGTAACCAACCGGTTACGAACTTGGAGAAGAATTCTAAAGCCATAATGGTTTATTTTAAACTTCATACAACCCAGTTTTTCCTACATTACTGTCAAAACAAAAATTGGTTAAGTACCCTTTTGTGGTAAATACTTTGAAGCATAGATAATTTGGCCAAACAAAGTTTATAATTGCATCCTCAACCCTTAGTGAAGAGTTTTCTTGGGTTTTCGCGGTTTCATCACTCTTAAATTTTTCTGTTGATTCATTGTAGTTTTGATTTTTTTTTGCAAAGAAAAAAACAGGATCTTGCTCGCAGGGAGTAACAGCAGTTTTGTTAAAATTGTTGAATGAATAACATACTTTTACAAGATTTGGACTAACAACACGAGAAAAAAATTGCCCACATTTACAAAAAAAGCTTACAAGTTTACAGAAAAAGCTAAATAGTTTGAAAGCTAAGTTTTGGAAATTGATCAATTGGATAAAGAATTGCTTTGTGGTATTCTCATCTCATTTTATCTACTGGTAGGGGTAAAAAAAGGGATCTGACAGCAACTATTCATCGATCCAAGTGAAAATATACAGTAGGGGGTGTGATTATAAGGTCTGGTACACCCCGCCGCCAAAAATCAAAGTTTGCTGAGAACACAAGATTTCTTTTGCAAAGTTAATAATTAAGATTCAGAATATTACAATGTCACGTTTAACACTCTAACATTCTTTATTTGATTTTGACATTATCTGTACAAATACAGGCAATCTTTTTGGTTTGCAATACCAGTACCAGCCCCTCAATTGTGCCCGGCCAACCAATGATCAAAGAGACACACTTGATTAACACGAGTGATGTTTCTCCAAAATCCCTCTTCTGTTCCAGTCTTTTGGGGTTGGTGAGGATTTGTTAGTCTTAATAAGCACATGGTTCACATCGGCAGCTTGCATGTACCTTCACTCACACTCACACACTCTACCACACTGTTTACTGTCCGCTATGGTCCCTACTTCCAACCAATAATATAGCTTACCAACATGGGTTTGTGTTCTACATCATTTGCTATAGAAGGTTTTTTGTGTGTGCCAGCTTTAGCTCAGGTTTAAACTCTTGTTTGCACTTCTTTTTAGGGTTTTTTTTCTTAGATAATTCAGAAGGTTGATTGCAATGTTAAACAAAGAAAAAAGCAAAAACAAAATTAATGTCTTAGCCCTGTAATGATGCTTACATACATACAGTACATCATTTGCAACAGTATAAAATCGGTACTCGAAATTTGGTCAGATCCAGTCGGGCTCAGTCAGATCCAGTCAAACTCGATCAGATCCAGGCAGAATCAGTCAGATCCAGGCAGACTCAGTTAGATCCAGTCAGACTCAGTCAAATCCAGTCAGACTCGGTTAAATCCAGACAGACTCAGTCAAATCTGAGGAATTACAAGACCTGGAAAAAAAAAAAAGTTGTAAAAAAAAAAGTTTTGACATGTTTGGAGTTCAACAAACTACCACATATAAGAGTCCAAATAGTCTGAAAAGTTTAGTTTTCATCACTTTCACCAAAAATTCAAAACCTCCAACAACTTAAACTTTAATTGACTTCTGTTACTTTATATGAGACAAAATGTTGTTGCGATTCCTCCAAAAGCACAAAAACAGGACATTTTTTAAGTCACTACTTCTTTCAGCCTGTGCCCTACTGTCCTATGACGTAATTTTTTTAAGCACCGCATGGGCTCGTTGTCCGGGATGGAGGTGATGAACGTCAGAAAGTCGACCTCTCAGAGTAGAGCACCTACTTATTAGAGAATGTGGTGGCCAAGCTTGTTTTATTAAATTAGACATCCCTGCTGTCCACTGTGGCCTCAGTAGTGCCAGATTCATGTACAAAACTGAAATGTATTTTAGACTGGACAACAAGGAATTCTTCAATAGAATATAAATATTTGTCCTGAACAGGGATTCCTTTTCCAAGTAGCGAGTACAGTAGGAGGTGTGTGAAAAAGTGTTTTTTTGTTCTGCCATCTCTTGGGCTTAGGCTTTCTATTCTGTGCATCAGGGAGGCCCTTAGGTGAAATAGTAGTAGTCCAATGTGAAGCTGAATGTACAGTGGAGGATGAGTTGTCCCAGTCTGTAGGACTCTGTTCTCTCAGTGATGATTAGACATGTCAGTGACTTTGATTCTCACTGAAGGGAAAATCTGAAATGCCTGTAACTTCATATTGTCACCTGGTAGATAGAGTTTTATTGTAATTGAACAATTCTCCTTTACGAAAGAGAAACAAGAGAGAGTGGAGTGGGCTTCAAGACCTGAGAAACAATCCTGAGAATAGATGTACAGATTTTTTTGCAATTAATGAGGGTTACCGACAAAACCTTTTTTTTTTTTTTTTTTTTTTTGCTTTCATCTCAAATCATCCTGGAAAAGTCTACAGATCTCTAACTGCTGCTTAACAATACAAATGATTCAATCAGTGTATTCCGCCTTTGTCCGAGTAAATGCCTCTGCTCCCCATGCATTACAATTTGGGATCAAATGCTGGGCTTTTTTTTTTTTTATATTCTTGAAAGGCATTTGATTCCCAATAAAGAAGCTAAACAAATACTAGTTTGTTGCATTTCTATTTGCTCTATGCATTGTGAGCAAACATTTTTTTTCTTTTCAGTAAATTTTAAAGTGTATCGCACATGTTTTTAATCTGATATTGAGACACAAGTCGTCGTTTTTCATCGACTTTTAAGCAGTTCCCCTGATCTTTGAACTTTTGACAGAACTACACAGTGTTGTTGTTGTGTCAGTGCTATCCAGTGTCTTTCATACATCTTTCTCAATGCCTGGTGTGCTGCCAGCCAGAGTAACACTACTCCCTGCTGTGGACCAAAGAAAAGAAAAAAAAAAAACCAAAGAAGCCTCTGACAAGGTGGGCAGAGGTTTGGACCTAGGTTTGTAAGGTCAGTGTGTGTGTAGATTCTGCGTTGCAGAAGCACACAAGTGGTTGGGAATTATTCAACTTGCAACTTCTTAAAATTTAATTTGGACTTGTCCGACTTGAGGATCATGCTCACAGAGTCGTGTATGCTTTTTCATTTAATCTGACTTACTGCTGTATGGATTTTATTTTCCACTCATTTTTGCCCTCATCTCCTCTTCCAGGTCATCGTTTGGAAGATGTTCCCGGTGTCCGTCGACACCTCGTTAGGAAGAGCGGCAAGGTACCAGTAGTGCACACTGGCAAAGACCACTCAGAGCCGACGACTCGTAGCCGGAAGCATGACCGCACCCCACATGAGGTGAGACAGCAAACTCCACTATCACTCATCACTACTCCTTTTTTATTGATGTAAAAACAGAACAACTGCTAGATCCATAAATTCTCATTCTAATGTTGACTATGGAGCTTTGGTTGTTTACCTCGAATGCTGGTGCGAACGAAGAATTCATAAAAGTTTTTCTCTTTGTCTTTACCTCCGGTCCTCTGTCTCTCTGGCTGTTTCACTGTTGAGTCTTTTTGCTCTCCTCTTTGTTAATGGGACGATCAGAGAGGGAGTGAATTAAAAATGAATGAATAAGTTCTTTCCTTTCACAAGTAGAGGCGAGAGGAGCTGAGGTAATCAGACACGAAGTGTAAGAGTGGAGCTATGTTTCATCAACACGCACATAGTTGTAAGTGGATTTACCACCAGAGGGAGTCGCCATAATTGTTGGATGTGCAATAAGTTGAGGGGTGAGACCTTTCTGGCGAGGAACATACACACTTATTTCCCCTCACTTGGGCCCTCTGACGAAGAATTCATTGCCTACCTGAGAGAATTCAGTGTTACTCTGGGCAACAATGGTGAGACACAATAGGGGGTGATTGGTATGAACAGCCCAACTGATCTGAATACGAGTGGAGTTTAGTTGCTGGACTTTTTTGCTTGTCGGTAACAAACATCACATTCACAAATAACAGTGTCCACATCCCCACGAGGTGCCAGGACAGTCTAAGTTCTATGATCAGCTTTGTAGTTTTTTTGTTTTTGCTTGCAGCTGCTTCAATACTATAGTGAAAAGGAGCGCATTGTACCAGCACAGTGGAGACGGAAGGCTGCTGAGCTAGACTTAGGATGCTGTGGATCAGTGGAGGGAGCATGTCAAGAACTTCTGAATTCCACTTAGACGTCTTCCTAGAAGGAAGCCTATCCTGCTCCCATCTCTGATGCTGGGCTGCCAAGCTCTGTGGGGCTCTAAGGATGAGATCAGCTCCTTCCCAGGCTTAGGTATGTCCTAAGCATAAGAAATCTAGAGAAAGTGCCTATGAAGAGAGAAAAGTTCAGGTTCCCCTGCTCAGCTAACCACTCCCACAGCAGGTACACTTGAGCGCAGTCTGTATACAACATAATCTCTCTCCGATGTGTGATGGGTTAGAATTAACTGAGATGTTTAGGGAGATGGGTTTCTAAATTTGCTTAAAGTGGTGTTTGAGTTCTCCGCTACCATGTTTTGCTCCTTTAGCCATTACCGGTGGTTTTGTACCGCTCATCCTCACGGCCAGACGGTATCCTGCTGAATATGGACTGTGTTCACATTACGCGGTATCAAAAGGTGAGGCTGGGTGACCAGCCAGAATGAGGTTTGACCTGAGTGAGCGTGACTTTAAAGGCATGTGAAAGGTTGCCAATGGCATTTTAAAGATGGACAGAGTTCTCTGGCTCAACAGCATGGTGTTTATTGTCCTTTAATTACACTTTGAATGCCTAGGACACGCTGAAGCTCAACAACATACAGTATTGTGCTTACCTTATCGTGATCAAAATATATTATACAGACAATTACAAAAACATCTGATATTTGATCTGTACTTTTTATTCACAAATTCAAAATTATGATGTGGACCAGAGTTTGTTTTTGAAGTTGATAAATGCAGTTTGCACTTAACAGAGTGTGAAGAATAAAACATCTAAAGGTTGGGTGATTATACTTATCCAAAAAATATATATACTAAAAAGCACGAGAACATTTTTAATCTTCACAATGTAAATGTAAGCATGGGATTGTATTTGGAGCACCACTAATTCTCGTCTTATTGGCCTAACTGACTGAGATGTTCATTGTTTGCATGTAAATGTTCTGTTTCTTTACTTGTGGACTTCTGTGTCATGTGGCCTTCAGGTGTTTGTGGAACTGAATGAACTGACGATGGATAAAAACCAGGAGATGCAATGGAAGGAAACCGCTCGCTGGATCAAGTTTGAGGAAGACGTGGAGGAGGAAACAGACCGTTGGGGGAAACCTCACGTTGCATCTCTGTCTTTCCGCAGTTTGCTGGAGCTTAGAAAGACCATTTCCCATGGTATGAGAAACATATGAGCACGAGTTCTCGATCAGTTGAACTTTACAGATAATTCAACTCAACTTCTGTGTTTTCAGGCGCAGTACTGCTGGACCTGGACCAGAAGACCCTGCCTGGCATTGCTCATCAAGTGGTGGAACAGATGATTATTTCCGATCAGATTAAAGCGGAAGACCGGGCTAATGTTCTGAGGGCTCTGCTACTGAAACACAGGTGACAGAATATTCCTGACATGATTAAATATGATTAAACAGTTCAACCAAAAATTCCTGAACTTCTTCAGACTGTTGCCTTTCATTATGGTTCTTTTACTTGCTTTTCTAATTAAAGTCTTTACTTGGTCATGTTTTTTTTTAACCTTTAAATATTTCTTTTTGTAATTCACATTTTCACATTCTCAAACAGAGAACTGGAATGTTTTACACCAATGTCATTATTTTGATCTTTTTTTTCATTTTTCCAAGTGATTATTGACACAGCTGTTGAAACATTTACCATATCAACACACACTTACCTCAGATCAAAGGAATCAAAGAGTCTAAACTCTTTGAATTTTTTCTGTTTTTGGCTATTCCCAACACCACGTTAGTAGTTGGCTTTATGCTTGGTTGCAGCCTCTTCTCCTTCTGCTCACCCTCTCTCTGCATCTCTCTACTTCCCCAAGCCACCCGAGCGATGAGAAGGAGCATGGCCTTTCTAGTTTCCCCAGAAACATCTCCTCGTCCAGTCTGGGCAGTCTGATTTCCCATTACCACAGTCCCAACCACGTCCATCAGCAGGAACCTTCAGTGACCGAACCTCTGATGAGCCCGGCCTTCCCTTCATCGGAAAATGAAACACACATAGGCATGGAGAAGAATGAACTGCAGGTGATTTTTTGGTCTGAAATGTTCACAAAAATCCCATTGGGTTTCTGTTTTTTATCATTTTGATGGATGATTTCTCATTTGGTCAGAGGGAACCAAGTGTAGCCTCCAATATGCATCGGTCCAAGTCAAAACGTGAGCTGAAGCTACTTGAGAAAATTCCTGATAATGCTGAGGCTACGGTGGTGCTTGTCGGTAAGTTTCTACTATTTTGCTCAAAAAAGCACGCACCTAAGATGAAATGGGATAAGCTTTGTGATTAACATGCCAGGGTAGGCTCCGGTACCCTTCTGCAACACCATTAGGCATATGAAGTTCAGAGGACAAAACAAAACACTCCTTGTCTTGATGTACTGCAGGTAGTGTGGACTTCCTAGAGCAACCAACCATGGCGTTTGTGAGGCTGCAGGAGGCCGTTCTACTTGAGTCTGTCCTGGAAGTTCCCGTGCCGGTCAGGTTCCTCTTCGTTTTGCTTGGACCTCCAAACACCAGCATGGACTATCATCAGATTGGACGCTCCATCTCCACCCTCATGTCTGACAAAGTACGAATTTTTTGTGAACCAGTTGTTTTTCTATTGTGTTTTCTTTGTAGTTGCTCTTTTGAATTGAAGGAGGTGTAAATGAGGTTAAATTTGGGTTTTTTTTGCCCAGCAATTTCACGAGGCAGCTTACTTGGCAGATGAGAGGCAAGACCTGCTAAATGCTATCAACAACTTCCTGGACTGCAGCGTCGTGCTGCCGCCCTCAGAGATGGCGGATGACGAGCTGCTGCACTCCGTCGCCCGGTTCCAGAGAGAGTTGCTGCGAAAAAGAGAGGAACAATCAACCAAACTCCTTGTCAATAAGTCATCTCTCTCTGAAGAAATAAGCAAGTTTCTTTTAAAAAACAAAAAAAACACAAAACCCTTAGATGGCTTTGGGTCTCCATTAATCCTCCCACATCTGTCATACAGTGTTCCCATCTTTCAAGAAGTCAGATGACCCGTTGGAACGCACTGGACGCCCATTTGGTGGGATGATACGTGACATTAAACGGCGTTACCCAAGATATATCAGCGACTTCAAAGATGCCCTAAACGCCCAGTGCATGGCGGCGGTCATCTTTATCTACTTCGCTGCCCTATCTCCTGCCATAACATTCGGAGGGTTACTTGGTGAGTATTTAGCAAAAACTTCACATTTAATATAAAATCTCCCGGTTTTGTGAAGATGTTTTCTATCTGTGCCTCATTGTTATCCTCAGGTGACAAGACAGACGGTCTGATCGGTGTCTCTGAGCTGATCGTGTCCACAGCTTTCCACGGGGTAATTTTCTGTTTGCTCGGAGCTCAGCCACTGCTTGTCGTGGGCTTCTCTGGACCCATCCTGGTTTTTGAAGAGGCTTTCTATGGTGTAGGTCTATTTTCAGAGCAATAGAAGCATCAGCCTATTAAACAATATTGTCATTTTAGACGTCTTCATTCACTGGCCTCTTTTTTTCCTCCACAGTTCTGCAAAGGGAACAACTTGGACTACCTAACTGGCCGGGTTTGGATTGGGTTTTGGCTCATCTTTATTGTGATAGTGACTGTCGCCTTAGAAGGCAGCTTCCTAGTACGCTTTGTGTCCCGCTTCACCCAGGAAATCTTCTCCTTCCTCATTTCCCTCATCTTCATCTTTGAGACTCTCAGCAAGCTTGCCAAGGTATGCTGGAAAAATAAAACTCTTTAGAGTCATGGTTTGGATAAAGGTTTTGTTTGTGTGCTGCCATTTAGCGTTAACGACGCTAACCTGAACAGACTAAACTTTGGACTGTTTTCAGAACATTGGGTCAAAATGTTCTCCTGAGCACTTCAAATCTTATGTGACTGATTTGCTTAGATTGTTAAATGGATTGAGTATTTAATACCTTCCAGCCTTGTGATTTTGGAAAATGTTATTTTTAGAGCTTTATGGCACAGACTTAAAAGACTTGGATCAAAGTCAATTTGTGAGAAAAAAATTAAAGATAAAAGTTAAGTTGTTTTATATTGTTTTTCAAGTCTTTATGTACAGTAGATGGAATATAAGTGTCATCAAGATCATTGCGTTGATTTATCTGGATTCTAATGTATGTATCTCAGGGTTTTGGATTCCTGGAACTAGATTTTTGTGATAGTCAGTTTATCAGTTGAGCCCAATTACAAAAAAAACCTCCTGAATGCCGTTCCACATTATTAAACAGATCAATAATGATCATTGCTGCTGGAAAGACGAAAACATGTGGATGAAAACATTCTATATTTCACAGAGACATAAGCATTCAAAGAGATTTGTGAGTGATTCACAGTCAACACTGTGCCGTGAAGATAAAGGCTTGTCAAGAAAGGATTTAGCCAG
This sequence comes from Neostethus bicornis, assembly GCA_902685375.1. NCBI lineage: Eukaryota > Metazoa > Chordata > Actinopteri > Atheriniformes > Phallostethidae > Neostethus > Neostethus bicornis. Next base: position 14,611,661 of record LR738553.1, on the reverse strand, counting down.
ACAAATATGCCAGATTAAGAGAGCAGCTGCAAAAATGACATTACAAAGCTGCAAACAGGAAGCGCTACGTGTCAGTTGTAGAATCCTCCAGAAGTTTCTAGTTCTGGAGAAATCTGCAGAAAAATGTCATCTGCATAATAATTTGAAACTCTGCATATGTGTCAGATTGTATTTTTCATATTGAAATATTCTCTGCAGATTTTCAGTCAACACCCTCTCAGACGCTGCTCCTTGAACAACAGCTCAGTGTCTAATGAAAGTTTGGTGCCGAGCAACAGCTCAGTGATTCCAACCGGGGAGGCCAACACAGCACTGCTCTCTCTGGTCCTCATGGCTGGGACATTCTTCATTGCTTACTACCTACGCAAGTTCAAGAACAGTTCGTTCTTCCCTGGAAGTGTAAGGATTAGAGATGGCTCTGTAATATGTACATAATTCTTTATTGTAGTGGCATTTGGTTGTTTGGTATTCATTTCAGTGTTTGTGTGACAATGTTTCCGTTAAAACCCTGATCATGAACCACTGAATAAATCTCCCATTCTTCAGATCCGCAGGGTGATTGGAGATTTTGGAGTACCTATTGCAATCCTCGTTATGGTTATCGTGGATAGTTGCATTCATGACACGTACACACAGGTGGGTCCTTGTGGATTTTATTTATATCCCTCATTTGATCCAGAAATAAAAAGGTGCTCAGTCATAGAATTGTCTTCTGTACAGAAACTTACCGTCCCTGAAGGATTCTCAGTAACCAGACCAGACAAACGAAACTGGCTTATCAATCCTATGGGTGCAAAGAATGACTTCCCCATTTGGATGATGTTTGCTTGCTGTTTACCTGCTATGCTAGTTTTCATCCTCATCTTTATGGAAACTCAAATTACCACGTGAGTAAATAGAAGATATTTGGATTTCAAATAACTTTATGTGAATATTAAATATAGAAAAACATCCTTTTAAATTTAAAATTTTGAGGTGTTGAAATAATCACATAACACATGGAAAAAAAGTTAAAATATTTTAATTACAATAAATTAATATACTTGATTTTGAATTCATGTTGAAAAAATATACGTAAAACAATATTTAACCTTGTGAAGTTAATGATATTACGTTGGTACATTAATTATACTCAAAAACTTGAGTATTTGATTCATTTACTGCTGCTACTTTTTTTTTTTAGACATGTTTAAAGGTTTTTAAAATTCTTTTTGTTGTTACAATCATTTCTTCTGACTCCAAAAACATGTAGATTGTTCCTCATCAAGCATTAAACCCAGTGGTAGAACGTAACAAAGTAAATGTATTTTGTTACTGTACTTTGTGAATCTGTACTTTACTTAAATAAAATTTGAGACCTGTACTTTTTACTTTTACTTCACTACATTTTAGAGCAAATGTCTGTACTTTCACGCCGCAAGTTTTTAAAAGTGTGTTTTGCATTTTTTGTTACATTTTCGGTCAGGAATTTAAAAAATAAACAGGTTTTTTTTTTAGCACAACTTGAAGCCGCATCGCCAAAAACAACCTGTATAGGGAGCAGTTGATCGCCTACGGTCTCCAAGAAGGAGAAGTAGTATAATGAATCTAGGATCAATGGAATCTAGAGTAAACATTTTTCGCAGCATTCACTGCCAAAAAAACTAACATCAACTATAGCACATATTGAAAAAGAGTCAAGAAGATTATGTTTCGTTGTGTTTACTTTTAAATGAAAAAGTTGAGCCATTATCACACAAAGTATTTATCTGTGACCTACTACTTTTTACTTAAAAAGAAAAAATTACACCAATTACTTTTGTACTTTCACTTAAGTACATTTTTTTTATTGGTACTTTTACTTTAGTGTTTTTTTTTTTTTGCCTAATTATCTGTACTTTTACTTAAGTACAAAAAGTGAGTACTTCATCCACCATTGACAGGACATTTTATAGAGTTTTTGTTTTTTCCTAATTATTTTTTATATTAAAAAAGCTCATTGTACATTGTGTATTGCTGAGATTCGGACTATAAGCTTCTTGCATTCCTTTTTTAATTGAAAACAGAACAATAACAACACGCATGACGGGAGTAATGATTTTTCAAAACAATAGATAAACATGACAGATAAGTATTTTTCTACTAAAAGCTTTCATTTTATTACATGTGTATTTATCATTTTAGAATATTTTATTGTAGCTTCACTGCTGGACAGACATTCAAAGTCATTTGTTACTAGCAATAGTTATGAGGATGCATAATGGTGCAGGGATAAGCACAGTAGCCCCACAGCAAGCAGGTCAGGGTTCAAGTCTCGAAATAGGATGAGGCTTGAAACACTGACCTTTCTGTGTGAGTTTGCATGTTCTCCCTGTGTATACGTGGGTTTGCTCTTGGCATTGCAGTTTCCTCCCACCCTCTAACAACATGCATGTTAGATTGATTGGCCACTATGAAATTGGCTCTAGGAATGAGAGGTCGTTCAGTTTTAAGCCTTTTTTTGGTGTTGTTTTCCCCTACTAACTGTCAGTAAGGGTCTTGTCCTCCTTTTGCTGTTTTGGCCATACAGTTTGCAGAATTTCAAGAAGACATTTAGCAGACCTTTATGAATCTCAGACCAGTATAAAACATAGAGGTTCTAAAATTTAACCTGTAAATTAAACTGCTCAGGCTCTGTGTTAATAACTTGATGTTTGTTTGATGTCCTGCAGCCTCATTGTCAGTAAGAAGGAGCGGATGTTGGTAAAGGGTTCAGGTTTCCACCTGGACCTGCTACTGATCGTGATTCTGGGTGGATGTGCAGCTGTGTTTGGTCTGCCATGGATGCCGGCTGCCACCGTCCGCTCTGTGACGCATGTCAATGCCCTCACTGTAATGAGCAAAGCCGTTGCCCCTGGGGACAAACCTCGCATCAAGGAAGTTAAAGAACAAAGGATAACGGGGCTCCTGGTCTCTGTGATGGTTGGTAGGTATCAAACTCTGACAAACCTTCATATTTTAACTACAGATTAGTGTTTGATCTTTGTGGTGTAAAAATCTGCTCCTCGTCGTCTCTAGGTTTGTCCATTGTCATAGGAGACCTCCTGCGTCAGATCCCACTGGCCGTGCTGTTTGGGATCTTCCTCTACATGGGTGTCATGTCACTAAAGGGGGTTCAGCTAACTGAGCGGATTAAACTCCTCCTTAAACCTCCAAAGTACCACCCAGATGAGACCTACGTTCGAAAGGTGAGTTGCATTCTTTAACTCTTCAGTAATCCCAATTACACTTGAGGGAACTTAATAAGCTTCATCCTTCAGGTTCGTACGATACGCATGCATCTCTTCACTGCCATCCAGATTGTGTGTTTGGCCATCCTATGGACGGTCATGTCGACAAAGGCATCTTTGGCGTTCCCTTTCGTCCTCCTCCTCACGGTTCCCGTAAAGATGTTTTTGCTTCCACGCATCTTCACTGCCAGAGAGATGGCATGCGTAAGTTAAACAGCTACACCATGTTTTTGATAAGTTTTCATTTTCATTCATTCTAAAAAAAACAAAAACATCCAGGCGTTCAGCAAAAATGTGAAAAATAGTTCTGGGGAGACGTAGACGCCTGCTCAGCTCTTAGAACAGCCACAGCATTTCTAAGAAGTCCTAATTGTTACTGGAAGGATTCTATTCTAATTCCTGTCAATGTTTTTTTTTTTTTTTTAACCATTAATCCTTTACTGCCCCCGCATCCCTCATCTCCTGGGGATCAGACATGTTTTCGTCAATGGAGATAGTTGTCACTAAAACATCTCTTCAGTTTGAAGCCAAATCTGCGTAGAAGTCTGCAGTTCAATTTGTTTTGATCGATCGGTTTGCGTGCCGATGATGATTACATCTATTTTTTTTTTTTTTTTTTTTTTAGCTGGATGCAGAAGATGCAGAGCCAACGTTTGACGAACGAGAGGGCCACGATGAATACTCAGATATGCACATGCCTGTGTAACCCACAGCGAGTCCTCGCGTCTCCACCAAACCTCCTAATAGCAAACACCAAAATATTTTAAAACCAATAAGATATGGATATAGACATTAAATAAAATATCACTATATTTAAGTGGCTTTTTAGGGTAGCGATCAGCTGTTTTGTGTTTATGAAGAATGAATAATACCACCGTTTATTCATTGATGAATGATTTTTTTGTTTTTACATTTTTTTTAAGACTCTTATTTCAGGGGACAAGAGATTCAAAATCAAAGGATGTAATCTTGAGCTCAAGAGTGATGGTAACGTAGGCAGAAATGCGACGCCAATAAGTTTTTAGCCCTGAAAGATTGCTATGATTCACATTGAATGTGTGGAGGAAATATAGGATACATTCCTTAATATTAACATACGTGGTAGCCGAGCTTTTAACTTTTATTTTTTTATGCTCACCAAGCGCCTTATGAGAATACTAATGTACTTGGCATTTTTTCTCATCTTGTCTTGTTTCAGACAGGTAATCATTTTAGCCGAAACGCAAAAACGCATTTTTCTTTCTTTTTTTTTTTCTTCTAAAAAAAGACACCAAATCTGAAAAATGTCTGTAAAATATTTAATTGTTTTAGCCTTGTAGTGTTATGAGCTTCTCTAAAAATCAAAACATTTTAGATGGGATTTTTTTAATGAACTGTGATTGATTTGAAGCTTTTCTTTCTTTATTAATTTGTGTATTTCTAGTTTAACACAATGCAAAGGTTTTGATGCGCCTACAGTGATGGTAGATCACCAGCAGAGGAAGCTGTATGATGCACCAAGATTTTGTTACAGTAATGCATTTTTTTCCCCCTCCCAATTGGCCTAAAACCAAGACTACAGCCTTATAATTGCACCCTAAACACAACATTTCTTCACGCATATTTTGGGCACAATAACATTCATTTTAAAAAAATCACACATGGGATTGGTTGGTTTATAGATATGCTGTAGTTTATTCCTTTCTTTTTTGGACAAAGTGCCAAATGGTCTTGTTGAAATAACTTTGTGCTCAGAGCAATAAGCTACAGTCTATTCAACTCCTGCTCAACTGAATGTTTTTTGTTTCAAGAACTATCTATATCACATTCCACATTTCTCTGGTTTCAACATTTCCCTTGTAATCATTGAAAGAAAAAACTTGGTCAACCAAATTTCCTGAATGTTTGTTAGACAATCTCTGTTATATGATAGATTAATCCCAAGTAGGGGGTTAATAAAGTACCGTATTTTTCGGACTATAAGTCGCACCTCAGTATAAGTCGCACCAGCCAAAAAAATGCACAAAAGGAAGGAAAACACAATATATAAGTCGCATTTTTGGGGCTATTTATTTGATAAAATTCAACACTAAAAACACATGTTTCTTTGAAAGGCATTTTAGAAGTAAATAAAATGGAATACAACAGGCGATACGGTATACTACCTTCATATGACACATACATAAACTGAGGACAAAGCAATTTGTCGATCCAGCCAATGACTTCCAGAAAAGGTGCACGGCGCACTCTCCTAATTACCGTGAAGCTGCGCTCTCAATCTTTCCATCCACTGCTATCACAGGTTACGTTAGACTGCTTTAAAGTTTCCAATTCACTGAAATATCAAGTGGCTAGAGTATTTTGGTTAAGCCTCCAGGAATGATGGCAGGTATGAAGTTGAAAACTTTTAATTTAGTTTTTGACTGTGGTGCGATGCGCGCTCTATGCGCATGCTAGCCATCACAAGCAGAGCATTGCGCGCTCTAAAGAAGCCATCCTGATGCTTAGCCCTCTGTAAGCCATGAGTTTAGCATTTCTTGATCCGTCCGGAACTATTCTTCCTGCAGTACGTTGTTCAAACACCCATGTATGAACTCGTTCCTCTAACTGTGGCCACTTAGCTTTTAGCCCGCGCTTTGTTTTTTTGTTTTCTTCATTCCTTTTTTTTTATCTTTTATTTCGGTCATATTGTACATTCACATTAAATAAATTTATATTTTTTCTGAACTTATATTTAACGAAAGGACCGAAAAGGTATCGGCTGAAGCAAATGCTTATTATGCTAGCATAACATTCGTTCCAGTTAGCGTAACATCAGTTCTCCAATCCCTCATAACTTTCTCATTAAAAACTTTCTTTCTGCTGCTCGATTACAGTTTCCAGCTGCATGTTATACTATTTTCAGCTTGTAATCTGCAGAAACGGATTTTCTTTTCAGTCCTCTACAGTTGTTTTTCTTTCCGTTCTGTCGTCTTCCGCTCATCCGGGGCCGGGTCGCGGGGACAACAGCCTCAGACGGGAAGCGCAGGCTTCTCTCACCCCATCTGCATCCTCCAGTTCACCCGGAAGGATCCTGAGTCGTTCCCTGGCCAGCTGTGAGACATAGTCTGTCCAGTGGGTCCGGGGTCTGCCTCTCGGTCTCCTCCCGGTGGGACGTGCCCGAAACACCTCACCAGATATGGCGCTCGGGGGTCATCCTGACCAGATGCCCGAACCACCCCATCTGGACCCTCTCGACCCAGTTGTATTCGCGACCTCATTCTTTCGATCACCACCCACTGCTGGTGTCCGTAGGTGAGGGTGGGAACGTAGATCGACTTGTAAATCGAGAGCTTTTCTTTTCGGGTCAGGTCTTTCTTTACCACGACGAACCAAGGCAGCGTCCTAGTTATTGCTGACGCCACTCCGATCCGCCTGTCGATCTTCCGCTCCTTTCTTGCCCCACTTGTAAACAAGACCCCGAGATACTTAAACTCCTCCATTTGGGGCAGGACCCTGACCCGCAGGGGGCATTCCACCCTTTTCCGGGCGAGGATCATGTTCTTGGATTTGGCTGAAAACAAGCTGATTCCACTTATTTTCAGCTTGTAATCTGCAGAAAAAGATTTTCTTTTCGGTCCTCTACAGTTGTTTTTCTGTTACTGGCAAAGTTTAAACTAGAGCACCCTCCTGCAGTAAAGTGTGAAAATGACATTAGAAATTATAGTACAAAATGTGTTAATAATTCCTCATTTAAGTCGCTCACCCCCAGCCAAACTATGAAAAAGACTGTGACCTATAGTCTGAAAAATACGGTATTCTGTATGCTGAGAAAAATGGCTTTTATTGAAATGTATAAAATGTATGGAAGGATGCAGTAGGAAATTATTGAAGTTTTGACTGTAACTGAAATTTATAATACTGTTACGCTCACTAATATAGTATCTCCAACTCTACCCTTCCCTTCGACCTGTCACAGCCTGACTGAAGTGTTGATCTTGTGCCTGTTTGGTGTCAAATTTGCACAATATCTCAAGTGCCTGTGGGACCATGAAGCAATCTGCTGCAAATATCTTTACTAACAGGCTGGCACATGTTACAGTTATTAGCACTTTTTAGACCCTCACATAGAAACATCTCTGACTTATTTAACTGTTGCAATACGTGACAACACTGTTTGTCATAATGTAAGAAAATGAAAGATTTTCTTTTTAAAAAATTTCAGAGTTAGTTGCACTTCAATTCCAAAAGTGAAGATTTGTTTGAGAAGAGACAGTTTAGCGGGTTTTGTTTCTGATAATTGTGCCTGTGAATGTAGTGATGTTAGCCTGTGTGTCTTAATGTAAAGATCAAATGCTGATCCAAGTATGTAGTTTTAATTTCAAAAGCAATACAAAGTCTGAAGCTATTGCTGATATTCACTTGTATATTATCGTCTCAGATGTTGATGAGAAATAAAAATTATTTTCTATTTATTTGCTTGCTTGCTTGCTTCTATTTTTAATGGGCAAATGTTTAATTTTGACATAACTCACAAACTTGTAACATGTTCCAACATTTGAAACACTTCAGAGACAATTTTTCAATTTTATTTCCAAAGTTAAATAAAAATCCTGCATTTTCCTGAACTAGTTAAAGGGGGGATTTTTGTCAAAACTACTTTTTAGAGATTTTTCTCAACATTATTGCCACATCAAAAACATACCTAAAGTTTTTTTTCTGTTTCATTCATGCATTTTTGAATAATTTGCAGGCACTCCATTCTCAAATGAAGATACCATTCAAACGTCAGGTTCTTCTTGGCCATGGATTTAGTTGGAAGTGTTTTATTGCATGCCTTGTCCTGAAAGAGAGTGAATTTTTTTATCTAAATGCACCAAAATAAGAATAAGAAAGAACGCGCTAGTTTTTCTAAGTTGACCAAGTTCCAACTGTTTGTACCCTTAAATAAGATTTAGGCTATGTTGCGCAAATGCCCGGGAACATGTGGAGGGGAAAATTAAGTGTCAAAACTAAACTGAACCTGGAGTGAAATGTATTGATAGCTTTTTCTTGGCAAACATCTCATTTCTGAGCAAACAAATGGTACCTTGTTTGTTCATACAGGCATGTGAGAAAATTAGGACACCCCATTAAATAATCAGCTCTTTATTTAGAAATGGTTCAGATACCAATATCCAGTCATGTTTATATGTATTTTTCAAAAAGAAAGTGATTTGATTGCAATTTAACAACAAAAATGAACATTGTTTGACAAATCCAAAAAAAGAAAAAAAAATAAAGTATGTATTTTAATGGAGGAAAAAGTTAGGACACCCTACCCCCTAATAGCTAGTGTTGCCCCCTTTGGCTGATATAACTTCAACAAGACGCTTTTTGTAGGCTTTTACCAGTCTCTGACATCGATCAGGAGAAAGTTTGGCCCACTCCTCAATGCAGAATTCTTTTAGCTGTGAGATGTTTGAGGGGTGTCTTGCATGTACAGCCCGTTTCAAGTCACCCCACAGCATTTCGATGGGATTAAGATCAGGGCTTTGACTTGGCCATTCCAGGACTCTCCACTTCTTCTTTTTTAGCCAGTCCTTGGTGGATTTGCTGGTATGCTTTGGGTCATTGTCTTGTTGCAGTATCCAGTTACGCTTCAGCTTTAATTTTTTGACAGATGGTTTCACATTTTCTTCAAGCACCCTCTGATACACAGTATAATTCATGGTAGATTCTATGTAGGTGAGCTGGCCAGGTACTGCTGCAGCAAAGCAACCCCAAACCATGACACTGCCCCCTCCATGCTTTACAGTTGGTATGAGGTTCTTTTCTTGGAAGGCTGTATTTGGTTTACGCCAAACATGTCTTCTGTTCTGGTGTCCAAATAATTCAATTTTAGACTCATCTGTCCAAAGAACCTTATTCCAGAAGTCGTGGTCTTTGTCTATGTTCTCTCTGGCAAACTTCAGTCTGGCCTTGATGTTTTTTTTAGAGAGCAAAGGTTTCTTCCTTGGACGCCTCCCATGCAAGTCACACTTGTGCAGTCTCTTTCTGATCGTAGAGTCATGCACTTTCACATCGACAGTTGCCAGAACCTGCTGTAATTCCCTTGATGACACTTTAGGATTTTTCAGGACCTCTTTGAGCATCTTGCATTCTGCTCTGGGGGGAAACTTGCCCGTACGGCCAGATCTTGGCCTGGTGGCAGTTGTTTTAAATGTCCTCCACTTGTAAATAATTTTGCGAATGGTGGAATGGCTGATGTTAAATTCTTTTGAAATCTTTTTAAATCCTTTACCTGACTCGTAAGCGGCCACAATCTTCTTTCTGAGGGCATCAGGAAGTTCTTTAGAACTCACCATGGCGCTCACCTCAACATCTCAACTGTCAGGGCCACACCAAACTAAACCTGAGGTTTAAATAGGGCAAGGCTCCATTCAAATGCTGGGTAACGATGTACTAATCATGTGCACCTGACGTGATGCACCTGTTTGGGATTTTCAACATTTTAAGAGGGATAATAGAGGGGGTGTCCTAATTTATTCCTCACCAGAAATTGCATTATTTTTTAATAAAATTTTACAGAAAGTTTTAAATAGGCTTTTCTTATTTTTTTATTGTTTAGTTATATTAGTTGGATCCCTGAGTTTAATTAAAATTGACATTAACTACCCATATGTCCAAATATATTTTAAAATACACAGGATTTCATAAGATGTCCTAATTTTTTCACATGCCTGTATGTGAAACGAGTTAAACGTATTATAAAACACCATGTCTTATTTAATTAGAACAACAATCTGCACATTTGTCTTGCTATGGTTAAGAAAAAAATCCCTTATCTTAAAAATGAATCAACTCAGGGTTCCTGTGTTGTGAAAAATGCAACAAATTTGGCAAATTTTGATGTTGGTTTTTCAAACCAGATCTTAAATTTGCCCAACACCTTAAATGAGCTAAAAGGTAATGTAACTTATTTGAGCCACGTGTCATTATCAGATTAACTAGGTTGGAGCAGTTTTATACCGGTTCATCTCATACTTTGATGCACACAAGTATTTGATTCCAATCTGCAAACATTTGTTTAGACAAGTGATTGTTACTTTTGGCGCACCACAAGGCTCTGTCTTTGGGTCTCAAAAAAAACAGTGTTTTTTGTGTCAGATGCATGAACATTTGAAGAATTGTATCAGTTTTGCAGATGATACACAAATTTGTGTCTGTAACTATATGACTAAACTCTTATGGATAAACTGTTCGCAAAATGAAACACAAGAGAAGAGTCGAGTTGCCAACAGAAAGGGATCAGCCTCTTTACTGTTCTTCTTGACTGTTAATCTGACTCTAATCTGACTTTTAGCAACTACGTTAAAGCCATCACTAAGATACTTTTATCAATTCAGAAATGAAAAATTTTGTTTCCAAAAGTCATCCATGCATCCGTTTCCAGTTAGCTGACCTTTGAGCAGGACTTTTCAAGCCGCTGCAACTCAATTTATGTGCTGCCAAAATTTATTCAACCAGAACTAAGAAATCTGATCACATCAGTTTAAAAAATCTCTTCACTGGCTTCCAGTTTGATTAAAAAAAAAGAATAGAGCTTGCAAATGGTTAACTAATCACAGAGTGGTTTAAGTCAAGAATATATCTGTGATATGTTGTAACATTCTAAACCTGGATCTGCTGACTCATGTCAGTTTGTTCAGACTGTTCTTAAAACTAAACACAGAAAAGCAGCTTTTAACTGTTATTTTGGTTTTAAAAAAAAGAATAGAGAAGGAAACAAACTGCCAGTAAAGATAACTTTATCTTAACGTGGAAACTTTAATTTCCCAGATTAAAAGCTTATTTTCTTACATGGGCATTTCATTAAAACCTGCACAGTATTTTTCAACTTTTATGTATTTGCAATTAAAAATCCTGTTCTTACGTTAATATAAAGCACTTATAGCTAACACAAATCTGGTGGTTCTGTTCTTAAAAAGCACAAGTCTAAACAATTTCAAAGATCTAATTTAGAAATACGTCTTCCGGTAATGTCACAAGAAGGTCAGTGACTGACAGATGTGCAAATTGTTTCCGATTAGAATAGGAAAATTAGATGTGGCATGTTAATTTGCTTTGGGGTGATGTGAAGGGATTCTGACTGGTGATTTTTACTCATTACAAACATTATTCATTGAACTGAGTTAATCTGTAAGGGGAACATTTTAGACTGCACAATTTTCACTAAGAATGCACAATTTTCACCGTAAGATTAACTTTGTATGTAAATTTTCAGATTTTAAAAAAGGTTAACCCTAATGAACCTTTATTTAAATCAAGATTAAAAAACCTATTGAGATTGAATATTTTTTTAAACTAAAACTTAGAATTTTACAAAACATGCAGGAGGTTGAAAAAACTGTAACAAATTGTGAGGTAATTTGTATAAAAAGATTAAAACATCTGAAGAAAACAGAAATATTTAGTTTTTTTTAGAAATGCTTTAATAATTTTTGGTCTTAATAATTTAAAATCAATATAGTTCTTATAACTCTAAACTTCAACAAATTGGTTCCAATCATTTTAATTCAGATTATTGTAAATCCAGTTATTTAAGTTAATCGCTAGAAAAGATTAATATTAGAAAACTAGATGTTAAGTTTGAAACTCTAAATCAATTTTGATGATTGATGTCTGAGAAGGTGAGAAAAGTTTGATTACACAATAATTCAACAAAATTCCTGATCTAATCTGAATGGCAGTGACTTGTTTTCTTCCCAAGGGCTGAATGTTCTCCTGTTCATGAAAACATCTGGAAGTGGGAGGTGCACCGTGTTTTTTTTTTTCAGTCTCAGTCCTGTGGAGAAAGATGGCTGTGTTGTTTCTCTTCTTCCTCAGCTTCGGAAGTTTGTTTTCTTCCAATGCTCAGGAGGCCTATGATCAACTTCCTGAAGCATACAAGAAGGGTGTGGATTTGGCCTTGGAGAAACTCCAATCTCATTCTGGCATCCAACATCATTTTCTCTTTTTCAGAAGTGTTGATAAGACCACTATTGAGGTACTGTGTGGAAAAGAAAAAAAAAAGACTGTTCTTGTTGTTTCTGTGATTGAATAATGGTGTATTTTGAAGTTATTATGTGATTTTCTCTCCCAGGCTGGTTTTGATGTGAATTACATCTACCATAACTTCAACCTAAAAGCCACCAAATGCCAGAAAGGAACAACTGACTCCACATCATGTCAGTTCAGGAATGACAGAGTATGTTTTTTCTGATTCACTGAGCTAGAAAATGTGTAATTTGGCTGCCCGCTGTAATATGTCTGTACTGATTTGTGTGTGTGTTGATGCAGCCACTCATCGACTGTGCAGTGTGCTACAAAACCTTTCAAGGAAACATAGAAGCAGACCCTTTGCCCTATGTCCACTGTGTCCACAAACCTGCTTTGACAGAGGTCAGCATACTGTCTATATTCATCTTCATATATTCTACTATGATTTTCTCATAAAAGCTTTTGATTTAATGTTCCATTTTTGTTGGTTTGCTTATATCTGACAGGAGATGCAGGTGAACCGAGTGCAGCACTGCAACGCCATGGGGTACAACAGTGGTGGCGCCACACTTCTGGCATCAGCTCGAAATGAATGAAAACCTGAATTTGACTTCTATTTGGACAAAATTTGATTAGACTCAAAATGTTGCTGTCATTATGTGCTGGGTTTTATGAACTTCATGTTCCCTGCTCCTTTGTTCCTGCTTGTTAAAGGTTTCATAATACGTTATTACCTCTGCCAAGGAGGTTATGTAATGATGAGCATGTGTGAAAAAGATAACTCAAAAAGTTATGTGTGGTTTTTAATGAAAGTTTCAGGATGTGTCTACAATGGGAAGATGGAGATGTGTTTACATTTTGGGGTGATCTGGGTCGATGTTTGGGCATAGTTGTGTTTTAAAGGTTAAGTTTAGCTCTTTAACTAACTTTAGCTTTTTTAGCTAACTATTTTTGTCGTTTAGTTAAGTTTAGCTTTTTAGCTAACCTTACCTTCTTTATTAGTCGACTTTAGACTTTTGGCTGACTTTAGTTTTTTTTTTAAACCTTTTTTAACTAACTTTACTTTCTTTTTTAAGCCAACTTTAGCCTATTGGTTAACTTTAGTTTTTTTCTTGTTGTTTGTTTTTTTCTTAGCTAACTAACTTTTTTTTCTAGATTTTTTTTTTTTGCTAACTTTAGCTTTTTAAAGTTTTTCAGTTAACTTAAGCTTTAACGCTGCATAGATAAAAGAACTAAGAGTGTTTGTTTTCTTTTTGTCTGTACGTGGGTTTTCCCACCACTGAAAGTATTCACAAAGAGGTGATTTTTGTTATTTCAATTTCAACTCTCTTTGTGGCCCTTGGACACAATGGAAACCTGTTCAGTTTGTAAATCTGCTTTGGTTGGCAGACAGAAAAAAAGGGCTGAGGTTTTAATTTCTTGAAATGCTTTTCTAGCTATTACTATTTTCTCTTTGCACATGTCTAGACAACATTACAAATATTTTAAGAATGATATCATTTCTGCTTGTAAGAACTTTTAGAGGTTGGATTTTAATCATCATTAAAAAAACAATACTAATTAAGACTTTGGCTTATTTCATACCTGAATAACCTGAAGGATGCTTGAATCTTTATTTCAGACCATAACAGACCAGTAAATTTCGCAAAGAACCTGATTGTAGTTGAGTGGGATCAATGTTTACAAGGTTCAGACAAACTGTAGATGTGAATTCTGCAGTTGTATACTGACCAGTCAGTCAGTCATCTTCTCATCCGTCAGTTCCTTTCGGTGTTGCGGGGGGTTCCGGAGCCCATCCCGGCTATTTTAAGGCGAAGGGCAGGGTACACCCCGAACAGGTCGCCAGTCTGTCGCGGGGCCACACACACATTCCTTCCTAGGGGCAATTTGCCACCGGCCAATAAACCTAGCATGCATGTTTTTGGAGGGTGGGAGGAAACCGGAGTACCCGGAGGAAACCCATGCAGACACAGGGAGAACATGCAAACTCCACACAGAAAGGACAGTGTTCCAAGCCTTGTCCCCACCCGGGACTCGTACCCACGACCTTCTTGCTGTGGGGCCACTGTGCTACCCACTGCGCCACCGTGCTGCCCGTATACTGACCAGCTGGCGTAAATCTTTCTGGACATTTGCGTTCTAACTCTACTTGAAGTTTGCCATTGTGAAGCTCCACAACCTGTTTCTTTCAGTTGTCTTCTGCTCTGCATCAGGAATTTTCATATCAACAGGCCCTAGGTAGTAGAAGCAAATTCACATCTGTCCCACTGATCGGGGGGGCTGGCATCCCACAGGGCTATGTACTGGAGCCTGTCTTATTCACTCTTTTCACTATGCTTTGTTGTCACCCATCCCCATAACATAGAGTTAGTTAAGCAGTTGCAAGTCCAAGGTGGTATAAATAGCTGTAGATCCCACCCATTTGGGTAACAATCAGTTTGCACCCTTCCACCACAAAAAGAGTGCTAGTAACAGAAACAAAACACTCAGGAACAACTTTCTTAGGGACCATTTTATTTGTTGTTACTTCTTTACACTCAAAGCAGCTGGGATTTATAATCACCATCCCTTTGAGAGATTGCCTTAAAATAACCTCTTATTTGACAGATTTAAAGTTTTCTTCTAATGCCCGGTGTCAATGTTAAGGCCCACTGTACAGATCTGCCCTGCTTAGTGGTATCGTCTGACCCTAATTTTGCTGTAAAAATATAAAAGGGTTTAAAACAAAACATTTTTCTTTTTTTGGTGACTTGTACCTTTTAAAATAATGAAAAAAAAAGCTTGATTCCACCATGAAGTGTTGTGTGAAAAGAGGCATTTGAAGACCAGGACTTACTGTAGTTCTCAAGGTATTCTCACATCTGCACTGGATGTGCTGTCTGAATTTATTGTTGGATATCTTGACTTTACATCATTGACAGCGAACATGTTGTACCCCCCCCCCCCCAAATAAAAAAAGATTTCTGCGCTTTGGTGTTGTGTTATAAAACAATAAAAAGTATAATCTTATGAGTGTGATTTGGCAAAATGAGAAAAAGGTTATTTTCTACTTTACTCATAGTCTGTCTGACTTTAAATGAGATGGGCCGCTAATCCCGTGCTTTTGCAAACAAATTTAATTAGAATTGATGAACTGTGTCAAGACAAGTTTATCTACTCTCTGGTGGTCACTGCTGACCTTTGATCTGGGATGTTGGAGTCGTTTCCGAGACTTGAATTACTAATCTGGGAATCGTGTGGACTGCAAGGATGTGGAGATTTTCCGATAAATTCTTCCCAGACAAGATGTTTCCTATAAAAGATGTTTATTTCTCTCCCCCAGGGTTGTCCAGGAAACAGATGCTTGGAAAGAAAACAGTGGTCGCAGTGCGACTGTGTGTTTTGTGTATGTGTGTGTGAGAGAGTTTTACTGTTGCCACTGCAGCCTTAATAGGAGTTGTTCTGGATTTCTGTGTGGAACCCACTGAGAGAGGAGGGTATTTACCCCACGAGCAAAGCAGACTTCTTGCATTGAGAGAAAATGGCTGCCGGGTTTCTTTTCGTGGTTTGTGTTTCAGTGGGACTGAACATCGCCCACACTCAGGATCCTTATGATAATTTGCAAGAAGCCTACAAAAAAGGTGTGGATCTGGCATTTGGACACCTCAACTCCGTTAGTGCTGTCCAGCATCATTTTCGTTTCTTCAGAACTGTGCAAAAGTCAGAGATTGAGGTAAACCAGATAAATATATTTTCTTAAAGTTTAAGCATTTGAGGTTTTTGTTAAGTCAAATTTCAGGATGACAATGTAGGCATCTCATCAACTTTAGGAAAACATGTTTCATTAAAAACTCTTCTTGTCTGTTTGATTAATGTGTTGCTTTTAATCCTCAGGGTATTAATTAAATTTGATGTGTTTGACTAGTAGCTCTTTTGGTTAGGCTTAATTAATGTAGACCACCTTAATAAGTGAAAACACTCCACAGCTGGTACGTCTTTGTTTGAATGAACTGATTAAACTACAAACTTCAAACCCATCCAAATAATACATAAGATCTGTTGGACAAGATGGATTTACATTCCAAATTTTAAGTTTTCTGGTTTCTCTGCACAGCAATGGGAACATTTTTTCCCAGATAAGCCACTGATTATTCTGACCTGATTCCTAGCAATTAGCTTTTACTTATTTGTTGCATATGATCAGTTCCTTAAAAAAACAATCTATAAAGTTATGTTAAAATCAAGCAAAGACATGATGATTAAATCTTTTACTCTTTTTAAGGGAGGCTTTGGAGTGAAATACATCTTGCACCATTTCTACCTGAAGCCTACCACATGTGCTAAAGGAACTGTAGAGTCCACCGCTCAGAGTTGCCCCTTCAGGAATGACAGAGTGAGCAAGTAAAGAATTTCTGTGAAACACTGGCACCCAACTAATCTTTGTTTTTGTACATACTTTCACAGCCACTGATAGATTGTGCAATTTGCTACAAAACTCTCTCAGATCAAGTCGAACCCAGCCCTCGTCCGTACATCCACTGCATGCAGAAACCAAGATTCAATGAGGTATGGGCATCTGTCTTTTGAAATTATACTGAAAAACTATATTTTTCTTACTACCGTAATTTGATTTTTTTTTTTTTTTAAGTATATGTGACAGTTTGATGTTGTCTTTTTTCAGGAAATGAAGAGAACAAGACAGGAGCAGTGCAAAAAACTCATGTACCACAGTGGTGCTCCTACACTTTTGGCTGTCTCTTCTGGCTAGAATACACTTTTGTGCTCCAAGATGTCCACATTGTATTGCTTAATATCACAGCCGGTAGCTATGTGCTTGATATACTTTTGATTTAAACAGTTTTCTACTGATTTATCTCCCATCATCTAGCTTTTACTTTCTGTATCCCAGATATAATGGAGAAACAATAAATGATTAAAAACTTGTCTCATTTTCAATCTTATTCCCGTCATTTAAGCTGAAGTGTACATAACTGGTGGACAAGTGCACATGACTTGTTAAAGGTCCAGAAGCTCTTTCAAACATTGACCTGCCACGTAGCAGGTTAGCACAAAAGAGACTAAATAATTTTTTAAATTAAAAACACAGTTTCATCACTAAACCCGTAAAAACGAGCATGAAAACATGTGAAAAATGGGCTTTTCCTTACGATGTAAAACAATGTACTCAAAGACAGTAGTTAAAAAAAATGTTTTAGTCACATTATCAACTGGTAAAATATTGAAATCAGCTAATGTGTCTCTTACTGGTGAATCCTTGTTGTTCTGTTCTATTGTGTACCACTAAAAATAGTAGTAACAATGACTGATCATAATGTGGGAACCTATTTCTGTTCTTTTTTTTTTTTAAATCCTGCATTATGGTTGCTACATTTGTCAAATGAATTATTTAGATTGCTTGCTGGCTTTTTCTGGTATTTTAAAATGCAGGTAGAAAACTACAAATTCTTGTCTGCGTTCACATAGAAAACACATTTGTGTCTAAGATCAACTGTGGGTTGAATAAGATAGTGGATACAAGCAGCCGAAATGAGCTTCCTCCGCAGGTTGGCTGAGCTCTCACTCAGCGATCAGACGAGGAGCTCTGCCATCTGGCAGGAGCTCGGTGTCGAGCCGCTCCTCCTCCGGGTCGAGAGAAGCCAGATGGGGTGTTTCGGGCATCTGGTCAGGATGCCCTCCCAGTGCCTCGCTGGTGAGGTGTTCTAGGCACGTTCCAACTGAAGGAGACAAAGAGGCAGACCCATGATCTCCTGGAGAGACTATGTCTCACAGCAGGCTGGGGAACGAGTCAAGATCCTTCCGGGTGAGCTGGAGGATGCAGCTGGGGTGAGAGAAGCCTGGGCTTCCTGTGTGAGGCTGTTGCCCCCGCGACCCGGCCCTGGACAAGAGGAAGACAACGGAACGGAATGATTACTTTACACTTAGTTCATTCATGCCAACTTATCAAAAACTTTCCAATTTAGCTTGTTAAGATAAAATAGCTGCAACCATACTGCTTGTTTGCTTTTAGCAGCATTTTGGTATTTGTTGGGGCAGTATTTACATGAGAATACACTTTGCATTGTCATGATCCTCCTGTTCTGCAGCTAAGAGGGAGCCATGACTCAACAATCTGATTAGGATCACCTGGGGTGACTCCTGATTTCAATCACCTGTGCACCCTACTAACTATTTAACGGGAACCATCCCTGACTTCCTTGGCAGGTCTTACTACTTTCACCTCCAGCCAGGTCACCTTGGTTGCCTGACCATGTTTTGTATTTTGATTTTAGTTGGACTTTTGAAACCTTAAGTTAATCATGTTCTTCTTGTTTTACAGACTTTCCTGAATTATGTTAATAAACTATGTTTGAAGTCCTGCATTTGGGTCCTCCTCTTTCCGCCATCCCGCAAAACCTTGACTTGCATGTAATTCAAAAGTTGACTACAGGAATAACAGTAAGACTGTAAAGAGTGGATGAAGTGCTCCATGAAATATTTTTGGCACCTTTTTAGAAAATTGTTTTGCTACTTAAAAAAAAAAAAGTGTGTGCTGTGCATGTGTTTTTAGGGGTGAACGGTCTTTTCAGCCACGGATATTTCAGCCACGGACATTTGAGCCAAAAAAAACTGCAACCTAGGATATTTGAGCCACGATGACTCGGAGATTTCAGCCACGGACATTTGAAGAACTGCAACCTGGGCGCAACTGTTTATTTACGATAAAAAAAATTTAAATGACTAAAAGCACAATAAAAAAATTTAAGACTAAAAGCAATTATTTTCTGTAGTGCAACTGTTTATTTATGATAAATTTTTAGTGTTTATTTACAATAAAATTTTTTACATAAAATGTAAAACTTTTTTAAAAATATCAGAATTTTTTTGTTTGAGCCATGGGATAAAAATGACTAAAAGCCATTATTTTCTGTAGTGCAACTGTTTATTTACAATAAAATTTTTACATTAAAATATCACAAGTTTTTTTTCTACATAAAATAGGTTTTTGGCCCAAATGTCCATGGCTGAAATGTCCTAAATTCGGGGGCGCACATGGCTCAAATATCCTAGGTTGCAGTTTTTGGCTGAAATGTCCTAGAACCGTTTTTAGGTTCCAGAATTGTATGCAGGTTTTAAAATTCCTGAAACAGGGAATCACCCCTACGACAGGACATGCCTGTCCTTAAATCTTGTTTTTCGACAGTGGTGGAACGTAACGAAGTAAATGTACTTCGTTACTGTACTTAAGTAAAAAAAATGTGTACCTGTACTTAAGTAAAGTTTGAGACTGGTACTTTTACTTCACTACATTTTTTTTAGCAAATATCTGTACTTTTACTCCGCTATTTTTTAAGAGTGTGTTTTACATTTTTTGCTACATTTTTGTTCAGGAATATGAAAAATACAGTTTTTTAGTGCATCTTGAAGCCGCATTGCCAAAATCAAAAGGAGCAATTGATCGGGAGAAGTAATGAATTGAGGACCAATCAGAAATCGAGAGTAAACATTTTCCGCATTCATTCAGCGCCAAAAAACTAACATCAAATATAGCACAAATGAAAAAAAGAGTCAGAAGATTATTGTTCGTTGTGTTTACTTCTGAATAAACAGTTGAGCCATTGTTATACAGAGCAGGGGCGGATCTAGAATTTTCTAAAGCAGGTGAGGTCATTGACAAAGCCAATATAGGTTGACTGGGGGCCTCCCCCAGAACATTTTAAAAATAAGTGTCATTTTCCTGCATTTTGGTGGCCCATTTGCTGGCCATGCAAGGGGATAGATTTACTTGTCCCCTTTCCTTTCTTCTTTTTTTTTGTGGACCAAAAGAGGCGGGGGGGGGGGGGGTCGTGCCCCTGCAGAGTATTTATTTGTGACCCTACAGCACAAAAAATGACATTTGAATTATGATCGAATACTTTTACTTTTTACTTAAAAAGTAAAATTTACACCAATTACTTTTGTACTTTTACTTAATTAGATTTTTTTTATTGGTACTTTTACTTAAGTATTTTTTGGCCTAATTATCTGTACTTTTATTTAAGTACAAAAAGTGAGTACTTCATCCACCACTGCTTTTTGATGAGTAAAAACTCAGTGAACAACCCAAGGAAACCCTGTGGAGACCTGGTTGAAGAAGAGAAACTTTCCCAAGATGGACGGGCAAGTAGGATGAGCTCGTCTATATCTTTGATAATAAAGTTCATATTTGTCAGATGTAACAGATGAGCTTCATGCAGATACGAGGGCATGCACACACATTTTCAGTTGGTAAAGTGGCTGTCCTGTAATGGGAATGCCGTGGATTCAAGTCCCTACCTGCCACATCTTCTGTCCCTAACCGAGACACCGGTATTTTGATGGAAGTTTAATAATTTGTGAGGAAGTTTCAGGAGGGTGCCATGGCTTACTGGAGCCTGAAGGTTCCCTGTGGTTTTGACCTCACAGCCATGGCTTCAGGTATGGATCAGGCCCCAGTATGTTGTTTCCTCACAGTGTATCAGGCCCGATGTTTGCATTACTTATAATTTCAGTTGAAGAGACAGGCCAGTCTCATATTACCAGCTGAAAACCCGAGCTGGAACGGGTGAGGTGAATGTTGCATTGTTGCATATGACGCGTTTGAAAAGAATGCAGTGCAAGCATGTATGTGTGAGGGCTCTTGTAGACATTTTTACAGTTGAGAAATCTTTTGGATAAACAGTATTTATATCCTCCTGACAACCAGCAGTTCAACCAGCAGTTCAATTTTTTAAACCTGAATACCTCTCATCCATTGCATGCTACTGCATCAGCCCTCTTTGCAATTGAGGGTTGATGCAATTTACAGAGGACATTTAGTGCTTTCTAATGATACAGAATGTGATGGGGTATTTTATTAATTCTACAATCGTGAGAAAATGTAAAAAAAAAAAAAAGTAATCAGACCAGGTTTTTTTTCCTGGTAGTCAGGAGCATATTATGAGATGGCCATGAGCATCTGAAATATGCTCCATGTTGCAATGATGCAAGTTTGAACACTGACTGTTTTCTTTGGGAAGCTCTGTTGTGTACAAATCTTGTCTGGAGTTTCGACCAAAAACAACCCGGACATGTTAGTTTAAACACAACCTGTAATTATGATTAGAAATTCTTTGTTTATGAGAGTTTCAGAGACAGATTTATTACATTTTTCCCACAGGGTTACACAAAGTGAACCTGCTAAAATCTGGAACAATCTTCTTGAAAGCAAAGACCATTACTTTGAGATCATTGGAATTTATACCAAAAAATTGTATTCATTGTCATTTTAATCTTATCTTTGTTTAATGAAGCACTTAAATTTTTTTTTATTGTTATTTATCTTGGACAGGGTAGCATGTTTTTAAATTAATATAAACATTAATCTGTACAGCAATTCAATAGGAAAAAAAAATTACAAGGTATAACAAGGTATAACTCACAAATTACTTACCAACAACTGACAAAATTTATTTTATTTAACTCATTTGATGTCTTCCAGTCAGGTTTTAGACCTCATCACAGTACAGAGACAGCTCTGATCAAGGTCACAAATGACATTTGTATGAACACTGACGCTGGCAAAGTCTCTGTTTTAATCCTGTTGGACCTGAGTGCTGCGTTTGACACTGTAGATCATGGGATCCTTCTACAGAGGCTAGAGAACCGGGTTGGTGTTTCTGATACTGCACTTAGTTGGTTTAAATCTTATTTAGAAGGACGCAAGTATTTTGTAGAAATTGGAAATTGTGTGTCAGATCACATGCCTTTGACCTGTGAGGTTCCCCAGGGGTCAATTCTTGGACCCCTGTTGTTTAACCTCTACATGCTGCCGTTAGGGCAATTGATAGCCAGTAATAACGTGTCCTATCACAATTACGTAGATGATACTCAGATCTACTGTATGTGTCACTGACAGCAGGTGAACATGGACCTGTGGATTCACTCTGTCGCTGTGTTCAGCAAATCAGAGTCTGGATGCAAAACAACTTTCTCCAGCTAAACTCAGACAAAACTGAAATCATTGTCTTTGGCCCACAGAAACAAAGAGAAAGTGTCATCAGTTACCTTCAATCTCTCTCTCTGGAACCGACAAATCAAGTTAGAAATCTGGGAGTAATAATGGACTCAGACTTTAACTTCAACAGTCACATCAAATCAATTACATCAGCAGCCTTTTACCACCTGAAAAACATTGCCAAAATCAGAGGTTTGGTGTCTAAAAGAGACTTAGAGGTTCTTATCCATGCATTTGTTTCCAGTGGGTTAGATTATTGCAACGGTCTACTCACTGGTCTGAACAAAAAGGCTTTAAAACAGCTGCAGTTTATTCAAAATGCTGCTGCTCGAGTCCTAACAACAACTAGAAAATATGATCACATTAGTCCTGCGCTAAAGTCTCTGCACTGGCTTCCTGTGGCTCAGAGAATAGACTTTAAAGCTGCTCTGCTTGTGTTTAAGTCTCTCCATGGTCTAGCACCAAAGTACATCTGTGATATGTTAGTACCTTATGAACCATCTAGAACTCTGAGGACCTCCGGACCGGCCTCCTGCTGGTGTCTAGAGTCAGCACTAAACATGGAGAAGCTGCATTTCAATTTTATGCTGCAAAAGTCTGGAACAAACTTCCTGAAGCCGTGAGACAGGCCTCTACTGTGACAATGTTTAAATCTAGGCTGAAAACGCTTCTGTTTAACTGTGCTTTTGATTAATTGCTCCTTTTTAATCTATTTTAATGATTCTATTTATTTAATTTTTAAACTTTTTGATTCTATGTTTTGTGATTTTAATGCATTCTTTTTCTTTTCTTTCTTGTGAAGCACTTTGAATTACATTTTGTATGAATTGTGCTATACAAATAAACTTGCCTTGCCTTGCCTTACTTGATGTACTCTATAAATACAATTTTAGTTTTATTAATATTGTCTGATTTCCTTTTCCCAGGGAATGAATTTAACAGCAAGAAAAGGAAGAGGCTCAGACAGCTCTGCTCAAGAACATCTCAATACCAGAGGTCTTTCTTCCCATACGTGATTGGGCTCTACAACGACTCACTCAGCGGATAGAAAGTTATTACTGTGTCACACAAATTTCCCATGTGTGGGGTGAATATAGTATATTCTGATCCTGTATAAAACTTACATTCTGAATAAAGTAGTCTGGATTTCTGCTTTTTTCTTTAATGTGTACTTTTGCGTTTGCCATTCACATGTGTTAATATGGGTGTGATGCAGAGTTTCCGTGTGCAGCTGCACATGAAAGGATGAAAGTAACTCCACCTCTTTTTTGAATGATATAAAGATGCACAAGCATGAGTATTGACACTTTCTTCTCTTCTTTGTAAGCAGAGCAGGATTCAAAGTAAGTATTCTGCATGTGTTTGTTTGATGGATTCATGTCTTACTGACTCAGAGAAGTTCTGCATCTGAATGTATCATAGAAAAGGATTTTCTGAATCATTGACAAGTGTATACTTATGATTGTTTTTTTTTTTCTGTTTTGAAAGAATGAGCAAAAACTTCTTGTCTGCTAATGAAGAGCTTCACAAGGGGGACTTCCTTATCTCCAACAACAAAGAATGGAAAGCTGTATTTCAGGTTGACTCATTGTGATTTATTTTAATCAAAGTCTATTATGCATATGGGGTTTCATGGTGATTTTCTTTTCTGGTAACAGGAGGATGGAAACTTTGTCGTCTTTGGATGGCAGCCTACATGGGCTTCAGACACAGAAGGATCAGGTGGTTTTCATTTGACCATGCAGTCTGACTGCAACTTGGTCATCTACAACGACGCTGGCCAGCCCAAGTGGGCCTCTGGCACCTGGACAGACCTGAAGGATAACACCTATCGTCTTAAGCTGACAGATGATGGCACACTGGTGATCACCAAAGGACATGAGGAGTTCTGGAGCTCTGCTACATCCAAAGGAGAAAAGTAGACTGAAATGGTCTACTTTGAATTTCACTGCTTAAACATATTTTCTGTCTCCTAAAAATGAATTTTACTGATTTTATTGCAAAAATTTAAGACAGAAACTAAATAAAACATTTTGACTTGGTCTTTTTTTTGGCTTCTTCAGACTGGTTTCTTAGCTTTTAAAACAGACATTTGTCTCAAACAATTCCAAACTACATGTGGATGAGTTTTTTTTTTTTTTCCTGTATTTGTGTGCAGTCACTGCAGCCTGGTTATTTGAAATTACTGTGGGTCTAAAACTTCTCCAAATCCTCTTATGACATGCCCAAAAATCAGTTGTTCCGGGAATAAAAAAATGATTTTGAAAATAATTTTTGACACATAATTAAAAGATTGGACCTACAAATAGAAATTCTTAGACCGGGGCCCACAGTACAACCCCCGGGCCTCAGTGCATGATCCCAAACACCCGGTCCAGCCAGACATTAAAAGCAAGAGTTCCAGAGACTTACTGAGCACAACAGTAAAGCTAGAATGGCCGATATGGACAACCCCCCATAAAGAAACACTGCAGCAAAAATAACAGATAAAACAACATGTTTTAAAATATAAAAAGAAGAAACGATAAAATTGAAAGACAGCAGAGAATGTAAATAAATAAACAGACAAACTAAAATGTACTGTAAATAAAACATATTGGAAAATGTCATTAGAAGATTAAATAAATACAAAAAGTACTTTTTAAAACGAAGCAAACCCTGGACCCTCTGGAGAGACTCAGTCTCACAGCTGATTGGGGAATGACTCGGGATTTTTCTGGGTGAGCTGAAGGATGTAGCTCGAGTGAGAGAAGCCTGGGCTTTCCGTCTGAGGCTGTTTCGCCGGCCCTGGATAAGCGGAAGACAATGGAACAGAACGAACCTTTTTAAAACTAATGTAAAAATAAATGAATAAATAAAGGCAAGTATATTTGTTTGGCACAATTCATACAAAAAGTAATTCAAAGTGCTTCACAATACAGAAAAAATGCATTAAAATGACAAAACATAGAATCAAAAAGTTTTAAAAGAATTAAATAAATAAAATATTTAAAACAGATAAAAAGAGTAATTAATAAAATGCACAGTTAAACAGAACTGTTTTCAGCCCAGATTTGAACATCGTCACAGTAGAGGCCTTTTTCACAGGAAGTTTGTTCCAGACTTTTGCAACAGAAAATTGAAATGCAGCTTCTCCTGTACTAGCAGGAGGCCGGTCCCGGAGGTCCTCAGAGTTCTAGATGGTTCATAAGGTACTAACATATTGCACACGTACTTATTGTAGACTGTTGTCATAGACATGGAGACATTAAAATGTAGTTTCCACGGACAATTGTGTTTCCAGATGACATTGTGATCTGTTGTTAGAAGAGGGAAGAAGTGGAGGAAAAGTTGGAGAGGTGGAGGTTTGCACTTGAAAGAAGAAGAATGAAGATTAGTCAGATTATTCAATAATCTTCTGAACTGCTTATTCCCTGAAGGGGTCACGCAGTGTGCTCTGGTGCCTCTGGTATGCTGGACGACTAGAGGCTAGAGGCAAGGTACACTCTAAACAGGTCACCAGTCTGTTGCGGGCTCACACACATACACACACATATTCTTTGGGGCAATTTTGTAGCAGACAATCAACCTAACAAGCATGTTTTCAGAGGATGGGAGGAAACCAGAGTACCCAGAGGAAACCCATACATATACAGGGAGAACATTGTTGTGGAATTTTCTTAATAAGAAGTCACCCAAATGAGAAGAGAAGAAAATAATTTAATAAAGTACAAAGATAAAATGCTGCAGCATTGGAAGTTCATGCAAATCAAACATTGATCGGCGGAAGTTCTACGAACTTCTCACACACACATATTTTAAGGATTCCCGTTGTCAGGGTGGGCTTTTTTGTTGCTAGGCATTCTGATAGGCTATGCAACTTTGGTTGGGCTGACCATTACGTATGATAGGGTGATAATTTATTAATATTTATTACTGAGCTGAGCAAACTAAACATGTCCTTATCTTGCACCTGCACTTGCTGGACAGAGGCTGCCTTTCTTGGATAGAGTTTATAAAATGTATCTTTGCTTGTCCTTGAGCGGCTTGGAGTCTGTGTGAACAGGCTAGGAAAGTGTTCTCACATCATGGATGTCAGACAGATGTACTGTTTCATCACATCACGCCAATCAAAGACACTCATTGTCATTAAGATATTTTCAAAATGAATATTAACCTAACTTAATCCAAAATTTTCTACCACAACATACAAACTTCCCAAAGAGAGACCAGTGTTCCAAGCCTCATCCCCACCCAGGATTCAGACCCCGACCTTCTTGCTGTGAGCCCACTGTGCTAACCACTGCTCCCATTTAGGAGCATTGATGTAAAAATGGTCAATCAAAAAAATTGTTTTGGTGCTCTAAATGTCTAAACTTAGATGTTTAGACAGTCCTGGTGCTTTTTGTGGACACGTGGTCGCATTATAGTGCCTGTCAGCAACTTTGGGATTTTCTCTGGGACTAGGATTAAACAAAGCTGTGGTTAAATCCAGAAAAAAGTTGGTGAAAGTGAGTGAATAACTGACATGTATGTGTGTGAGTCGATGGGCCACAAAACCAAGAACAATTCAATTCAATTTTATTTGTATAGCCCAAAATCACAGAATGTCCGTCTTAATGGGCTTCACAAGAAAAAGAGGAATGTATTAACACAAATACACAACAAGAAAAATAACTAACAAATGCTAACTAAACAAGACTAGCACATTAATGCACTTAGACTCTCCTTCTCGGTGAGGAAAAACTCCTAAAAAACCCATCAGTGGGGAAAAAATAAGAAACCTCATGGGGATTCACGTGAAAGAGAGATCCCTCCCCCGGGACGAGCAAACAATGTGTCACAGATTATTGTTTAAATATTAGCTTAATCTAATCTACAGCTAAATATCTAAAGAAGTCAATAGATGTTCTTCATCCTGATGGAAACACGGGGGACTCCTCAGCCCGGAGATGTCCAGAACCCGGATGAGTAGATGTTCTTCATGCTGATGGAAACACGGGGGACTCCTCAGCCCGGTGATGTCCAGTACGAGGATGAGTAGATGTTCTTCATCTTGATGGAGACACGGGAGACTCCTCAGCCCAGCAATGCCTAGGGCGGGGATGGCAAACAGCTTTTTGTTCAAGAAAAATAAAATGTACAATTTTACAAATGAAGTATCAACATAAACATTTTACAGACCACAGTTTGGTTTTCGGCAAGCAGAGAAAGAAAAAAAAAAGGTCCTATTTTTCACCAGAATGTCAAAAATTATGACGTCAAGACTTCAAAAAAAGAGAAATCAATCTTCTTAAGAGAGAATATAAAAATGCTTAAGCCACACATGGTGGTAGGCTAGTTTTGAAAGAAGAGCTGGAGGTGTCCCACTTTTCTGATTTCATCCTGATGGAGCGGGGATGAAGAACCGCGGAGGTCTCCTCGGTGTGGCCATGCCCAGGACAGGAACGCAGAGTCCTGAATGGGGTTCTCTCCCAGAGAGGAGGGAGAGAAGTGGACAACATGTGAATTGTATTGTACCAACTAGCAGTGTAATTCTAAATAAACAGACAATTGAGAACAATGAATGAGATAGAAAGCCAGGAGTTTAGGAACATCAAGGGTTATTTCCTCAGAGTACAGCAAATCTGAAGAACTTAGAGGTTCAATGACTGCTTCTTTTCAAAAACTGTTTTCAAACTGATATCCAACTTTTCTGCTTTATAAGAAGTGCTTCTTAGAAAAAAAAAAACAAATTAGTGAACCAGACTTTGTGTCTGCTGCAGAAATGCTTCAGTTTCACAGAAAACAAGGAATGGTAAACCGGTCAAAAAAGAAAAGGCATATGGGGGCATGTCTGTTTTAGCCTGTTAACTCGATGATTTGAAACCCTTCAAAGTCAAATATAGGTGAGAAGATGCCTGCTGAGATAACTTGTCAGAGCAGGCACCATTTCATTAACCACGTTAACAAACAATTTAACTGGAAATTTTTCAAATATTTTCAAAGAAATATTTTTTTTTAAATCTTAATTTGTTAATCTGTCAAGAGGAATTTTTTGAGCATGTTTGTGGCAGAGAAGCAGTGAAAGATACATTTTCTTTCTGTCCTCAGGTCTGGAAAGGGTTCAAAAATCTACAATTGAGCCGATACATACAGTACTTGTACTCATACCTACATATCATGTGCGTCCCTGATTTGACACATCATATAACATTTAAGACAACATGTAACAAAAGAAAGCTCATGCTGAAAATTAATCGGATTGAATGATGAGCACAATTTTTTTCTTCACTCAACACGATGTGATTCACCTACAGTATGTCCAACAGACATAAGCAGCTGCTGCGGTGACTGAAAAAAGATGAGTGGAAGGCAGTGGCGGCTGGTGGAAAAAAAAAAAACTGGGGGTGCGGGGGTGCACATTTTTTCGAACACACACACACACACACACACACACACACAAATTATTTTAGAACAGAATATGGTTTACATTTACTTACAAAACCACAAGATTTCACCATTGTATAGTGAGGTACCAGACGAGCGTCTGAAAAATTGGCTGTTAATTTCTGTTGGGTTTTTTTTTTCTGTCTTTCTTTCTTATTCTGGATCATTTAATGTCTTTATGTCCTTTAAAACATGTCATACAAACAAGTTGTCACTGAATCAATATAAGACTAAATGCTACTGGTGTCACTGGATCCCACTGCCCCCATTATACAGTAGATCATCAGAGTTTATTAAACGGACTTAAGGAGTCTCGTGAGCTTCTCTGGTTCTGTTTTATTTCTATCAAATATATTATCATTTTTATTTAAATATGGATACACACGCCTCAAAAATTTAGAAAGTTAAATCTGGGGTTCCTCAAGGATCAATTTAAGGCCCAATAATTTTCCAGACTATAGCTGGACCAATTCAAACTTTGTATTTAAGATCAACTGTGGGTTGAATGAGATAGCGGATACAAGCGGCTGAAATGAGATTTCTCCGCAGGGTGGCTGGGCTCTAACTAAGCGATCGTGTGAGGAACTCTGCCATCCGGGATGAGCTCGGTGTCAAGTACCTCCTCCTACAGGTCGAGAGAAGCCAGATGGGGTGGTTCGCTGGTGAGGTGTTTTGGGCATGTCCCATCCGGAGGAGACAAAGAGGCAGACCCCAGGACCCGCTGGAGAGATTCTGTCTCACAGCTGGCTGGTGAATGACTGGGGTTCCTTCCGAGTGAGCTGAAGGATGCAGCTGGGGTGAGAAAAGCCTGGGCTTCCCGTCTGTGGCTGTTGCCCCTGCGACCCGGCCCCAGATAAGTGGAAGACAACGGAACGGAATGATTACTTTACACTTAGTTCATTCATGCCAACTTATTAAAAACTTTACAGTTTAGCTTGTTAAGATAAAATAGCTGTAACCATACTGTTTGTTTGCTTTTAGCAGCATTTCGGTCACTGTTGGGACAGTTTTTATATGAGAATAGCTTTTGCATGTAATTTAAAAGTTGACTACAGGAATAAGAGTAAGACTGTGAGGAGTGGCTGAAGCGAAATAGTAGTGAAAATAATAGTAGTGAAATATTTTCAGCACCTTTTAGAAAATTGTTTTGCTACTTAAAAAAAAGAATGTGTGTGCTGTGCATGTGTTTTTAGGTTCCAGAATTGTATGCACGCTTTAAAATTCCTGAAACAGGGAATCACCCATATGACAGGACATTCCTGTCCTTAAACCTTGCCTCTTTTGATGAGTAAAAACTCTGTGAACAACCCAAGGAAACCCTGTGGAGACCTGGTTGAAGAAGAGAAACTTTCCCAGGATGGACGGGCAAGTAGGATAAGCTCGTCTGTATCTTTCATAGTAAAGTTCATATTTGTCAGAAGTAACAGATGAGCTTCATGCAGCTACAAGGGCATGCACACACACATTTTCAGTTGGTAAAATGGCTGTCCTGTAATGGGAATGCCGTCAAGTCAAGTGCCACTTCGTCTGTCCCTAACCAAGACACCAGTATTTGGATGGAAGTTTAATCATTTTTGAAGAAGTTTCAAGAGGGTGCCGTGACCTCTTGGAGCCTGGTGGTTCCCTGTGGTTTTGACCTCACAGCCATGGCTTCAGGTATGAATCAAGCACCAGTATGTTGTTTCCTCACAAAGTATCAGGCCATATGCTTGCATTACTTACTTATAGAATAGTCTCAGTTGAAGAGACAGGCCAGTCTCAGATTACCAGCTGAAAACCCGAGCTGGAAGGGGTGAGGTGAATGTTGCATGTGTTGCATATGACGCATGTGAACAGTATGCAGTGCAATCATGTCTGAATGTGACAGGGCTCTTGTATACATGTTTACTTTTGATCATTTCATTTTTAATGACCGTGATTTTCATTTTTGAGTTATTAAATGATGTGTAAAGCACTTTGGATAACTTTTTGAAAAGTGTCTTACAAATAAAGTTTGAATTGATTTGATTCTGTGATTGAATAAATTAATGAATGTCCAAATGAATAATGGTGCGATATAGATTGTTTCCCATTGAAAGGAGTGAATGTAAAGACCGAAGTGAGATTAGCTATTTGTTAGTAAAGTTTAGAAGAAACTGTTGAGAAATCTTTTGGATAAACAGTAATTATATCCTCCTGACTACCAGCAGTTCAAATTTTTAAACCTGAATACCTCTCATCCATTGCATGGTACTGCATCAACCCTCTTTGCAATTTACAGAGGACAATTAGTGCTTTCCAATGATACAGAATGTGAAGGGGTATTTTATTAATCCTACAATCGTGAGAAAATGTAAAAAAAAAGTAATCAGACCGGGTTTTTTTTCCTGGTAGTCAGGAACATATTATGAGATGGCCATGAGTATCTGAAATATGCTCCATGTTGCATTGGATGCAAGTTTGAACATTGACTTTTGTGTACAAACCTTGTTTTGAGTTTCGACCAAATAGGACCCGGACATGTTGGTGCAAAGACAACCTGTAATCAAGATTAGAAATTCTTAGTTTCTGAGAATTTCAGAGACAGATTTATTACATGTTTCCCACAGTTTCCCACAGGGTTTCACAAAATGAAGCTGCTAAAAACTGGAACAATCTTCTTGAAAGCATGACAAAGGTCATTACTTTGAGATCATTGGAATTTATACCAAAAAATTGTAGTCATTGTAATTTTTAGCAACAAATCCGTGTAGTCCCTCATTCATCCAGGAGTGATCCATAGTAGAAAAAGTTTCAAAAAAGTCTTCTGGACAGTTTAATTCTTCAATGAGACGTTTCGACTTCCATCCGGAAATCATTTTCAATCTGAATGAAATGGACTGGAACCTGGATCCATTTATACTAACCTGAGTAACAGGTAAAAAAGTGTAAGAAGGGCTCGACCAATGAGAATGTGTTCCTTAAGATGGCCGTGAATGGCTCCTATTGTAGCCACAGACCAGTAAACAAACCTATTATAAAAATGCTAAAAGCCTAGTGAAAAGAGAAACCTGCTAACGAGAGGCGTGAAACTGAGTCACGAGGTGTCATCTTTAGTCCATGGCTTCAAAAGGCTGCTATAGATACCGGGCAAAACGTATCTAACGCCTCCATTCCGATTCAGTGAGGGATTCTCTTTCATCACAAAAACCGGATCGAATAAACTACATTGCCTACGGAAAAACAGAGCAATGTAGTTTATTCGATCCGGTGCAGTGAAGGGAGCTGCAAAGAAAACTACATTGGGGAAACAAAGCAACCACTCCACAAAAGACTTTACCAACACAGAAGAGAAGCCTCTAGTGGTCCACAGTCTGCCGTACATCTGCATCTTAAATCCACCAAACACACTTTTGAGGACAGTGAGGTGAAGATTCTAAGTAGAGAGAAAGGTTGGTTTGAAAGAGGGGTGAAAGAAGCCATTTTTGTGATGAAAGAGAATCCCTCACTGAATCGGAATGGAGGCGTTAGATACGTTTTGCCCGGTATCTATAGCAGCCTTTTGAAGCCATGGACTAAAGATGACACCTCGTGACTCAGTTTCACGCCTCTCGTTAGCAGGTTTCTCTTTTCACTAGGCTTTTAGCATTTTTATAATAGGTTTGTTTACTGGTCTGTGGCTACAATAGGAGCCATTCACGGCCATCTTAAGGAACACATTCTCATTGGTCGAGCCCTTCTTACACTTTTTTACCTGTTACTCAGGTTAGTATAAATGGATCCAGGTTCCAGTCCATTTCATTCAGATTGAAAACGATTTCCGGATGGAAGTCGAAACGTCTCATTGAAGAATTAAACTGTCCAGAAGACTTTTTTGAAACTTTTTCTACATTGTAATTTTGATTTTATCTTTGTTCAATGAAGCACTTTGAATTACTTGATGTACTGTATAAATATAATTTTAGTTTTATTAATATTGTCTGATTTCCTTTTCCTATGGTATGTATTCAACAGCAAGAAAAGGAAGAGGCTCAGACAGCTCCGCTCGAGAACATCTCGATACTGGAGGTCTTTCTTCCCATACGTGATTGGGCTCTACAACGACTCACTCAGCAGATAGAAAGTTATTACTGTTTCACACAAATTTCCCATGAGAGGGATGATTAAAGTATATTCTGATCCTGTATAAAACTTACATTCTGAATAAAGTGGTCAGGTTTTCTGCTTTTTCTTTAATGTGTGTACTTTTGCCTTTGCCGTTCACATGTGTTAATATGGGTGTGATGCAGAGTTTCCGTGTGCAGCTGTACATCATTCGTTTTGCCCTTCAATTTACTGGTTTCATCTTTTCCCAGTCTCAGATTATTAAGCATTCAAGTGTGGTACATGTACGGTTGCTCAGGTGCCAACTTATTCAATTTCTTCAGCTCTGTGCTTTCTATTTGTGTGTGATCAAGATCGGAAGGAATTATGCTCACACCTTGACCAGCTGCAATTCAATAACTGAGCTAGTTTTACCTGAGGCTCAAGGTCTGAGATGATTGACATGAGATCTTATCCAAAGCATGAAAAGATCTGTTAAAACTTTCGACTGCTTATGGCAGCCTCAAGTTCAAACCTGCTTTTTTTTGGGTCACATTCTTTGGCACATTTTCCTCGAAAAAGGATGAAAGTAACTCCACCTCTTTTTTGGATAATATAAACATGCACAAGCATGAGTATTGACACTTTTTTCCCTTCTTTGTAAGCAGAGCAGGATTCAAAGTAAGTATTCTGCATGTTTTTGTTTGATGGATTCATGTCTTACTGACTCAGAGAAGTTCTGCATCTGAATGTATCATAGAAAAGGATTTTCTGCATCATTGACAAATGTATACTTATGATTGTTTTTTTTCTGTTTTGAAAGAATGAGCAAAAACTTCTTGTCTGCTAATGAAGAGCTTCACAAGGGGGACTTCCTTGTCTCCAACAATAAAGAATGGAAAGCTGTATTTCAGGTTGACTCATTGTGATTTATTTTAATCAAAGTCTATTATGCATATGGGGTTTCATGGTGATTTTCTTTTCTGGTAACAGGAGGATGGAAACTTTGTCATCTATGGATGGAAGCCTATATGGGCTTCAGACACTTATGGATCAGGTGGTTTTCATTTGTCCATGCAGTGTGACCGCAACTTGGTCATGTACAACGACGCTGGCCAGCCCAAGTGGGCCTCTGGGACCTGGACAGACAAAAAGGATAACACCTATCGTCTTAAGCTGACAGATGATGGCAAACTGGTGATCACCAAAAGGCCTGAGGAGTTCTGGAGCTCTGCTAAATCCAAAGGAGAAAAGCACTGATCTGGTCTACTTTGAATTTCACTGCTTAAACATATTTTCTGTCTCCTAAAAATAAATTTTACGGATTTTATTCCAAAAATTTAAGACAGAAATTAAATAAAACATTTTGACTTGGTCTTTTTTTTTTTTTTACTTCTTCAGACTGGTTTCTTAGCTTACGAGTTAGGTTCAAACTGATGAATCTCCTCAACTAAAAATCACAAATGTTTAAACTTAATCCATCTACAGGTATTTAAATCTAGGTCGGGGAAAGTTATGCATAACTTGCCAAATGGTAAAATCGTCACTTTTAAAAGAGACGTTTGTCTCAAACAATTCCAAACTACAATTTCAAACAATTGTCACTTTTGAGGAATCCTCTTCAGCAGGACGATCGAACGTGTCGACAAACATGAGAGATTTTTTTTTTTTTTCTGTATTTGTGTGCAGTCACTGCAACCTGGTCATTTGCAATTACTGTGGCTCTAAAACTTCTCCAAATCCTCTTATAACAACCCAAAAATCAGTTGTTCCGGGAATAAAACAACTGATTTTAAAAATAATTTTTGACACATAATTAAACGATTGGACCTACAAATAGAAATTCTTAGACCGGGGCCCACAGTACAACCCCCGGGCCTCACTGCATGATCCCAAACACCCAGTCCAGCCAGATATTGAAAGCAAGGTTTCCAGAAACTTACTGAGCACAACTACCGATATGGACAGCCCCCCATAAAGAAACACTGCAGCAAAAAATAACAGATAAAACAATATGTTTTAAAATATAAAAAGAAGAAACGATAAAATTGAAAGACAGCAGAGAATGTAAATAAATAAACAGACAAACTAAAATGTACTGTAAATAAAACATATGGGAAATGTCATTAGAAGATTAAATAAATACAAAAAGTACTTATTAAAATGAGGCAAACCCTGGACCCTCTGGAGAGACTCAGTCTCACAGCTGATTAGGGAATGACTCGGGATTTTTCCGGGTGAGTTGAAGGATGTAGCTCGGGTGAGAGAAGCCTGGGCTTCCCGTCTGAGGCTGTTTCCCCTGCGACCCGGCCCTGGATAAGCGGAAGACAATGGAACCGAACAGACCTTTTTAAAACTAATGTAAAAATAAATGAAGAAATAAAGGCAAGTATATTTGGATTGCACTATTCATACAAAAAGTAATTCAAAGTGCTTCACAATACAGAAAAAATACATTAAAATGACAAAACATAGAATCAAAAAGTTTTAAAAGAATAAAATAAATAAAATATTTAAAACAGATAAAAAAATAATTAATGAAATGCACAGTTAAACAGAACTGTTTTCAGCCCAGATCTGAAAATCGTCACAGTTGAGGCCTTTTTCACAGGAAGTTTGTTCCAGACCTTTGCAGCAGAAAATTGAAATGCAGCTTCTCCTGCAGCAGCAGGAGGCCGGTCCCAGAGGTCCTCAGAGTTCTAGATGGTTCGGTACTAACATATTGCACACGTACTTAATGTAGACATAGACATAGTCATAGACATGGAGACATTAAAATGTACTTTCCACGGACTATTGTGTTTCCAGATGACATTGTGATCTGTTGTTAGAAGAGGGAAGAAGTGGAGGAAAAGTTGGAGAGGTGGAGGTTTGCACTTGAAAGAAGAAGAATGAAGATTAGTCAGATTATTCATTAATCTTCTGAACTGCTTATTCCCTGATGGGGCCACGCAGTGTGCTCTGGTGCCTCTGGTATGTTGGACGACTAGAGGCAAGGTACACTCTAAACAGGTCACCAGTCTGTTGCGGGCTCACACACATACATATTCTTTGGGGCAATTTCGTAGCAGACAATCAACCTAACAAGCATGTTTTCGGAGGATGGGAGGAAACCAGAGTACCCAGAGGAAACCCATACATATACAGGGAAAACATGCAAACTTCCCAAAGAGAGGCCAGTGTTCCAACCCTCATCCCCACCCAGAATTCAAACCCCGACCTTCTTGCTGTGAGGCCACTGTGCTAACCACTGCTCCCATTTAGGAGCATTAACGTAAAAATGGTCAATCAAAAAAATTGTTTTGGTGCTCTTAATGTCTAAATTTAGATGTTTAGAAGTCCTGGTGCTTTTTGTGGACACGTGGTCGCATTATAGTGCCTGTCAGCAACTTTGGGATTTTCTCTGGGACTAGGATTAAAAAAAGCTGTGGTTAAATCCAGAAAAAAGTTGGTGAAAGTGAGTGAATAACTGACATGTTGGTGTGTGAGTTGATGAGCCACAAAACCAAGAACATCAAGGATTATTTCCCAAGAGTACAGCAAATCTGAAGAACTTAGAGGTTCAATGACTGCTTCTTTTCAAAAACTGTTTTCAAACTGATATCCAACTTTTCTGCTTTATAAGAAGTGCTTCTTAGAAAAAAAAAAAACAGATTAGTGAACCAGACTTTGTGACTGCTGCAGAAATGCTTCAGTTTCACAGAAAACAAGGAATGGTAAACCGGTCAAAAAAGAAAAGGCATATGGGGGCATGTCTGTTGTAGCCTGTTAACTCGATGATTTGAAACCCTTCAAAGTCAAATATAAGTGAGAAGATGCCTGCTGAGATAACTTGTCAGAGCGTATGACAAATTTTTTTTTTTTGTCATGATGATAGGGGAGGCACACCCCTTACTACTCTGACTGCACAACACTTGGCAGCTCTTAGCTAAATGATTGGTTAACTTAACAGACTGATGCAGAGGAGAACCTATCAACCCAAAAGGTGGGATGGTCCCAGGCAGGATTATGGGTCAGCTCATATCTAAGTGATTGGTTCACCTAATAGACTGACAGAGAGAACAACATATCCCCGCCCCGTGGGCGTGGTCATGGTTTGCAATACAAATGAATGGAATAAAATTCAGAGCTGATGTCACGTTTTTTTTTTCCAGAAATACCGGAAACCACTCATGCGTTTTCCTTGCGGACGCTCCGCATGGCACCCTCGTTCCGTTTTCACGGGAAGTAATAAAATAAAATAAAACGGTGTAAAACGTTATTAAAACGCATATAATCTTCACACAAGACAATTCTACATACTTACAAACATGTAAATGTTTATATATTTTTTATTGATATTTTTGGTGATCAACAGGGGACGGGGGCGGGGGGCGGCCCTGCGCAACACATCACCAGCCGCTACTGGAGGAAGCACATACTGTATCCATTACCTGTAAACGCTTATGGAAAAATGTTGCAACCACAGGTTCGAACAGGAAAGAAAAATACAAAATCAAAAACGACAAGATTGCATTTAGCTATAATTCAACTTAACGCTACCAAAAGTGTATACCATATTTTCACAACCAAAAGGCGTACCGTTTTAAAAGGCGCAGTCCCAGTTTCATGTGCGCTCTATTTAACACACACATAAGGCGCACCTGATGATAGGGCGCGAGTTTTATATACACATCCTCTACTTCGTAAGTCCACCTTACAACAGCACACACACAAGCAGTAAAAGTGTGCGTATTTAAAAATAGATCAGGAGAAAAACTGTGTTTGGTTGGCTTTTTTTAAATATTAGTTACAGTCGTCATAAAGTCATTTATCAAATCCATCAAAGTCCTCATCCTCTATTTAAAAATCTAACAGCTGCGCTAAATCAAACAGAGCAGGTTCACTTTTTTCGCTATCAGATTCACTGTCATTGTCGTGCAGCTCCTCGGAAATGATGCCTGTTTTTGCGAAAGCTCGGACAACAGTGCCAGCAGACACGTTAGCCCAAGCATCTACAATCCACTGGCAAACTGTGGCGTAACTCGCTCAGTGCTACCTTCCTTTCCTTCTGAAGCTGTGGTCTCCTTCGGTCATCCATCGCTGCACGCCGCTCGCAGTCTCACTTTGAACGGTCGGTTCACGCCTATGTCCAGCGGTTGGAGGTCATTTGTCAGACCTTCCGGAATCACAGCAAGCGTAGTGTTCATCTGCTTCACTTGTTTCACGTCGGCGGTGAGATGAGCACGTGTTGAGTCATAAATCAGAAGCGATGGTGATGCCGGTCTCCTTACACACACCTACCACAGCTAATAATAATGTTTGAATGATAAATAAAGCCTATGCTGATTCTTGATCGGTTTCCAGGTTGGTTAAAGACAATAGAAAAACACTTTTAGTATTTATTTAAACTAAAATACACCAAATGTGATCTTCAAATAGATTCTTTATTTTTCCAAACCTGAACATTGCATCCTTCTGTTCTTGTGATACACACATTGGCCAGACATATACACATAAATCCCAATCCCAATATAGAGCAGGTCAAATTTCAAAAGACTGGAACCTGTTTAAGATGAACCCCAGCTCTCATTGTTTTTGTAGCTGTATGTACAGTCACTGTAATCTGATTATTTTTAACAAGTGTGGCTGAAAAACTTTCCCCAAGCCTCCTTTGAAATGAGAAACAAGCAGCCACTAGCTTATAAAAGCTTTAGATTCCTCAGTGAAATTTTTAAAAAGTTTAAGTTATTGGAAAATAATTAGAAGATTGTTCCTGCAATTGTTGCCTAGAAACAAATTATTTTAGAACAGAATATGATTTGCATTTACTTACAAAACCACAAGATGTCACCATTGTATAGTGAGGTACCAGACGAGTGTCTGAAAAATTGGCTGTTAATTTCTGTTGGGTTTTTTTTTTCTGTCTTTCTTTCTTATTCTGGATCATTTAATGTCTTTATGTCCTTTAAACATGTTATACAAACAAGTTGTCACTGAATCAATATAAGACTAAATGCTACTGGTGTCACTGGATCCCACTGCCCCATTATACAGTAGATCATCAGATTTTATTGAACGGACTTATGGAGTCTAGTGAACTTCTCTGGTTCTGTTTTATTTCTATCAAATATATCATCATTTTTATTTAAATATGGATACACACGCCTCAAAAATTGAGAAAGTTAAATCTGGGGTTCCTCAAGGATCAATTTAAGGCCCAATAATATTCCAGACTATAGTTGGACCAATTCAAACTTTGTATTTAAGATCAACTGTGGGTTGAATGAGATAGCGGATACAAGCGGCTGAAATGAGATTTCTCCGCAGGGTGGCTGGGCTCTAACTCAGCGATCGCGTGAGGAACTCTGCCATCCGGGAGGAGCTCGGTGTCGAGTCGCTCCTCCTACAGGTCGAGAGAAGCCAGATGGGGTGGTTCGCTGGTGAGGTGTTTTGGACATGTCCCATCGGGAGGAGACCAAGAGGCAGACCCCAGGACCCGCTGGAGAGAGAGGCTGGTGAATGATTGGGGATCCTTCCGAGTGAGCTGGAGGATGCAGCTGGGGTGAGAAAAGCCTGGGCTTCCCGTCTGTGGCTGTTGCCCCTGCGACCCGGCCCCGGATAAGTGGAAGACAACGGAACGGAATGATTACTTTACACTTAGTTGATTCATGCCAACTTATTAAAAACTTTACAGTTTAGCTTGTTATGATAAAATAGCTGCAATCATACTGTTTGTTTGCTTTTAGCAGCATTTCGGTCACTGTTGGGGCAGTTTTTACATGAGAATAGCTTTTGCATGTAATTTAAAAGTTGACTATGGGAATAAGAGTAAGACTGTGAGGAGTGGCTGAAGCACTATGTGAAATATTTTTGGCACCTTTTAGAAAATTGTTTTGCTACTTAAAAAAAAGAATGTGTGTGCTGTGCATGTGTTTTTAGGTTCCAGAATTGTATGCACGCTTTAAAACTCCTGAAACACGGAATCACCCCTACGACAGGACATGCCTGTCCTTAAACCTTGCTCTTTGATGAGTAAAAACTCAGTGAACAAACCAAAGAAACCCCGTGGAGACCTTGTTGAAGAAGAGAAACTTTCCCAGGATGGACGGGCAAGTAGGATGAGCTCGTCTATATCTTTGATAATAAAGTTCATATTTGTCAGATGTAACAGATGAGCTTCATGCAGATACGAGGGTATGCACACACACATTTTCAGTTGGTAAAGTGGCTGTCCTGTAATGGGAATGCCGTCGAGTCCAGTCCCTACCTGCCACTTCGTCTGTCCCTAACCAAGACACCAGTATTTTGATGGAAGTTTAATAATTTTTGAGGAAGTTTCAGGAGGGTGCCATGGCCTCTTAAATCCTGGTGGTTCCCTGTGGTTTTGACCTCACAGCCATGGCTTCAGGTATGAATCAAGCACCAGTATATTGTTTCCTCACAAAGTATCTGGCCAGATGTTTGCATTACTTACTTATAGAATAATCTCAGTTGAAGAGACAGGCATGTCTTAGATTACCAGCTGAAAACCCGAGCTGGAATGGGTGAGGTGAATGTTGCCTCACTCATTCCAGTTCACATGCGTTCACATATGACGCATGTGAACAGTATGCAGTGCAAGCATGTCTGAATGTGACAGGGCTCTTTTATGCATGTTTACTTTTGATTATTTCATTTTTTAATGACTGTGATTTTATTTTTGAGTGATTTAATGATGTGTAAAGCACTTTGGATAACTCTTTGAAAAGAGTCTTACAAATAAAGTTTCATTTGATTCTGTGATTAATTGAATGAACTTTCGACTTCTTATGGCAGCCTCAGGTTCGAACCTGCTTTTTTTGGGTCACATTCTTTTTGGACATTTCCTTGAAAAAGGATGAAAGTAACTCCACCTCTTTTTTGAATGATATAAAGATGCACAAGCATGAGTATCGACACATTCTTCCCTTCTTTGTAAGCAGAGCAGGATTCAAAGTAAGTATTCTGCATGTGTTTGTTTGATGGATTCATGTCTTACTGACTCAGAGAAGTTTTGCACCTGAATGTATCATAGAGAAGGATTTTATGCATAATTGATAAATGTATTTTTATGATTGTTTTTTTCTGTTTTGAAAGAATGAGCAAAAACTTCTTGTCTGCTAATCAACATCTTCACAAGGGGGACTTCCTCGTCTCCAACAATGAACAATGGAAAGCCATATTTCAGGTTGACTCATTGTGATTTATTTTAATCAAAGTCTATTATGCATATGAGGTTTCATGGTGATTTTCTTTTCTGGTAACAGGAGGATGGAAACTTTGTCATCTATGGATGGAAGCCTACATGGGCTTCAGACACCTATGGATCAGGTGGTTTTCATCTGTGCATGAAGTGTGACGGCAACTTGGTCATCTACAACGACACTGGCAAGCCCAAGTGGGACATTGGAACCTGGAGAGACAAAAAGGATAACACCTTTCGTCTTACGCTGACAGATGATGGCAAACTGGTGATCAACAAAGGATCTGAGGAGTTCTGGAGCTCTGCTAAATCCAAAGGAGAAAAGCACTGATCTGGTCTACTTTGAATTTCACCGCTTAAACATATTTTCTGTCTCCTAAAAATGAATTTTACTGATTTTATTGCAAAAATTAAAGACAGAAACTAAATAAAATATTTTGACTTGGTCTTTTTTTTTTACTTCTTCAGACTGGTTTCTTAGCTTATGAGTTAGGTTCAAACTGATGAATCTCCTCAACTAAAAATTACAGATGTTTAAACTTAATCCATCTACAGGTATTTAAAACTAGGTCGGGGAAAGTTATGCATAACTTGCCAAATGGTAAAATCGTCACTTTTAAAAGAGACATTTGTCTCAAACAATTCCAAACTACATGTGGATGAGATTTTTTTTTTCCTGTATTTGTGTGCAGTCACTGCAACCTGGTTATTTGCAATTACTATGGCTCTAAAACTTCTCCAAATCCTCTTATGACATGCCCAAAAATCAGTTGTTCCGGGAATAAAACAATTGATTTTGAAAATAATTTTTGACACATAATTAAAAGATTGGACCTACAAATAGAAATTCTTAGACCGGGGCCCACAGTACAATTCCCGGGCCTCAGTGCATGATCCCAAACACCCAGTCCAGCCAGACATTAAAAGCAAGGATTCCAGAGACATACTGAGCACAACTACCGATATGGACAGCCCCCATGAAGAAACACTGCAGCAACAAATAACAGATAAAACAATATGTTTTAAAATATAAAAAGAAGAAACAATAAAATTGAAAGACA
This sequence comes from Neostethus bicornis, assembly GCA_902685375.1. Taxonomy (NCBI): domain Eukaryota; kingdom Metazoa; phylum Chordata; class Actinopteri; order Atheriniformes; family Phallostethidae; genus Neostethus; species Neostethus bicornis. The sequence continues at coordinate 14,569,730 of LR738553.1, read as the reverse complement.
GCAAACAATGTAAATAAATAAACAGACAAACTAAAATGTACTGTAAATAAAACATATGGAAAATGTCATTAGAAGATTAAACCTTCTACCTTCTGATTAAAGTCCCACATATTTGTGATTATTTTTTTCCCATGATGGCGACAATCTCTAATGGATTCAGCAGTAAAAATAATGGGCGAGTCGTGGGCGAGATTATAGGTCAACTCCAGTGATGTACGGTGAGGTTCATGCCTGGGGAGGCACTGACTCCTCAAGAGTTAGATTTATAATTGTAAGAACGGAAAATCCATCTTATTTCAGCGTTCATCCAACAGCATTCAATTACTCTGCGCTGTGTAATGCTTCATATCCAATCAGCATTCCTCGTACAATCACATTCACAAACATAAACACAGGATCAGATCTGCCTCTTTTATGGCTATGAATAGAGTTTTAAGAAATTCATTAATACTGTAAACAAATTAAAGCAGAGAAGTTTCATTTTGACCAACAGTAAAAAAAATCTAGTCCGTGGAGTCCCTCATTCATCCAGGAGTGATCCATTGTAGAAAAAGTTTAAAAAAAAGTCTTCTGGACAGTTTAATTCTTGATCGAGACGTTTCGACTTCCATCCGGAAATCATTTTCAATTCTGTTAGTAGTGATACTTTTTCTACTGATTAGTAGAAAAAGTACTTTTTCTACTGATTAGTAGAAAAAGTATCAAAAAGTCTTCCGGACAGTTTAATTCTTGAACGAGACGTTTCGACTTCCATCCGGAAATCATTTTCAATCTGAATGATACGTAACACATAACAGTTGAAAATATTACACTTTATTTTTTTTGGTCATGATGATAGGGGAGGCACTCCCCTTCCTACTCTTCCAGCTCTTCTTTTATTTGTAGCTGTATGTACAGTCACTGTAATCTGATTATTTGTGGCTGAAATTTATAAGTGTGGCTGAAAAACTTTCCCCAGACCTCCTTTGAAATGAGAAAGAAGCAGCCACTAGCTTATAAAAGTTTTGATTCCTGAGTGAAACTTTCAACACGTTTAAGTTTTCGGAAAATAATTAGAAGATTGTTGCTGCAATTGTTGCCTAGAAACAAATTAGTTTAGAACAGAATATGGTTTGCATTTACTTACAAAACCACAAGATGTTACCATTGTATAGTGAGGTACCAGAAGAGTGTCTGGAAAATGGGCTGTTCATTTCTGTTGGTTCTGTTTGTCTTTTTTTTTTCTTATTGTGGATCATTTAATGTCTTTATGTCCTTTAAATATGTCATACAAACAAGTTGTCACTGAATCAATAGAAAACTAAATGCTACTGGTGTCACTAGATCCCACAGCCCCATTATACAGTAGATCATCATATTTTATTAAACGGACTTACAGGAGTCTGGTGAGCTTCTTTGTTTCTGTTTTACTTCTATTCCATATATTATCATTTTCATTTAAATATGAAGACATATGCCTAAAAAATTCAGAAAGCTAAATCTGAGGTTCCTCAAGGATCAATTTCAGGCCCAATATTATTTCAGATTATAGGCGGACCAATTAAAACTTTCTCATCGCTGAATGAAATGATTTTCTCCCATAGGTAAAAAATATCATAAAGAATGACTATTCCAGCCAGACCAATTTAAACTTTGTGTTTAAGATCAACTCTGGGTTGAATGAGATCGCGGATAAAAGCGGCCGAAATGAGCTTCCACTGCAGAATGAATGGGCTCTCAGTCAGCGATCGGGTGAGGAGCTCTGCCATCCGGGCGGAGCTCGGTGTCGAGCCACTCCTCCTCCAGGTCGACAGAAGCCAGATGGGGTGGTTCGGGCATCTGGTCAGGATGCCCTCCGAGCACCTCGCTGGTGAGGTGGGCATGTCCCACCAAGAGGAGAACAAGAGGCAGGCACCGGACCCACTGGAGAGATTCTGTCTCACAGCTGGCTGGTGAATGACTCGGGATCCTTCCGGATGAGCTGGAGGATGCAGCTGGGGTGAGAGAAGCCTGGATTTCCTGCGACCTGGCCCTGGATAAGCGGAAGACGACGGAACAGAACGATTACTTTACACTTAGTTCATTCATGTCAACTTATTAAAAACTTTACAGTTTAGCTTGTTAAGATAAAATAGCTGCAACCATACTGCTTGTTTGCGTTTAGCAGCATTTTGGTCACTTTCGGGGCAGTCTTTACACAAGAATAGATTTTGCATGGAATTTAAAAGTTGACAGTGGGAATACCTGCGACAGACTGGTGACCTGTTCGGGGTGTACTCTGCCCTTTGCCTTAAATTGGCCGGGATAGTCTCCGGCACACCCGCAGCCCCGAAAGGGATAGACGAATAAGAAGATGACAGACTGACTGACTATGGGAATAAGAGTAAGACTGTGAGGAGTGGCTGAAGCACTCTGTTAAATATTTTCGGCACCTTTTAGAAAATTGTTTTGCTCCTTAAAAAAAAGAATGTGTGTGCTGTGCATGTGTTTTTAGGTTCCATAATTGTATGCACACTCTAAAATTCCTGAAACAGGGAATCACCCATATGACAGGACATGCCTGTCCTTAAACCTTGCTTTTTGGTGAGTAAAAACTAAGGGAAAAACCCAAGGATGCCCTGTGGAGACCTGGTTGAAGAAGAGAAACTTTCCCAGGATGGACGAGCAAGTAGGAAACAGATTTGTGTTTAAGATCAATTGTGGGTTGAATAAGATAGCGGAGACAAGCGGCCGAAATGAGCTTCCTTCACAGGTCGGCTGGGCTCTCACTCGGCGATCGGATGAGGAGCTCTGCCATCCGGGAGGAGCTCGGTGTCGAGCCGCTCCTCTTTCGGGTCGACAGAAGCCAGATGGGGTGGTTGGGACATCTGGTCAGGATGCCTTCCGAGTGCCTCGCTGGTGAGGTGTTTTAGGCACGTTTCCCCCTGGAGGAGACAAAGAGGTAGACCCCAGGCCTGCTGGAGAGACAATGTCTCACAGCTGGCTGGTGAATGACTCTAGATCCTTCCAGGTGAGCTGGAGGATGCAGCTGGGGTGAGAAAAGCCTGGGCTTCCCATCTGTGGCTGTTGCCCCTGCGACCCGGCCCCGGACAAGAGAAAGACGACAGAACGGAATGATTTCTTTACACTTTATTTAATCATGCCAACTTATTAAAAACTTTACAGTTTAGCTTGTTAAGATAAAATAGCTGCAACCATACTACTTGTTTGCTTTTAGCAGCATTTTGGTCACTGTTGGGGCAGTTTTTACATGAGAATACACTTTGCATGTAATTTAAAAGTTGACTACAGGAATACGAGTAAGACTTTGAGGAGTGGCTGAAGCGCTCCATGAAATATTTTCAGCACCTTTTAGAAAAATGTTTTGCTACTTAAAAAAAGAATATGTGTGCTGTGCATGTGTTTTTAGGTTCCAGAATTGTATGCACGCTTTAAAACTCCTGAAACTGGGAATCACCCCTACGACAGGACATGCCTGTCCTTAAACCTTGCTCTTTGATGTGTACAAACTCAGTGAACAAACCAAGGAAACCCCGTGGAGACCTTGTTGAAGAAGAGAAACTTTCCCAGGATGGACGGGCAAGTAGGATGAGCTCGTCTATATCTTTGATAATAAAGTTCATATTTGTCAGATGTAACAGATTAGCTTTATGCAGATACGAGGGCATGCACACACACATTTTCAGTTGGTAAAGTGGCTGTCCTGTAATGGGAATGCCGTCGAGTCCAGTCCCTACCTGCCACTTCGTCTGTCCCTAACCAAGACACCAGTATTTTGATGGAAGTTTAATAAATTGTGAGGAAGTTTCAGGAGGGTGTCAGGCGTCTTGGAGCCTGGTGGTTCCCTGTGATTTTGACTTCACAGCCATGAATCAAGCCCCAGTAATTTGTTTCCTTACAAAGTATCAGGCCAGATGTTTGCATTACTTACTTATAGAATAATTTCAGTTGAAGAGACAGGCCTGTCTCAGATTACCAGCTGAAAACCCAAGCTGAAAGGGGTGAGGTGAATATTGCATGTGTTGCATATTACGCATGTGAACAGTATGCAGTGCAAGCATGTCTGAATGTGACAGGTCTCTTGTATGCATGTTTACTTTTGATTATTTCATTTTTAATGACTGTGATTTTTATTTTTGAGTGATTTAATGATGTGTAAAGCACTTTGGATAACTATTTGAAAAGAGTCTTACAAATTAAGTTTGTTTTGACTCTGTGATTAATTGAATGAATAAAGCCGATGAATAATGGTTCAATTTAGATTGTTCCCATCGAAAGGAGTGAATGTAAAGACCGAAGTGAGATTAGTTATTTGTTAGTAAATTTTAGAAGAAACGGTTGAGAAATCTTTTGGATAAAACAGTAATTATATTCTCCTGACAACCAGCAGTTCAAATTTTAAACCTGAATATAACTCACTTATTGCATGCTACTACATCAACTCTCTTTGCAATTCACAGAGGACATTTAGGGCTTTCCAATGATACTCAAAGTGAAGGGCTATTTTATTAATCTTACAATCGTGAGAAAATGTAAAAAAAAAAAAAAAAGTAATCAGACCATTTTTTTCCCCATGGTAGTCAGGAGCATATTATGAGATGGCCATGAGATTCTCAAATAGGTTCCATGTTGCAATGGATGCAAGTTTGAACATTGACTTTTTTCTTTGGGAAGCTCTGCTGTGTACAAATTTTGTCTTGAGTTTCGACCAAAAACAACCCGGACATGTTGGTTTAAACACAACCTGTAATCATGATTAAGAATTCTTAGTTTCAGAGACAGATTTATTACATGTTTTCCACAGTTTCCCACAGGGTTACGCAAAGTGAAGCTGCTAAAATCTGGAACAATCTTCTTGAAAGCATGACAAAGGCCATTATTTTGAGATCATTGGAATTTATACCAAAAATTGTATTCATTGTAATTTTTATCTTATCTTTGTTGAACAAAGCACTTTGAATTACTTGATGTACTGTATAAATATAATTTTAGTTTTATTAATATTGTCTGATTTCCTTTTCCTAGGGTATGAATTTAACAGCAAGAAAAGGATACTGGAGGTCTTTCTTCCCATACGGGATTGGGCTCTACAACGACTCACTCAGCAGATAGAAAGTTATTACTGTGTCACACAAATTTCCCATGTGTGAGATGATTAAAGTATATTCTGATCCTGTATAAAACTTACATTCTGAATAAAGTGGTCAGGTTTTCTGCTTTTTTCTTTAATTTGTGTACTTTTGTGTTTGCCATTCACATGTGTTAATATGAGTGTGATGCAGAGTTTCCATGTGCAGCTGTACATCATTCGTTTTGCCCTTCAATTTACTGGTTTCATCTTTTCCCGGTCTCAGATTATTACGAATTCAAGTGTGGTACATGTACGGTTGCTCAGGCGCCAACTTATTCTGTTTCTTCAGCTCTGTGCTTTGTATTTGTGTATGATCATGATCGGAAGGCATTATGCTTAAACCTTGACCAGCTGCAATTCAATAATTGAGCTAGTTTTATCTGAGGCTCGGGGTCTGAGATTATTCACATGAGATCTTATCCAGAGCATGAAAAGATCTGTTAAAACTTTTGACTGCTTATGGCAGCCTAAAGTTCAAACCTGTTTTTTTTGAGTGACATTCGTTTTGGAGATTTTCCTCGAAAAAGGATGAAAGTAACTCCACCTCTTTTTTGGATCATATAAAGATGCACATGCATGAGTATTGACACTTTCTTCCCTTCTTTGTAAGCAGAGCAGGATTCAAAGTAAGTATTCTTCATGCTTGTTTGATGGATTCATGTCTTACTGACTCAGAGAAATTTTGCACCTAAATGTATCAGAGAAAGGGATTTTCTGCATCATTGACAAATGTATACTTATGATTGTTTTTTTTCTGTTTTGAAAGAATGAGCAAAAACTTCTTGTCTGCTAATGAAGAGCTTCACAAGGGGGACTGCCTTGTCTCCAACAATAAACAATGGAAAGCCGTATTTCAGGTTGACTAATTGTGATTTATTTTAATCAAAGTCTATTATGCAGTAGGGGTTTCATGGTGATTTTCTTTTCTGCCAACAGGAGGATGGAAACTTTGTCATCTATGGATGGAAGCCGACATGGGCTTCAGACACTTATGGATCAGGTGGTTTTCGTCTGTCCATGCAGTCTGACCGCAACTTGGTCATCTACAACGACAATGGCCAGCCCAAGTGGGCCTCCGGCACCTACACAGACAAAAAGGATAACACCTATCGTCTTAAGCTGACAGATGATGGCAAACTGGTGATCACCAAAGGATCTGTGGAGTTCTGGAGCTCTGCTAGATCCAAAGGAGAAAAGCACTGATCTGGTCTACTTTGAATTTCACTGCTTAAACATATTTTCTGTCTCCTAAAAATGAATTTTACTGATTTTATTGCAAAAATTAAAGACAGAAATTAAATAAAACATTTTGATTTTTTTTTTTTCTTTTTTTTGACTTCGTCAGACTGGTTTCTTAGCTTATGAGTTAGGTTCAAACTGATGAATCTCCTCAACTAAAAATCACAAATGTTTAAACTTAATCCATCTACAGGTATTTAAAACTAGGTCGGGGAAAGTTATGCATAACTTGCCAAATGGTAAAATCGTCACTTTTAAAAGAGACATTTGTCTCAAACAATTCCAAACTACATGTGGATGAGATTTTTTTTATTCCTGTATTTGTGTGCATCACTGCAACCTGGTTTTGCAATTACTGTGGCTCTAAAACTTCTCCAAATCCTCTTATAACAACCCAAAAATCAGTTGTTCCGGGAATAAAACAACTGATTTTGAAAATGACTTTTGACACACAATTAAAAGATTGGACCTACAAATAGAAATTCTTAGACCAGGGCCAACAGTACAACCCCCGGGCCTCAGTGCATGATCCCAAACACCCGGTCCAGCCAGACATTAAAAGCCATGATTCCAGAGACATAGTGAGCACAGCTACAGATATCGACAGCCCCCCATAAAGAAACACTGCAGCAACAAATAACAGATAAAACAATATGTTTTAAAATATAAAAAGAAGAAACGATAAAATTGAAAGACAGCAAACAATGTAAATAAATAAACAGACAAACTAAAATGTACTGTAAATAAAACATATTGGAAAATGTCTTTAGTAGATTAAATAAATACAAAAAGTATTTTTTTAAAACGAGGCAAATCCTGGACCCTCTGGAGAGACTCAGTCTCACAGCTGGCTGGGGAATGACTCATGATCTTTCCAGGTGAGTTGAAATATGTAGCTCGGGTGAGAGAAGCTTGAGATTCCCGTCTGAGGCTGTTGCCCCGCGACTCGGTTCGGATAAGTGGAAGACAATGGAACCGAACGAACCTTTTTAAAACTAATGTAAAAATAAAGAAAGAAATAAAGGCAAGGCAAGTATATTCGTACAACACAATTCATACAAAAAGTAATTCAAAGTGCTTCACAATACAGAAAAAATGCATTAAAATGACAAAACATAGAATCAAAAAGTTTAAAAAAATAAAAAATAAAATAAATAAAATATTTAAAACAGATAAAAAGAGTAATCAATGAAATAAATAGTTAAACAGAACTGTTTTCAACCTAGATTTAAACATCGTCACAGTAGAGGACTTTCTCACCGGCTCGGGAAGTTTGTTCCAGACTTTTGCAACATAAAATTGAAATGCAGCTTCTCCATGTTTAGTCCTGACTCTAGGCACCAGCAGGAGGCCGGTCCCGGAGGTCCTCAGAGTTCTAGATGGTTCATAAGGTACTAACATATCACACATGTACTCATTGTATACCGTTGTCATAGACATGGAGATATTAAAATTTAGTTTCCATGGACAATGATGTTTGCAGATGACATTGTGATCTGTTGTTAGAAGAGGGAAGAAGTGGAGGAAAAGTTGGAGAGGTGGAGGTTTGCACTTGAAAGAAGAAGAATGAAGATTAGTCAGATTATTCATTCGTTTTCTGAACTGCTTATTCCCTGACAGGGTCACGGAGGGTGCCCTTGTGCCCCTGGTGCCCTTGGTATCCTGGACGACTAGAGGCTAGAGGCAGGGTACACCCTAAACAGGTCACCAGTCAGATGAGCATGCATAGAGTCATAAATCAGAAGTGATGTTGATGCCGGTCTCCTTACATACACCTGCCTCAGCTAATGATAATGTTTGAATGATAAATAAGCCTATGCTGATTTTTGATCGGTTTCATGAACAATAATCATCAACCCAATTGTATTCAAAACTTTTTTCACAAGAGGGATACTGTGTATAATTTCAGAGGATGTAATGTGTTTAAAAAGATGACTGTAAAAACAAAAGTAAAACAAACAAAACAAACAACATTGTATTTCAGTTGTTGGTGTTAATCTTTGGAATAACCTGGATAAAGAGTTGAAAGAACGTGAAACATTTAAACAGTTCAGTACTTTATACAAGAAAAATAATATAAAATCATATATGGAAAAAGAGCTTTAAAGATCGACAGTTTAATGTCGTGTAAACTGCTGTACATGTGAATTTTTTTATTGTTAAAGAGTCAGCAGCTCAATTACACATAGTAGTTTGGATGAGTTAGGGGCAGGCATCATAAGCTTCGGCTTCAGACTGCTCCTTTTCAGACCTTCTACATATTGTTTTGTTTTCTTTTCTTTTGTACAGAAAGAAAATGTTTAAATGTCTGGGGAAAAAAATAAACGACTAAAACTACTACTAGTATGTACCACTCAAGCATGACCAGATTGGTTAAAGACAATAGAAAAAACCCCTTTTAGTATTTATTTAAACTAAGATACACCGAATATGATCTTCGAATGGATTATTTTTTTCTCCAAACCTGAACATTGCATCCTCCTGTTCTTGTAATACACACATTGGCCAGACATATACACATAAATCCCAATCCCAATATAGAGCAGGTCAAATTTCAACAGACTGGAACCTGTTTGAGATGAACCCCAGCTCTCATTTTTTTTGTAGCTGTATGTACAGTCACTGTAATCTGATTGTTTTCAAAAAGTGTGGCTGAAAAACTTTTCCTAGACCTCCTCTGAATTGAGAAACAAGCAGCCACTAGCTTATAAAAATCTTGATTCCTGAGTGAAACTTTCAACAAGTTTAAGTTATTTGAAAATAATTAGCCCAAGCATCTACAATCCACTGGCAAACTGTAGCGTAACTCGCTCTGTGCTACCTTCCGTTCTTTGTGAAGCTGTGGTCTCCTTCGGTCATCCATCGCTGCCACGCCGCTCGCAGCCTCACTTTGAACAGTCGGTTCACGCCGATGTCCAGCGGTTGTAGTTGCTTTGTCAGACCTTACGGAATCACAGCAGGCGTAGCACTACTGTTCATCTGCTTCACTTGTTGATTCACGTCGGCAATGAGATGAGCACGTATAGAGTCATAAATCAGAAGCGATGGGGATGCCGGTCTCCTTACATACACCTACCTCAGCTAATAATAATGTTTGAATCATAAATAAAGCCTATGCTGATTCTTGATCGGTTTCAAGTACCACTCAAGCATGACCAGATTGGTTAGAGACAATAGAAAAACATTTTTAGTATTTATTTAAACTAAAATACACTGAATGTGATCTTCAAATAGATTCTTTATTTTTCCAAACCTGAACATTGCATCCTTCTGTTCTGGTGATACACACATTGGCCAGACATATACACATAAATCCCAATCTATGGAGCAGGTCAAATTTCAACAGACTGGAACCTGTTTAAGATGACCTCCAGCTCTCATTGTTTTTGTAGCTGTACGTGTATGTATAGTCACTGTAATCTGATTATTTTTAACAAGTGTGGCTGAAAAACTTTCCCCAAGCCTCCTTTGAAATGAGAAACAAGCAGCCACTAGCTTATAAAAGCTTTAGATTCCTCAGTGAAATTTTTAAAAAGTTTAAGTTATTGGAAAATAATTAGAAGATTGTTCCTGCAATTGAATTGAGAAACAAGCACTTACTAGATTATAAAAGTCTTGATTCCTGAGCGAAACTTTCAACAAGTTTAAGTTAAATAATTAGAAGATTGTTGCTGCAATTGTTGCCTAGAAACAAATTATTTTAGAACAGAATATGGTTTGCATTTACTTACAAAACCACAAAATGTTACTATTGTATAGTGAGGTACCAGATTGGCTGTTAATTTCTGATGGGTTTTTTTTCTGTCTTTTTTTTTTTTTTCTTATTGTGGATTATTTAATGTCTTTATGTCCTTTAAAACATGTCATACAAACAAGTTGTCACTGAATCAATAGAAAACTAAATGCTACTGGTGTCACTGGATCCCACTGCCCCCATTATACAGTAGATCATCATATTTTATTAAATGGACTTAAGGAGTCTAGTGAGCGTCTCCTGTTCTGTTTTACTTCTATCACATATATTATCATTTTTATTTAAATATGGATTCACACGCCTCAAAAATTTAGAAAGTTAAATCTGGGGTTCCTCAAGGATCAATTTAAGGCCCAATAATATTCCAGCCGGACCAATTTAAACTTTGTGTTTAAGAGCAGCTGTGAGTTGAATGAGATAGCGGATACAAGCGGCCGAAATGAGCTTCCTCCGCAGGGTGAATGGGTTCTCACTCAGCGATCGGGTGAGGAGCTCTGCCGTCCGGGCGGAGCTCGGTGTCGAGCCACTCCTCCTCCAGGTCGACAGAAGCCAGATGCTGTGATTTGGGCATCTGGTCAGGATGCCCTCCGAGCGCCTCGCTGGTGAGGTGTTTTGGGCATGTCCCACCTGGAGGAGACCAAGAGTCAGACCCCGGACCCGCTGGAGAAATTCTGTCTCACAGCTGGCTGGTGAATGACTCAGGATCCTTCCGGGTGAGCTGGAGGATGCAGCTGTGGTGAGAGAAGCCTGGGATTCCTGTGTGAGGTTGTTGCCCCGGCGACCTGGCCCCGGATAAGCGAAATACAACGGAACGGAATGATTACTTTACACTTAGTTCATTCATGCCAACTTACTAAAAACTTTACAGTCTAGCTTGTTAAGATAAAATAGCTGCAATCATACTGTTTGTTTGCTTTTAGCAGCATTTTGGTCACTGTTGGGGCAGTTTTTACATGAGAATAGCTTTTGCATGTAATTTAAAAGTTGACTATGGGAATAAAAGTAAGACTGTGAGGAGTGGCTGAAGCACTCTGTGAAATATTTTTGGCAGCTTTTAGAAAATTGTTTTGCTACTCAAAAAAAAGAATGTGTGTGCTGTGCATGTGTTTTTAGGTTCCAGAATTGTATGCACGCTTTAAAATTCCTGAAACAGGGAATCACCCCTACGACAGGACATGCCTGTCCTTAAACCTTGCTTTTTGGTGAGTAAAAACTCAGTGAACAACCCAAGGAAACCCCGTGGAGACCTTGTTGAAGAAGAGAAACTTTCCCAGGATGGACGGGCAAGTAGGATGAGCTCGTCTATATCTTTGATAATAAAGTTCATATTTGTCAGATGTAACAGATGAGCTTCATGCAGATACAAGGGCAGATACACACACATTTTCAGTTGGTAAAGTGGCTGTCCTGTAATGGGAATGCCGTCGAGTCCAGTCCCTACCTGCCACTTCGTCTGTCCCTAACCAAGACACCAGTATTTTCATGGAAGTTTAATAATTTGTGAGGAAGTTTCAGGAGGATGCCATGGCCTCTTGGAGCCTGATGGTTCCCTGTGATTTTGACTTCACAGCCATGGCTTCAGGTATGAATCAAGCACCAGTATGTTGTTTCCTCACAAAGTATCTGGCCAGATGTTTGCATTACTTACTTATAGAATAATCTCAGTTGAAGAGACAGGCCAGTCTCAGATTACCAGCTGAAAACCCGAGCTGGAACGGGTGAGGTGAATGTCGCATGTGTTGCATATTACGCATGTGAACAGTATGCAGTGCAAGCATGTCTGAATGTGACAGGTCTCTTGTATGCTTGTTTACTTTTGATTATTTTATTTTGAATGACTGTGATTTTTATTTTTGAGTGATTTAATGATGTGTAAAGCACTAACTCTTTGAAAATAGTCTTACAAATAAAGTTTGATTTGATTCTGTGATTAATTGAATGAATAAAGCCGATTGATAATGGTGCAACATACTGTAGATTGTTCCCATTGAAAGGAGTGAATGTAAAGACCGAAGTGAGATTAGTTATTTGTTAGTAAATTTTAGAAGAAACGGTTGAGAAATCTTTTGGATAAAACAGTAATTATATCCTCCCTGACTACCAGCAGTTCAAATTTTAAACCTGAATATATCTCACTCATTGCATGCTACTACATCAACACTCTTTGCAATTTACAGAGGACATTTAGGGCTTTCCAATGATACTCAAAGTGAAGGGCTATTTTATTAATCTTACAATCGTGAGAAAATGTAAAAAAAAAAAAAAAAGTAATCAGACCATTTTTTTCCCCATGGTAGTCAGGAGCATATTATGAGATGGCCATGAGATTCTCAAATAGGTTCCATGTTGCAATGGATGCAAGTTTGAACATTGACTTTTTTCTTTGGGAAGCTCTACTGTGTACAAATTTTGTCTTGAGTTTCGACCAAAAACAACCCGGACATGTTAGTTTAAACGCAACCTGTAATCATGATTAGAAATTCTTAGTTTCTTAGAGTTTCAGAGACAGATTTATTACATGTTTTCCACAGTTTCCCACAGGGTTACACAAAGTGAAGCTGCTAAAATCTGGAACAATCTTCTTGAAAGCATGACAAAGGCCATTACTTTGAGATCATTGGAATTCATACCAAAAAATTGTATTCATTGTAATTTTTATCTTATCTTTGTTTAATGAAGCACGTTGAATTACTTGATGTACTGTATAAATACAATTTTAGTTTTATTAATATTGTCTGATTTCCTTTTCCTAAGGTATGAATTTAACAGCAAGAAAAGGAAGAGGCTCAGACAGCTCCGCTCGAGAACATCTCGATACTGGAGGTCTTTCTTCCCATACGGGATTGGGCTCTACAACGACTCACTCAGCAGATAGAAAGTTATTACTGTGTCACACAAATTTAAAGTATAAAAGTATTAAAGTATTAAAGTATATTCTGATCCTGTATAAAACTTACATTCTGAATAAAGTGGTCTGGATTTCTGCTTTTTGCTTCAATGTGTGTACTTTTGCCTTTGCCGTTCACATGTGTTAATATGGGTGTGATGCAGAGTTTCCATGTGCAGCTGTACATCATTCGTTTTGCCCTTCAATTTACTGGTTTCATCTTTTCCCAGTCTCAGATTATTAAGCATTCAAGTGTGGTACATGTACGGTTGCTCAGGCACCAACTTATTCAATTTCTTCAGCTCTGTGCTTTGTATTTGTGTATGATCATGATCGGAAGGCATTATGCTTAAACCTTGACCAGCTGCAATTCAATAATTGAGCTAGTTTTACTTTCATCTCTGATGGCGATGAGTCGGCCTACAGGATGGAGGTAGACTGGCTGGTGCACTGGTGCAGCAACAACAGCCTAGAGCTCAATGCTCAGAAGACAGTGGAGATGATCGTGGACTTTAGGAAAGTCACATCCCCATTACCCCCCTTGCACTGTCAGACTTCTCCATCACGTGACCCTGTAGACTCTTTCCGCTTCCTCGGCACTACCATCACACAGAACCTAAAGTTGGAGCTGTCCATCAGCTCCCTGATCAAAAAGGCACAGCAGAGGATGTACTTTCTGCGGCAGTTGAAGAAAGCCAAGCTGCCCGCCCAGATGTTGGTGCAGTTTTACACAGCCATCATCGAGTCCATCCTCACCTTCTCCATCACCGTGTGGTACGCTGGAGCCACAGCCAGGGACAAACACAGACTGCAGCGCATTGTGCGCTCCGCAGAGAAGGTGATCGGCTACAGCCTTCCATCTCTCCATGACCTATACGTCTCCAGGACTCGGGGGCGTGCAGGTCGGATAGCAGCTGACCCTTCCCACTCTGGACATGGACTTTTTGAGTGACTCCCCTCGGGCAGGAGGTTCCGGTCCATTCGGACCAGAACGTCCCGCCACAAAAACAGCTTCTTCCCTTCTGCCGTTGGACTTATGAACTCTTTATAACCTGGATCCCCACATCTCTTAGTCACTTCCCTCTTGTCACTTTACTATCTTTTTTATTTTCTATTATTTTCTTTGACATTGCACTACTTTTCTTTTTCTTCTGAGTACTCTTAGTTTTGTTAAAATTATTATTATTATTTTTATTTATTTTTATTTTATATTTTTGTACACCTGTATCAAATCAAGTTCCTAGTCTCTGATATTTTTCACTGACATGGCAATAAAAGCATTCTGATTCTGAGGCTCGGGGTCTGAGATGATTCAGATGGAATCTTATCCAAAGCATGAAAGATCTGTTAAAACTTTTGACTGCTTATGGCAGCCTCAAGTTCAAACCTGTTTTTTTGAGTCACATTCGTTTTGGAGATTTTCCTCGAAAAAGGATGAAAGTAACTCCACCTCTTTTTTGGATGATATAAAGATGCACAAACATGAGTATTGACACTTTCTTCTCTTCTTTGTAAGCAGAGCAGGATTCAAAGTAAGTATTCTGCCTGTGTTTGTTTGGTGTTTGTTTGATGGACTCATGTCTTACTGACTCAGAGAAATTTTGCACCTAAATGTATCAGAGAAAGGGATTTTCTGCATCATTGACAAATGTATACTTATGATTGTTTTTTTTCTGTTTTGAAAGAATGAGCAAAAACTTCTTGTCTGCTAATGAAGAGCTTCACAAGGGGGACTGCCTTGTCTCCAACAATAAACAATGGAAAGCCGTATTTCAGGTTGACTAATTGTGATTTATTTTAATCAAAGTCTATTATGCAGTAGGGGTTTCATGGTGATTTTCTTTTCTGCCAACAGGAGGATGGAAACTTTGTCATCTATGGATGGAAGCCGACATGGGCTTCAGACACTTATGGATCAGGTGGTTTTCGTCTGTCCATGCAGTCTGACCGCAACTTGGTCATCTACAACGACGATGGCCAGCCCAAGTGGGCCTCCGGCACCTACACAGACAAAAAGGATAACACCTATCGTCTTAAGCTGACAGATGATGGCAAACTGGTGATCACCAAAGGACCTGTGGAGTACTGGAGCTCTGCTAAATCCAAAGGAGAAAAGTAGACTGAAATGGTCTACTTTGAATTTCACTGCTTAAACATATTTTCTGTCTCCTAAAAATGAATTTTACTGATTTTATTGCAAAAATTTAAGACAGAAACTAAATAAAACATTTTGACTTGGTTTTTTTCTTTTTTTTTTTACTTCTTCAGACTGGTTCCTTAGCTTATGAGTAGGTTCAAAGTCGTGAATCTCCTCAACTAAAAATCACAGATGTTTAAACTTCATCCATCTACAGATATTTAAAACTAGGTCGGGGAAAGTTATGGATAACTTCCCAATTGGTAAAATCGTCACTTTTAAATGAGACATTTGTCTCAAACAATTCCAAACTACATGTGGATGAGATTTTTTTCCCTGTATTTGTGTGCAGTCACTGCAACCTGGTTATTTGCAATTACTGTGGCTCTAGAACTTCTCCAAATCCTCTTATAACATGCCCCAAAATCAGTTGTTCCGGGAATAAAACAACTGATTTTGAAAATGAGTTTTGACACATAATTAAAAGATTGGACCTACAAATAGAAATTCTCAGACCGGATTCTTAGACCGGGGGTTGTACGGGCCTCAGTGCATGATCCCAAACACCCTGTCCAGCCAGATATTAAAAGCAAGGATTCCAGAGACGACTGAGCACAACTACGGATATGGACAGCCCCCCATTAAGAAACACTGCAGCAACAAATAACAGATAAAACAATATGTTTTAAAATATAAAAAGAAGAAATGATAAAATTGAAAGACAGCAGAGAATGTAAATAAATAAACAGACAAACTAAAATGTACTGTAAATAAAACATATTGGAAAATGTGTTTAGAAGATTAAATAAATACAAAAAGTAATTTTTTAAAATGAGGCAAATCCTGGATTTTCTGGAGAGACTCAGTCTCACAGCTGGCTGGGGAATGACTCGGGATCTTTCCGGGTGAGCTGAAGTATGTAGCTCGGGTGAGAGATGCTTGTCTTCTCGTCTGATGCTGTTGCCCCCGCGACCCGGCCCGTATAAGCGGAAGACAGTGGAACGGAATAGACCTTGTATAACTAATGTATAAAATAATATAATGTAATAAATGAAGAAATAAAGGCAAGGCATGTATATTTGTTTTGCACAATTCATACAAAAAGTAATTCAAAGTGCTTCACAAGACAGAAATAATGCATAAAAATGACAAAACATAGAATCAAAAAGTTTAAAAAAATAAAATAAATAAAATATTTAAAACAGATAAAAAAGAGTAATTAATGAAATGAACAGTTAAACATAAGTGTTTTCAGCCTAGATTTAAACATCGTCACAGTAGAGTCCTTTCTCAAGGGCTTGGGAAGTTTGTTCCTGACTTTTGCAGCATGAAATTAAAATAAAAATACAATTAAAATATTAAATTAAATTTAAATAAAATTAAACCTTGGAGTCAAAATGGATTCTAACCTAACCTTTGACTCCAACATTCACCATCTCTGCAAGGTTTCCTTCCTCCATCTTAAAAATATAGCCAAGCTACGTCCATGTCTTTCCAAACCGGACGCTGAGAGGTTGATTCACGCTTTCATCTCCTCCAGGCTGGATTACTGCAATGCCCTCCTTGTAGGAATCCCATGCAGGGGCTTACAAAAGCTCCAGCACATCCAGAACTGTGCTGCCCGGATCCTAATAAGGAGGCGCAAATATGACCATATCACTCCCATCCTCAAATCCCTCCACTGGCTACCCGTTAAATACAGAATTCAGTACAAGCTCTGCCTCCTCACCCATCAGTGCATACACGGCACTACACCTGTTTATCTCCAAGAACTCCTAACCCTCCACACCACTGTCCGAGACCTGCGCTCCTCCTCCTCCTACTGCCTGCACCAACCAAGGACCAAACTCTCCACTATGGGGGACAGGGCCTTCCAGGCAGCTGCTCCACGGCTCTGGAATGCTCTTCCCGAGAGCTTGAGGGCTCCACAGAGGTTGAGGCTTTTAAGAAAAGACTGAACATATTTTTATTTCTAAAGGCTTTTCAGCAAAGTTTTTAGTGTTGTTTTTTGTGTTGTGGTTTTATTTAATTTCGCTGTTTGTTGTTCCTTTTGGTCATTGTAGCACTTTGAGATCTTCACTGGAGATATAAAGTGCATTACAAATAAAATGTATTATTATTATTATTATTATTATTTTACTATAAAATTGAAATGCAGATTCTACATGTTTAGTCCTGACTCTATGCACCAGGAGGAGGCCGGTCCCAGAGGTCCTCAGAGTTCTAGATGATTCATAAGGTACTAACATATCACACATGTACTCATTGTATATTGTTGTCATAGACATGGAGATATTAAAATTTAGTTTCCATGGACAATGATGTTTGCAGATGACATTGTGATCTGTTGTGAGAAGATGGAAGAAGTGGAGGAAAAGTTGGAGAGGTGGAGGTTTGCGCTTGAAAGAAGAAGAATGAAGATTAGTCAGATTATTCATTAGTTTTCTGAACTGCTATTCCCTGACAGGGTCATGGAGGGCGCCCTGGTGCCCCTGGTGCCCCTTGTATCCTGGACGACTAGAGGCAGGGTACACCCTAAACAGGTAACCAGTGAGATGAGCACGCATAGAGTCATAAATCAGAAGCGAGATTGATGCCGGTCTCTTTACATACACCAGCAGGTGTTGCCTCACCCGTTCCAGTTCACATGCGTTCACATATGACGCATGTGAACAGTATGCAGTGCAAGCATGTCTGAATGTGACAGGTCTCTTGTATGCATGTTTACTTTTGATTATTTCATTTTTAATGACTGTGATTTTTATTTTTGAGTGATTTAATGATGTGTAAAGCACTTTGGATAACTCTTTGAAAAGAGTCTTACAAATAAAGAGTCATTTGATTCTGTGATTAATTGAATGAATAAAGCCAATGAATAATGGTGCAATATATAGATTGTTCCCATTGAAAGGAGTGAATGTAAAGACCGAAGTGAGATTAATTATTTGTTAGTAAATTTTAGAAGAAACGGTTGAGAAATCTTTTGGATAAACAGTAATTATATCCTCCCTGACTACCAGCAGTACAAATTTTTAAACCTGAATATATCTCACCCATTGCATGCTACTACATCAACTCTCTTTGCAATTTACAGAGGACATTTAGGGCTTTCCAATGATACTGAATGTAAGGAGGTATTTTATTAATCCTACAATCATGAGAAAATGTAAAAAACAAAACAAAATTAATCAGACCATTTTTTTCGCCATGGTAGTCAGGAGCATATTATGAGATGGCCATGAGATTCTCAAATAAGTTCCATGTTGCAATGGATGCAAGTTTGAACATTGACTTTTTTCTTTGGGAAGCTCTACTGTGTACAAATCTTGTCTTGAGTTTCGACCAAAAACAACCCGGACATGTTGGTTTAAAAACAACCTGTAATCATGATTAAAAATTCTTACTTAGTTTCTGAGAATTTGTAAGACAGATTTATTACATGTTTTCCACAGTTTCCCAGAGGGTTACGCAAAGTGAAGCTGCTAAAATCTGGAACAATCTTTCTCAAAGCATACCAAAGGCCATTACTTTGAGATCATTGGAATTTATACCAAAAAATTGTATTCATTGTCATTTTGATCTTATCTTTGTTTAAACACGCACTTTGAATTACTTGATGTACTGTATAAATACAATTTTAGTTTTATTAATATTGTCTGATTTCCTTTTCCTAGGGTATGAATTTAACAGCAAGAAAAGGAAGAGGCTCAGACAGCTCTGCTCGAGAACATCTCGATACCGGAGGTCTTTCTTCCCATACGGGATTGGGCTCTACAACGACTCACTCAGCAGATAGAAAATTATTACTGTGTCACACAAATTTCCCATGTGTGAGATGATTAAAGTATATTCTGATCCTTTATAAAACTTACATTCTGAATAAAGTGGTCTGGATTTCTGCTTTTTGCTTTAATGTGTGTACTTTTGCCTTTGCCGTTCACATGTGTTAATACGGGTGTGATGCAGAGTTTCCATGTGCAGCTGTACATCATTCGTTTTGCCCTTCAATTCACTGGTTTTATCTTTTCTCAGTCTCAGATTATTAAGCATTCAAGTGTGGTACATGTACGGTTGCTCAGGCACCAACTTATTCAATTTCTTCGGCTCTGTGCATTGTATTTGTGTGTGATTGTGATCGGAAGGAATTATGCTTAAACCTTGACCGGCTGCAATTCAATAATTGAGCTAGGTTTTCCTGAGGCTCAGGGTCTGAGATGAATCACATGGGATCTTATCCAAAGCATGAAAAGATCTGTACACAAGGTGTTAAAGTCTACTCCCTGAGACCCAGGAACATATTGCAGAGATCTAAAGTCACATTTTGTGCTGTTAGACAGGACCCAAGCAGAAGGCTATGGATGGCATAAAGCTATCTAATAGAGAAGAACAATCTAATCAGATTTTGAAAGAAGTCTTTTCAGGTTGGATTTGAGCATTGTACCTTTGATTTTGGCAATGTTTTATAATGGCACAAAGCTGAAGATGTTACACGTTTGTAATGTTCAGATCTGAGTCTTTCGCCATTCCAAGATATCTCACCGGGCGTGGTAACCATGGGACACTTCTTTCTGCTTCTGTGGGCCAAGTGGATTGTTTCCCTCCAGTCAAATTATAGCTGAAGAAAATTGGCCTTTATCAACCCAATACTGGTCAGACTAGTTTGTGACATTAAAAAATTCCAGCTATAACTAAGATATGTTGAATACATTTTACATCATTATTTTAATATTGAACATAAAACAAGTGCCTTTTTCAAATTGTGATATTCACACATCTTAGGTTGGGATGGATAGTTTGAAAGCAACAGCAGGCTTTCAGAATAAACATGTAGAGGACAAGAACAGCAATGTATGTATGGAGGGAAGAAAGTCAGGATAAGTTACTGATATTCTGAGTATCCCTTGGTTGAATCTATTGCGACTTGACATCAATCGGATGAACCTTTGTCCCACTCTCTAAAAAATTCTTTCAGTCCCAGTCTGGGTAGCAAAAACAGTGGGAGAAAGCAAGAAAAACGTATCACTATTCATCAAAATGTTTTTAAAAAAAAAAACAAATTACTTCCTCCTTGCCCCAATTAAGTTTAAGTTTTGAGTCTAAAATCCAGTTAAAACTTTCGACTGCTTATGGCAGCCTCAAGTTCAAACCTGCTTTTTTTTTTGGGTCAAATTTTTTTTGGACATTTCCTCGAAAAAGGATGAAAGTAACTCCACCTCTTTTTTGAATGATATAAAGATACACAAGCATGAGTATTGACACTTTCTTCCCTTCTTTGTAAGCAGAGCAGGATTCAAAGTAAGTATTCTGCATGTGTTTGTTTGATGGATTCATGTCTTACTGACTCAGAGAAGTTCTGCACCTGAATGTATCATAGAAAAGGATTTTCTGCATCATTGACAAATGTATACTTATGATTGTTTTTTTTTCTGTTTTGAAAGAATGAGCAAAAACTTCTTGTCTGCTAATGAAGAGCTTCACAAGGGGGACTTCCTCGTCTCCAACAATAAACAATGGAAAGCCGTATTTCAGGTTGACTCATTGTGATTTATTTTAATCAAAGTCTATTATGCAGTAGGGGTTTCATGGTGATTTTCTTTTCTGCTAACAGGAGGATGGAAACTTTGTCATCTATGGATGGAAGCCTACATGGGCTTCAGACACTTATGGATCAGGTGGTTTTCATCTGTGCATGAAGTGTGACGGCAACTTGGCCATCTACAATGATGCTGGCAAGCCCAAGTGGGACATTGGCACCTGGACAGACAAAAACACCTATCATCTTACGCTGACAGATGATGGCAAACTGGTGGTCAACAAAGGATCTGAGGAGTTCTGGAGCTCTGCTAAATCCAAAGGAGAAAAGCACTGATCTGGTCTACTTTGAATTTCACCGCTTAAACATATTTTCTGTCTCCTAAAAATGAATTTTACTGATTTTATTGCAAAAATTTAAGACGGAAATTAAATAAAACATTTTGACTTGTTTTTTTTTACTTCTTCAGACTGGTTCCTTAGCTTATGAGTTAGGTTCAAAGTGATGAATTTCCTCAACTAAAAATCACAGATGTTTAAACTTAATCCATCTACAGGTATTTAAAACTAGGTTGGGGAGAGTTATGCATAACTTCCCAAATGGTAAAATTGTCTCTTTTAAAAGAGACATTTGTCTCAAACAATTCCAAACTACATGTGGATGAGATTTTTTTTTCCTGTATTTGTGTGCAGTCACTGCAACCTGGTTATTTGCCAATTACTGTGGCTGTAAACCTTCGCCAAATCCTCTTATGACATGCCCAAAAATCAATTGTTCCGACAAAAAAACCAACTGATTTTGAAAACAATTTTTGACACATAATTAAAAGATTGGACCTACAAATAGAAATTCTTAGACTGGGGCCCACAGTACAACCACCGGGCTCAGTGCATGATCCCAAACACCCGGTCCAGCCAGACATTAAAAGCAAGGATTCCAGAGACGACTGAGCACAACTACCGATATGGACAGCCCCCCATTAAGAAACACTGCAGCAACAAATAACAGATGAAACAATATGTTTTAAAATATAAAAAGAAGAACCGATAAAAGAGAATGTAATAAATAAACAGACAAACTAAAAACCAGACGGGGTGGGTCGGGCATCTGGTCAGGATGCCCCCTGAGCACCTCACGGGCGAGGTTTTTCGGGCACGTCCTGCTGGGAAGAGACCAAGGGGCAGACCCCGGACCCGCTGGAGAGACTATGTCTCACAGCTGGCTGGGGAACAACTTGGGATCCTTCTGGGTGTGTTGGAGGATGCTGCCGAGGTGAGAGAAGCCTGGACTTCTCGTTTGAGGCTGTTGCCCTTGCGACCCGGCCCCGGAACAAGCGGAAGATGACGGAACAGAACTAAATTGTATGTAGAACATATGAAAAATGTCATTACAAAATTAAATAAATACAAAAAGTACTTTTGAAAATGAAGCAAACCCTGGACCCTCTGGAGAGACTCTGTCACAGCTGGCCGGGGAATGACTCAGGATCTTTCCGGGTGAGCTGAAGGATGTAGCTGGGGTGAGAGAAGTCTCGGCTTCCCATCTGAGGCTGTTGCCCCCGCAACCCGGCCCTGGATAGGCGGAAGTCAATGGAACAGAACGGACCTTTTTAAAACTAATGTAAAAATAAATTAAGAAATAAAGGCAAGGCAAGTATATTTGTAAAGCACAATTCATACAAAAAGTAATTCAAAGTGCTTCACAAGAAGGAAAAAAAATAAATGTATTAAATTGACAAAACATAAAATCAAAATGTTTAAGTAAATAAAATATTTAAAACAGATAAAAAGAGTAATTAATAAAATGCACAGTTAAACAGAAATGTTTTCAGCCTAGATTTAAACATCATCACAGTAGAGGCCTTTTTCGCGGCCTCAGAAGTTTGTTCCAGACTACGTAATCCTAACCCTAACTTCCTTTAATCACTGCCATCATAAACCAGTCACTACAGTCTGGCCAAGTTCCTACAGCCCGTAAAACGGCGGTTATACACCCCCATCTGAAAAAGCCCTCACTGGACCCCGACATTCTTACACACTATAGACCTATTTCAAACTTACCCTATTATCCAAAGTCTTGGAAAAAGTTGTTGCAATCCAACTTCATTGTCACCTTCATTCCCATAATATCTATGACAAATTTCAATCTGGTTTCCAATCTGCACACAGTACAGAGACTGCTCTGGTTCGCGTCATGAACGACCTGCTTATTACCGCTGACCAAGGCCCCGTCTCTTCTCGTCTTACTGGATTTGTCAGCGGCTTTTGACACCGTGGACCATAACATCCTGCTCCACAGACTTCGCACTATAGTAGGCCTTACTGGGACCACCCTTGACTGGGTCCAGTCGTACCTCTCCGGCAGGTCAGAGTTTGTGGGCTTGGGGCAGAGCAAATCACTTCCACGTATGGTCAGCTGTGGAGTGCCACAAGGGTCTGTCCTTGGTCCAACCCTTTTCATTATTTACATGCTTCCCCTTGGTCAAATTATTCATAAACATAATCTTTCATTCCACTCTTATGCAGACGACACACAACTGTATATGAAAATGGACACTGCTCTACCTTCAGCTCTGCCATCTGTGCTTTTGGTTTGCCTGGAGGAGATTAAGACATGGATGTCTGAAAACTTTCTCCAACTCAATAGCAGCAAAACAGAAGCCATTCTCATCAGCACGCCTCACCAAATCCAGTCACTTTCCCTCAGTAGTATCCCCATTTTTGGACACAGCATCCCTCTGTCATCCTCTGTAAAAAAACTTGGATTCAAAATGGATTCTAACCTCACCTTTGACTCCCACATTCACCATCTCTGCAAGGTTTCCTTCCTCCATCTTAAAAATATGGCCAGGCTACGTCCATGTCTTTCCAAACCAGACGCTGAGAGGTTGATTCACGCTTTCATCTCCTCCAGGCTGGATTACTGCAATGCCCTTCTTGTAGGGATCCCATGCAGGGGCTTACAAAAGCTCCAGCACATCCAGAACTGCGCTGCCCGAATCCTGATAAGGAGGCACAGATATGACTGTATCACTCCCATCCTCAAATCCCTCCACTGGCTACCCGTTAAATACAGAATTCAGTACAAGCTCTGCCTCCTCACCCATCAGTGCATACACGGCACTGCACCTGTTTATCTCCAAGAACTCCTAACCCTCCACACCACTGTCCGAGATCTGCGCTCCTCCTCCTCCTACTGCCTGCATCAACCAAGGACCAAACTCTCCATTATGGGGGACAGGGCCTTCCAGGGAGCTACTCCACAGCTCCACCGCAGGAACGCTCTTCCCGAGAGTTCCTCGGAAATGATGCCTGTTTTTGCGAAAGCTCGGACAACTGTGCCAGCAGACACGTTAGCCCAAGCATCTACAATCCACTGTCAAACTGTGGCGTAGCTCGCCTGGCGCAGCCTTCCATCCTTCGTGAAGCTGTGGTCTCCTTCGGTCATCCATCGCTCCCACGCCGCTCGCAGCCTTACTTTGAACGGTCGGTTCACGCCGATGTCCAGCGGTTGTATTTCCTTTGTCAGACCTTCCGGATTCACAGCAAGCATAGTGTTCATCTGCTTCCCTTGTTGTTTCACGTCGGCGGTGAGATGAGCACGTGTAGAGTCATAAATCAGAAGCGATGGTGATGCCGGTCTCCTTACATACACCTACCTCAGCTAATAATAATGTTTGAATGATAAATAAAGCCTATGCTGATTCTTGATCGGTTTCATGTACCACTCAAGCATGACCACATTGGTTAAAGACAATATAAAAACACTTTTAGTATTTATTTAAACTAAAATACACCAAATGTGATCTTCGAATAGATTGTTTATTTTTCCAAACCTGAACATTGCATCCTTCTGTTCTCGTGATACACACATTGGCCAGACGTATACACATAAATCCCAATCTGTAGGTCACATCAAATTTCAACAGGTTGGAACTTGTTTGAGATGAACCCCAGCTCTCATTTTTTTTATACTATATATACAGTTACTGTAATCTGATTATTTCCAAAATCTTTCCCCAGACCTCTCCTGAATTGAGAAACAAGTTCAAATTTAAATTTTGTACGTCAACTTTTCTCCGTATTTTTTCCTGTTTTGTCAACGTTGTTTTGAATTTTTAGTTGTTTAATTTAAAATATATAATATAAAAGTTTTGATTCCTGAGTGAAACTCTCAACAAATTTAAGTTATTGGAAAATAATTAGAAGATTGCTCCTGCAATTGTTGCCATGGTTTGCATTTACAAACAAAACCACAAGATGTCACCACTGTATAGTGAAGCACCAGAAAAGTGTCTGGAAAATTGGCACTTAATTTCTGATGGTTTTTTTTCTGCCTGTCGTTCTTATTCTGGATCATTTCAAATTCAAATCAAATCAAATTTTATTTATAGAGCACTTTTCCAACACAAGGTCACACAAAGTGCTGAACAGAACAAATAAAAATGTAAACAACATCAAAAGTAGAAAAGTCAAAATAAAAATAAGCATCCAAAAAAAATGACACATGCATTGACATTCACATAGCCCCCCCAACCCACCGTACCCCTCATACACCCATCCTTTCCCAACCGCCGTTAAACCTGAACTGCAAGCTACTGTCTCTTTAATGTCTTTGTGTCCTTTAAACATGTCATATAAACAAGTTGTCACTGAATTAATAGAAAACTAAATGCTACTGGTGTCACTGGATCCCAGTGCCCCTATTATACAGTAGATCATCAGATTTTATTAAATGGACTGAAGGAGTCTAGTGAGCTTCTCTGGTTCTTTTTTACTCCTATCACATATATTATCATTTTTATTTAAATATGGATACATATGCCTAAAAAATTCAGAAAGCTAAATCTGGGGTTCCTGAAGGAACAATTTCAGGCCCAATATTATTTCAGACTATAGGCGGACCAATTTAAACTTTCTCATCGCTGAATGAAATTATTTTCTCCCATAGGTCAAAAATATTATAAAGAATGGGTTTTATAATCTTAAAAACATCAACAAATCCATCTCACATCTCTCTTTTGCCTGCACAGAGAGTTGTTAGTCCCTCTTCTGGTGTCCTACATGTGGATGGTCTGGACATCTCCATTGTCTGCTCTACTCAGTCTGGCTCCTTGTACAAAGAGTAAATCTCATTAACAGTGAGAACTGGGGCTCTGACAATTCCAAACTAAAAATAGAGAAAGAGGGTGATTACAACAAACTACATCTGTGATTACTTCTGAACTTTTAACCCATGCTATTTCCTATCCTCACCCTCATGAGAGACAGTGTGCATGATTTCACAGAATACATGTGTGCCAATGATGGAGGATATTAAAATAAAATTTTCTACAATTAAAGAATGCATTAACACAATTCAAACAAGAAAACTGCATTTTCTCAGTCTGAAGTGTTTGACTTAAGCTTATTTTTCTGTAAAACCAATAGATGACAACACTGTTTGATGAAAATATGGAATCCAGTTAAATTTCAATTAGTTCAAAACAGAAGTTTGGGATTGTAATTGAGAAAAAACACAAGCAAATGAATGTAGTTAAATTTTCAACTGTTTTAACCAAGCTTGGAGTGTGGCTTTGTGAAGAGATGTTGATTTTTTTTTTTATCCAAATGTGCTTTTTGTGCACCACACTAGTGTTTTTTTTCCTTATTAAATACTACTTACATTGGAAGAATATCTTTTAAAATCACTATTTTGGTTTAGAATCAAAAGACAATATCTTTAACAGTGTTACATTTATAGAGTCTGTATTAGAATTTAATCTAAGTGTCCAATCTGTACCATAAATGATTAAAAATGTATGTTAAAGCAGCAAAATGGGTGGTCAGAAGGTATTACTGTCATGCAAAGGAATGGGTTTTCTAAATCATTAACAAACAAACAAAAAAAGAGCACTAACTCTTATACAAATCCTTCTAGTATTTGAATTTTATTTAATCAAACTAACATTTGATTAAATGTTAGTTTTGTAACATTCACATAATTTATTTTCTCAACAGGATTAAAAATTCTTTTTAACAAATACTAATTAGCTCTTTTTTATGTTATTCTTCCACCTCATTCTCTAACAAGAATGAGAGTATGTTTCTAATTATTATAAGGATTATGTTGTGATGTGGAAAGGAAGAGGACCCAAATGGAGGACATAACAAAGTTTATTGAACACAGTTCAGGTAAGTCTGTAAAGCAAAGAGCATATTAACTCAAATTCAAATAGTAACAGAGTTCAAACTTGGTCAGGCAACCAGGGTGACCCATCATGAAAGTCCAGGGTGATTGCCCTTAAATAGATGTCAGGGTCCACAGATGTGTGGCATCAGCAACCAATCTCAGGTGTCCTTAATCAGGGTGATGAGGAACATCCAGGGCTCATTATAGCAGCAGGATCACAACAAATTAAAGCTGGTATTTGTTGGGATTTTGGATGTGCAACTTCATTAGCAAGTCTGGTTAACCAATACTACCTCCTTTCTTATCTCAATCACTAAAGCAAAGATTTCTTTTAAAAAAATTCCTGGTCAAACCTAAATTAACATCTCAGGCCACACACACAGACAACCATCCACACGCATACTCATTCCAAGTACAATTTTGTATTGGCCAATCAACCTAACATGCATGATTTTGGAGAGTGCAAGGAAACTCATGCATACACGGGGAGAACAAGCAAACTCCACACAGAAAGGACCGTGTTTCAAGCTACGCCCCACTCTGGGACTTCAACTCCATACCTTCTTGCTGTGAGGCTACTGGGCTAACCACTGCACCACTGTGCAGCCTTAGATTTAATGTATGAAATTAAACATACAGCTATATAAGTAAACCAAATCTGTTTTTTAAATGTTTATACAGTATTTAAACACTATTGTCGATCATATTCTTAACCAGGTGGATTTCCAACTGGGATGTAATCAATTTTCAGTAAAACAGCCACCTCTTGCTATGTTCATTTCCCCTAACAATAAAAACTTGGTGGAGCAATTCCAAGTAAATGCACTAAGACGTTGCTAACACACTTTCTCAGAAATATCTTGTTTCGAGGCGAAATTAAAAGTTTGAGCAGTAAACCTTTGCCCTGGAATTTGGGAGGAAACTGCCTGTATTCTTTGACCTTTTTAACCCAGAAGGTAGGCCTGGCTTGAGTTGGCACATTTTATGAAATACAAAGAGCTCTTTCTTTTTCTTTTTTAATCTAACAGAACAGGAGCTCTGTGGAGCTACTAATCTTGTTTAGATTCAGTTTTTTTTATATATTCTGGTGACTGTAGCGGCCTGAGGTCAATTGTAGTTTTTTTTAGGCCAGTTTGTGGTTCTTCCGAAAAGAAACGCTTAAGAAATTAATGTAATAAAGAAACTGACAACAAGGACATCCATCAGCACTCTGAAACATGTGAAAATGTCATAAAATGCATTTTGTTAAAAACAAGAGCAGAATGATGAAAACTTTGACAAGTTTTTGTTTTTATTAGCATCTTTTCTGAGAGCCAGAGACACTATGGTGACTGACTGAACACATATTACACATATTAAAAATGCAGCCTGAGCTCCTGATCGGATCTGAATTCTTATTCTCATGCGAAGAAAAAAAAATCTAACTATTTTAAATCATTTAACAGAAAGCTTTAAAAGATTGAAGTCACAGTTAAGAATTATGGATCAGGAAAAGTAGACTGATTTTTCACAGAGGGTGAAATCATCAGAAATCTGAAAAAGACACAATTTTCCTGGAACATTTCTAAGATTGCCTGTAAACTCGAAATAAATTGAAAGGTGCATTTTTATATACTCAGAATCAGAGGTGGGACATAACACCTTACATTTACTCCTTTATGTCTACTTGAGTAGCTTTTTGAATAAAATGTACTTTATGAGTATTTTTAATAGTTTGTACTTTTACTTTAATAAATTTATAAGTAAATAACGCTACTCTTACTCCGTTAAACTGGGCAAAAGTTGACCCGTTTTTTGTTCTTGCTCTTAATATGTTTTCAGTACGATCAGTTTTTTTAAAGAGCGCTTCCTGCTGTGGATGAACGCAGACAGCATTCCTCCAATCAAATGTAGTGAAAACAGTCACATGACTTCATCTGCCCTATCAGACGTACCCATGACCTGTCTTGCAAGTCAACAAAACCTGGCGCGAAACAGTTATTTTAGAAAACAAGTCACTGCTAAAGCAGATGAAAATGGCGGAAATGGAGGCAGCAAATGTCTCTCTTGAATAAGAGGACACAACAGAAGACAGTGAAGTTGGCAAGCATCTCTGGCCTCGTTTTGAAAGCATGTTTAGTTTGTGCTAAACACAAAAAACAGCTACGTGATGCGGTGTCTGCTGTGTGCGCCAAAGTAAATGGGCATTTCTGTCTACAAAAACTCTAACCTGAGAGAATGTTGTGGTAAGTTTAATTTAATACAGTCATTACTAATGTCTCATTAGCCTACGTAAATAAGAGTAATTTCCCTACATTTTGGTGGCCCATTCGCTGGTCCTGCTAGGGGATAGCTTTCTTCTTGTTGTTTTTGTGGACTCGCCGCCTCCTGGATCCGCCCCTGGTTGGGCTAATAACCACATTAACAGTAAAACAATGCAAGCATCACTAATGTTTTCTTTTGTTTTGAGCTTTATTTTGAAAGTACAAATTTTGCAAAATTGTTGTATTTTTTATATTCTTATGTGTACAAACAGAAATAATGTTACTTTTAAAGTTACTCAGTACTTGTGTAGTTTTTTCATCGCATACTTTTGCTCTTACTTGAGTTTTTTTTAGGTCTACTTATTACTTTTACTTGAGTAAAAATATTTTGGAGTAAACATTTACTCAATTTACTTGAGCAAATTTTTTTGGCTACTCTGCCCACCTTTGCTCAGAATTTACGAAAAAATGTGTGAGTCACACTTTCATTTGTCAGAAAAAACAAGCAGATTTAAGAATCCTCATCATAAATACAAATTTAAAGCTGGTAGATAATGTTGAAATCATCAAACCTATTTCAAACAAGTTAAGTGTTTTCTTGTAAATTTAAAAAAAAATTTCCAGACGCTGAAGGACATTTGCAAGGTGATGTTTTGGCCTTGGATTCTATGATAAGTGAAGGCATGATCACCCCAAAAAATTACTTTTAAGACTCATTCTAAGGTTTTTTTTTGTTGTTGTTTTTTGCTGGCACAAAAGTAACACCCCAAAATTTTGATTGCCATTGCCATTTAAAAATTTTTTTGAATACTTCCTAATTTTTTCTTTATGTTTTTTTATGTTTTAAAATAACAGTCATGTTTTCTTAATGCTTCTAAAAAAATCAATTGGCATCAATGTATTGCACAACCAAGAAGAAAAAGCAAAACCATTAAAAAAGTACGTATTAATTATGCAGATAAGATTTAATTGGATCACCTTATTTTACTTTTTAATCACCTCCATGCTCCTTCTGTCTGTACAGCATATTGTATGGTGTGGAGACGGTGGCCGTGTGGTTAGCGCGTTCGCCCGCGGACCGGAAGGTCGCGGGTTCGCGTCCCACGGAGAGCACGACTAGGGTCCTTGGAGAAGACACCTAGCCCCCACTTCTCCCAGGTGGCGCCGTTGAAGGGCAGCCTGCTGCGGTGTAAGGAGTGCAGCAAACAAATTTCCCCGGTGAGGGATGAATAGAGTAATTCAAAATAAAAAAAAAAAAAAAAAAATATTGATAGATTTGAAATGAGAGCTCACTTGTTTTATTGCAACAACTGTGGTAGGAGCTGCAGCTCCCGCATCGGCTTATTAGGCTACAGCCGATGCTGCCCAAACAAATAAGTATCCAAGTGCAGATTCCATTATCTCTAAAGACATGAGAATGCCAACTTGTTTTAGTCCTTACTTTTAATTTCATCTTTTCGCTTATCCCTGACCGGGTCTCAGAGGGTGTCGGAGCTTTTTCTGTCTCATTTAAGGCAAGAAGCAGGGAACACCCGAACAGGTCGCCAGTCTTTCACGGGACCACACACAAACAACCATCCACACACCTAGCTACTCATTCCTAAGGACAATTTCAAAACGGCCAATTAACCATGCATGTTTTTGGAGGGAGGGAGGAAACCGGAATACACGCATAAACAGGGAGAACATGCAAACTCCACATAGAAAGGCCAGTGTTTTTACTTATTAATCCTTTCTTTTTCTATGAACACAGCTGCTGTAGAACACATTTCCCAAGTGTACGATCAATAATTTAAAATGTTGGTGCGTACGTAGTGGGAGTTTTACGGTAGTGTTCTGCATCCCTGTGCGCACCGTAATACCACTTGTCTTGCCGTGATCCTACAATGCTTCTGCAACGTTAAGGACGACGCATGTGGAAGATGGTGGATTAAAAATTCCTTTCTGAGTTTTAAAATAGAAAATCTACATGGTTTTGTGTGGGGAAAGGAATCTGCATCGGTGTGATTGAGCAGAAGAACGATTCCCCTCCTGCTTTGCATGCAATCTGCATGCTGTCTGGGATGGATTTTCCCTCCTTGTTAACTTCTTGATCTCGTGGAGTTTTTTAAAATTTATTTATTTAAATAACCTGCCTCTCTGTGTATATTTTTTTTCTGGATGAAGAGGATTTATTCCCAGTTCCATTGATCTGCCTGTTTGGAGGTTTTTTTTTTTTGTAGTGCGCAGACTCGTGGTGGACAGCCCCCGCCTTACCTCCTTCCTCCACAACAAAACACACGATCAGAGGAAGAAAGGAGGATTGTGGTGAACATCTGGACACATACGGAGTTAAAATGACTATGTCTGTCCCTGAGAGGAAATCAGGATCTGAGGGGAAAGAGGAAGAGAGTGAGGATGAGAGTGAGATCCTGGAGGAGAGTCCATGTGGTCGCTGGCAGAAACGTAAAGAACAGGTTAGTGGGTTTATTCCGTGTGTGATCGGGTTTTATTTAGTGTGTGTATCTGTGTGTTGCTTCTTGATCAACCAATCAATCCAGATTGATTTTCTGAGCTGAACTTTTTTTGTTTTTGCTATGCAACACCAGGTTGTGGTATTATTGTGCAGCAATGCTTTGCATCATCCCTGCATAAATCTGACTTTGACATATCTGATCAGCTTCTATTTCAGGGTACATGCTTAGTGATGTTAAACCTGGATCAGAACCTCAAAACAGCATGTTATCCAAAGTATATTCATGTTCTCTGTGTATGCTACATCATATCCAAAAATTCTTATGATACATCAAAGAAGTATGAAAATCAAGGATGAGATTTGTAGCAAAATGATTTTTTTTCCAGTTGGGAATCAGATTATTTAGACAATCTGGTGTTTAAACTGATTTTATTTTTCATTTCTGACTTTTTTATTTAAAAAAATCTTCCTTATTGAGTCTCTTTTGCAAGCAAAGGAAGTAAAGAGAAGTAATCTAAAAAATACAAAGTAACTTTCTGATAAAGTTTCAATTAAGGTTGTTTAAATGATCAAAAGTATTACTTTTACAGGGATTTCAAAGAAAACTTCAAAAACTCAATTTTGGATGATGCTGCTCAGTCATTTGATAAAACCTTTCGTTTCGTCTTCTATACCGCTTATTCCTAATGGGGTTGCGAATTACCGGAGTTCATTCTTGCGAAAGGCAGGGTACACCCAGAACAGGTCATCAGTCTGATGCTGGACCACACATACAGATAACAGTCCACACACGCACTCATTCCTAGGGGCAATTTTGCAGTGGCTAATCAACCTAACATGTATGTTTTGGAGGGGGGAAACCAGAATACCTGGAAAAAAACCACAAATACACAGGGAGAACATGCAAACTCCACACAGAAAGGACAGTGACTCAACCCTTGTCTCCACTTCAGGACTCCAACCCCTCACTATGCAGCTTGAAGACAAAAACGTTTGTGTTCAGCTTTTTCGTCTCACCTAATGCTTGATATACAGTCAGTCCACCACAAAAAAACAGTCTATGGTTTTCATAAAGCTTCTCAAACCTGGTTACACGGCAAATAAAGAAAGCAATACAGTTTTAAATATCAAGTAAATCCATCTTTAATTGAATTGAAAATACTCAAGAATAAAATGCTTTACCCTTCAATACGTATACTTTATTAATGCTTCAATAAACAGCAGATAAAGGAACTGGTTGCACATACTGTCTTTTTTTGGGGTGGTAATAAATAGTTTTATGTCAGGCTTTGTCATTTAGAGAATGTTTTTTTTGTGAAGTTGTGACTAAAAAATTTTGAGCAAATTTGTTTTTGGGAAAATTTGTGACAAGCTGATGTGAAAAAGGTTAGAAGAAAATGCTTTCAAGCTTTAATTTTTCTGAGTTGACTGCTATGTATGAATATAACACTGGTTTATTAAGTGGGTTTTTATGCTTACAAAGTCTTTAAAGGAGATTCTCAGCGTTAGGAAAAAAAAACAGACGTATTACAGGGAGGTTACAGAGAGAAGAGATAAAGAAGGTGGAAGATTTTAAGTACTTAGGATCAACAGTCCAGAGCAATGGAGAGTGTGGAAAAGAGGTGAGGAAACGGGTGCAGACAGGCTGAAATGGGTGGAGAAAAGTGTCAGGTTTAATGTGTGTCAGAAGAGTTTCAGCTAAAATGAAAGGGAAAAGTACAAAACCGTGGTGCGACCGGCCATGCTGTTTGGTCTGAGACAGTGGCACTGAGGAAAAGACAGGAAACAGAGATGGAGGTAGCAGAGATGAAGATGCTGAGGATCTCGCTGGGAGTGACCAGGATGAACAGGGTCAGAAATTAGTCGATCAGTGGAACAGTACGTGTTCCACTGATCGTGTGCTGTAGGAGGTTTTGGAGATAAAGTAAAATTAATCATTACCGCAAAATTAGGTACTTTGAATCAATATGAATTTCAGACATAAATTTTCGCTATTAATTTTTTCCAAATATTATCTAGCAGTAGAGTACTCTAGAATTTAGTTGTGTTTGGGTAGTTCAGAGAGGATCCGTGTAGAAATCAAACAGGGTGTCTTTTCTTTCCCACAGAATCTATAACTTTGTTGCATCAATTCAGCTCAAACTTTTCTTTTCAAAGTGACAAAAAAAAAATCAAGGAGAACTCTGAAAATGTATATGTTTATGTACGTAGGAGAAACTTCTATGTGTCAGTTTTGTGCAGGAGTGGGTGTCGCCTCCAGTACGAGCTCCAGATAAGGTGGAGAATTTCACTCGAAAGTTATCTCTGGTCCACACACGCCTGTGCAGTGTGTCCTACCATGGAGTACCGTGTGTGTTTAATTGAACGTTACGACATGTACAGACAACTCGACCCGGCCGGATGATTTTCCACCTATTGATTGATCACTGGATGAAAGTCTGAATCACCCTGCATCGCTCATTTACCAACATCAAGCCTGTGAAGTTGTCAGTGCAATTTAGAATCCATCTTTTTTTTAACTGACCTCATCAAAAGCTTGCTGTAAAATGTTTGAAACCAGATGATGATTTGCTGAGAATTCTTGCAGTTTAATAGACATTCAAAACTATTAAAATCAATAGATGATCAAACTCTTTGTTAAGAGGATATTTACTTCAAGTGGAGTTTCTCCTTGGACATGCCTACCCTCTTTTTCTTACTGTGTAACTCATACAAAGCGTTTTTGTCATGTTTTGACTCTGATTATTGACTTTTTTTTTTTTTTTGTGGAAATACAACCGCTACACAACAGCAGCAATAGGAGCAGCTTCTATTGGCAAGGGTTTACTGTCTGTCTGCAGTGGAATCATAAGATCAGAAAATTAATTAAACCAGAGTTTGTGGTTTAAGCCGTCAATTCCAAACGAGGAACAAATTAATTAAAATATCTGTCCACTGCAGAGGTGGAATTTGCCAGACTGCTGCTCTCTTTATTAGGTTGACGGGAAAAATTCACATGCTGGCAACAGCGTGATATATAAGGTCAGAATTTGCTGCTGTGACGGCTGACACGTACAGTCTGATTTACTCATCGCTGCCTTCCTAGAATAAGAATGTTCATGTGAACTCTGAAGCAACATCATAATTTTGTTTTTTAATATCCTGTTTCTCATTATTTTGGGATTGGCAGGGATAAGTGGAATCAAACATTGTGCAAAAAAAAAAAAAACAAGTTTCCGAAGAGCTTTAAAAAGCTTCAAAATGACCCACTCTTTTTTTTTTCCTGAGGTCTGCTTACGGAAGTAACTTGTTCTAAATGAAAACCAAGCAATCCCTCTTTACTGGCTCTTGGGAAATCCTGTAGCATGCCCGGAGCTAGAAGGGGACATATAATCCACTCATTGAGCCACAGGTCTGCCCTAGGGTCTTTTCTCAGATTGTCAGGTATGAAAAACCTCAGCCAGAAGGTTGTACCCCTACTAATCAGCTTTTAAGTGGTCTATTTGTTTCAACCTTGATTTGTTACATAGATGACTTGAAGAGGAAAAAAAATGGGTGGAGTCACTCTTTTGACTTTTAACCAACCCTTTAAATAGAAATGAAAATAGCTGAGATTTGTATTGGATGTTATATTTTTGCATCTTCGGGTTGCAGCCAGAAGGCCGGTTATTGGTGTTTTGCAGACATGTTTATTTGATAAAGCATCAGTGTGAGCTTCCTGGAGTGACTCTCCACGCCCAGTCCTGCTTTGAGGCTCATCCGTCTCTTAGCACTTACTCCCGCTCCCTTTTTGCTTTTCAGGATCTCTTTCCATCTGGTGATGAAGAGATGAAAATATGGCAGAACATTCAGTCGCTGGCGTTAGCTCCTAGATTTGTGATGAGCAGATGCTGCTTTCTACACATTGTGTGATCACTGAAATCCCACGTATGCATCGCAGTTCACAAGAATGTTTAGAGACATATTTTTGCATGTATTTTGTCATCTAAGTAATGTGTTTTTTTGTAACTATGTCAGTTGAAGAAGACTGTAATTAGGACTAAGTTGATTTTTCAATTCTAAGCCATTTAACTAAACTAATGGGGCTTCAGTCAGCTTAAAGCATTGCCCTCCATGATCCCCCGTCAGATAACAGATTGCTGCACTGAGACGAGGGGTCCATCTAACAACGCACGCTCCAACATAATCCAGCGAGCATGCTACTCGCTGGCTCGACAGCTGTTCTTTCAGGAATGACTTCCACTCAAGTTTCCCCAGAGGGAAAATAAGGACAGTCAGCTTTGATGAGCATGTGGATGCTGTCGCTCTGTCAACACCAGGCTTCCTCACCTGTTGCTTGTAGCTGCAGAGCTCCACTGGGAAGCCCAGTCAAATCTTATTTAGTAAAATTCTATAATACTTAGCACAAAGAGTTGATTAGTCATGAAAAATTGAATTATGATGATTTATTCATTCCATTTTCCTCAATCATTCTTAGTGTTTTGCGTGGAGTCAGATGGGATTTGTTGCTTTCCATCCTTGGACACCATCAGCTGATTTCTGAATAAATCAAGGACAGAGTGTAATTTGCATTTTATGTGTGAAGACGAGCAGTTTCACACCCCGGCTGTCTCTCGCTCTGGGGCTAACTTGTACAGAGTTGTATTGTTAAGATCTTTGCTCGTCATGGTTGCGCAGTGTTTGTGAGTATTGTCATTCATACTGTCACAGAGAGCCACAAACGTGGTCGGTTTACTTTAAACAGCAGCTAACACTATTTGTAGAACCAGTCCGAGCCAGGTAATAGTAACGTGTGACCAGAATTCAAATGAAAGTTGCACCTATTTGAACATAAGGATGGAAGGAGGGAAGGATGGCTCGGTGGGTAGGGCGACCGCTCCGTAACCGGAAGGTCGCAGGTTCGATCCCCCGCCCAGAGTCCATGCCGAGGTGTCCTTGAGCAAGACACCGAACCCCCAGTTGCTTCTGATGATAGTGGTCTGCGCCTTGCATGGTAGCTCCCATCATCAGGAATGAATGTTGTGTGTGTGAATGATTGTATGGAGTGAATGAATAATGCATATCTATATAAATGTAAAGCGTCTTTGAGTGTCTAGAAAAGCGCTATATAAGTTCAATGCATTATTATTATTATTATAAAATTAGATAGATGAAGGTGGCGGTATCTACGTATAATGGTTTAAAAAGATTTAAACCCTTTGAACCCATATAAGCTCCGAAACAAGTATTTTAGAAAACTCATAAAGGGTTTGATTTCTTGCAGGCATTGGATTTTGATTTATTTGAATACCAAATGCAAGCTTGTTGGGACTTTTGTCGGCGGTGAACATTGTTGCAATTTTTTTTCTTGTAGGAAGTGACATTTTTTACTAATTTTTTTCAACTTTTTTGTTCTTCTTACCAAGTAAGGTTTTCCAAAGACGCTGTTCAGCATCAAAGACAAGCTTCAGTGGAGCTACACAGCCTGTTGGTTCATGAAGGGATTCTTAGTTACTTCCTTTCATTGCTTAAAGGTCCTATATCATGCCTTTTTTCCCTTATTTTATCCTGTTCTATGTATCATTATATGCATAATTTTACATTCCGCCACAATGTCAACACAAAAGGTTATAAATTATACCCTGTTTGGGAGCGCAGTTTCATACCCGGAAGTCAAAACAGCTTCTTTCAGTTTTTTTTTCTTTTTTTTTTCCCGGGACCCGCCCCGTTGGTTGCGATTGGTTGTCATTCAGCGATTGGTGTTCAGCGATTGGTGTTTGAGCAGCAGGGGGCTGAACAAAAAACAGATGTACGTCACTATGTTCCACCAGTCGTTAGAGGTTTGGAGAACACGCCCCTTACTTTGAATTTAAATATCTCAAAATAGCATGAATCACAATAAAACACACTTTGGGGGATTGTTTGGGGTAGTACTAAGTAAAATAAAAGGTTAAAACCTCATAAAAGTCAGTTTTGCATGATATAGGACCTTTAACTGGTCGTCGCTTTGCTTTCACACTTTCAGCCAATCACCATGGGGTTAACCTGCAAGTGAACTCTGACCTCTGGTTTTTAAGCAGATTGGAATTTGTTTAGTTGCTGCACAAAATGTTGGAGTCAGTACCGATGAGTTTGAATGGAATTTCTCTCATTGTAGATGAAAAAATAAAATATTTCATATTTTTTCTCATTTTTTAATGGGAACAAGAGATAAGGCTTTTCTCTTAATTCTTGTATTGCTTGCTTTAAAACTTTTAGAATTCTGTTTTTAAAAAGCAACACAGGAATAGGTGTAATTAAAGGACAAACGCTTTAGCTTTTTAAACTAACAAAAACCGGCATCAGGTTTTCAGCCTAATGGGATTATAAAATACCTTCCAAGTTGCCCAACCAGTGGCTGAATCATTATCACTCAAGTAGTTGCTTGTTTTTTAATATAGATGTGAAAATTTACATTTAGAAAGTTATCATTCTCAAAAAAGATGAATGTTTGGCTGCACGGTGGTGCAGTGATTGGCACAGTGGCCTCACAGCAAAAAGGTCTGAGGTTTGAGTCCCGGGTGGGGACGAAGCTTGAAGCACAGGCGTTTCTGTGTGGAGTTTGCATCCACTCTCCAAAAACATGCATGTTATGTTTACTGACTGCTGTGAAATTGAGTGTGAGTGTGTGGATGATTGTTTGTGTGTGTGCTCTGTAACAGACTGGTGACCTGTTTGGGGTGTACCCTGCTTTTCGCCTGAAATCAGCCTTGACAGGCTCCGGCACCGTCCACTAGGGATAAGCGGTTTATAAGACAAAACCAAAAAAGTTGGATTTCGAATGTAAACAAGCTTTGTCACGTTTCCACACAGCGACCACCCATAGTCAAGTTTTATGCTGAAAAACTTGTTTCTAATCTGCTGTCAATTATTAAATTGTGTCCTTCACCTACAT
Source organism: Neostethus bicornis (assembly GCA_902685375.1). NCBI lineage: Eukaryota > Metazoa > Chordata > Actinopteri > Atheriniformes > Phallostethidae > Neostethus > Neostethus bicornis. Next base: position 14,531,309 of record LR738553.1, on the reverse strand, counting down.
TAATAAAGATCTTATCAAGATCACGTTTGAACTTGAAAGCGTACAGTACAACTCCATAACGAGTCTTAAATTATTATTCATTACTAAAGAAAAATGAAAATTCAATCAGTGCAGTTGCTCAGATTTTTCACACATCGTGTTATGTGATGCCTATGTTTTCAGATAGTAGTTATTTGGAAATGTAACTTTGATTAAATGTTTTTTTTGCAACAAGCTGGCGTGGAAAAAGTCCAAGCAGGATGTCTTTTTTTCAACTAAATGTCTCTACACAGCTGCTGTTAAGTTTATGTCTGCAAGTTAATCGTGGTAAAAATAATTTTACCCATTTTTGTCTGTGTAACGTTCACTTCAAACCAATAGGGAATTAATTCCTCTGTAGATTGTTGTTGGAGAGCACAGAAGAAGGCAGATGGCTGACATTCTAACAGGAAGCGCAATAATTCCCTATTTCACACTTGAATATCTTTATTTCATGTGAGAAATTACAGCTCATGATGTTGCTGGGGGGTCATGTGATCCAGCCTGTGACCTGGTCCTGAAACATGAGCCGATCAGGCCTCTGGGGTCATGGGATCAGCATGGATGTATGGAAAGGTAGTGGTCAGCGTTTTCCACTCCAGCTGTGAGAAATGGAGCTTCCTAAATTCTCTGACAGTGTTATATGGAAGCTGGCATGAAGGCAAGTCTTCGAGGAAGGATAGAAATGTCTTCCGGATTTTAGAAATCTTGCTTTGCGGCTTAGTCCTTACAGTTTGTGGACAAAATTCTTTGAAAAATTAATCTTTTTGGACTGTGCAACCTTTTTAAAGAATGCATGTCTTTATTTTTGTTTGTTTAGTTGGACTCATAGAGGGGGAGGATCCTGTTACTCATCACCCGGAGTCAGAAGTTTGTTTTAGTCAGAAGGAACAATGGCATTGTTATTCCCTTTGTTTGTTAGAGTCCACTGCAGTCAGCTTTTCTGTCTCTTTCCTCCTTATTTTGCAGGAAAAGCTCAAATCTATACTTTGCATTTCACATCAACGCTTCAGCAACAACACAACATTCAGTCCTGCTTGAGATTGATTTACGGATCTTGCCAGAAATTTTGAGAATGACAATTTACAGAAAGAGGAAGTTGTGCTCTTACAGAGTACAATTAAACACACAAATAAAATGTCACAGGCTTTTTACTGCTACAGATGACTAATAAAAATCTTTTCTTAGAACACATCATTTTATAAAAATGGAAATGACCCCGATGTTTGTTGCATTCATAGGGGAAAAGTGATTACGTTAACACCACTAATACATTCAAACACACTAATTGATTAAATCCCTTTCGTATGCCAACTTAATCTCCACACTAATGCAGTCAAATAACTTTCCTTCATTCAAACCCAATTTGAGTGCTTTATTTAATTCTGTGGCATTTCCCTTCAGGGGTCGCCACAGCAAGTCAGTTTCTTCCATCTAACCCTGTCTGCTGCATCTTCTTCGGTCACGCCAACTATCCTTCACTGTATCCATGAACCTCCTCTTTAGTCTTTCTCTAGGCCTCTTTCCTGGTGGTTCCAAACCCAGCATCCTTCTGCCGATGTACTCTCTCTCTCCTTTGGACATGTTCAAACCATCTCAGTCTGGCCTCTCTGACTTTATCTCAAATACCTCTAACATGTGCTGTTCTTCTGATATACAAATTTCTAATCTTGTCCTGGTCACTCTCAGAGAGATCCTCAGCATCTTCATCTCTGATACCTCCATCTCTGTTTCCTGTCTTTTTCTCAGTGCTACTGTCTCTAGACCAAACAGCATGGCTGGTCTCACCACGGTTTTGTACAATTTCCTTTTCATTTTAGCTGAAACTCTTCTGTCACACATCACACCTCATACTTTTCTTCACTTGTTCCAGCCTGCCTGCACATGCTTCTTCACTTCTTTTCCACACTCTTCATTGCTCTGGAATGTTGATCCTAAGTACTTAAAATCTTTCATGTTCTTTATCTCTTCTCCCTGTAACCTCACTTTTCCAATTGGATCCCTCTCATTTACATACATGTACTCTGTCTCACTCTGACTAATCTTCATTCCTCTTCTTTCTAGTGCAAACCTCCACCTCTCCAGCTTTTCGTCCATCTCTTCACTCCTCTCACTACAGATCACATTGTCATCTGCAAACATCATGGAGATTCCTGTCTAACCTCTTATGTCACCGTGTACATCACCATAGCAAACAGCAAAGGACTCAGAGCAGATCCCTGGTGGATTCCCACACGACACTGAACTCCTCTGTCTCACCTATAACACACCTCACCACACCAATGTTTTAATCAATCCAAAAATAATTTTTCTCATGGCTGGAGTGTTTCCGGTGATTATAGCAAGTTCTACAGCGAATTTGTATCTAACGCACCAAGCTGATTGGTCAAAAGAACACAGAGAAATTTGTGTTGTTCTGATTGTTTTCGTTCCTACTTTCTGAAGTTTCTCTTCAACCTTACCAGACAGCCAGTGAAAACACCTCAGCAATTAAGCTGCTTGCAGTTTATAAATTGTAATCCAGGCTTACTTTTTAATTGCCAAACCTTTACAGTTTTCTAGCATGAAGCAGTAGAAAAAATGAATGCATTCAATAGTTTATGGCCTCTATATAGAACTCTTTGCTAAAATCTTTGTGCTTAATCTGCATTCCTCGTGTGTCGCTTGCGCTATTTCTGATTACGATGGAATTCCAGTAAACAAACTCTTGTATCCTGGAAGGATTTCTGTGATAAATGATTTGCTAGTCTGAGGCAAACCCTGTTGACACTGTTTAGTGGTGCAGGGGGAGTTTGGTTTTACTCACCTGCTATATAGATTTATGATTTTATACTCCACAACTCTAAGAATCACAGGCACAAAAGCAAGTTCACCTACTCCAATTTGAAACAAATTCATTTTCTTGCCAATTTGTGAACTCGTTAAACTTTTGTTAAATGCAAAATTCTTATGTGCATATTTAATTTTCCAAATACATCTATCTAGACAATTGATGAACAATGCCAAATTTCTAGAGGTGGAAAGTTATACAATTTGTCTTAAATCCGGATATTTGAGTAACGCCAACAGAATGTTTGTGCAGCCAAGCTTGGAATAACTATTGCAATGAATGACAGATGATATTTCAACAAAAGGTTTACCGAACTGAAAAATACTCTTTATTTAACATGTCAGCTTGTGCATTTACAGTTAAGATCAACTTTCTGTGAGAAATCACAAAACCTGATCCGTTTCAGGGTTAAATGGATTAAAAAATGAATTGCAAATTATACAAAGCAAATTCTTACTTCAAACGTTGAGAAGTGTGCAAACATGGCCAGGTTGAATATTTCACCAGTGTAGGTTTTATTCTGGTCTCAGCTCCATGCAAACACAGGCAAGTAAGGTCAAGGTGAGTTAACCAAGCATGCAACATTCAAATTGAGAGTTAATAGTTGTTTGTCTTTTTGGAGTTAGTCCGACAATGTGCTGGAGATTTAACAAAGAAGCACCTGCCTCACACCTGCAAAATATATAAAAACAGACTGATTGCATTAAATTCAGCTTCACACGAGCACCATAAAAGATAAATTCTTCGATCGTGTGAGGTTGCTTTGATTTGCGTCCACCCTGTCGCACACGTTTAAGGCAAAGATCAAAGGTCTTTTCTTTCGTCTGTGACTTTTATCAAAGAACATACAAGTATGTGTTTTTAAAACATCACATAAAATCATCAGATAAATCTGACTCGCACCGAGTTGCAATTAACCTCAAAATACTTGCGTATTCTAAACGGATATTTTTTAAATGAAGGAGTAACATTACATGAAGTTTTAAAAGCATGCAGCCTTGGCGGTGTGCTCTTTCCTGTGTTGACAAGCAGATATGAAAACTATGTTTGGATGTTCATTCCTTTGATCTCAACAGCTCATATATATAACTATGAATCTGACTGTGTTTTCAGTAAAATGTCCTTAATAATATATTTTTTCTACTTCTAATAAGAGATTTAAATAAAAAAAATCAAAATCCATCAGCTTTTAATTTTATTTTTCTTCATACTTACATCTATCCCAGTTCCATTTTGTCTGAGAAACTGTTGAGGATTGGAATGATTTTGTATTGTGTGTTTGTATCTCCCAGGTGAAAGTGTGGTGCAGAGCTAGAGTCGGATTAGGCGCGTTTCCCGGTAACCATCAATCAGGAAGATGGTTGATGAATTAAACATAGAGCCATTGCATAAAAGCTCCCGTGCAGCGCAACAAAGTGACGAGGGCTTTAGTTACCTTCGAGGAAACAAAGTTCATGTTCTTTGTAGTTTCACAAAAGAGGGCATCTGAATTGTTTACACTTTATTATGTCAAATTGTGCATCACAAGCCCTAAAATTTTGATTTTACACTTTTTGTAGAGTTGAGTTGAATTATTAATGCAAGCTTGTCTTGTGTGATTTTGTATTTTTCTTTTCTGTTCAAACCTGTGGTTGCAGCATTTTTCCATAAGAGTTTACAGGTAATGGATATGCCCTTCCACTCATATCGTTTTCACTCAGCGCAGCAGCTGCTTATGTCTGCTGGACATAGGTGAATTGCTTCGTGTTGAGTGAAGAAAAAAAATTGTGCTTATTATTCAATCTGATTAATTTCCAGCATGAGCTTTCTACTGTTACATGTTGTCTTAAATGTTATATAACATGTCAAGTCAGTAATGCATGTGATATGTACATAGGTATGAGTACAAGTATGTATCGGCTCGATTGTAGATTTTTGAACCCTTTTCAGACCTGAGGACAGAAAGAAAATGTATCTATCACTGCTTCTCCGCCAAAAACATGCTCATAAAAATTCCTCTTCACAGATTAACAAAGTTGAGATTTAAAAAAAACTAATTTCTTTGAAAATATTTGAAAAATTTCCAGTTAAATGGTTTGTTAACGTGGTTAGTGAATGGTGCCTGCTCTGACAAGTTATCTCAGCAGGCATCTTGTCACCTATTTTTCACTTTGAAGGGTTTCAAATCATCGAGTTAACGGGCTAAAACAGACATGCCCCCATATGCCGTTTCTTTTTTGACCGGTTTACCACTCCTTGTTTTCTGTGAAACTGAAGCATTTCTAAAGCAGACACAAAGTCTGGTTCACTAATCTGTTTTTTTTTTTTTTTTTAAGACGCACTTCTTATAATATAGCAGAATTACTTTAAAGTATTCTACCACCAAAGGAATAATTACTGTTTAAAGTTGCCAAATCTTAAAGAAGTGACCATTTGTAATAAATTTGTTATATTTTGAAAAACTCATCCTTTTTACTTAGAGAAAAAAAAAACTATAGTCAATAATCTGGTGCTGGTGCGTTCAGAGTGTGTGGCGATAATAATAACACGAGCACAGCAACTTGTTGAACTTTTGTGCCTTTTTCTCTATCTCACGAACTGATATGAATGTCGGAGCTTTTGTGTAACAGTTTGATCTCATTATGTTGGATATCAGTTTGAAAACAGCTTTTGAAAAGAAGCAGTCATTGAACCTCTAAGTTCTTCAGATTTGCTGTACTCTTAGGAAATAACCCTTGATATTCTTGGTTATGTGGCTCATTGACACACGCACATACATGTCAGTTATTCACTCACTTTCACCAACTCTGTTCTGGATTTCACCACAGCTTTGTTTAATCCCAGTCCAAGAGAAAATCACAAAGTTGCTGACAGGCACTATAACACGACCACATGTCCACAAAAATCACCAAGACTGTCTAAACGGTGGAGACGGTGGCCGCGTGGTTAGCGCGTTCGCCCGCGGACCGGAAGGTCGCGGGTTCGCGTCCCACGGAGAGCACGTCTAGGGTCCTTGGAGAAGACACCTAGCCCCCACTTCTCCCACCATTGGCGCCGTTGAAGGGCAGCCTGCTGCGGTGTAAGGAGTGCAGCAAACAAATTTCCCCGGTGAGGGATGAATAGAGTAATTCAAAATAAAAAAAAACAAATAAAATAAACGTCTAATTTTAGACATTTAGAACATTAAAACAAATTTTTTGATTGACCATTTTTACGTCAATGCTCCTAGATGGGAGCAGTGGTTAGCCGGGGCCCTCACAGCTAAAAGATTGGGGTTAGAATCCTGGGTGGGGACGAGGTTTGGAATTCTGATCTTTTTGTGAAGAGTTTGTATTTTCTCCCTGTATACGTGTGGGTTTCTTCCGGGTACTCCCGTTTCCTCCCATCCTCCAAAAACATGCATATTAGGTTGATTGTCCGCTGCAAAATTGCCCCTCGGAATGAGTGTGTGTGTGTGTGAATGGTTGTGTGTGTGGCTCTGCAACAGACGGTTGACCTGTTTGGGGTGTACCCTGCCCCTTGCCTCGAATCAGCCAGGATAGGCTCTGGCACTCTCCATTACCCCATCAGGGAATAAGCAGTTCAGAAGATGAATGAATGAATGCTCCTTAATGTGCTTTTGGGGGGGATCGAACCAGCAACCCTCTTGTTACAGGATTGTCATCCTAATCGCTGAGCCATCCTTCCCAATTCAACTCCTCTAATTCAAACAGCATAGTTGTTTTGGACTGGTACGGTCTAAACTATTTCATCTACGGCTATCAGAAGAACTCGAACCAAAAGAGATTTGTGACCCCATGTCCAGGGTATTTCTTAGTAAACTGTTCTAGTTCTTCACTGTGTGAGCTTGCTTTGGTTCCTTCAGCCTGATGAAGATGATAAAATTTAGATCAAACATACTCTGTTGTTGAGCCAAAAAAAAAGACTTTGATGAAGAGTGCAGACGCCTTAAAGCGTAATCTAATTTAGGACATTTACAATTTTCTTTTTATCACTATCTATAAAATGAGTAATTAGGTTTTCCTTGAAGACAAGTTTATGTCAAAGCAGAACCTCTACTTGAGGTGTCATCATATTTCTTGCACATGAATAACTGTTTATGCCAGTAACGTGTGAAAACTGATTATGGGCCTTATTTTGTGATGACAACAAGTAGTTTGCGTATTATGCATAGTGTGAAGAGGTAGGTGAGGGTTAGATAAACACACTCATTCACAGGACTCTCCCAGACACTTCTATTGAGATTAGTCTGTAACATTGCATAACTAGCACAAAAAACCCAGCATGTTGTCTCCATGCATGCCTGCGAACACTCCGACTCAGCTTCATACTCACTTTCTTAACCTATGCTTTTTCCATTAAACAAGAATAAGTCAACGGGTAAGGGGTCAAATATACTTCTGTCTACCATGTATCACAAAATGGATTGATATGAGTGGCCGAGGTCTATGTAACTAAGTTAAAACAGTCATATGCTTTTTGATTTTTGCTTTCTGTTCCATTCTGTCGTCTTCCGCTTATCCGGGGCTGGGTCACTGGGGCAATAGGCTCAGACAGGAAGCCCAGGCTTCTCTCACCCCAGCTGCATCCTCCAGCTCACCCGGAGGGTTCCTGAGTTGTTCCCCAGCCAGCTGTGAGACATAGTCTCTCCAGCAGGTCCGGGGTCTGCCTCTTGGTCTCCTCCCAGTGGGACGTGCTAGAAACACCTCACCGGTGAGGCGCTCGGGAGGCATCCTGATCAGATGCTCGAACCACCGCATCTGGCTTCTCTCGACCTGGAGGGGGAGTGGCTTGACAACAAGCTCCTCCATGGATGGCAGAACTCCTCACCCGATATCTGAGAGAAAGCCCAGCCACCCTGTGGAGGAAGCTCATTTCGGTCGCTTGTATCTGCGATTTTGTTAATATTTGAACGAGAAGGAGGAGATGGGTGATTTTTGCCATTATGTTATTAAAATTTATCATGACTTTATTGTATAAATGTCCAAGAACAGTTCAGTTGGTGGAACGAAAGTAGATTTTTATCGTAGAGTTCTATGGAGTGTAGTTTACTTCTTATTAGTTGTAAACAGATATGACAACTTTGAGGTGATCTATTAATTTCATCCGTAGCTGGTTCTGTGGGGAATTTTATTAAAATCGTATAACTGGTTTGGGAGAAAACACATTCACAAAAATTTGTAACTTTGATCTTTGCAATCAAGAACTATTCTTTGCCATCGTCAATGAAAATTCACAGACTAGAAACTTGTGTCAGCATGGTGTAACATCAAACAAAAAATCTGTCTAAATAGAATAAAATACTGTATGAAGATTTATTAAAAAGTATACAATAAAATCACTCTGCATGCCATTGTATGAATATAAAAACCTAATTAGTTCATCTATAGTTGGTACTGAGTAACTGTGAGTGTCTGTCACCTTCTTAATTGTGTAGGGATTGCAAGAGGTGCCAGAGCCTATCCCGGCTGATTTGAGGTGAGGGGCAGGGTACACCTCGAACAGGTCACCATTCTGTCATGGGCCACACACATACAACCATACACACACATTCCTACAAGCAATCGTGTCGTGGCCAATCAACCAAATGTGCATGTTTTTTGGAGGGTGGGAGGAAACTGGAGTACCTGGAGAAAACCCACACATACACGGGGAGAACATGCAAATTCCACAGATAAAGGCCAGTGTTCCAAACCTCGTCCCCACCCGGGACTCGAACCCACGACCTTCTTGCTGTGAGGCTACCGTGCTACCCACTGCGCCACCGCTGAGCCCTAACTGTGAGGGGTGTAGTTAATGTTTTTTAAAGTGTTTTAGTAAATGTACTATTCACAAAAGTGTTCTGGAAGCGCGGAAGTTCACACAGAAACAAAACATTCTGCTTTTTGTTTTTAGCTTTTCACACCACTTCTCCCTCCTCAGGCTTCCTTAACAAGCTCTGTATCAAACACTTGACTTATTGAGGCCTATAAAAGTAACAATAGCTGTGGAAGAAAAAAAAACCTTGTGCTTAACTGCTTCTTTCTCACTCTTCATAAGCGGTTTCATCTGCTTGAGAAGGTTTCTGTCAGGAGTAATAAACGTAACGAGCTCATGTCAACATGTTTTAGCACACGGCTACTGTGCTGAAGCCCAGAGTTTTAACTGTTGCTGGCTTGCTCCTGGGGCAATTGCTCAATAAGCCTTTGCATTCTTTGTCAAGTCCTCTAAGCTTTTACCCAGAGTCACCTCTTTTATTCGTAGAAAAAGTGCATGGGTGGGGGCGGGGTGGCTGAATGGGCTCACATGGTATGTTGCTCTGCCGCTCTCGATGAAGCAAGAAGTGTGTGTGGATTTCCAAGCATAGACTGAGTAATCCAATCCATATCATAGCAGACTTTATGAAGAGCTTTAATACAAGGACTGCATGCCTCTGCAGAAGTAGATGGGGTTCGGTTTTTAGTAGTTTTAAAAACAAGCTAAGAATAACCCAGAAAAGAAGATTTAGAGTAGGAGTTCATATACAGTGCAGCTTTTAGCTTGATCTGTTATAGTAACAGTAATCTCACCCATGTTAAAGTGGCATGCCAAATGAATCTTTTTGGAGATTTCTGCCATGTTTGAACGTTGACGCAGTAAAAATATACTTGACGTAATTTTTTCTTTTATTCATGCATGTTTGAAAAGTTTATTTTTTTTAATATACTTTATTAATCCCTGACCGGAAAATTTATGTACTGCATTTCACCGCAGTAGGCTGCCAGCTATGACGGCGCCAATGGTGGGAGAAACGGGGGGTTTGGTGTCTTCTCCAAGGACCCTAGACATGCACTCAGTGGGATGCGAATCCTCGAACTTCGGGTTCGCAGGCGAACGCTTTAACCACTGGGCCACCATCTCCCCGTACTGGGCCACCATCTCCCCTTCAAAAGTTCACAAGATCTCCAGTCCAGAATTTGGATAGTTTTTGAATCTGACAGACACTGACACTGACAGACTTCTCCATCACCACTGTAGACTCTTTCCGCTTCCTCGGCACTACCATCACACAGGACCTAAAGTGGGAGCCATCCATCAGCTCCCTGATCAAAAAGGCCCAGCAGAGGATGTACTTTCTGCGGCAGTTGAAGAAAGCCAAGCTGCCCGCCCAGATGTTGGTGCAGTTTTACAGAGCCATCATCGAGTCTGTCCTCACCTCCTCCATCACCGTGTGGTACGCTGGAGCCACAGTCAGGAACAAACAGACTGCAGCGCATTGTGCGCTCCGCAGAGAAGGTGATCGGCTGCAGCCTTCCATCTCTCGAAGACCTGTACGTCTCCAGGACTCGGGGGCGTGCGGGTCGGATAGTAGCTGACCCTTCCCACCCTGGACATGGACTTTTTGAGCGACTCCCCTCGGGCAGGAGGCTCCGGTCCATTCGGACCAGAACGTCCCGCCACAAAAACAGCTTCTTCCCTTCTGCCGTTGGACTTATGAACTCTTTATAACCTGGATCCCCACATCTCTTAGTCACCTCCCTCTTGTCACTTCACTATCTTTATTATTTTCTATTATTTTCTATGACATTGCACTACTTTTCTTTTTCTTCTGAGCACTCTTAGTTTTGTAAAAATTATTATTATTTTTATTTATTTTATTTTTATTATTTTTATTTTATATGTTTGCACACCAGTACCAGAACAAGTTCCTAGTCTCTGATGTTTTTCACTGACATGGCAATAAAAGCATTCTGATTCTGATTCTGAATCCTAGTTAATAGTTTTTGAATCCTAAGTTTTTCTTGGCCAAGTATTTTGTTTTCCGCCATGCCTACATTCTAACATAAGCAGGAAGGATTTTAGTACATGCTCTTTTTGAGGCTTTTTCTCCTTTGCTGAACAGGGAGTGCCATTTTCTGTGAATGTATCAAAACAACCCCAGAAGTTTGCAGGTTCGAATCCCACTGAGTTCACGTCTAGGGTCCTTGGAGAAGACACCTAACCCCCGTTTCTCCCACCATTGGCGCAGTCATGGATGGCAGCCTGCTGCGGTGTAATGCAGCACACAAGTTTCCCCAATGAGGGATCAATAAAGTATATGTTATTTTATTATTATTAAATATATAAATAAATATGTTCTAGCTTTGCTAATTTTATGCATATTATTCTGCTTTTGCAAGCCAAACAGGATTTACTTTGTGTCATGCACGTGCTGACAGAGATGGACAAACCTGGGAGTGAGAGGAAGGGGGAATTTATACTGTCAAAAATGGAAAATGGAAATGTAATTATACCTTTTTCTTGGAAAAGACAGTATTTCTGGACAAAGAAAATGTATATGCATATGCAATATGAAATAATAATTATTACCTCACAAAAACTAGTACTCCCTCTTTAAAAAATCTTTTAAAGTGCATTTTTTAAACCTTCCATGATGTAAAAACGTGTCAGTTCTACATCCTCTCAGCTTTAGTTGATGTCATGGAGTTCTTAGAGGAGCTGGAGCTACGACACCTTCCAGCATTCACTAAGGAACAAAACAGCACTTTGTGAAAACCACATTTATGTGGCTTATAAAACAGAGCTCGAATTTAATGGGCTGCTATGTGGGGCTGATTTTTCCACTCACTGGATGTGTGGCTTACATACATGATCACATACATTAACATGCCCACACACACACATATAAACCCTTGTTCCTCCTGTAAAGAGGATACACTCCTAAGTCTCAGCTATTGAAGCTTCACTAGAGCTTAGCTTTGAATTGAGGAGCAATTTTGTTTGCATCCTGTTTGTAGAATAGTGGGGCAGATTTTTTTACCCTCTATGGGGTCTTGGAAGTTTGCCCAAACAGTTTACTTGTGTTTTGTGGACATGTACAAAGCATTCGACCGTGCCCTCTGGATGCTCCCCATCGATGGGAACCAGATGGGGTGAACATCTCTGCTGAGATGTTATAAGTACATCCTCCTGTGAAAGAGCCAGGGCAATGCCTCTCTTTTCTGTCTTTCATTTCGTCTTCTGAACCACTTATCCCCAAAAGGTCTCGGGGGTGCCGAAGCCCATCTCGGCTGATTACAGCCTAGAGTTAGGGTACACCCCATGAGAGGTCGCCAGTCTGTTGCGGGGCCATACACAGCCATCCACACACACACTCACTCCTAGGGGCAATTTTATAGTGGCCAATTAACATAATATACATGTTTTTGGAGGGTGGAAGAAAATCGGAGTGTACGGAGAACATGCAAACTCCACACAAAAAGGCCAGTGTTTCGAGCCTCCCCTCCACTCCGGGACTCGAACCCAGACATTTTTGCTGTGAGGCCACTGTGCTAACCGCTGCGTCACTGTACAACCCTGTCTCTTTTACCTTGGAAGAGTTAAATATAATTTTTTAACGTAAATTTATCTAATTTAAAATACCGTAATTTCACGGCCATAAGGCGCACCTAAAAGTCTAAAATTTTCTTCAAAATGAGCGGTGCGCCCTTTCGTGCGGTGCGCCTTGTGTGTGTGAGAAAAGGCGGACCTAAAAGAAAAAGCGGTGCTCGTGAGGCGAGGCGGACTTGAAAGAAAAGGCATGAGAACGTTAAAGAGTGAGTGTGGGCGTGGATTGTGTATAAAAAAGGTATGTGCTGTATGCACAACATTGCTGTTTTAACCCTGAAAATAGCAAAGAGACACGCTTATGACGCTCAGTTTAAACTGAAGGCAATTGAGCTACGCGGAGGAACATGGGAATCGAGCCGCCGCGAGAAATTTCAGCATAAACGAGTCAATGGATTGTAGATGCTTGGACTAACACAGTGCTTCTTAATTATATCCTATTGCGCCCCCCCTAGAAAGAAGAAATATTTCGCTAACCCTAACTAGTATTTTTATTCACTTTGTTTTTGTGATGTCTTTTTTTTAAAGGTATGTTTACCGTTACCATGGCAACCAGAGTGCGTTCGAGCAGAGAGAATGTTTCCACGTTATAAAGACGCTGCTAATAAATTTTCTCGTGAAGACAACGTGGATTTAAATGTATTATTATTGATTAAAAAAAGCCAGTTTTTCCGGCCGGTTTTATCACCTGTAGACCAGTCCGTGAAAATATTATCAGACACTAAACCGGTCCGTGGCGCAGAAAAGGTTGAGGACCCCTGGTTCTTAGTACACTTCTGCAGAACATTGTATCCTCATTAACATTAAAGAAAAAAGAAAAAGAACAGCTTTATTGACAGCTTTATTGTTTCTTAGTGTGTAACAGAAAATTTTTAAAGTGCATCAATTAACTTGAATTTAAAAACAATTAATTCTTATTTAAACTATAAACTACAACTACTGTAGTGGATGTACAATTACACTTTATTCTACTACGGCAAAAAAAAAAAAAAAAAAAAACGTGTTCCACAGGATCACACGCGCCCCACTATTTGAGAAGCACTGGACTATTTTTTAATAGTCTGTGTATTTTTTAATAATGTGTGTTGTTGTAAGGCGGTGTGTGACTGAGACTGTGCCTTTTCGTACGATGCGCCTTATGTGTGTGTTAAATACAGCAACGGCGCACAAAACTGAGGCTGCGCCTTTTCGTACGGTGCGCCTAATGGCCGTGAAATTACGGTAAACAAATGATCTATGAATCAAGTGAGGTAGTGGAAACAAATGAGGAGATTAATATGCAACGTCACTGTTGCGAGTAACCAACCTGCATTATTCAAAAAAACAGAACAACATAAGGAACCGAATGAGCTTAATTTATCAATCTGATTATGTAATTAAGAACCAGTCACATTAGTTAAGGATTATTAGTAGAAAAGAAAGTGCTCCATTAGTAAGTAGGATAATAGAGAAGTTGCAGACTCATTGAGTAGTTTTTTTTATTCAGTAATGTCTCAGCGTGAATATTTAACTCAGAAAGAGATGTCCACTAATGGAATCAGACTTTTATCTTCATGGGTGTGTCCAGAACTTATCTTGGCTTGGAATTGTTTTCTTTGGCTTTTGCCAGGTTGATGGGATAAAAAATTAGACTGTCAGATTTTTTTTTTTTTCCTTTTTTCCTTATTTTTTTTTAAACTAGTTTTTAATGTTCTACAGCTGCAATGTGAACAGTTTTGTTAAATGCAGCTTTTTTTTTTGTGGATAAAACGAACTAATTTGGGAGGTTTTCTATTTTCTGGTGTGTATGTGTATTTTCTTTCTAATGATTTCAGAAATGACCACATCATCTCTATTTGATCACCAGTCTATTAGTTTCATTTTGTCTTCTGAGCCGCTCAAACCTAGCGTGATTGCGGGTGGTGCCGGTGCCTATCCCAGCTGATTTCAGGCCAGAGAAAGGGTACACCCTGAACAGGTTGTCAGCATGCTGCGTGGCCACACACACAACCATTAACACACACTCATCCCTAGGAACAATTTCTAAGTGGCCAATGAACCATAGATGTTTTTGGAGGATGGGAAGAAACCTGAGTACCCAGACAAAACCTCTATATACATGGGGAGAACATGCAAACTCCACACAGAAAGGCCAGTGTTTCAAGTCCCACTCAGGACTCTAACCCGACCTTCTTGTTGTGAGGCCACTTGGCCATTGTGCAGCTCATTCTATTAGTTTCATAGAAAACGACACTGACATGAGTTTAACCTTGTTAACCTTTGAGTTTTTCATGTGGAAGAATTCTGACCTCACCACAGGAGTAAGATTAACTGAACCAGATAATTTGATTTTATAGAAGTGCTCAAAAAAAAGAAAATGCCAAGGCTTTTTTTTTTCATTTCAAATAAGCATAATTGCACTGAACAAAAACTACCATCATTTTTATACAGATTTTCTTGGGTTCTAACAAATCTTTGTCAGAGCTTTTTAATATCTGGTATTGCTACATGTTTAACGTAATCAGATTAACCAGTTTGAAGCTCTGGTTTTATTCTCTAATAGGCACGATATAAAAGAGAAAAATAAAGATTAAAAGATAAATTGGCTTCTCACTGGTGAGCAGGGTGCAGAACATTCCCTTCTTGCTTTTTTTTGCTGTTCTTTGGAGCAGAAATAAGTCTTGATCAGCTTTAAACATAAAGGTTAAGTTAAAATAAAGGGTAATTTTGGCAAGTAGTGCATTTAAACTCCCTTAATGACTCATTTCCTAATGCAAATGTGCTTTCATCCCATTTGAATAGATTTAAAAGAAAAGGAAATTAGTAAGGCAGAGAAAAAAACTTTAAATTCACTCTCAAAACAAGAATATACAGAATATTTCAATTTGGATTTATTAACTAATAGTAAATGTTTGAAAGGTTTTTTCATTTTATTTTTATGTTTCTACAATTTATTTCAAGAGGTCATATAATTTTATAATATATTAAAACACATTTGTTTTTTATATTTGAATCATTTTAACAACACGTCAATGGTTCTAAGTTGTTATATTTATGTGATCCGACTTTAATCTGCAGCGTTTGCGCCAAGTACTGAAAAACTACTACTTGTTTTGTGCTGCTTCATTTAAATACAAGACACTTCACACTCATACCCTATACCCGTATTTCTAACTTGTGCGACCATAGACTCAAACACACTAGACTTTGCAAACAAGTCTCAGGTCAGATCAGGCATGGGCAAACTATGGCAGATTAAAACGCTAAACGTTTTAATCCGACCCGCAGAACTTGAAAAAATTAAGTAAATAAACCTTGTTGATGTTTTATTTCCCTACCATTCTAATGTTTCCTCACAAGATGGCACACTCTTTGGTATGGAAAGCCATCAAGGCCAGTACACGCACGTAAACAAGCGTGTTAGATGTTAAAAGGAAGAAAAATGTTACATCAAGCATTTTGATTTCAAACCTAGCATTGCTAAATGGACGTTTTTAAGCGCTATCGCTCTAGATTTTAGACCTAGCGTGCTACATTTGAAATTTAACGCTCTTGATGTAACATTTAGCGCGCTTGATTAAAATCTAGCGGGTCCTTCTATCGGTCTAATCTAGCGGTTACCAAAGCATGCCATCCATCTGCTCCTGTTCCAGCCCTTGGTCAAATGTTAGAACTCAATGTGGCCTGCGAACCAAAAAGTTTACCCACACCTGGGTTAGATGTTCTGTTATCTGTATTTTAAAGTTAGTGGTGAAGGGTATGAGACATGAAGACATTTTATTCCACTAATATCTGCATATTTTATTTATTTAGTTGCAACAATTGTATAAAATTAATGACGTCCCGGCTAGCTTCCATAGCTCAGTGAAAACCTCAGCAATAAAGACAGAGCTAACATTAACTGGCTCAGATTGTCCTAGCGGACATACTGTAAATGCAGCACCACAAATTGTATTTACAAAAGTAATATTCAAGCCCTATTTCAAAAGTCAGCCGATTAGAACAAGAATACGTCACACAGTGCTCAGACAGCGTGGCTACTACTATGGTTTTTGTTTTCGTCTGCAGGTGGGACAACCAGTTCAAGTTCACAATTGCATTTCTATCGCCGCAGCTGCCAATGTTGGATCTTATTCTTTATGTCTCTATGTCCAATACTCATCAGTCATTGTTTTGATTTAAATGACGATTTACTGGAAATAATCCTTTTCTGGATGCAACCTTTACTCACCTGCAAAATCTGTACTGAGCACGTTTTAAAAAGAGCCTGTCAAATCTCCGGCCTGAGATTTGCTCAGGGCCGTTCTGCACACCCTTTCTGGGCTGAATTTAGGTTGCTTCTGTCAGGCAAATATCCTGTTCCCGAAAGCTGGACTAACAGATTCAAAAACTGTTTTATTCCTGTTGCCATGGGCATTTTTAATGAGTCCATGTAGAGCTTTTAGTATGATTTATTTTAATATTTGTTCTTCTTTTTTCTTTTTTTTTTTTTTTTGTGCACTTGTGCACTGCTGCTATTCAAGCAAACTGCCCCCTTGTTGATAATAAAGTTGTTTTGATCTTCTGAAAATTATGAAGTAGATGAGAGAAAAAAACGTAACAGATCAACCTGACCCAACAAAGTGTTTGAGCCTGTCTAAACAAGAACAAAAATGTTCCAAATTATATTTAAAGATATCTTTGCTGTTACTTCATGCATTAAAATCAAATTTTCATTTATAATATTTTAGGGATGGGGTAATTTTTAAATATACATGTGCCATTTTGTTCACTGCTTTTTTTCCCCATAAATTGTTACTGAAGAAAAATGGCAGAGGAGGGCAATGCAGCACATGAATTCATAAAAGCACCCACAACTTCACATAGTTCCAGCGTTTGATGACATTTTTGATTTGGTGCCAAATATGATGTCAGTGGTAAAAAAACATTGTAGAATAAAGCATAAGCATAAAACTCTCCTTTCTAACGCACCGTTAGCATGGATTTTTTTTTTTATAATTGCCATTAAAATGAATAATTTTTTTAAATTATTTAAGTCTTATAGTTTATTGTTCATACAGAAGGAATAGTGACGTGGCTTGTAGGTATTTTATGGTGTGTATATTTAAGTAAAATGTCTTAAAGAATGTAGAAAAAATGGAAAATTATCACATCACAATCAAAATCAAATTTATAATGTCCGTAGTCCAGCCCTAGTGCCATAGAGAAGACACCTAATCCCCGTTTCTCCCACCATTGGTGCCGTCATAGGTGGCAGCCTGCTGTGGTGAAATGCAGCACACAAATTTCCCGGTGAGGGTTTAATAAAGTATATAAAAAAAAAAAGAAACCAAATGTAAAATCAGTGAAATCTCCCAGTGCACCTTTTATACAAAGAGTACCACAAAACAGTTGCAATAGAAAAAAAACAGCTACACACCGGCGCACACACAAACCCACACATGCACGTCACCCAAAATACCGCTGATCAGAATGCTTTTATTGCCATGTCAATGAAGAATATCAGAGACTAGGAACTTGCTTTGATACAGATGTGCAATAATATAAGATAAAAATAATAAAAAATAAAATAAATAAAAATAATTTTAACAAAACAGAGTGCTCAGAAAGAAAAAGAAAAGTAGTGCATGATTGTATAAACATATGTAAACATAAACATATAATCATTTGTATAAACAAATGATTGTATAAACATCTCCAAAATTCAGATTTTCTGAAAAACTACAGATCCATTGACTACATAATAGACTCCCTAAAAAGTATCCAAGAGCTAAGAAGGTGTATTTAACATATGTCCCCTTTAAACATGTCCAGTTTAAACTAGAGTAACTTGTATCGTCTCATCTGAGATGCATGCTCTTGGGGAAAATCTGAAGTACAGTATGCGTCTGATCTTGTGTAAAGTGAACAACATCAGTCTGCTCGGGATTAAATTACCAGGGGAATACTATACCAGGAAAATCACGTCTTTATGAGAAAACGCCCTCATGATTCACCACTACAAGGAATCATAAATTCACTCTCAGCTCCACAAGACAACACAATTAACAAGTCTGGTCCAATTCTCCCACAATACTGTAAGATCATCACAGATAATTCTTGGGTTGTAAATATTAAACTAAACAAATAAATGAGATTGTGTCCCTCTGACGTTTAGACATTGTGTCTGTGATCCAAAACAAGTAAAGATGATATGACTGTGATATCTCTCACTGTTCAAAGAACTGAAGAGTGCAGTGATAACAGGAGTTTATATGCAGCTTTAACCTCTCTCTGCAGAGCAAAGGCAAACAGAGCCAGGTGGTTGCTGAGGTATGATAAGGTGGACTGTTATTACTCCCATGGAGGTCTTTCCTGTTCAGTTTGAACTGTCAGCACAACATTGTTTAGTCTCAGTTGAGATAATGACTGCTCTCACTACCACAATCACCATGCCGTACGAATGCAAAGATGGGTATTTCACAACTTAATGCTGATATGTGGATATTTTTTAGCAATAAAGATATTTATTAATGTTTCTCTGCAATAGTTTTTTTTACATAACAACTAAACAATTGTTCTGCATCCCATTTCCATATTAAGCCCCCAAACATATTCTTCTTCTTCTTTTGGCATTTCCCTTCAAGGGTCGCCACAGCAAGACAGTTTCTTCCATCTAACACTATCTGCTGCACCCTCTTTGGTCACACCAACTATCATCATATCTTTCTTCACTGCATCCATGAACCTCCTTTTTGGTCTTCCTCTTTCCTGGTGGTTCCAAACCCAGTATCCTTCTGCCAATGTACTCTCTCTCTCTCTCTGCACATGTCCAAACCATCTCAGTCTGGCCTCTCTGACTTTTTTTATACTGTAGTTCTTGCACTTACAGATTTTAAATACTCATATCTTAAATATTACACATCTTGCTTGTCACAAAATAGCTCCAAAAAAAGACTGCACAGTGATGCAATGGTCAGCACAGTGGCCTCACAGCAAGAACATCAACAGAAGGTCAGTGGTTTGAGTCATGGAGTGAGGACCCGGCTTGAAACACTGGCCTTTTTGTGTGGAATTTGCATGTTCTCTTTGTTGTATGCTTGGGTTCTCTCCGGGTACTGCAGGTTCCTCCGACCCTCCGAAAACATGCTTGGTAGGGTATTTAGGCGCTGCAAAAATTGTAGCGCCCATTGAGAATGAGTGTGTGTGTGTGGCCCTGCAACCAAAGGGAGACCTGTCTTGGGTGTTTCCTGCCTCTCGCCTTGAATTAGCTGGGATAGACTCAAGCACCCCTGCAACTGCATTAGGGATGAGCTGTTCAGAAGACAAAAAAAAACAAGTATTTTGGCTATGCATACCGCTTGTAAGAATTGAAAAATAAGGGTATCTGGAAATTTCAGTCATTTTGACAGGAGAATTAATGGGTTAATCATCTTGTTCCCACGCCTCTGAAATTCAAGTCTGTGCACAATTGAATGTTTGCAGGAAAATAAATGTCCAAAACCTCCTTTTTTTCTTTATTTTATTAGTTTTTCCCATCTGAACACTGAACAGTGAAGTGTTGCTGGCTTCGCTACATTAGTGTACTTGGAAGGAAAATGAAGATTTTTGTTTTTGCCCAAGTTGGCAAGAATGAGTTTGGCATAAATGAAATTGTGTGGAGGCTTACTGAGAGCTGACTGAAGCATTTACACTGGAAACACTGATTCAATATAAGATAGATTGTGACCAATTAGGCTAGTAAGTGCTTGCTAAACACATCTCATCTCAAATATTTAAAAATTTGATCAAATATACATACAAAAAGATTTATTTTTTCCATTTTGACACTAAAAACTTTTTTCCCCTGCAGCTATATTTTGGTATATATGCATGTTGCCAACCTGCAAAAGTTTGTCTTTTCATTTGCTACAGAAATGTGTATAAAGATAAAAAGTGGAACTGTTGTCAATATACCCATGGTGCTGCAGAAGGTGACAAAATATGCAATGAGTGGATCAGTACAGGGGGAATCTATCAACCATGTATTTCCTCCTGGAACCATGCCGTTCATTTGAAAAATGACAAGTCACTTTTAGTGATTTGTTGCTTGGCCATTTTAAGAGGTTTGTGTATTTTAATAGGCAGTCACGACTGACTAATCAGCCATACAAAAGCATTTAGTTATTCTAAAATGGAGAAAAGGACAAATTGGCTGAAGGTAAAAAAGCAGTCACATGCAAAATCCCCGATTAAAACGTGCATAGAATATTTTCTCTGACTGTACAACATGTAAAACCTTAAACCTGCAAACGACCTCCAAGTATAACTGATGTCAGCCATCTAAGAACAAAAAACTGCACGCATGAACCCATGAAAAACAAAACAGAAAAAGGATTTTCGCATTGCCAAGAAGATGTTTAAACTGCAGATGGTATTGAGCTGCAGGGATTTTGGTTTCAGCCGCTCTCTTTTAAGCGATAGTAGAACATCTTCAGATGATGAAAAAATATTTTACATGAAAAAAGATACTCCAATAGAGTTCAAAAGCACCAGATGGTAATCCAATAGATTACCTTTAGTGGAACAGGGGATTAATTGCAAGATTATTTTGTAGAGCTGGATTGTTTAGCAGCATTTTATGTAATAATCTACAGGTGTCCTCAATTCAAACCTAAAACTCTTAATAGGAGGAAAATAACTCTTGAATATTTACTTTAAGTTCAGGAGTATAACCTTTATATTCCTTTCTCTTACCTTCTGCTTATCCGGGGCCAGGACGCAGGGCAACAGCCTCAGACAGAAAACCTAATGTTCCCTCACCCTGGCTGCATCCTCCAACTCACCCAAGAGGTTCTCGAAGCGTTCACTGACCAGCTGTGAGACATAGTCCCTTCAGCAGGTCCAGTTCGCCTCCCGGTGGGATATGCCCAAAACGCCTCACCGGCGAGGAGCTCGGGATGTATCCTAACCAGATTCCCGAACCACCCCATCTGGCTTCTCTCGATTCAGAGGACAAAAGGCTTTCCTGTGAGCTTCTCCCTGATGGAAGAGCTCCTCACTCTTTGCTCTGAATGAGAGCCCAACCACTCTGCAGAGGAACCTCATTTTGTCCGCTTGTATCCGTGATCTCATTCTATCAGTCACCACCCACAGGTGACCATGGGCGGAGGTAGGAACGTAGATCGACTGGTAAATCAAGAGCTCTGCTTTTTGGCTCAACTCTTTCTTCACCACCGTTATGGGTGGTGGCTTTTATGACCGATGCAGCGTCCTGATTATTGCGGACTCCGCAACGATCCCTCGTTATACAAAGGAGTATAACCTTTGTGTATATAATGGGGATTCACATTAAATGGTGAATCTCAAATGTTGTTTGTTTGTTTGTTCAAGACTTCCCACACCTGTTGTGTGTGAGTAAGGGCATCTACTTGCAACTAGTAGAATCAATCATTTTCTTTTTCTCTATAACCAGAGTACTGAGTTTTGTCGAGGAGACAATGAGTATGGGAACAATGTGTAATGCTCACTCCCTGGTAAAGACAGAGCAACCAAATTTATTTAAAAAAAAATGACTCCCCCCTCACCTCCCTGTGCCCAAAAGATTACAGAACACTTCCTGACATGTATTACTCAAACCTTATAAAAATATATTTCAATTTTACAACATAGAACATCTAGTTTTTGCTCCATTTCAACAGATTGATCTGTTTTGTATCCTGCTTGGTTTGGCTTATTTAATTTACTTTGCAAGCAGGCATTCCTTTGAGAGAATGTCATTAAGTTCTTTAAAGATGAGAAAATGAGACTTGACGGCTCATGGTCCATCTTCAAATAAGCATGTCTGACCTAATGCATCATAAAAGAGGGGGTTTTGTGCTTTCTTGGTGGAATAATTCTCATGCCATTGTAGTTTAAGATAAACACGGTGCATTTTGTTAACTCAGACATGCTGATTCTGCAGAAAAAGCTTAAGAATACATTTATTCAATTTCACATTTGTTTTTTAAAACTGTAAATCTCCCCTTCCTCTTGCTCCCTGCATCATTCACATGCACCTTCTGGGCATGTGAACAACACAGTGGAAATCACGTTTAAGCCTGCAAATATAGTGTGAACTGCATCAGCTTATCAGAGCAAGCACATATTTTGTAATACTCCTATTGTGGAGTATTTTATATAAGAGTGTCACTCCCACCCGATACAAAAAATATTTCCGTTCCGTAGTCTTCTGCTTAGCCAGGGCCGAGTCACAGGGGCAACAGCCTCAGACAGAAATCCAGACTTCTCTCACCTCAGCTGAATCTTCCAGCTCATCCAGAAGGATCCAGAGTCGTTCCCTGGCCAGCTGTGAGACATAGTCTCTCCAGCAAGGCCGAGGTTTGCCTCTTGGTCTCCTTCCGGTGGGACGTGCCCAAAACACCTCACCAGTGAGGAGCTCGGGAGGCGTCCTGACCAGATATTCGAATTACCTCATCTGGCTTCTCTCGACCTAGAGGAAGAGTGTCTGTACACCGAGCTCCTACCGGATGGCAGTTCTCCTCGCCCGATCTCTTAGTGAGAGGCCACCCACCCTGCGGAGGAAGCAATAACTAGGACGCTGCATCGATCTATCGTAGTAAAGATAAAGCTGAGCCGAAAAGCAAAGGTCTTGATTTACAAGTCAATCGATGTTCTTACCCTCAGCTAGAGTCCCCGGCTATGGGTGGTGACTGAAAGAACGGGATCGCGGATACAAGCGGCCGAAAAGTATTTCCTGCTTTTGTTAAAATGTGGGCGTGGCAGAGAATGAAACCCATGGCCAATAACAACCTGGTATTTAAAAAGTAACCAAATACAGGGTGGATTTGGTTCGGTTGGCGTGACCGAAGAGGATGCAGCAGATAGGGCTAGATGGAAGAAACTGACTTGCTGTGGCGACCCCTCAAGGGAAATGCCGAAAGGAGAAGAAGAAGAACCAAATACTGGGTGGAAGAGCTTTTCAAATATCTCAAACATTCATGAATCGAAAAGAAAACCACTTCAGGTATGTTTTGTATTTGGGTAAACTGTTCAAACATGAAAGAAATCTCCAAAAAGTTGACTTAGCATTAAATGTCATCTTCAATGTCATTTTGACCGATTAAACATTTTTCCCACGTATAATTTCGGACAGAAAAACTCATTTTCACCAAGTGACTCGCTGCGTGATTAGAGACACTTCTAGAAGGCCAAGCTGAACGTCTCTTGTTGTCTGCTTGACCTGATACAGCTGTGGCTCATTATGTTCTGCTTCACGCTGTCTTTGACCTGTTTGTGTGTTCACATGTGACATCCTGGGGCACAGGACAAGGATGTGTAGAGACAGCTTGCCTGGCTGGTGAAGGTCAGCAGACGGTCAGTGGCTCAAAGCATCATCAGCGTGTCGACTAAGCGGCTCACGGAGCCATCTGAGGTCTTATCGGTGTCTCTAGGCACATTGTCCTGACATCTGAAGGGATGCCATCTTTCTGTGACTTTCAAGATTTTTTATTAACATCATGCTTGAATTGAGGAACCATATTTGAGTAATTGCGCATCAATATTGTAGAACATCTGCTTCAGGCAACATTTCGGTCCAATTTTTTTCATCTTTTTTGTCTTTGATTGCAAGAAAATCAAGTGAAAGCACAAAGAAACCCCCACTAAGATGATCTCATTTGCTTGCTACCTATGCATCCCCAGTTTCATTAAAAATGAATGTGACTCATACTGGAGGTATGAGGTGTGGGAAGAGACTCGGTACATGGAAGACAGCTCATGTACAGGAGACGGAGCTCTTTGTCGCCGAGCAGCGTGAACCCACGCAGCATCCAACAAAGACAGTCTTTCATTTCAGATATCTCTGTGGGGGGAATGACACTGTAAGAGCTGTCTGATTATCATTTGGACCTCTCTCCTGTCCACTCTTGATCTAGCTGAATCAGCACTATGTTTGAAGTTTTTATTGTTGGGAAAAATATACAAAATATGGAAGCACTAGCAATTATCCAGCGAATCACCTAAATGTTCTGCTTTCTGGCTGTTCATTAGCTCCTAACACATAAGCTTTGTGGCTGCAAAGAAATAAGTCACACATTACACACGGATGCAATCAATGGATAGATTTTCATCTGTAAATACAGTAAATGAAACATTTTTAACCTTAAATCACTGCGATTAGTTGTTTTATTAAGTGCCAGTATTTTAGTGTGTGTAAGACAAACTTTCTATGTTCTGTTCCATCATCTTCCGCTTAGCCAGGCCCGAGTCGCGGGGGCAACAGGCTTAGACGGGAAGCCCAGGCTTCTCTCACCCCAGCTGCATCCTCCAGCTCACCCGGAAGGATCCCGAGTCATTCCCTGGCCGGCTGCGAGACATAGTCTCACAAGCAGGTGCGGGGTCAACCTCTTGGTCTCCTCCTGGTGACACATGCTCGAAACACCTCATCAGTGAGGCGATCTACATTCCTGCCCTCATCTATAGTCACCTGCTGTGGGGGGTGACCGAAAGAACGGGATTGTGGATACAAGCACCCAAAATGAGGTTCCTCTTATAGATTGACTGAACTCTCACTCAGAGATAGAATGGGGAGCTATGTCATCTAGGAGGAGCCTGGTATATTGCCGCTGCTCCTCCGGGTTAAGAGAAGCCAGATGGGGTGGTTTGGGCATCTGTTCAGGATACCTTCCGAGCTGTTTCGGGCACATTCCACCTGAAGGAGAGTCAGATTAAGACCCCAGACCGTTGGAGGGAATATGTCTCGCATCTACCTGGGGAACACCTCAGGATCCTCCCGGGTGAGCTAGAGGATGCAGCTGAGGTGAGAGAAGCCCAGCTTCCCACCTGAAGCTCTTGTCCCTGCGACCCGGCCCAGGATAAGTGGAAGAACTGAATGAACTCATATTATCATTGTTTCTACTGCTTCATCTTGAAGTCACAGAGATAATCACAACGTGTAGAATTTTATATCATTTGGATAAAGTATAACCACTATAATCATGTTCTCTTTTCACACTTTTCACTTTCCCACACTAATCTGGAATACAGCCATTAAAAGATTAGAGTAGCGTTCAGTGTTATATTCCTTTTCACATTTTCTGTTTAATCTCTATTGTCATAACCTTAATACAGGTCTAATTCCCACAGGTTGAAATAAGGGTGACACGTTCAAGCTGATAAAGCAATAGAAATATCACCCCTTGTTTAAAATGAAGATATATTGTTTGGGTTTAGACCAAAAGGCATATTTGAAACGGCTCCTGTGTAATTTGGTTTCTAAAGTGGTACTGTTTTCTAAACGGAAAGCCAAACTTGTCAAAAAAAAAAAAGTTAAATACATGTTTATAGCACAGCAAAGCCGTGTAACGATTGGTTTCCTGAACAGCCTTCAGGATCAATTTAACTCGTCTCCATCGTGAAATGCTATGTTGACACAACTTTGAGATTTCCCAAATCACGATTCATACCCCAAATCCTCCCCTGGTTTATAACCAATCAGAAAGCGGAATCAAAAGAGCTGTTTATAAGTCTCACGCTACCGTGACCAAGCAGCAGGCCCACTGGGACATGAGAGTCAGGACAGGGGGGCGAGTGTTTTAAAACATTTTAAAAAATGTGAAGCTGGGGGCGTTTTTAATCTTTACAATTGAACAAAGACGTTAAATCACTTTGTTCATTGTGATTCAAGTGATCAGAACAAAATCTCACACTTAATTGGATGAAGTCAAATATAGGTCATAGGTCATGTTTCTTCTAGATCAGTCTGGAGCGTAACGCAGTTTAGTGGAGTAAAAAGAAACACTATAGATTACATCGATGATTACCATGTAAGAGTAACACCAGCTGCTTAGATGGAGGTGGACGCCTGAAAACTAGGATGTAGGACTGCACCCTGTTATTTAACTTCATGCTAATTTACAGCTGCTTGGAAACGCCCAGTTGAGATTTTAAAACGCCGTTAACTACAATAATAATCCTGAAAGAGTCTCCAGTGTTTCTTTTTTTGTTAGTTTTCAAAGCATTTTGAATGTAACCTACTTTCCGTCTGTTTCCAGTAAGACTTAGAAGAATCGGCCTCAGGTCAGACTAAACAAGGAAGTTCAACAATGACAAGCTGTGCAGATGTAACAAACAACATGTGCTTGGGCAGATTTATTCCTATTTATTTGTTCTACACTGAGCTTTTGTTTGCTCGCTGTACTCACAATTTTTTTAATTTATTGATTTAATCTGTCATCAAGCAAGGCCGAGTCTATTCTGGGGTTTGTGGTCGAATGGAACATGGTTTAAAAGAATATTTCATCCATCCAGTTAAATAAATATTTTTTTCATACGTTTCAGATTATTTTTTAATCGCCTGGGCCGTGTTTCAAACGATGACGTGGAGCTGTATGTAGGTGAAGGAGTGCCACTACAGATAAAATCATTTATACAACATGTCTACACAGGAATCGTTATTACCTGGCTGTGTTTTGTTTATCTGACTCAGATGAGTAATTTTCTAAGAATCCCTTTTAAAAAATTATCATTTAATACCAGGAAGCTACCAACGTAAAAAGCGTGGGCTACTTTGGTTAAAAAAGAATCACAAATGCTGCAAAACTAAATTGTACCAGACTGAGACCTGAAGATTTCTATATATTTATAAATGCATATTAGAATATATGTACGCACATATGTGTGTTTTTAATTGTTCATCGTGTAAAATGAAGAGTGTGGCAAAGAGGTGAAGAAGCGTGTGCAAGCAGGCTGGAACGGGTCTAGAAAAGTATCAGGTGTGATGTGTGACAAAAGAGTTTCAGCTAAAATGAAAGGGAAAGTGTACAAAACCGTGGTGAGACCGGCCATGCTGTTTGGTCTAGAGACAGTAGCACTGAGAAAAAGACAGGAAACAGAGATGGAGGTAGCAGAGATGAAGATGCTGAGGATCTCTCTAGGAGGGAACAGGATGAACAGGATCAGAGGAACAGCATATGTTAGAGGTTTTGGAGATAAAGTCAGAGAGGCCAGACTGACATGGGTTCGGACATGTGCAGAGGAGAGAGAGAGTACATTGGCAGAAGGATGCTGGGTTTGGAACCAGTAGGAAAGAGGCCTAGAGGAAGACCAAAGAGGAGGTTCGTGGATACAGTGAAGGAAGACATGAAGATAGTTTGTGTGACCTAAGAAGATGCAGCAGATAGGGTTAGATGGAAGAAACTGACTTGCTGTGGCGACCCCTGAAGGGAAATGCTGAAAGAAGAAGAATATGTGTAAAATATGGACATTTTTGTTACATTTGCTATTCAATGATCAACAGTGTTTCAACTAAATTGTTTCTAAATTATGTCTTTAATAAAAGTTGGATTATGAGTTGCAGAGTTAGACTTTTTACTCAGTGAACCATGAAGAGAAAACTGAAGCAAACAACCTTTTAGCAGCAGAGTTTAATATAAACTCACATCAAGCTCTCAAAAGAATTTATTGTAATTAAAATCTGAAGAAAAATAGACAGTAGATTTAGTTTTAAAAGTATTTTATGCGTTTGCTTTCTACAACTCAGCAAGCTCGCTGGCAGGGCGGTTGATTTATGTCAGCCTATCTGTTTTTTAATAAAGATGAAATACCGTTTAGTGTAACCCACACAAGATCAAGGTCGAGATGATGTCAGCCCAGGAGGCTTTGAAGATACAGAAAGGCTGACATTGTACCAGGAGAGATAGAATTTAATGTTTTAGTTCCATAATCCTAATTTACATATCTTATAAATGTGTCAAACTGATGGGATTTTGTGAGTGGCTCATTGTCACACTCGAGGGAAACTCTTGAGTTTTTAAATTATATTTATTTTAACATCTTTAAAGGTAATTGCAACCCTGCTCAGCAGCTAAGTATCTGTTTTACAGACACAAACAACATCCCACTAGTCTGTCTGAGGGATAGGATTAGTATCATTTGTGAGTTGTGCATTATGGTTATTACGGTGGACTTTGATCTCAGTCCAACATCCACTCACTGCAGCACTGCTGCTGCATTAGCTTGGCAAGAGGTTACATCAATGTCACCGACCTGAGGGGTAGCAATCTGAGATAAACATTCTCTGAGCTCTTTGCTGCTACGACAAAGCTCCAAGCTGTCTGCATCTGCTAAATGTTTATCTCTCTTCTCCAAGTTGTTTTTCTGCTCTACTTGGTATTTTGGCGCCACCTCCCCTATGTTGTGGATTATGTCTCATCACTTTAAATCCCTCACTTCTTTCGTCATAACATTCTCCTCCCAATCTGTCTCTTCCCTCTTTAAAAAGCTGCTCATTCTGCTGCCGTCGTTGCTGTCTGGCAGCAGTTGATATTTACATTTGCCCTGTCTGACACCTTAGGGGGCATTAATGGTCTAAAAAATGAATGTGATGTGCCAGCCCGGGCAGTAATGCACTATTTTTTTACTCCAATGAACTCACATTCAACTTCTTTTTGATAGAGTCATAATCCCGTGAAAGCATTGCACTGAGCTTTTAGTGGATATTGGAGTCAGAGCATGAGTGAGCAACAGTACTGTCGGTCTGCTTTTACATTAAATGCTGAGGTACGTTTAAGCCTGCAGGTTTAATCTACCGGGCTAAAGATCATGAGGCTATTCAAAAGTTGGTGCAGATCAGATACTACCCAGATGTTCTCAATAAGTTATGGAAATAGGAAATTTATAACTTGCTGGAGAGAAGACAACAACCACCCATGTGGTTTCTATGAGGTAGGCACACAGATCAACTTCAAAACAAATTATGTTTTGGAGGTAAGAACAACTACAAAAAAAAGACACATTATTAATCAATACATTCATCTTGTGCACTGCTTATCCCTAAACGGTCGCGCGGGGTGCCACAGCCTACCCCGGCGGATTCGAGGCAAGAAGCAGGGGACACCCCGATCAGGTCACCAGTCTGTCACGGGGCTACACACACACAATATCAACCTGCATGTTTCTGGAGAGTGGGCGGAAACTGGAGTACCTGGAGAAAACCCACACATACACAGGGAAAACATGCAAACTCCACACAGAAAGAACAGCATTCCAAGCCTTGTCTCCACCCGGGATTCGAATCCCGACCATCTTGCTGTGAGGCTACCGTACTGTCAACTGCGCCACCGTGCAGCAGTGGTGGATGAAGTACTCACTTTTTGTACTTAAGTAAAAGTACAGATACTTAGACAAAAATTTACTTAAGTAAAAGTAAAAGTATCAATAAAAAAATCTACTTAAGTAAAAGTACAAAAGTAGTTGGTGTAAATTGTACTTTTTAAGTAAAAAGTAAAAGTATTCTATCATAATTCAAATGTTATTTTTTGTGCCAAAGGGCGTCACCATGGTAACCAGGATAAATACTCTGCAGGGGTGTGACCCCCCCTCTCTCCCGCCTCTTTTGGTCCACAAAATCAATAAATAAATAATATAAAAGGGGACAAATCAAGCTATCCCCTAAAAGGGCCAGTGAATGGGCCGCCAAAATGGAGGAAAATGACACTTATTTTTTAAAATGTTTTGGGGGTGAGGCCCCCAGTCACTATATATTGGCTTTGTCAAAGCCCCACCCACCTTTGGAAAATTCTAGATCCGCCCCTGCTCTGTGTAATGATGGCTCAACTTTTTATTTATCAGAATCAGAATCAGAATCAGAATGCTTTTATTGCCATGTCAGTGAAAAACATCAGAGACTAGGAACTTGTTCTGGTACTGGTGTGCAAACATATAAAATAAAAATAATAAAAATAAAATAAATAAAAATAATAATAATTTTTACAAAACTAAGAGTGCTCAGAAGAAAAAGAAAAGTAGTGCAATGTCATAGAAAATAATAAAAAATAATAAAGATAGTGAAGTGACAAGAGGGAGGTGACTAAGAGATGTGGGGATCCAGGTTATAAAGAGTTCATAAGTCCAACGGCAGAAGGGAAGAAGCTGTTTTTGTGGCGGGACGTTCTGGTCCGAATGGACCGGAGCCTCCTGCCCGAGGGGAGTCGCTCAAAAAGTCCATGTCCAGGGTGGGAAGGGTCAGCCACTATCCGACCTGCACGCCCCCGAGTCCTGGAGACGTACAGGTCTTCGAGAGATGGAAGGCTGCAGCCGATCACCTTCTCTGCGGAGCGCACAATGCGCTGCAGTCTGTGTTTGTTCCTGACTGTGGCTCCAGCGTACCACACGGTGATGGAGGAGGTGAGGACAGACTCGATGATGGCTCTGTAAAACTGCACCAACATCTGGGCGGGCAGCTTGGCTTTCTTCAACTGCCGCAGAAAGTACATCCTCTGCTGGGCCTTTTTGATCAGGGAGCTGATGGATGGCTCCCACTTTAGGTCCTGTGTGATGGTAGTGCCGAGGAAGCGGAAAGAGTCTACAGTGGTGATGGAGAAGTCTGTCAGTGCAAGGGGGGTAATGGGAGCTGTGACTTTCCTAAAGTCCACGATCATCTCCACTGTCTTCTGAGCGTTGAGCTCCAGGCTGTTGTTGCTGCACCAGGACACCAGCCGGTCTACCTCCATCCTGTAGGCCGACTCATCGCCATCAGAGATGAGCCCAATGAGTGTGGTGTCATCTGCAAACTTGATCAGTTTGACAGAGTCATGGCTGGAAGTGCAGGAGTTGGTGTACAGGGAGAAGAGCAGGGGAGAGAGGACACAGCCCTGTGGAGATCCTGTGTTGATAGTCCGAGAGGTGGAGACATTCTTCCCCAGCCGCACGCACTGCCTCCGGTCTGTTAGGAAGTCAGTAATCCACCTGCAAGTGGAGTCAGGCACGTTGAGCTGAGAGAGCTTGTCCTGAAGCAGGGTAGGGAGGATGGTGTTGAATGCAGAGCTGAAGTCCACAAACAGGATCCTGGCATAGGTTCCCGGGGAGTCCAGGTGCTGCAGGGTGAAGTGGAGAGCCAGGTTGATAGCGTCGTCTACAGACCTGTTGGCTCTGTAGGCAAACTGCAGAGGGTCCAGAGAGGGAGAGGTGAAGTGCTTGAGATGAGGGAGGACCAGGCGTTCGAATGACTTCATGACTACAGACGTAAGCGCCACAGGCCTGTAGTCATTAAGTCCAGTGATACGGGGCTTCTTGGGAACAGGAACGATGGTGGACCGCTTGAAGCAGGCTGGAACGTGGCATGTCTTCAGCGAGGTGTTGAAAATGTCTGTGAAAACTGGAGACAGTTCCTCAGCACAGTGTTTCAGGGTG
The DNA here is from genome assembly GCA_902685375.1 of Neostethus bicornis. Classification (NCBI taxonomy): domain Eukaryota; kingdom Metazoa; phylum Chordata; class Actinopteri; order Atheriniformes; family Phallostethidae; genus Neostethus; species Neostethus bicornis. The sequence continues at coordinate 14,500,009 of LR738553.1, read as the reverse complement.
GCCGGGGAGACACCATCTGGGCCCGAAGCTTTCCGAGGGTTTTGCTTGCGGAAGAGCTTGAGCACATCCTGTTTTGTCACCAAGAAAGCAGTGGAGGGGGAGGGCTGGTCAGCTGGAGTGACCTCTGTTGTTAATTGGGTGGGGGATGGGAGTGGCTTCAAAGTGTCTGAAGGTTGTTGATCAGTGAGGGGGGAGGAGAGTGAGACATCAAACCTGGCATAGAAGGTGTTGAGTTTCTCTGCCAGTTGTAAGTCATCAGCAGCATGTGGGGCTTTCGGCTTATAGTTTGTAATTTGCCGAAGTGATCTCCAGACAGAGGCGGTGTCATTGACAGAGAATTGCTCCTTCAGACGTTTATTGTACCTGGATCTCGCCTGCTGTACCTCTCTCGAGAACCGGTACTTAGCGCCTTTGTAGCTCTCTCTGTCATTGGCTCTGTGAGCTGCTTCCTTTTCCCTCCTGATCTGTCTTAGTCTGGGTGTGAACCAGGGTTTGTCGTTGTTAAATCTTACCCTGGTTTTTGATGGAATGATGCTGTCCTCACAGAAACGTATGTATGACGTCACTGTGTCTGTGTAGTCATCCAGACTATCTGTGGCAGCTCTAAACACACCCCAGTCTGTTGTGTCCAGACACATACGAAGCTCGTCCACAGCTTCGCTGGTCCACTTCTTGGAAGTCCTCACTGCAGGTTTAGAAAGCTTCAACTTCTGTCTGTATGCCGGGATGAGGTGAACCATGTCGTGATCAGAGAAGCCCAGAGCAGCTCGAGAAACAGCCTTGTAGGCTTTACTGGCTGTAGTGTAGCAGTGATCCAATGTGTTCTTTTCCCTGGTTGGGCAGTTTACAAACTGTCTGTACTTTGGGAGTTCCTGGCTCAGATTTCCTTGGGAGTTTTTGGGATTTCCTTGGGATTTCTTTGGGAGTTCCTGGCTCAGATTTAGAAGTAAACACAACGAACAACGATCTTCTGACTCTTTTTAATTTGTACTAAAATGTTTCTCATTCATGACTTCTTCTCCCGATCAACTGCTTCTTTTGATTTTGGCGATGCGGCTTCAAGATGCGCTAAAAAACCTGTGTATTTTTCAAATTCCTGAACGAAAATGTAACGAAAAATGTAAAACACACTTTTAAAAAATAGCGAAGTAAAAGTACAGATATTTGCTCTAAAATTGTAGTGAAGTAAAAGTAAAAGTACTGGTCTTAAATTTTACTTAAGTAAAGTACAGATACACAATTTTTTTACTTAAGTACAGTAACGAAGTACATTTACTTCGTTACGTTCCACCACTGCCGTGCAGCCATATCATTTTAAATATGTTTTGCAAAGTAATTACAATTCTATTGATGATTATATATTCTGATTTAAAATTGCAGAAAATGCAAATAATTTGAATAAAATTTTTTCTTTTCTAATTAATTTTTTATTACAACCGGAAATGTGCAAGGAAACCTCAAAAATGATTTTGACACCGGAGTTGCCAAATGCCACCTGATAGAACTTTTCCAAATGATGGAGAGCCGTGAAGAGCAACAAAGGCTTGGCTAATTGATGTTTTTACTCAACAATTAGTGATCTTGGCAACTTTTCTCACTTAAATTTATTTGGTGTTTGTCACTACTGGTGATAATAAAGTTTTTGTAACTATTCTTAAAATTATGTTTCAACCACAACATTTGAATCCAATGTGTAAGAATTTTACAATTGGAAGATATTACTGGTAGCTTTACTGTATCACGTAATGGAACATTGGTTGTGATTCTCATGGCAGGTCAAATCTTTTTATTACAACCACATATGACAAAATATTTATGTTACCTGTTAGTTTCTTCTGAAGTATGTGCTGTTAAATTAAAACCAGAAAAATAATTTGTGATTGCATACAATAAAATATAAATGCTAAATCTCTTCCTACTCCTGTCTGTGTCCTGCAGGTCAGCCAGGGTAATGTCCCCGGTGTGGAGAGTGCCTCCTTGGCTATGGACACAGAGGAAGGAGTGGAAGTAGTGTGGAATGAAGTTCTCTTTTCTGACAAGAAGGTCTTCAAAGCACAGGAGGTATGTTTTAATAAGAGAACTAGCCATCACAGCCACCCTGCGGAGCTTCCTCTGCAGGGTGGCTGGGCTCTCTCTCAGAGATAAGGTGAGGCCTGGGATAAGCGGAAGACGATGGAATGGTACGGAAATAAGATTTTATTCATTGCATTTTGTATATGTTATCCAGGAGAAGATCAAGGAGATGTTTGAGAACTTGATGCAGGTTGAACACCCCAACATTGTCAAGTTCCACAAATACTGGCTGGACATGAAGGAAAGCCAGGCTCGGGTGAGACTTTTATTCTTTTTTTTTTTCTTTTCTCCGTGGTTTACCATAATGACCTAACTTTTTTCCCTCCATCTCCATTGCAGGTTATATTCATCACTGAATACATGTCATCAGGCAGCCTTAAGCAGTTCCTGAAGAAGACTAAGAAGAACCATAAGACAATGAATGTGAAGGTTAGTGTTTAACTCTGATCTCACTACAGGTATGTTTGGACACTGCCTTGTGGTGGCTCAGCTTACTGCAGTCTTACTACTACACATTCATTTTTCCATCGGGATTACAAATTATGTAACACCGGCGGATCACTGCACAGTCATGTATCTTGTGCTTCTAGTGTTTGTGGATTAGTAATCTGTCCAGGATTTTTCTTTACTTTGTTGGAATTTCATGTTTTAAATGTGCTCAAACTGTTCAAAGAATGTAAATAAGTGTATTTATTTCGCAAAATGATACGTAAATTTATTTCTCCAAATTCCTCCATAGATTTGCAGCGTACAGTGAGAGATGTTTCTCCTCATGTATAAATTTTGTTTTGATTTTTATTTTATTCAGGCGTGGAAAAGGTGGTGTACTCAAATTCTTTCTGCTCTCAGGTACTATTTATAATTCTCAAGGTTTTGATTTGATAGATTTTTGATATAGGTAGAAATGTTTTAACATCATTTGTTGTTTCCTGGCAGTTATTTGCACTCTTGTGATCCTCCGATAATCCACGGCAACCTGACCTGCGACACCATCTTCATTCAGCATAACGGGCTCATAAAAATCGGCTCAGGTCTGCTCCCAACTGGGCTTTTTACAGAAATCCATCTACATTTAGTTGTTTTTACTTTATCTCATGATGTACTTTATTAAATAAATGTTCTTCTGTTTACAGTGTGGCATCGGCTGTTCGTGAATGGTGAGATTTAAACCTTTTAAACATTGCAATTATGGACTTTTTTTCTAACACAAGGGTTATGTAATTTTTTTGGAAGAAAACATTAGGCCCAGTTTCTTCGGAATAAGTGTTCTTATAAATATCTGGCAATTGTTGGCCCTTGTTACATTCTAGAATATAAGTAGTTAAAACAGTTTTAAAAAAACTATTTTCAGAAACTAAATAGACTTTTTATCAACTTTTGCAAACAATTCAAATGCAAATCATAAAGTCAAACCTCAGAAAAATCCAATTAAAAATTCTTATTTTATAGATCCATTTTTCTTGTGTTTTTTATCTAAATAATAATGTTTGAAATGTTCTCCCTTTAGTTTTTCCAGATGCCAGCGTTCATGCGAAAGGAAGACAACACCGAGATGAACAAAGAAATTTACATTTTTTTGCTCCAGAATATGGAGGTATGCGTCATGAGAAGCAGTAAAGATCCTTACTGTTATGTCTTTGTTTTGTCTTGATACAATTGTTACCAGCTCACCGTATATACATCTATATGTGTGTGTACAAGTGTAAGAAAAGTGCATGTTTACATCTAGATTTATCACTAGCACTTGGCGTCTGTACGTAGATATATGTCCATACATATGATGGATAGAAATGTGCATGCTCATGTTATAAACACAAGATCTCATTCAGTGTGACAAACTTTCTTTTCCTGCCTCCTGTATCTATTTCTTTCCAGCTGGTGAAGATGATTACTCCATAGATATCTTCTCCTTTGGTATCTGCGCTTTAGAGGTGAGAGAAACAAATGAGAATTGATGTGCATGTGTGGGTGGTTGTGTGTGTTATTAATGCACTGCTTGCAGATGGCAGTGCTGGAGATCCAGGCAAATGGAGATACTGCTGTGTCCAAGGAGGCCATCGTCAATGCCGGTCAATCCCTGGAAGATCCTCTCATGAGAGTGAGTGACAGTACTGATTATTTAGTATAAGTAAAGACAAAAAGGCACAAATCAGACCGTGTTGCATGTGGAATTGTATCAGTGGTGTGCATGCACCGAATGATTTTGTAAAGAATAAATTTATTGCATAACTACACTCTGTAATCTGGTAAAACAGCACACTTTATCCTGAACTCGCAGTTCTTTTATTTTGCAGGAATTCACACAGTCATGTCTGCGTCACGACGCTAAGCTCCGTCCTACAGCTCATGACCTCCTGTTCCATCGAGTTTTATTTGAAGTCCACTCCCTCAAACTGCTCGCCGCCCACTGCCTCATCAACAACCAGTGTAAGTTTCTCACGTCTGTACTCTGAGCTGCAAAGCTATCAAACACTGCCCACCTCTTTTACTAATTTGAAAATTAAAGTCACAGGATTCAAAAGTGTTGTTGTTTTTTACTTGTTCAAGATTTTCTTCTCTGTTTAAATCACACTCCTCCACATTTTGAGAGTCTTGCAGCATGTTTGATAACCCTGCTAATACTAAGGTTCTGATTCATCTGCAGACTTGCTTCCAGAGAATTGTGTGGAAGAAAAAACCAAGTCATTTGACCACAACGCTGTCATGGCAGAAATAAAACATAATGACAGACAGGGCGTTCAACTCAAGTAAAGTCAAATATTCCATGTTTTTTATCTCTTCGTGAATAAATACGCCGGGTCATGCACAAACCTCACCCCACTTCTTCTTGTCAATTTAGGTATTCCCATGTTTCCCCTTTGGAATTAGACAAGTTTCTGGAAGATGTAAAGTAAGTTAAACTGCAGTCTTTATCTGTTCGGCATCAGTAGTTTACTTTCATTTTCATCTGGGTACCACTTTCTCCTCTTAGGAATGGGATTTACCCACTGATGAACTTCGCTTCATCCCGTCCCCACCCTGTTCCTCGAGCTCTCTCCTTATCTCAGGAGCAGGTCGAGACAGTAAAAACGCCAACCCCTGAACCCCAGGAAACAGAGACGAGGAAGGTAAGAGTTTTAAATTCTGTCAATAACAAATTAGGGAGAGAGGAATTTCGCTGTAAGTGTACTGTCAAAAAATACTAAAGCTATCAAAAAAGTTTTTTTTTCTAATAGCTCAACTTTACCGACATGTGTTTCCATTGCAGGTTATTCAGATACAATGCAACTTGGAATCAAATGAAGAAGGGACCAAAACTCATGTGAGTCACACAGTACTGCAGGTACTTCGCCCATTTTAGCTAAACACCTAAGCTGGGCTGCTTAAACCCTGTTGCATCTCTCTTGTTGGTTATGGTAATTGACTTTAACTTGGATGGTTATGTTTTGATTCCCTCCAGCTTTCTTTATTTCTGAAGATGGATGACAAACTCCACCGGCAGCTTAGCTGTGACATTTTTCCAAGTAAGTGCACTTTACTGATCCCATAGACTTAAAAATCAAGCCTAAAAAAAAAAAAAAAAAAAAGCCTATCAAGCCTATGTTCTCAGTAAACATTAGTACTTGTAGGGTTTCGTTTTGTCTTCTGAACCACTTATCCCTAATGGAGTAGCGGGGGTGCCGAAGCCTATCCTGGCTGATTTCAGGCGAGAGGCAGGGTACACCCCGAACAAGTCGCCAACCTGTTGCGTGGCCACACACACAGACAACCATCCACATACATTCCGAGGGGCAATTTTATAGCACCAATCAATCTAACATGCATGGTTTTGGAGGGTGGGAGGAAATCGGATTACCTGGAGAAAACCCAACACATACATGAGGGGACCATGCAAACTCAACACAGAAAGGCCAGTGTTCCAAGCTTTGTCCCCACTCCGGTACTCGAACCCCGACCTTCTTGCTGGCTACTCTGCGAACCATTGCACCGTTTTTTTTTTTTTTTTTTTATTTACTTTACCCAAATATAACAGTAATTTTAAAATACACTGCTAATGTATGTATTTTCCATGTATTTTCATTCATGGAAAATTGGCTTGATAATTTTAGGCAAAATCATTTCTTTATTAATCACCACAAAAAAACAGATCAAATCACCTCATATTTTTAAAGAATTGTATTTCTTATTAAATGCAATTTTCTCAAATCACTTCTATTAGGAACAAGTTGTGGTTCAAGGTCTTATAACCCTGTTAGGTTTTACAGTCGACATTTATGTCATCATTTCAAGGTATAACCTGCCTATGAATAAATGCTCTGAGTTAGGGAATGCAACACAAGTAGACTGGATCATAATTCTAAATGTGTCCCTCACAAAATATTCTGTTTCATTTGATTTTCATGTCAAACTTTTAGCGGACACCCCTAAAGACCTCGCCAGTGAACTTGTTCACTACGCCTTCATAAATGAGGTACATCGAGACATTATTTTTAACTCAATTTGTCTCTAGACTAGAGATTTGATATGATTTAATTTGCAATATAAGTACAGAGTCTTGTGATTGTTCTTCAAATTGGATTGTGATCATCTGATGCAGGAGGACAGTGAGAAAGTGGCGGTTTTCTTGGAGGATGCCATCGGCCGACACCGAGTCCGAACGCTTGCTTCTGGGAGCGCACAATGAAGATGGATCAAGGCAGTGGCTGGGAGGGCCAGACGGACCCGGGACATTGACCGTGCAAGTGGAGAAAGAGAAAAAGGCAGAATCACACGGCCACAGATACAGGGAAGAAAAGCCCCACCAACGAGGCAAAAATGGGACAAACACAGACAGAAATCAAGCCTCAGAAGACAAAGAATTATCTCTGTGAGACGGCAAGATGTCGGCAGTCGGAGAAAAAAAGAGAAAAACATCTCTGAGTAAATTATTAGTGGCATTAAGGTTCTGTTCAACCCGAGTTTAACAAAATTCCTGCCTGAAAGGGCTTTAATGCCTTAATGTTTCACGACAACTTCAGTTTCTCATACCACTAAAATAAAACAGCAGCACTCTTATTACTTTCAGACGCAGCAGCTATCTTTTCATAGGAATATTTAATTGTTTCCATTTTTACGTTGAATTTGTGACATCTGATTTATTCTCTTTTAAGTTTATAAATTCAGTTTTGAGATCTATTAATCCGTCCTACATGCACTGGTAAATGCAGAGGTGTTATTTGTATCTGGCTGTGATGGTAAACGATACAAGCATTGAACAGGTCGTCTTCTTCTAGCTGTTAGACACTCCTTACTGAACTCCTGGGTTAAAGGCTACTTCTCAGAGGGATGAGACAATCCGTCTGTTTTATCCTGTTGTGCTCTTCAGAGTTTTCTTTTTGAAGCTCTCTGAAAGCCAAAAACCTGCAAAGTGCCTGATAGGGCAATACATCTTAAAATAAAATCACACAGTAAAATGTCACCCTACTTCACTTTGCAATTTGGGAAAAAAACTCTTTAAGGGTGATTTTTAGATCAGATTGCTTTCAATTCTTTAGAAGGAAGAAGCCCATATGAATGTGAAATAGTCATTACAGATCTGTGTGGCCTTTTTCGTGGTCATTTTCAGTCCAGAACGAGCTGGTAATCGAATATAAGACTATGAATGAACCAGGATTACATTTAAAAGCATTGTTATTTTAAAGAGAAAGTCGGTTGGTGTAAAACAGGTGGATATAACTTTAAAAAAAGGGCGATTTTTCATCAGAACTTCTACTTTATACATTCATCATATTATTTTTTTTTGTAAATATGTTTAGAAAGATTTGATTGGTAAAATCAGTCCAAGCCTCTATAAATGGTATTATTTAACTTTTCAGCTACAGTATATCTTAACTGTGTAATCAGTAGTGTTGTGCATAAGAATGTAGCAGATTTCAGTAAGAGTTTTATGGATATAATGTTTTGATCTCCAAATCTGGACATTTTAGATTGATTATGCCAAGTTCTACACAGTTCATATTTATTGTACTATTGTTCGGACAACAATAAAAAGAACTTCTAAGAGTGTTTACACTGCAGCCTACTGGAACGTATGAAGAGAATTTGCCAAAAAACTTCTAAAACTTGGTTTTGTGATTTTAAATAATCCAATTTGGGTGTACGCTCTTCAACATACTTTTGCTATACTTTACAGAATGTTTTTTGTTTGTTTGGGTTTATGTGGTTGCACATCTGCAACAAAACTGCTGCTGTACAGTCAATACTTACATTACCTACAATATTTTGTGTCAAGCCTACTTGCCTGTGTTTCTGCAGACAGGAAACGAACTCTCAAGACAGTGAGATGGTGCTGTAAATATGTGTTTGTGGCGATTAGAGAAGATTACCTTGGAGAAAATCTTCAAACAGAGAGCTACTGTCATTTTCATTCAATCTGATGAGCTGCATGTCTTAATTGTCTGCATCCATTTGAAACTTTGCATTTTGCCTTCGTCAGTCTCAATTCATTTCCAGATGGGACTTGGCCGAGAAAGTGAATGTTTAGACTATCCAAGCATTTAAAAAGAAAAGACATGCATATCAGTCTTATGTTGTGCTGAATGACTTCTTTTTTTTCTGTGACAGCTGAATGAAAATTGCCTTTGGATGGATTAAACATTTGTAAAATATTGTAGCATCTGCAATTAAAATATAATAAGACATGGGTTATTATTTTTTTTTCCAGAAATAATGATTGATTGTTTAATTATAGAAGTAAGTTGTCTTACTTTGTAAGAAACAATTGCAAATAAGAAATGAGCAAAAAATAGCTCTTTAGATATTTAGCTGTAGATTAGAATAAGCTAATATTTAAACAATAATGTATGACACATTGTTTGCTCGTCCCGGGGGAGGGATCTCTCTTTCACGTGGATCCCCATGAGGTTTCTTATTTTTTCCCCACTGATGGGTTTTTTAGGAGTTTTTCCTCACCGAGAAGGAGAGTCTAAGTGCATAAATGTGCTAGTCTTGTTTAGTTAGCATTTGTTAGTTATTTTTCTTGCTGTGTATCTGTGTTTATACATTCCTCTTTTTCTTGTGAAGCCCATTGAGACGGACATTCTGTGATTTTGGGCTATACAAATAAAATTGAATTGAAAATTGAAAAATATAGATTAGGTATAATTATAAAGATTTTAAGCAGATGATCTTTTCTATATTTAAATTTTTTTATTGATATTACAGATGTTTTATAAATCAGGGGCGGATCCTGGGGAGGCGTGGGGCCTGCACACCCTCCCCCTTTGGTCCACAAAAATAAATAGTGTTCTTACTACTTTAATTATTATAAACTTTGGGCAAAATATTCACCAGAATGCAAAAAATTACTGATTTTTAAAAATGTTCTGGGGGAATTGGGATGCCCTCAGTCCCCCTATTTTGACGAGCACCTGTGTTTTGTCTAAGGCCTCTCCCCCCTTTAGAAAATCCTGGATTCGCCCCTGTAAATCTACTAACACAAGAACCAAGTTGGACTTTTGCTAGATGAGCCAAATAGATCACACTTTAAGGTTGTTTGTCAGGAAAAACCTGCATTTTGAGAAACGTATTTCTTGCCATCATGATGGATTACATTTGGAAACAGTTTATTTGCTCATAAGTATTATTGATCTTTCTTATTTGAGTCATTATGTACAGTTAATAATGATTTTACCTACATTTCTTAGGAGGTGATGGTGATTGGTTGTGATCACTGATCACATTTTTTATTCTTCAATCTTAAAGCAAGTGTGGGTTGTAATAATTTAATGTCACTGAAGTTTATTGGGAAAATTGTTTAAGTTTTTATTTGGTTGATCAAGCAATAAAATAATAGCTGAAGTGAACAAGTGTAGTACACATTTACAACTTTTTTCCTCTCCATTTGCAATCGAAGGAAAAAATTGTAAAATATATTTTTCAAAAATTTTGTCAACAAAGTTTGAATTTTGTAATTATACAGTATTTCATTTAAAAGAAAAACATTAAGAAAATAACAATACATTAATGACGTTAAAATGATGACAAAAAACTAAAAACCATTTATCGCGAGAATTTCTCACATCGCGATACATTTCATTGAAACTTTCAGAATCTCGCGAGAATTTGTCGTTGTGCGCTGGCCTTTGTGGAAGGTGTGCTTCATGGCGGTTACAGACACTGCGGTAAATACATTTATTAATTTGAAAAAGACGTTAGCATTTTTTCTAACGCAATTGCCCTGCGATACAAGTAGAATGGATCACTGTTATGGATTCATATAACTAATATAGAAAAAACTAACTTATAAAAATTACGGTTTGTTTTACGCGCCATAGCCGTAGGTGTTAGCTTAAGCTAATGTCGGTTCGTTCATCATTAGCATTCCTGGTAATTTGATCAAAAACCACAACTCTATTAGGCCTAGCTACGTCGAGTTTTTTCGTAGCTATTAATCTTCTTTGTCTTAACTTGATACATGAATATTTACTGTGTTAAATGAAAGACTTCTCATGTTGTTAGTAAAATTTAGCTAGCTAACGTGCGGAGCTAGCATGCTATTTTGATAATTTGCTGTTTATATCAATGAATCGGTTGGATTCATCAATAAATCCATTATAGGGAAATTTGGTTAAATGAACAGCTTATTATAAATTGTATTTTCGTAGCCTGCACTATTCATTATTAGTCTGAAGGCATTTTTCATTTTCCCTAGAATTGGTTGAATTTTTAAAGCTTCCCCCATCAGTGCTCTTCATTTCCTGACTCAGTCTGGTGGATCCAGGGAATAGTGTTTTATAGGTAAGATGTTCGTTTGGTCCCACCTGATTTAAAACCTTATGTATGCCTAATACATCTAGCGCCATTCATAGTAACGTGTTGTCATACATGATCGCACAATAGACATAATCATGATCTAAATGTTGTACTATGAAAACGCATCGGTGCGTTTCTCCTCCAGTTGGTTTGTTTATTTGATTGATTTGTCAAGTTATTGATGCTGATTTTGAATTCCAGGGTGGTGAAGCTCTGACGATGGAGAATGGACAGGGCACAGGCTCCAAGCTTGGCCTACCGCCTCTTACCGCAGAGCAGCAGGAGGCACTACAGAGGGTAAGAATAACAGGACACGTCTGGTGGCAAGTTTATTTCCTTTCGCCTTCTGAACAACTTATCCTTAAAGGGGTCGAGGGTGTGCAGGAGCCTATCCTGGCTGATTTTAGACGAGAGGCATGATACACCCCAAACAGATCACCAGTCTGCTGAGGGGTCACACATATACACCATCCACACACACTCATTCCTAGGGTCAATTTCATAGTGGCCAATCAACCTAACATGCATGTTTTTGGAGAGTGGGAGAAAATCAGTGTATCAGAGAAACACACGTACACAGTTTGTACTTAAATGCATACTGTGTAGAGTTTGCCTGGGGTGATATGCAAACTTCACACAGAAAGGCCTCATCCCACCCGAGAGTCAAACCCCAACCTTCTTGCTGCGAAGCCACTGTGCTAACGACTGCATCAGTGTGCAGCAAGTTTATTTGTATGGCATAATTCATACACAAGGCAACTCAAAGTTCTTTCCGAGATAGAAAAAATGCATTGAAATCACAAAACATTGAATAAAAATTTAAAAACTTAAAAGAGTGGTTAATCGTCAGTCAAATGCACAATTAAACAGAACTGTTTTCAGCCTAGATTTAAACATTGTCACATTAGAAGCCTGTCTCACAGCCTCAGGAAGTTTATTCTTCATGTTTAGTCGTGACTCTAGAAACATAAACACTAGCAGAGTGGCTTTCAATTCTCTTCTCTGAGCCACAGGAAGCCACTGCAGAGTCCTGCACACAGGACTAATGTCATCATATTTTCTTATTGTGAAAAATAAATCTGTTGTATCAGATAACTGAAAAGACTGAATCGTTACGGGAGACCATTTTTTCTATTATTGACTTCTCTGGTGCATAGCTGCAAAAATCAATATTAAGCAGGAGAGATTATAGCTCTGGGAAACTATTATTCTTTATCTTGTTCACGCAACTTTCGCCAATGTTTCCTAATCAAATAAATGGCTCATTGCCTTAGTTAAGTGCCATGTATGAGAGGAGTTTTTGTAGTTTCACCTTGGTGTGTTGTTGAAGCAATTCTTCTTAAAAGTGGAGAAGAGTAGCTTTTGAGGACTGGATATGAGTTTAGAACCTTGCTCAGTAGTTTTAGTTTAATTAATGTCCACACATAGCTCAATTGCTTCACTAATTGGGTATTTGCATGTGCAAATTTAGACGCTAAAAACTTCCAATTTGAGTAGGTTATCAAATGGACAGTTTGAAAACCCACAGTTACCATGATAACGATGGAAAAACATTAAACCTAGCAGATAGTGGCCAAGAAATAACGAGCAAGTTTCTGCTCCATACATGTTTTTAAGGAAGGTAACATTGCTGTAACATGAATCTGTACATGGCCTTTTTTTTTGCAATATTTAAATACCTAGCAAGTGTATTAATGGGGAATTATTTTGATCTATTTCTACACAGGCGAAGAAGTATGCCATGGAGCAAAGCATTAAGAGTGTGTTGGTGAAGCAGACCATCGCCCATCAGCAGCAACAACTCACTAACTTGCAGGTGAGCTGGACCCCACTTCGGTAGTTGGCCAAATGAAGTGTGTAATTCGACATGCCACCTACAAGTCTCGGATCCTGTGGTGAAAATGATTAGTTCATCCATGCATGAGAATTTCCGACATAACAGAAGATGTGTTTGGGTTAGTTCTTGTGGAAGTGTCGTCTCCTTTTCTCCAGACTGCTGTGAAAAAGAGCATGTGTAGACCATGTGCTTCTGTTTTCTTTCAGATGGAGAAGATCATCCTGAAGGCTTTAGTTATCATGTTGAATGCTTTACACATTATGAGGCCTTGATTTTGTTAATTGCTGTTTCGGTGATTTGTTATATCAAGGGGAAGTAAATCCATGTAAATCTGTTTACTACCGAGGCAGGGTTTGAATGCAGTGTTAAATTAACCGGTTTCTAGCAAAGCAATGACCTTTTTGAAAAAGCAAAGCCAAGGGATATCTAACTTACTTTTCAGCACTTTTTTCATCTTTACTGTCTTTCAGATGGCAGCAGTGACAATGGGCTTTGGAGATCCTCTCTCACCTTTACAATCGGTCAATAGATCATTAAATTTCTTTCCTGTGCGCATTCCCGGTGGCAAAGGACTGTTACCCTTCTTTTATCGGTTGCGTTGGCAACAATCCCTGCCTTTTCATCTAATCTGAGGATGCATATTTTCTAAGAAAACATGGCTTTCTGCATTGGATGTTGTTAAAAACATGTCTGCAGCCCTTTGGATGAATGGCTGTTGTTATTCACAATCTTAAATTGCAAGAGATTACTCGCTTTTCATTGTTTATATGTGGGATAAAATAATTTTAAAGTGCTTCATGAAGGGTTTACAAATGCCGAAAAGTTACGTCTCTTTAAAAAATATGCATCCGTTTGTTTTTTGTAATTAAAAAAGCAGCTGCTGGCATGGGAGAAAAGAGGGATAGCAATCCCTTTACAAACAAAGATGAGAGAACTTTGTGACAGGGATCTTTTTTTAACAAGTCTCTGAAGATTTTTTTTTTCCTTTATTGTGAATCAGCAAGTCATCCTCTCATCATGGTATAAATTAGGAAGCTTCAACTTTCGTTGGGGATACCAAACAGTTTAAATAAGCAGGCTCATTTGAAAGAGTCAGTGAAAAAAAATCCAGTATTTAAACCATCCCTCACCTAAAAGTTGAGAAGAAAGTTTGAATGCTTTCATCAAGACTTTGTATGGATTTCGTTTGAACTCCACGATTACTGTTGTTACCTTACTTGCATCCCTGGATTACAGGTCAGTTACTGAAGCCAAATATTTGTGAGGGCTGTGCATGTCAATCACTTCAGTGTGTTTTCCTCCATATGTCTGTTCGATAGTAACAGATTAGAGGCCACATTGTAATTTTCTCTGGTGACATCAGTGTTTTTAAACAAGTTTTATCTGTTAGTTTCTTTCACAGATTTACACGCATATATTAATGTTACCCATTATTACCCGATTTACTCACCCAGACCAACAGTTTTGGAATTGGCCTCTTAACAGTGTTTTTAAGGGAAAGCAAGCACAGTAGCGAATGCAAATATAATATTTTGTGTGTGGGTGAGTGTGTGCGTATGAATGTTTACTGCTTATTTTGTCTTTTTCGCTCTAACGCTAATTTTGTGCTACTTTCCCCGACTGGCAGGTGGCAGCTCAGCGACAACGGGCACTAGCGATCATGTGTCGGGTGTATGTGGGCTCCATATACTACGAGCTTGGGGAGGACACCATCAGACAGGCCTTTGCTCCCTTCGGACCAATTAAGAGCATAGATATGTCTTGGGATTCAGTTACAATGAAACACAAGGTCAGTGCAAAGATCAATTTGAACCACGACTATGAAATTGACAAAATATGTAGTTAAATGTTTTCTGTTTCATAGTGATGTACTAAGTCAGTTTTTATAATTTAATACATTTTGGGTTTCTTTGTGTTGTTTAACAAGCTCTTTAGCAGCAATTTTAAATTGTTTACATTGAAAGCTAAAATAAAATCTAGGGCTGAAACAATTCCTAGACTAAATTGAGTAATTCAGTTTTAAAGTTTCTCAATTATTTTTTGTGCCATTAAGTTTCGTTTCCTTTTCAGTAAAGTTATTTTTGCTAGAATGCAGCAAAACTTTTAGGGCCACCGCTATAATTATCATGCCAAATGTGGAGGCAAAACGTGTCGGAAGGTTATTTCAAGTAACAAAGAAAACCAGCACAATTAAAAGAAAATACAATGGGTGAAGTCAAAGACTGAATCTGTCAAAATTATGGGACTGATTTAAATTTAAAAAAGTCGAAACAAGACAATACAATATGGAAATACTGCATTTAGCATCGTATGCTAAAAACATTTGAACTGAGAGTTGCTAAGAATCCATGAGCTAAATTAATATTTGTCCTGTTACGTGTCTAAGGCGTGTAAAGCAATTATAACATTGATGAAACTGAATGGAAATAACTCTTTTTGATTTCATTAGTTAATTTCATTCGTATTAATATACAACGATAATATATTCACAATATTTTATCATAACTACTATAACAATTCTTGAATGAAAATAACAAAAACCGTTTATTAAACTTTAATTTTTTTTATGTTGTCAGCACTGCAGTATGTATGAAAAAAAAACTTTCATATAAACTGAAAAATCCCTCCTGTAGCTTTGACAATATTTAAAAAAAAAAAAAAATGGAGTATTTTATAGTAGTAGACAAAAACTTTGTTGTAAACTAAACAATCCTCGAAGTATAGCCTATAAGTTTAAAACTGAGAAATTTCGATTTGATCGTGCAGGGCTTTGCTTTTGTGGAGTATGATGTGCCAGAGGCTGCTCAGTTGGCGTTGGAGCAGATGAATTCAGTTATGTTGGGTGGAAGAAACATTAAGGTGAGTCATTTGGACTGCTTTGAAATTATGCACATATGTCTAAAAATAATTTGGTTGTTTATTAAATTTGTACGATACATATCAGGAAAAATCAACTCTTCAGAACTTTCTATCTTCTAATAGTGATGAATCGTTCTAAAAACCACTTTGATGACAAATACAAGGCACACACATCACTATTTAAAAAGATAGAAAGCTGTGAAGAGTTGATTTTGCACGAGAGGGGCCCTTCAAACTACTTGTATTTATTTAGTGGAATAGTTTGTTTTTTTCTTTTTAAATAAAATATGCTTAAACTTTGCCATTTTTTTTCCTTAAGGATTTGTTTTTGAAAAAGGTCAGATTTGAATTGATAGGTTTATTTCATATGTAACTAAAAAAAATAGGACTTTAACATATGCATTTTTAACATTCAATATATTTAAAGTGTATGTGACACAGTGTGATAGCTATATGTGAAACAGATGGAGATATTTGATATTTAATCATTCCAAGATAAGCATTACCACTATGCGCCCATAAAAAGAGAAATCAAAAAGTTTTCCACCACTATTGGGGACATTCATAATTCCTACTGCAAAATTTAACCCTTGATAGATTTATCAGACGTGACATAACATATCACTGGATGTATGTAGCTAAACAAAGCAAGTTGGAACCGTAAATGTTTGTTTCGAGCATAGCTATGTTATGGCCATATTTAATTGTTGTAGGGTCTAATTTTGCCAAAAAAAAAATGCCTCCTGGCACATTTGAACAGCCTGCCACCTCACATTAATGAGGCATTGTGGCAAAAGTAGACCCTAGAACAATTAAATATGGCTGTAACATGGCAATACTGGAAACAGTTCAACTCGCTTTGTTTAGCAACTTACGCCCAGCCTTAAGACTCTCATTATGTCACATCTGGTAAGTGGTTAAATTTCGCGAGGAGGATTTTGAATGTGCCCAATAGTGATGGAAATCAGTTTCTCTTCTTATGGGCGCGTAATGGTGGTGCTCATCTTGGCATTAATAAATGACAAGACAAAACTCTCAGTCAGTGTCACATATACTGTAGTTATCACACTGTGTCACATACACTTTCATCTATAAAGGCACCAATCCCTGGAAATTAAAAATGACTTAACATGTTTAGAAAGGAGTGGATTGAAATAAAAAAATTGTAACAAGTAGACAATCTAATTCTTAAAATAAATAGGTGAAGATTTGTGTAACATTTCATGCAGAGTTTTTCTTTTATTTTTTTGCATGAGCTCTTCTCATTTGTTCTGCTGAGATGATGTAATCAAGGCTTTTTAAGTGACTTATTTCCAGTGGATGCCCACCAGCAAATGGCGTCGTTGTGTAATCTCAGGGTGCTGATGATGGACTGCGTCTGGTTGGTGTTACTTGGTCGCCTCATCTGTAGTACAGATCTTAGCCTCCCTTAGATGCTCGTTTCACACAAAGAGCTCAGTTGTTTGTTTAGACAGGGGAAAATATGTCACGCTATGTAAGTTTGAATCTTTCTGCAAGGCAATTGAGTTAAGATTCTGCAAGAATAGTTTTAATTTTTTTTAAAAACGTGTTTGTAGTTTTTGGGGCTAATGAGCAATTATATTTTAAGTTTTTGCTTATAAATTAGAAAAACTTCCTAAACTTTGAGTCAGTTTTACTTTTTAATTTGTGGTTTTACAGAAGGAGATACCTTGGAGAAGTGTCAGTGTTAGTGTGATGAACAGATTTATATTATTTTCTAGCCTTTATGTTTTTGTATTTTTATTTATTTAAGTACTTGGCTGCCTTTGTTGAAGTGGTAAAACTTTTTTTCTATGTGTACAAAAGTTTGATTATTATGTAAGGGAAGTTGTAGTGTAATGAGCCAGGGACTGAGATTATAGTTAGTGTTGTATGCAGCCAGCACTTAAGGGTGGCACGTTCTCAGCCGCTACTTTGAATCACTTATTCAGTAGCTCCGCTGATGTGATCTGTGCAATAGGTTGGGCGGCCAAGTAGCATCGGTCAGGCGCAACCCATCATTGACCAGCTTGCAGAGGAGGCACGCGCCTATAATCGGATCTATGTAGCATCTGTACATCCTGACCTGTCGGATGATGACATCAAGAGTGTGTTTGAGGCTTTCGGAAGGATCAAGTCTTGCACGTTAGCCAGAGACCCCACTTCGGGACGACACAGAGGCTTTGGTTTTATTGGTAAGCTTAGGGTGTCTCCTTCCCTCGTGCTGATGTGTTGCAAGTGCTCTGCTACTATGTTCTGTGTTCTTTTTTGTTTTTTTGGACACCCTGCAGAGTATGAAAAGCCTCAATCAGCCCTGGATGCTGTGTCGTCTATGAACCTCTTTGATTTGGGTGGTCAGTACCTCCGGGTTGGCAAAGCAGTGACTCCACCCATGCCCCTACTGACCCCCACAACTCCAGGTGGTCTGCCACCTGCCGCAGCCGTGGCTGCAGCGGCAGCCACTGCTAAGATAACGGCCCAGGCAAGTATGAATCCCTTCCAAAGGGATTTAATGGCCTTCCAGGTAAATATAACCCAGATCTAGCTAGATAAGATGCCTGAGCAGATGATCAGCATAGATTGTGTCTATGTGACTGGGAGAAGGTCATTCAGAAGTTTTTAAAACATTTTTTCAGGTATTTAACTCGAGCACATCTTTCTTTTTCTATTAAAGCATCTCCCATTCACTGATGAGATTTGAAATTATTCTATTATACATAGTTTTTTGGGGTTTTTTGTACATCTAATGCAAAATGATATGTAGCTAAAGACTGTTCTATTGATTCTTATAGCGGATGGAATAGTTGAGGTCACTCCTTCTTATGCTGTGTGATCGTTGACTGTGCTGCCTTGTTTTGTGTTCTGTGTGTTTCCCTTACCTAATGTCTTCGGCCCCCCTCTCTTAAGGAGGCTGTAGCTGGCGCATCAGTCTTGGGGGCGCTGGCTGCACCCCAACTACTCAGTCAGCAAATGGGAATACCTCAGGCTGTTATGGCTGCGCAAGCCCCTGGGGTCATCACAGGTGTGTATCAGTACCTTAATGAATACCCGTGCTTTAACGTGCTTGTTTCTTGGGGTTTGTTTTTGTTTTTTTCAAAGAAAACCTTCAACAGTCTGTTTGTTAAACCTCTGTTTTGGGTTACGCAAACAAGGAACTTTTCTTTTTTTTCAAAATTAAGTCACAAAACACTTTCCGTGCACTGACTTCCCAGCTGTGTTCAAAGCCTTCAGTGCATTCTGTGTTTTCAGTGTCCCATGTAGCAAGGCACATTGTGTTCAGTGCCAAGGTCAGTAACGATGCTCAGATCAGCCAGAACTAAAACTTTGTAGCAATAAGCAGATGTTTAATACTGGTCGGGTGCCTTTTTTTTTTTGTTTGTTTTTTTGTGTCTTTGTTGATGCAATATCCCATTTTTCAAATCTTGTGTAATAAAACATTTTGTGATTCATCTTTTTCTTTTCATCAATACATTCAGGTAACTCTACTTTTGTTCCAGAAAAATCAGGAATGGGTGTAAAATTGCTCCCCATCAAGGGAGTATTAAATTATGCGCTGATTCTTGTTTTAACTTGAAGATTTTCATCAGAACTCTTATCTAATAAGGGTGTATATTTGTGGTTTAATGACAAGTTTTCATCACTAATCAAAAATGCCTCGGTCATGTTGGCAGTTTCTCTGATCATCTCTGATTGTGTATCTGCCTTTTCTGAAAAGGTGTTACTCCCGTACGTCCTCCCATACCAGTGATACCCCAAGTTGGTCTGGTGAATCCAGTGCTTGCATCACCTCCGGTCCTCTCTAACCAAGCACCTGCTCCCACCCTGCAAGAAAAGAAAGAAGAGAAAGAAGAGTTGCTTCTAGATGGTACAGTCCAGGAAATGCTCAGTGACCAAGAACACATGAGCATATCCGGCAGCAGTGCCAGACACATGGTGATGCAAAAGCTTCTCAGAAAATCAGAGGTAAAATTACTCATCATTATATGCAACGTTATCATGATTTAATTTGATGCTGAATTTCTGTCGTGGTTTCTACCAGTCCACAGTGATGGTTCTTCGAAACATGGTCGGACCAGAGGACATCGATGATGATTTAGAGGGCGAGGTGACGGAGGAGTGCGGAAAATTCGGCACAGTGAACAGAGTCATCATATACCAGGAGAAACAAGGAGAGGAAGAGGATGCGGATATCATTGTTAAAATTTTTGTAGAGTTTTCCATGGCCTCAGAAATGAACAAAGCTATTCAGGCCCTCAACGACCGCTGGTTTGGGGGACGCAAAGTGATTGCAGAAGTTTATGACCAAGACCGTTTTAACAGCAGCGACCTGTCTGCATAGTCCACCAGCACATGTTTTCATACCTTTCAAATCCCAGTCATTTCAGCCGTAGTCATTACTGCTAAAAGTTAAAAGGCCTCTAAAACTCCAAATTATATTTTTACTTTTTTTGGTCTTTTTTTTAAAGAAAAAAATATTTGCCACTGTCATTAGTTATACAATTCTGTTGGCGGGGACTCAAAACATTTGTCTTTTTTTTTTTTTTTTTCTTTGTGATATGTGAAGAGTTGTTTTTGGTGCGAGTTTAAACATTTTTGTAATCCAATATTGTAAAATGTTTAGTTTTTTTTTTTTCCTGCTTTAGCTTATTTTATTTACTGTTATAAATCTGCTGGGACATGTAAACAGTTCTTTCTACAATTAAATTTTTTGTTTGTCCACAAAAAGTGTCGGCTTTTTACTTTGTATATGCATAGCAAGATGCCTTTTAGAAATGGATATTCAAATACTGGTACAACTTATGTTTGGGAAGAAAATATCACAATTAGTCATCGGAAATTATTTTGAGCTGTAATAGTATCACAGAAACATGACTACCACAAAAATCATCATATAGAAATAAAGTTTAGAAAATTACAACTCGCTTGAAAAGGAAAGTGAGTCTTCCAATCCAAACAGTTTCATACATTCATTTGGATGTCATTACAATTTAAACATTTACACAGATGCACTTAATGTACACACTTTTATTCAAATACACAGATACATATATATGCTTTCCTTCAGAATTGTAAATTTTATTGTTGTCGTGAGTTACATGACAGCATAGTTATATATTTTTTTTATTTGCTCATTGATTTAATACTATTTTCTTATTTGATTTGATAAAGAGAAGTACAGTTTTAGTTGTTCCTCCAACCCCTTCCACAGATGGACACATACAAACATACTCTGTTAGATCTGGAAAGAGGAACTCTGAATCTCACACACTTTTACTTCCTTTTTAATTTACAGTTTTAGGAAGTTTACTGGAAAAATTCAAACTGGCTTTGTTGAATAACTAAGCAGCTAAAAGAAAGGACCAAATGGACCACTAAGAATGGACCAAATCATAAGACTTTTGTTGTTTGATTGCAGAAATAGTTTGTATGCATGTTCATAAAATCCAGCCTTAAAAATAGTTCTAATTGTTCTTTTTATTTAATTGATACATTTCGGCCGCTTGTATCCGTGATCTCGTTCTTTCAGTCACCATCCACAGATGAGGGTGGGAACGTAGATCAACTTGTATGCAGCGTCCTGATTGTTGCGGACGCCGCACCGATCTATCGATCTCCTGCCCCTTTCTACCCCCACTCGTGAACAAGACCCCGTTCCGTCATCTTCCGCTTGTTCCGGGGTCGGGTCGCGGGGGCAACAGCCTCAAACGGGCAGCCCCAGGCCTCTCTCTCCCCGGCTGCATCCTCTAGCTCACCTGGAAGGATCCCATGTCGTACCCCGGCCAGCTGTGAGACATAGTCTCTCCAGCGGGTCCGGGGTCTGCCCCTTGGTCTCCTCCCGGTGGGACGTGCCCGAAACACCTCGCCCGCAACTGACCAGATGCCTGAACCACCCCATCTGGCTCCTCTCGACCTGGAGGAGGAGCGGCTCGACACCGAGCTCCTCCCGGATGGCAGAGCTCCTCACCCGATCTCTGAGTGAGAGCCCAGCCACCCTGCGGAGGAAGCTCATTTCGGCCGCTTGTACCCGTGATCTCATCCTTTCGGTCACCACCCACAGCTGGTGACCATATGTGAGGGTTGGAACGAAGATCGACTTGTAAATCGAGAGCTTTGCTTTTCGGCTCAGCTCTCTCTTTATCACGACGGACCGATGCAGCGTCCTAGTTATTGCGGACGCCGCACCGATCTATCGATCTCCTGCTCCTTTCTGTCCCCACTCGTGAACAAGACCCCAAGATACTTAAACTCCTCCACTTGGGGCAGGACCCCGTCCTTGACTTGCAGGGGGTATTCCACCCTTTTCCATGCGAGGACCATAATCTCGGATTTGGAGGCGCTGATTCCCAACTTTCCCGTTAATTTGCAAGTCTAATATATGGCCGCTAGATGTCACTATAAAGTAACATGTGGCCTGTGGAGGAGAGGCGCAAAGCGGCGGTACTCCAGCTCAAACCATGCCCCGCCCCCCACACACCAAACCGGCCTGTCTCAGCTCAACAGGGGAGGTAAGCGCGGCTTGTTGCTGAAGCGGCTACTCCTACACCTCTCACTCCACCTTTGGCATTCCAACCATTTTGGACCAGGAAAAAAAACACCCTGGTTAAAAAATTTTATCCGTAATTCTTTAAAAATGTGTATATTTCGGATAGTTTTCCGGTGTTTTGGTTGAATTTAGCTTTGAGCAGCTTGGCACAAAGACGATTTAGCTTTCTGTGGCTAACTAAAACTAGCCTGCTAACAAACAGCGGCTGAAGATAAGAACACTGCTGACTCCTGAGTAAGGTGTTCACTGCTCTGTCATAGCTAGTTATCTCTGACCAAATGAGTGGAGCTGCTGTTTTCAGTCACCACTACTCATTATCAGGATACTTAAAGCTTGTTTTATCCATTTGTGGGCTGCTGGCCACACGGCTTCCAGCTAGCCTTCAGAACTGCTTTAAGGATGAAGGCGGTAGTGAAATCAGCTAGCTTTACTTATTCTGTGAAGATCTAAACCCTAACCAAGTGAGAAAATAAATTAATTTTATGTTAATTTTAATGACGTCGGGAAGAACTTAACCGATCTTCATCAAGAAACAAATCAAGACTGGAAATAACGTTAACAGATCGAAGGGATTATTTTTGTCTCTTAAGTGGATTTCGGCCTCCCGTTCGGGATAATCGTGGGAACACTGTGTTTTGACATTGAGCCCACTTCCTCCTCAAGTTTCTCTCCTCCGATGCGGAGTTTTTAGCACCACCGGCATCACCTCCTCTCGGCGGCCGGACATGCTGAAGTGTATCCCGCTATGGCGATGCAACCGCCACGTAGAGGCGGTGGACAAGAGGCATTGCAATCTGCAGACTGTTCCTGATGAGATATTCCGATACAGTCGCAGTTTGGAGGAACTTCTCCTGGATGCTAATCAACTCAAAGAGTTACCTAAGGTAAAGCTTTAGCCATGATTTCCCTCTGATGTCAGTGATGTTGCATGGGTTCACCCCTCAAACCTTCACACATGATCACCAACTTGTAAAGTACATGTTACTTCCCAGGTAAACAGGATCAAGTCCTCATCAGCTCATCTAGCTTCTGTAACATAAAAGTTCTCTATGCATCTGTATAGATGTGCAACAGTTTGAATGAGTTTGGTGTTATTACATGGTACTACCTGCAAGGCACACATTTTTCAATAAATGGGACACAAATTGTTTTTTGCTATAAGCCAGTCTAAAACAACTGGCCCACAACGTGTTGCATGCGGTCAGTGGCAACAGTGGTCAGTTAGATTGCATGCATGCAGTGTAGGAAGGCATGTGTGGAATGATGTGCAAAGCCAACCCCACCCACATTTCTGCAATGTGAAATATGACAAAAGTTTGCTTTGCATAGCCTGGTTTATTTTAAGGAAAGAAGAATGCATGTTCCATTTCCCTGGCTGCTGTTTAGATCTTAGGAATATAAAGGGTTCCCAAAACAGTCTCTAGGCTGTGATCTGATGAAGAGTTTGAATAACAGGGTTGTAAACATGATCAGTTTCTTATGTTTAAAGCTTACTAGTGAATGAGACAAGTGGGCCATTCACTAGATGGTTAACACTTTTGGGTTCAATTGGGCTCACGTCTGATTTCTGGAAAACATTAGCACCTGGCATTTGTAGTTCATTTTTTTGGATACACATGTGTTACTACATATAAACATGTGTTTATATGTAGTAACAACTACATATAACTACATATAACTACATATAAACTACATATAAACATGTGTTTATATGTAGTAACAACTACATATAACTACATATAAACTACATATAAACATGTGTTTATATGTAGTAACAAGGTTGCAGGGGTGCCACAGCCTATCCTGGTGGATTCAAACCAAAAGGCAGGGTACACTCTGAACAGGTCGCCACTTTGTTGCAGGGCTGCCCACTCACAACCTTCCTCCCACACCTATTGGCAATTTCATAGTGGCCAATCAACCTAACATGCATGTTTATGGAGAGTGTGAGGAAACCGAGGTACCTGGAGAAAACCAACACTTAAACATGGAGAATATGCAAACTCCACACGGAACGGCCATTGCTGCAAAGCCTCACCATCACTCTGTGAATCAAACCCCAACCTTGTTGCTGTGCAGCCCCCACTATGTCTTTGTTAAAGGAAATTCTATTTTTGAAGTAGCTTAACTACGTAATAAGTATAGCTACACCCTTCTTGATATCCCCTCAAATTTTCTCTACAATCAACATAGTCCTTCTGAAAATACACAACCAGTTGCTGCTAGATTTGCATCTTCAGCAAATAGGTACACCTTCTCTGACTGATCTGCTTTGCACTTCCTCTCTCCTGTATTGTGTCTTCCTGATTGCTGATAAACTGATAAACACTCTGCCACAGACAACTTTCCGACAGCAATGTGATTGTACGCTTTGGGCCTTGACCAGGAGACATAAATGTGCGGTGACAGAATGTCTCGTGCGGTCACTGAAACTGCGTAGCATGCTGACACTAAGCATATGAGGCCTCTCTGGTCCTGAGAGTCTGGGGGGCCTTGAGTAAGGTCAAGCACACACAGAGTTTGATGCAAGAGCGCTGACTGTACCATGAATGGCATTATCATTATGAGCTCACAACTAAGCGCCTGAATGCCTCAACGCATTTCTGTGCCCCTTCCTTGTCACTACACATTCTCTTCAATGACAAGTTTATGAACTTATTTCTCAGTCTTTGTCTATATTTAGACACAAGCCTAACATTCCAGTTAGTTTTAGCTCAGTAATTTAGCCCCTTCTAGCTGTGAACAAGTTAGCTTTATATAACAAGCAGTCTGGACAATTAGCAGTGCTTGTTTGCTTCATTGTGGTGAGCAACATGTGCTGCGGACAGAATAATCGGCTCAGAGGTGACGCTTTCAAACAGTTATTGCCCTGCAATGCACTCACCAGCAAGCCGACCAGTCCAGTGGGACTAGTTCTTACCGAATAGATGTGTTTTAACATGTTTAGATTGCATGCAGTCACATTGTGTAGTAAAAAAAAATACCTGTTTTTATGTAAATGACCAACAGAAAATGTAAAAGTAATCAGTAGGTGCTGTGAGTAGGTTGGTATAGATTGCGCTGGTAAGGGTTTAACATAGTGAACAGATGGAGATTTGGACATCCTGAAGGTTTCTAAGTTTGTAGCGATTTACCCCCACTCCTTAGCAGCCTTGCGATATACACTGAGTAGTAATTATACCTTCATTTACCACGTTAGGAATGTTATGAGGTCAATAGAAAGGAAAAACAAATTAAGATCTGAATTGGACTACAACCATATCAAAGTGTTTTTTATAAGAGTTGTACCTACACCGTATGTGTCTTCTGTGCATACATTGGATTTAAGAAACCTTTTATGCTGCATCACAGCCTGTCCTAAAATGACACAGAATACCAACTCGGACATTCCCTCGTGGCTGATTTATTTTTTTTAAATAGTGTGAAACTATTTGATCTGATGACCAATAAAAATTTCTTCTCAGGGGCAAACGAATGAGCATCATATAAAACTACAGCAAGTTTGGTAATAGTCTAAACAAAAATAGAGCTTTCATATGAAATACATATATCTCCTTTATTATACATTGTTTTGTATGAAGTCATTTCTTTTTCAAAAGTAACATTTTCAGGAATGACAAACAACTGCTTTGATACTTTAGATTCTAAAGTACCGATAGGTATAAAGGAAGCAATTGATAGAATGTTTTTGGCTCCTTCAAGACAAGTTTAAAGTCTGTTGGAGTGTTTTATTCTTTTTATTTTCTCCTTGTGCATTGTTAGGGCTGCTTATTGTTTTTAAACTAACAGAATTTTCCTTTGCTGGTTCCTACCTTTTGCTCTGCTTAATAAATCATGCAGAAAAAGAAGAAAGAATTATCTTTTTAACTGTTTTCGAGTCTCATGACAAGGTACAAAGAGGTCCATTCAACAGTTTGCGCCCTCCACCCTCCCTTTACCCAAGATCCAGTGTCGTTGCTCTTCTTGTTTCCTGTCCACTGAGCTGTAACACAAACTTTTTTCTTTATTTGTTTGGTTTATTTCCCGAGATCTCTTTTAAATGGAATCCCTTAAAAAACTCATGAAGGAATTTTGTGAACTGCAGGTGTTGTACACACCTGGCGAACCCCCAGCTGTAAAACGTGCACTCTGCCCCATCTTCTTACTTTGTCATACCTCACCCGATGGGTGTGTCCACATATTTCTTTGCTTCACAGTTTTCATACATTATTCTCAAAGTTCCTAATTAGTCATTTAAATACACTTAATGAATAAAAAATATATGTTTACATTTTGACCAACATAGACTCATATATTCATGTCTTTTGCTTTTACACAATACAAAAATATAGTTGTAGAGCTTTATCTTACTTGCCACTGATAAAAGCATATTCAACCCACGTGAATGTGTATCCGAGTAGGTTGTTTTAATTGCAAAGGTGGGATGTGTGAAAAATAGAATGATTACATTTTTTTTATTTCACAACACTGCCTTTTATGTGTACGCTAGCAGATCCGTGAGTAAAGGGCAGATTAGGGCTTCACCCGTGGCACCATGCTTTTGACCCCTGCATACATGCCAGTGCATTGTACACTTCCCGCGGGATCTAAACAAAAAATGAACTGATACTAATCTGAGTGCTTTTCATTCAGTCAGTCCCCTGTGTGGTTGCAGCCTGTGGTTAAATGAAACTCAAATTGCCCATGTACTTGTTTTTAGCTTGCTGGGTTGGTCCACTATTTTCGGCTTGAACTTAATTGCCGTGCTGTTGTTTATAGGTGTAGAGTTGTGAGGAATTGATAGATTTTAGAGTTGATGTTAGTTTGTTTTGCACATTTACATTATATCACAAGATGCGCTTCTGTTTGATTTATAGAGTTTAGCAGACCTTGTAAACCAAATTTATTAGTTTACTTGAGGACATATAAACCATGCTGTGTCCTCATAGTGTTGACTTCTAGAATCTCGGCAGTGATTGGCTCGACTAAGTCAATAGCTTCTGTCTTACAAACCACATTATTCCTCTGACTCTAATATTCTTTCTGCTATAGCAATACATTTCTAAAAAAGAAGCCTCAATAAAGATGAAAATGTATCTTAAATAAAACTCGAGGCGTCACCACTTCATATGAAGTGCCTTGTTTTAGCCACAATGTTTTAATAAAAGTGAATAAGGAGAATGTTGTGCAAGAGACCTGTTTCTTTTTGATGGAAGAGCACATTCAGCAGGTTTCTTTGTCAGAACTGAAGACCAGCTGGTCGCACATCCTGTCCCCCCTCCACCAGCAACGTGATGGGACAGAGGGCTAATTGGAGGTGTGTGTGTGAGTGTGAAAGAATATGTGATGGTGAAGGGGGTGGGGTTCTGTTTTATTCCAGAGATGGATTAACAGGAGCACGGGGAGCCTCTGACGCCTCCATAAAGGATCTACAAATCAAGCTGAATTTCACTGGTCATCATTTGTCTTGAGTTTTGGGTGTTCTGGTCATCCATCCATTCATCAAAAAGTCTGGTTAGGTTTATTTCAGAGAAGTGGTCACAGATGTAATGACCAGCCACTGAGCTGTGTTATACACACAAAACACAGAAAGCTATGATTCAGACGCTTAAACCCTCAGGATTGCTATCTTTTAGCTTTACCTACAGGCCATAGGAGCCGTTACACAGCCTGGTCTTAGAGCATATCTTCAATTTCTGTTCATGCATAGATCCTGGAATAGATTTTATCTCCATTATTTGGTTCCACCTTTATAGATTTAAGCAATTATGGTCATTAACTTTTACAAATTTGTGGCAAAAACACCCTTATCTAAAAATTCAGCACACAACAGAGTGGCGATCTGTTCAGGGTGTACCCCACCTCTCGCCTATAATCAGCTGGAATAGGCTCCTGCGACCCCAAAAGGAATAAGTGGTTCATAAAATGAATGAAAGTTCAGGTATTCAGTTCATAGCTCTCAAGTTGGTGAAGAACAAGTAAAAAAAAAATTGGTGAGGGTTTTTATATTGTAATGGTTGTAATGGTAGGTTTTTTCCTCCCACTGTTTGTGCCTCTTGCTAAATTTTTTGCAGCATTATGATGTGCATCAAAGACCCCCCTTTCTGTCTCGGTGGTTTGGACCGCTCTGTGCATTTGTCTCTCCGTTCTCATGTGCACTCTGGCCAGAGTCTCAAACCTCAAAAGTAAACAGGCAAAGCTGCAGTGAATAATTGATAGCTATGGTGGCGGTGGCAGCTGTTTGCAAAAGGGGAGAGTTTGGCTCTGCTAGAGTGTTGTGATAGGTGGTAGATGTGTCTGCTACAGGCATTAAGTACACATGACAAGATGTATCAAGTATCACTTTGTTTGTCTTTTTTTTTTCTCCCCACAACTGTCTTTATAGGTTCATTAAATCCATTTGAGAACAAGTTGAAATCTTGGATCTTGTATTTTTCTTTCATTGACAGACTTATGTTTCTTCCAACTATTATTTTCTAACATGTTGTTTTCATCAAAGGCCGGCCAATTCTTGTATTCATTCAGCTTAAAAAACGTTAATCAATCATGTTTTTTTTAACATACAGTACTGCCCTATCCTGCTCAATCTGAGATTGAGCAATTGGGGCTGCAGCTTGGGCATGAAAGCAAAGGCTTCCTTTGCACTGGCCACATATTCTAGCTTGTCCAGGAGGATCCTGTGGCTTTCTTGGGCCAGTAGTAAGACATAGTGCCTCCAGTGGGTCCAGGATCAACTTCTTATAACCAGTGGGACTTGACCAAAACACCTTACCAGTGAGGTATCTGAGAGAGTAGTATAGAAAAAGGCTGTGAACCACACCATTTGAGTTCTCTCGACGTAGAGTAGCAACGGCTCCACTTGAGCCCTAACTTGTACCCAGATGGCAAAGCTCCTTACCTTATCTTTGAGTGAGAGCTCAGCCGCCCTGCAGAGGAAACTCATTCTAACCGCTTGTATTTGTGATCTTGTTCTTTCAGTCACCACCCACAGCTGGTGACCATAAACAAGGGTTGGAATATACATTGACTGGTTAATTAAGAGTTTTGCTTTTTGGCTCACAGTGACAGATTGATGCAGCGTCCTAATTATTGTGGACACCACACCGATTCACACTAATTTTTTTAATACGGTTGGTTAATTTCCATCTTCCAGAGCAGTTTGAGGTTTTTGCCTGTTATTTATTTTACATTTTTTAATCAGGAAACATTTAGACATCCAGCGTGGAGACCTCACCAGCAGTAAAAATACGAGAAATTTTCTTAGACTAAATTTTAGCTATGACATTTCTTTGGTTTGGGATGATGTGTCTAGATCTTTTTGATCACACATTAGGTCAGGATCTTCAACCTCAGTCGTGAAACGTCCTGCGGAGGTTAATCTGTCAATGAGGTGATCTCTCTGTGGAGTTATAGGTCAACTAGGAAAGCTTTTAAAGCAACCTCAAACAAATGCTGACCTTTATCTTCTGGTCACAGACAATCGTTCAAGGTCTCTAGCACTGTGAAACATGATAGCCTTCACATTGTTGTACACTGTTTGTAATAGTGGATTTTTTTTTCTTGTTTGTTCACTTTTGTCACCTTTCACTGTCTAATCTTGTCTCTATTTCGATTTTATTGTTGGAGACTACCTGATAGATACAGATAGAGAAGAAGTGTTTGTCTTTTCCATGGATTGCTTGTAATGGAAAAGCATTAGAATTTAACTCCTTGGTACCCACTTCATCCACTCAATATCACTGCTGTTCTGCGTCTATGTTGTGTCGTCTAACAGGTGGCCAGAGAAGAGGGACTTTCTTCACTGGTCTCAATGAACAGAGCTTTCCTGGGTAGTTTGTTTTGTCTGTTTTTTTGTAGGACACCACATGCACTTAATCACTGCCTATGTTCAGGACCATTTAATTAGTTGACGCCTATGTTTTTCTTGTTGATTCCTTTCTGTGGGAAGCGTTTCAGAAAGCAGGATGTAGGAATAATCAAGTAAGGCGTGGAATGCCCTGCTTTTGTGAGTCCATCTCCACTCTGTTCCATGTTTTGTTGAGCATTTTAGAAACTTAAAGTCTAAAATGGGATTTGATTGTAGATTTTTATCTTTCACTCCAGGGCTCCTCCCTGATTCGTAGTGTTTGTTTTGGTCTCAGCCCCTCCTGCTCTGTTCCTCTCTCGTATAAATGCTCAGATGTTCCAAGTGTTAAGCTGATGCCTGCTGATAAGTGATGTAAAGCAACTTGTTTCTGTAATCCCTCTACATGTGACATGAACCCTGCAGGAATGTTAAGTGCTACATGTTAGAGCTGTGTTAAAGAATTCCTCCTGTGGCCACAGCATTGCTTTTCTACCAATCCCAATCTTAACATTTAAAGTGATGTATGTCACACTTCAGAATTGCAATGATGCTTTTATGTTATTAGAAATCAGTGCCGACTGAATGTACATGTTATAACATGATGCAGGCTAATTGATGCTTGTTGTTATGTTGCAATCAGGTTCAATTATCCTGTCAATAGTTTACGGCACATGGGTGTAACTGGGTGTGTGGGTGAATTTATTCACACAAAATAAAACTTTTTACTCATAATTAAGTCATAAAATTTGAAATCTGACTCTCCATGTTTATAGTTTAGAATTGTGTCCTGCCATTGATTTGGTAATCACTTATCTTTGCTTATTTAGATTACTCTGTTACTCCTTTCCCTTATTGATTGAAATATTGATCTGGACTGCTACAATCTCCCCATTATTTCGATTAAAGGATCGTTCTTCAAAACTTTGAAGCAGCAATGCTGTGATTTCAGTGTTGTTGTTTTTTTTTTTTTGCCATATTAGCTCTAAAGTTAGTCTTATAATTTGTGAAATAAAAGCTTGTGTGGAAGATCTTCCAGCGCTTGAAGCTTAACGACTTCTGTGTAGTCCCCACATCGGTCTTTTCCATCTTCTTCTGAGACGTGGATTGCTAAACAAGTGCCTTTTTACAACTGCATCTTAGACCCTACTGGACTTGTTGCTTAGCATGTCGAACTCGTTGCTGATAACTATTATTCTGCAATTGCTATTACAAATATAACTTTAAATAAGCAATTAGCAACACAAATGGGTGATAATTTAATTTATGCATGCATAAGCACCAGAACACTGGGGTTTTGCAGATATTTTACGTATTGCAGGAATAGGAGGTAATTTATCAACAGACTGGGTCAATGTTTTTTTTTTTTATCACAAAACATAAAGGATCAGCCAAGGTTTGAAATGCCCCACACATTCTAGCCCCACACAGTTGGTGTGACCGAAGAGGATGCAGCAGATAGGGTTAGATGGAAGAAACTGACTTGCTGTGGTGACCCCTGAAGGGAAATGCCGAAAGACGAAGAAGAAGACAGTCTACGCTTTATCAATTTAAATCTTTCTTTTCAGTACATCTATTACTAAACATGAGCCTAACCAGGGTAGGAAGTTTTGGGAAATATTGTCGAAAAATGAATTTGTAAAAATCTTCCATATCCTTTACATTAATTTATGATTGTTTCGGCTATATGTTTGTTTTTTTGGTAAAATTCAAGCCATTCATAAATTGTACTGATTCACCTACGCTAACAGTGATGTAAACTTAATGGTCAAATGGGTTGCTCTTGCTTAATGATAGTTGTTCAGGACCACCAGCGTGGAAATTGTCTGAAGTTCTACTTTGGAGACATTTTAGTCACAGTCATGGCTGGTTTCTTGCTTTTTGAACAAACAGAATATGACACAGGCTGACTGTGTGGGTTGTGCCACATGACCAGTTTTCGCCATCTGAATAGAGAGCTGCTGATGGGTGAATGTTTGTGTATGTGTGACAAAGGAGACTGGTGAAAAACCCAGCAGGATTCATTAGTGATAACAAAGACGTATGCACGCATGTACGTCTCCTGCTCATACCGGTGATGAGTAACAAAGTGTGTAGAAAAGGCGAAGGGAGCGGTCCATGTTCGCTATGGGTTTGTGCATGGGTGAACTGGCCGTTGGTCCCCTGAGGACAAATCTTTTCCAAGAGAGTGCCCCGGTTAGTTAAAAAATGTTTTGGCTCGAGCACTTAACCCCTTCAGTTTTTAGGAGGATTGATTTAGTAACAGATTATGTTTATCTGATGAGAGAGAAAATGTTGAAGATAAGCCATTGTTTTCTGTAGACAATTGGTTATTTCAAATTGGGGATTTCTAGAGTTTAACAGTGAAAATTTGTTTAAATTTTCAACAATATCCCCTCGTTAAAGATACATTTTAATAACAATAATTGTACTTTCTTCATCACTCATGGGGAAATTCCTTTGCTGCATTGCACCGCAGCAGGCAGTCATGACGGCGCCAATGGTGGGGGTAATTTGGGGTTTAGATATCTTTTCCAAGGACACTT
Source organism: Neostethus bicornis (assembly GCA_902685375.1). Classification (NCBI taxonomy): domain Eukaryota; kingdom Metazoa; phylum Chordata; class Actinopteri; order Atheriniformes; family Phallostethidae; genus Neostethus; species Neostethus bicornis. The sequence goes on along the minus strand of LR738553.1, from coordinate 14,467,556 downwards.
GGCCATGATCTAATCAAGAAACCGACAACTCTACGGTTTAAAGACAATAATTCTACTTATGAGCTATGCCTCTCCATAAAAAAAAAAATTCTGTTATCGTGACTGTCTGAGAATAAAGCTGTCATAATCTCATGCAACATAACGAGTGAATGGACCTCGTTATGTTGCATACTTGAAACACTTTACTTCAGTAGTCTTCCTTTTTTGTTGTTTTAAACCTTTAGTGAATGAACCGACTTGTGTGGATAACTAGCTCAGCATAGTTGTGTTTGCTGTACGGCACGTGATATCCAAGGAAATGTAGGCATGCCTGGAATCCTGAGGAGATTGTGCTGCCCTCTGAAAGCTGAACTTACTCCACACACACTTGAACTCCTTTCACATTCCTCGAGGAAACATAGAGTTTTCTCACTGAAGCGCTACAGATATGAACAACTCGCCCCCGGTGAATTATCCAGTTAATCAAACTTTATTTTTATCTCCTTTCGTTAACTCTGCTGCTCTTTAATTTGATGGTTTTTTTAATTATATTAACCGGTGTTCTTTTGGGTTTAAAATCCAAATGGGAACACAGGAGGGTGTGTGTGCTGAGAAATGAACTGAAATGTTGTTTTTTCCCAGCATTTAGCAAAAAAAAAAATCAACACAGTGGAATTTAAGGGCAGAACTGAGGGGGGCTGAGTGGCTTCTGTGAAGTGGGTATTTTTTCTGCTGAAATAGACAAAACTATAAAGAATGTTTATATGAAATGCTTACCATTAAATTCAGATTGATCTTTGAGGTAGTAGCACTGCTTGTATGGAATGATATACTTCTTCTTTCAGCATTTCCTTTCAGGGGTCGCCACAGCAAGTCAGCTTCTTCCATCTAACCCTATCTGCTGAATCCTCTTCGATCATGCCAACTATCTTCATGTCTTCCTTCACTGTATCCATGAATCTCCTCTTTGGTCTTCCTCTAGGCCTCTTTCCTGGTGGTTCCAAATCCAGCATCCTTCTTCTGATGTACTCTTTCTCTCCTCTGCACATGTCCAAACCATCTCAGTCTGGCCTCTCTGACTTTATCTCCAAAACCTCTAACATGTACTGTTCCCCTAATATAGTCATATCTGATCCTGTCCATCCTGGTCACTCCCAGAGAGATCCTCAGCATCTTCATCTCTGCTACCTCCATCTCTGTTTCTTGTCTTTTTCTCAGTGCTACTGTCTCTAGACCAAACAGCATGGCGGGTCTCACCACGGTTTTGTACACTTTCCCTTTCATTTTAGCTGAAACTCTTCTATCACACATAAAACCTGATACTTTTCTCCACCCGTTCCAGCCTGCCTGCACACGCTTCTTCACCTCTTCCACACGCTCCATTGCTCTGGACTGTTGATTCTAAGTACTTAAAATATTCCACCTTCTTTATTTCTTCTCCCTGTATCATTGCTTGTATGTAATGATAAACAAACATTAATAACTTTATCTTTTAAAATGAATTCTCTTTAAAGTCTACTTTATTGAGCATTTACTTGTCATCAATTCAGTAGATGAACGGTTAGACTCCCAAACTCAAGTATAAGACTCAACCAATTTCCAGATTAACTGTATTCCACTGACTTGCAAAATTGTTGGCTTTCCAAGGTCAAGAACTTGAGGGACAAGTTATGAGAAGGAGAATTTATATCTATTATTTGTATACACACCAAGAAAAAAATTCCAAGAACTTATTACATCAAGGTTATGAAAGTTTCAAAGATTCCAAAGTCCTCATGACCTTCTCAACTAATATGTTAGTGTTTGACATGATTTATTAACATTTTATGTCATCTATAAAGTGTGGAGTCATCTTTTACTACTTGATGTTTTTTCGTTGTTAGGCATCAGTGCTGTTTTTGGACTTTTACCAATCAGACTGAGGCCGCCTTGACAAGACAGACTGTGGGAATAAAAAAAGGAAAACACTGACTTGAAGTTGTAAAATATTATCCAACTAAATCTTTGACATGTCTTCAGGAAGTTGGGATGACAGCAGATATTTGAATCTGAGAAGTTTCTTTCCATTCGGTGGACTCTGTGTTGGTGTTCACTTGTTTTTTGATAAAATCCTTAATTTTCTTTTTTCTTTTTAATGGGTGGGAGGTACGGTGACCCAGTGGTTATCTCAGTGGCCTTACAGCAAGAAGGTCAGGGTTAGAGTCCCAGGTGGGACGAGGCTTTGAAACACTGCCCTTTCTGTATGGGGTTTGCATGTCCTCCCTGTGTATGTGTGGGTTTCCTCCAGGTACTCAGGTTTCCTCCCACCCTCCAAAAACATGCATGTTAGGTTTATTTGCCGCTATAAATTTGCCCTTAGGAATTAGTGTGGGTGTGTGCGTGTGTGTGTGAATGGATGTGTGTATTTGTGACCCTGCGATAGACTGGCGACCTGTTTGGGTTGCACCCTATCTCTCACCTGATATCAGTCAGGATAGGTTCCGGCAGCCTGCAACCCTGTTAGGGATAAGCGGTCCAGGAGACGGAACGAAAACACCAATGCAAGGCAGAAAACATATACTGTAAATACAGCCAGACTTTTTTTTTAATCCAACAAATGATGGGTTTTGTCAGTTTTTAAAGGCTGATATTTGAATTAACATTTTGGAAAGGTTTAGTTTTAAAAGACCCTGAAATTCTTGTTATTATCAACACAAAAAACAGGTAAACCAAATGTAGAGCAAGTAAAACCCATCAGTTTGTCACCTGAAGGCCACGTCGTTTACTGTCAAACTCAATCATAAATCTTATATTTAAAACCTGCTGTTTCATCATTCTTCATAACTAATAACACAACCGTTACCTTTAGAAATGTTGGTCTTTTGCATATCAGAGTTTTTTTTTGTTATATTTTGTAATTGATGAATTAAAAATCTATTAATCCACTAAACAAAGCTTCTCGCTGTAAGTTTATTGGACCTCTCAATGAGAGGAGGAGAAGGTTTTGTATTTTGTAATATTGCTTTGAGTGTGTGGAAAAGTTGCTGCTGAGGCAGTGCATCTTGTTTTTGTTGGGTAGTCAGGAAAGAAACACGGTGTGCGTGAGACATTAGCTGGAGCTCAGCAGTCTAATGGGGTCTTATGAGACATGTTAGGTAAGGTCAAGTAAAAGGATGTTTTCATCCTTTCATTTCTGCTTGTTCATTTGTTTTTTAACACATACGTGCATTTTGACAAAAGTACAAAATATGCCATTTAGATCATCAGGTTCCTATAAAATGTATTTTTAGTTTTACCATTACAAACCAAGTTAGCAGAAGAGTCTGTTTCAGGCAGCCGCTGGAGATCAGCATGTGCTTGCCTGTGTGCTTAAGGCTGGTGTTTTGGTCAATCCTGGTGCTGATCCTCACTGGAGTCATACGAGAAGGAAGTGAAGCCAACTGTAATTATTCTGTCTCAGTGATGTAAGAATAGGGCTCTGTATGGGATTTGGTATGGTCATTTAAAAAAATCTATTGCTGCCTTCATGTCTTTGTGAGAAAAATCCAGAGAAATTGTAAAAAAAAAAAAAAATGTAAGTGGTAAACATAATATAATTAGTAATTTAGGCCTGCCACAAACAATTATTAATATATTCAATTTAATGATTAGTCTACTAACAAAATCCTACATCTTATCAGACTAGATAGTGCCTGCCTATAAATAACTAGCTGTGTTATTAGCTGTGAGCTTGAGACTAAATGCCAGCTAAAAGTTAAGAAAGTTGAGGTTGTAGTTTAATAAACCTTTAATAAAAAATGCAATATTTTAACTGTAGATTTGTTTAGTTATTTCCTGCCTGTAATTAAGGTAAGCTAAGAAAATATCATTAAAGACACAAGTCTGTCCATAACTTCCTGGCTGTGACATCATCACTGTTTCAAAAGCCAAGGCAATAGAAAGAGGTCATAGTAGTTTTGAGATGATAAAGTTAAAAAACGGGACAAAAAGGGGACCTCAACTATTAAATTAGTGTTTGACAATAGCTGTGACTGATAGACTCATCGTGGCAGCCCTATTTTTTAATAGCAAGCTCACATGCTGCTCTATACGTTTATGCTGGTAATATGAATAAATCAAGTGAGGTTTCTTTTGCTTTCTTGCCGGTCGGTCATCTCCAGGGAGATTTTTGCTTCCTCTCTCTCCCCACTGGCTTTCTCGTTGAACTAACACAGGTCTCCAAGGCGATGGATCTCCCTGAGGCTTTTCTTAGAGCAGGGTCATGTTTACTCTGTTCTGTCAGAGACAGCAGGGGGCTGGGTCTTTCCTGTCACCGCAGACCCTCTGTAGGTGTGTGTGGCGTGGCTGTTGTTCCAGATTTGCACGAAGTAGTGCAACCTTGGCCTCGTCCCGAGCCAAAGCTGTCAGACAGAAGCAAGCAGTGTACCTTGTCAGAGCCACAGTTTTGTCCTTGAGCTTTGAAAAATCTACTGCAGCAAAGCAGGGACCTAAAGTAGAGCAGTTATTTTTCCACTGGGGGTGGGATGCAAGACCAAGTGAACTAGAAAACAGTGACTTTGTGTTTGCACTTGGAAACCACTTTTTGAACTTCACATCAAAAGATTTTCTTTTTGTTCTCAGGTTGTTAACAACGTCCTACAAAAAGTCTGCTTTTTATTCAAAACAAGTTTCATATTGTCGATAATACCTCTGTTTTAAATGTTTTTAAGTGATACATACGGTGATCAGTTGGACCTGTTTAAATGCTTTTACCGTTTAAAAGCAGGCTAACGTGATTTGTTGCACACAGAGAAAAACTGACAGATGTTTACCTGCAGGTGTTTACACATTCATTAAACCGGCTGCTTATCCTACCTGACAGATGATTAACTTTTCTTCTTCCTCCAAGGCCACGTTAGCTTCTATTTGTTGCTTTAACTCCAGTAATAACATTAAGCTTTCGGATTTCGCCACTCTTTTACTGTACATTTATGAATGTTTTTTGACCAATGTTTTTTCTCGGAATGAAACAGCATTAAATAAATTAATTTTTAATGCTTGAATAAAAGAGGCATAATCAACTCACCCGAACACACAGACAAAGTGAAATCTGACCCTGGACAGCTGTTTGTGAACATGTGCTGGTGTAAGCATAATTTAATGAGAACATTATTTGAAGTTGTGTCCCTTTCAAGCTGTCCAGAAATAATAAAAAAAAAAGAATTATATAAGAGATGCACATAAGAGCGCTAATTGGAGATGGCAAATAGCCAGACAAATACTGGAAAATGATAGATACTGAGCCACATGATACGAAGAGGGAGGCCACAACCTGGGCTTGTACAATGAAGCAATTGTACTAAAGCTGTTGTTCAACTCGCAGAATTCTCTGCAAGTCTTAAAAATGAAATACTCTAAATTACCCCAATTGATGCAATAGATTTATAATTAACATTATTAGCATTATTAAATGAGTTTTTATGAGCTTCACTCATGTATTGTGAAATGTATTTCTATTACGCATCTATCTTCTTCTGAACCGGTTCCAGAGGTGTCTCATTCTCTTTGGTGGTTTAATTGTGGTGTGTGTTGGTTGATAGTATAGGAAAAAGCAGCAAATTGCTTGTACATACAACGCTGAGCCATGCATAGCTAGAGGCTACGGTTGCCATGGTGGTCCTCTGCAGCACGGCTGGCAGGCAGCACATACCGGATCCAGCCCATCCAGGAAAGAGCTCTGTAGACTATAAACAATGGGGTTTCTGGTTTTGTCTCGTGTTTGTGAAAGCACAAAAGGAGAATGAGAGCATGTGATGAAGTTGGGAACAAGGGTGGAGGTGAGGCGCCTCCCCTACAGTTCCTTATCTCCTTGCGTGTTCATTCATTCCTGATGCGTGACAGCATTGCCGGGGAGTCTCAGGCCGTTAGATCAGCTGAACGGTCATGCTAAGAGACAGCAGCTTGCTTTTTACTCCCCATTAACATGTCAGCAAATAAGGGTTGCTAATAAAAGCTTGCCCATCCTTTTATTTTCATTCTGATCCTGTTTCTCAGTAGATGAGTCAGCGTTTACATTTGCAGACTGGATCAGTCCTGATATTTGCCACACCTTCCTTCCACAAAAAGATGGTTATTAGACACTTCCTGCACATGACATGTCACACTACTAGCTGTTTAAACTGCTTCCAGTTTTCTCTAATGCAGACATTTTGCTTGTTAGGATTGTAAGCAGGTATTCCTGCTCTGGAAAGGCTGGGTTTAAAGTTTCCAAGCTGGACCCTGCTTTGAATTTAATTTGGATTGCAAATCTGCACTGTCCTTGTTATTTTTGTTCTGTCTTCCTTCTGTTTGCTTGTTTTAATCGAGTTATCTCTTGTGTGTGCGACAATTTGTTGCACGACCTTTTCTGTTTGTGACATTTTTAGTAACCAAAGAATACACAAGCCCTCCAATGTGGCAACACGGGACGGATTACTTGCCTATTTTTGTTAACTGTGAGTTGGAGTGACTTAAAGAAAGAAGCATTTTCTATTTTAAGCATCGCCAAGAGGATTTCATGCTGACTTGTTCACCTAGATGATTTAGGAGTATAGAATGAAATTCCTGTGTATGACACACCCACACATTACAGTAGCTCGCTGACCTCTTATTCTTACTTTGTAATGTCCACCTGTCCCTTCTCAAGCTTAAAAGTACACGCTGATATCTGTTTTCTATTTATTTTACAGCATAAATTTAGAAGCAGGTGCAGCTGTCTAACAGGAAGCTTAAAAACAAACACGGGCTGAATGCACGAAGATCTACAGAAATGTTACTGCGTTGTGTCAACTTAATTAAAATCAACACCCTCCTGGACTGTTTTGGGTTTTATTTAACTATGTTGGTTTTTGTAAAACCTTTTCATTCCTAATAATACGGCTAAGATCCATCCTAACCCAACTGAATTCAGCAGATGTATGTCTTTTATTGAAATGGAATGTGTTGTTTTGGTGAAGAGATAATTCTTGGGTCTAAATGATCGTCCTAGACCGATCCACCCATTTTATCCAGATGGAGAAGTTGTGACTCAGCACGCATAAACACACAATTTAACACACATGTAAACTGTGTGTATACACAGTCAGTTTTTGGAAAATTTGCACTCAGTCACGTGTTTAACGTCTAACTCTACCCTCTAGTCTTGATCCAAATCAAAGAAACTATATGAATCCTGACTTAATTCTCTCTTTGCTGAATCTTCTTCTTCTTCACCTTTCGGCATCAACAATCTATCAACCCAAAACCAATTAGTTACTCTAAAAGTATGAGTTTACAGACGCTGTAATATCAAACGTAATTTACATTTTCCTAAACAACATTTATAATCCACAATATTTTAAAATAAAGATATGTTTTTAGGGTTAAGGTCTCAATTTATCAGTTTAGATACATTCTAAGTGGATAGCAAAGTGGCCTCACAGTAAGAAGGTTAAAGTTTCAAGTCACTGATGGGGACGAGGCTTGGAACACTGGCCTTTCTGTTTGGAGTTTGCATGTTCTCCCCGTGTATGCATGGTTTTCTTCCAGGTACTCTGCTTTACTCCCACCCTCCAAAACATGCATGTTAGGTTGATTAGCCACTATAAAATTGAACCTAGGAATGAGTGTTTGTGTGGATGGTTGTGTGTGGCCCCGCGACTGATTGGCGACCTGTTTGGGGTGTACCCTACCTCTCGCTTTGAATCAGTCGGGATAGCTCCGGCACCCCCACTACCCCGTTAAGGATGGATGGATCATAAGATGAATTAATGTGACAAGTTCTGACCCTTACCTATGGTCAACAGAAAGAACAAGATTGAAGCAGTGGACGGGTGTACAATAAAATATACAAACTTTTATGAGATTATTTTTCCGTTTATAACAAAATGAATCTTTTTCCAACAGCACGGCTGTTGGACTTTAAGGACTTTTCATTTTTTTATGATAAGCATTAGTTGTATTTCTCTCCTGTCACTAAGAGGTGATAAGATCTTTTATAACCTGGTCTTGGTTGCTGTAGTTCAGATGCTTTTGATTTTCTGAAAACCACAAATTAGTCACCTGCAGCAGGTGTAAGTGAGGTAAACGGGAGTTACCTGGGCTGTCAGTCAGGCTGTTTGCGCCACACCTTTCTTCTTGTGAGGGCCTGCAAGGTGGGGGTGGTGCACAGAAATCATATGACACAACTCTATGGAATAGAAATGCTCTTTTTTGTAGAACTATTTTGAAAATAAAGTATGCCATCTCAAAGTTTTGCTGTGTTTATTTAAATGCAAATAAATACTCAAGATGAAGAGAAGAATAATATTTCTGGTGTGTATGTAGGTGGCTTTTCTTTCCTCCTACAAACACATCTGAGAGAGGAAAAGTGCGGGGCGGACAGTAGGCGAGCGGAGGAAGTTTAAAGTAGGTCTATGGTTGTGAGGAGGTGGAAGCGTGTTTACTGGTGTATGTTTTATCTGATTTTTAGGTTAAGAACTTAAATCCACAATAATACAAGGCAGAGAGAATCAGACAGAACTAAATAGCTACTGGATATTTATCTTTGGTTATATTTTCTAAACCCATTAGTTTTGGATCTCAGTGGTAATTCCTTTGTTTCCTCTCCAGTCTTCATTAATAACCCACCATCACTTCTTTTCTTTCTCCTCTTCATGCTACTTCGCTCATAATCTTCCTTTTCTTTTCCATGCTGTTCTCCCCACATGCCTTTGCTGGCCTTCTTATTCATTCCTGCCTTTTGTTATCCTTAACCACGTTCCTCTTTCAAACCTCCTTCCATTTTGAGCCTTCTTGTTCTTCTCTGTGGTGGCCTTCTGGACAATGGAGGAATCCCCTGACCAGGCCACAGATAAAGGCGGGGCGAAGGAGGATTGAAGCTGGACTGACTGACAAGCCTGTGTGGGACTGGTTATTTAGCCCTTTGTCCTTCTGCTGGAGAAAATGGAGGGAACTCGGAGGGGTGGAAAGGAGGAGGAGAAATGAACCGGTTAGGATGGTAATCATGTGTAAAACTTTTAGAAACTTGTGGCATTTTAAGAGGATATCTTGAAAAAGTTGTGATGTAACACTAGCCTGTTATCCAGGCTGCACTTGCGTTTTAGTTTTATCATAGCTTTGCTGCTGAAGTCTCGACTCTATCCACCCTCAAGTACTGAGTTTACACTTCAACAAAGCCCGGCTATCTATGCGAATAGCCTGTGTAATGACCCTTTCTGAGCAACAATCCGAGCTATGCAATCAACCAAATCCTCCAAAGTTTTTATTTTCTAGGACACAGAAGAGTTTCTCCCCCTACCCCTTATCTTTGAGTCTCCCACCCTGGTATCAATGCAGTGAGTAGTTTTCATGCATTGTGAGTTGTGAAGGAAGGATTATTCAGAGGAAAGGGTACTGAAAAAAAGAGAAATTGGGAGATTTGGAAGTAGATCAAGAGACTCAAGAATGTGTGAATGGGAATTTAATTAGTCTGTAAAGCAGAAAGATGGCAAAAAAGTCAAAGATATTGTTATGTCAATTCCTGTTTCTAGCAAAAAATGGGTTAATTAATGATAAGTGAGCTTCTCCATGTGTGCCTACACTTTAAATGTAACCTATTAAAAGAAGGTAAGCATGTGTAGAGAGGAGCATGCTCTGATTGGAGGCAAAATAAATGCTAAATGGAATCACTTGACTAGAAAACAGCAGCCTGTTCAAACGTCAAGCTTCATTTCAGTGCATCTACAGCAGTGTTACTTGTGCAGGACACAGTGTTTACACATGTAAACATGCTTGGGTTTCATCCAATTAGATCTGCAGTTATAATTTTGCTAGCTTTTCTTAATCAATGCAGAATCCGCAAACATCGACTTTCCCCTTGATGATTTTATAGGTTCTTTCAACGCTCATAAACACACTCATAAACACCCTTAAGCAAGCAACTGCTGACTTTAATGTATTAATGTGCATCTTAACATGCCGCTGCATCCTGTAGGTCGTAAAGGAAAGTGGAACCAAGACTGGAGATGGCGGTGCATTTCAAAGTACAGTTATAACTGAGATGACTGCATTGCAAAAGCATGCATCCACACACTTTAAAAAAAAAAACATCCCGGGGCACATTTACATGCTCAGCCTGAGTGGAATGTCAGCATAAGCAGGACTCTGCAGATAAGATGAAGTATCTGTGGGCCAATCCTCATACTTCCTGCATGCTCGATGTCAGATTATTCCTGGTTGAGCAGGATTCATTCTTGTCATATTAAAGTGGGATTTTTCAAACAAGTATTATTTCAGTGGAAGTCATTGCACACCAACTTTGCTACAGGAATCACTATTGTAAAGCCGTGCTGAATGTGCAAGTATCCCAGTCCTTATTGCTTAAAGCACTAGTAATGTAATTTACCTTTTTTTTAACTGTGGAAATCAAAGTAGTTTGAAATCACAAAAGCTCAAGTTTATAATCATTTTCATTGTGGCATTGCTGCTTGAGCTTTCCTCTATTTTTTAACAAAACTTTTTTTTGGTCATTTTCAAGCAGAAACTGGTCAAACTTGCAGATCCAGTTTGTTCAGCATGTTCTGGAATTACTATCCATAAGCACGTGGCTACTGAGCAGTATTCGATCACTGATGACTTTTTACTTAGAATGTAAATGCTCTGAAACCTCATATTGCCCTCTGCTGACCCACATTCAGCATTACTTCTATAACCTTTCTGTAAAGCAGTGCTTATTTCCCAAACAAGTAAAAAAATTCCATTAAAACACTGCAGTTAAAAATCTGTGAACATGTCACCAATACATGACATCAGGTAGATAAATGTTTACACTATGATGATCACAGTTCTGTGAAATCTACTCCAAGTCACTAAACAGACCATAAAAAGAATGTACACTAAATCCCACTGCTCTGATTTGTTATTCCAATTAACCCACTGATTTGCAGAACAGCACAGATTCGCTGTAGTTTGACTGTAAAATAAATGAGATGTTTAAATAGGAATACATCTATTAAATGATTTGTTTAGATGAAATATTTGTGTTTAGTTTACCTAATTGTAAGAATTACTGTCATTTTGAGTGTACTTGTTCTCCAGTTTTAGGTTCCCCACATGATCCAGCTTCCTAAGGCCTGAATGGTCATCTTTGTGAACGTTCACAATTACTTGTTTTCCTCCGTGATTGCATTAGTTTCCTCTTTTCCACTCATCACTTTTATAAGCTCTGGACAACATCAAGAGCTGATGCCAAAAAGGTCTGGACTAGAAAACTGCTGAATGGTCAAAAGCAGTACCGCTGGTCTTTTCCTTCAATAGGAGAACAGAAAGCTAAACTAGCACCTGTTGAACGGGTTAGGTTGAGGTTTGTGTTCGATACAATAAAAAGTGAGTCAGATCCTGTTGGGGAATACCAACCTCATAAGAGAACAGGAACAGCTCTTCTTTTATCTGCCATTGAGATCTCTGATTATCTCTGGCTTTGTCTTCCAAAGATTCTGTCTTTGGAAAGTTCAGCCTGGCAAAAAGGCCTCATAAAGTTGGTGTAGTTTACGTACAGGAAATATCAGTCACTGGTGAGCAGGGGGGAACTGATGAGCACAATTTTTTAAAAATCTTTGGCAGCCTAATCGAATAGCTGTCTTCCATTCTTTTTATGCCAATGTGTGACATAACTGAACGATTCACATCAGGAAGTCTGTTATCTGATTTGTTACATGTTTATGCAAGTTTGAACAAAAGAGATTTGCATGTTTCTGATTTTAAACCTAAAGAGGAACAGCTGAGACGGGATCGAAATTGGTCTGCTTGTCCAGAAGTTTCTCAAGAGTCTTAGTCCTTCTGAATTGTATGAGAAATCTGTTTTTTTGACTAAGAGACAGTGCACCCTCTGTGTGTTAAACAACTAGGGATTGATGGAGTGGTTAATAGCGGCGTAGTTTCATCCCGCTGCTCCTGCTGTCAGATAGACAGTCAGTGTGGCAGGAGGAGGAATGCTGCTGGATGCCATCCCATCCAACAACCAGCCTCTTGTGAAAGCACTTGGCAGGGCAGCGCTCTCCTCAGCTCTAAGAAGAAAAATCACTTTGCCGTTGCCATGGCGAGTGTTTTTTTTTCTTCTTCTTTGAGAGGGGAAGTTATGAAAGATTTTTTTTCAATCAGTTTTGTCACTGGATTGTTTTGAGCAGTGTATCCATGTGTAAAATGTGTTACAGCTACAGAAAAATCTTTTTAAAAGCCACTTATAAAGCAATTTAGGATGTCACACAATGATGAAACATTAGTTTGAACCCAAATTAAATGAAATACTCGTAGGAAGCTTAAGAGGCTTCCCATTGTTATATGTTGGCTTTGGTTTTGTGGAGGACGATATGATGGTGAAGCACGTTGGACAAAAGTTTGTTTAAACATTCCATCTAAGTCAAAATCAACTTTTCACAAGTTTCTACATAATAGTGACGTGTGAGCCTGAAATCTGTCACTAAAGAATGATTCAACAGTTTTTGAACAATTTGGATTAGTATTTCTGCCTCCCTCTTACGTGCCAACGAACAAATACTTGCTACAGTGATGATACGCTATCTGCATAGATGACGCTTTTTACAATACAGGCACATGCCACACATTTTTCTCATTCTACTCCTTTGCCCCTCTATAATTTAGCAAAAGACTCGTGTCAAATTTTGGACATGATGCGTGTCCTTTCTCGAAACTGGCAGGGGTCAAGCAATACTCATGCTTTCACACGGTTTTAATTCCATTTTTATATGCTGTGTTTTTATTGTACTTTTTTTTTTTAAGCTCTTGTAGATTTTTATTGTGAAGCACTTTATTATTTTTAAAAATACTATATCAATTTTTTTTTGTTACTTACGCTTCCCAGTTTGTGATAAATGTCTATGAATTAATAAGATTTCGTAACTATCAATGTTTTTTTTCTCACAACGTGGGACCTTTTAAAAAAATTCTTATCTTTTACTGTATTTGTCCACAGCCTTTCTTCCGGTTAATGAATCTACGGAAGCTCAGCCTGAGTGACAATGAGATCCAGAGACTTCCTCCTGAGGTGGCCAACTTCATGCAACTGGTGGAGCTGGATATTTCCAAAAACGGTACAGAAAAGCACATTTTGAGTTTTTTTCTTAAAACATCCATACCACCCATGAACGCTAACATAAAAGCAAATCCCCCCAATATGATTTTCATCCACGTGGTTATATGACGGGGTCCTTTTGTGAATCGGTGCACTTGACAGCAGGTGGTGAAGGAATTTCATCAGACACTTTTCCAGATTAAATGTTCCTGATGCCTTTAAACTAAAATGAAAGACACAAATTATTGAGTCATACACACTGTCAGAATTTTCTGAAACTCTTTAATCGGAATAACTACTTCCTTTTTTGACTGTGACAAACAAACTGTCACACCTTTCCCGTATTCTTGTATCCTCCATGCCAGCATAGATATTTAGTGGTAGGAAAGTTATCTGAAGCATCTGCTCAGCTCTATGCTGCAACAGCAGTGTGCAGTGGCCTGTAAAAGTCGCTCCCATCTGCCCGCCTGCATGCTTCCCTGCAGCCGCTTTGGACTGTAGGGATTTCTGAACGTGCTGCACCTGCAACATCCACTGCTCATATTTCTGCCCTGATGAGGCTACTGGCTTCATTTTTAGCTATGTTCTTTTTTTTTTAGGAATGTATTAGCAACCTAAAATATATATTTAAAAAAATATTCTATTCAGATAAACTCCAATGAACTTTCTTTTAATCACACAAGTTTTATAAACTCCATTTGATTATGGCTGTAACCTTGACACATCCAGATTATAAGGATTTTTATATTTTTATTCATCTAAAAAAAGGGTTATTAAACACAAAAAAATGAAGATGAGATGTTGTTCTAACTTTGCTCCCATTAGTTAAACTTTAACATTTCCTCTTAAAACTTAACTTAAAAAAATTACAACCTTCTGCACACCGGACAGCAGTGCAGGTCTCTGAAACTAACCCATAAAAAACCCCACCACTCCTTTTTTTTCCTTTTTGCAGACATTCCTGAGATCCCAGAGAGCATTAAGTTTTGCCGAGCTTTGGAGATCGCAGACTTCAGTGGAAACCCCCTCACCAGGTAAATGAGCTGTAGCAGCTCTGGATTTAATTTTGTGACACAATGAACAAATACTAATCTTTGCGGATAAGAAGAACATTAGGATTTACTCGATGTGAAGTGTGCTTTTAAAACTGATTTGTTGTAAAAGGGTGGAAACACTTAAAAGAAAGATTTTTCAAAGTACATCATTTCTTTCCACATGCTGTTTTAAGAGCTAGACTATTTTAATAGGAATTGAAAACTAATTTAAGGTCTTTATATCCTTTCTGGTGTTTCACCTAAAATACTTCTGTGATAAAAAATCTACTGGAACAACTGGAGAAATATTTGATGCTAAATACTTTAGCAGATGAAGATCGTCTGAGGGTCTGAATGGGAAATAAATTATTCTATTGAGTGAAGAACAAAAGCCTGATTTTTTTTCTTTCCCTCCTCCTGTCCAGATTGCCGGATGGTTTCACGCAGCTCCGAGGGCTCGCTCATTTGGCGCTCAACGATGTGTCGTTACAGACACTGCCTGGTGACATCGGAAAGTACGACCACATTCAGCTTTTGTTTTTTTTTTTCTATTCACAAATAATTAACTTTTGGATTTCTTTTGCTAAATTTAATAAATAAAATTCACCGTCCAATTTATGCTAATTTCACATCATAAAATAATACAAAACTTCTTTTTACTTCCTCTACTGAATGAGAATTTGTTGTTACTTTTTTCATTTGAAAAATAAAAGTATCTATTTTCTTTTTTGTTAACTTTAAATATGTACTAATCTTTGGTGGATTAGACTGATTTTAAAAGACAGTAAATTAGTGTCCCAGTGGGGTTTGGGCCACTTCAGTGTATTCACACAGATGGAGAAACCCGTCCCCATGCCAGGCAGCTCAGACAAACAGAGCCACCATCTGACTAACCAGCCTGCCTTCTCTTCTTCCCCCTCCATCTTTTGCCAAATCCTACTCTTCTTTTCTCTGTCACTCCCTTTCATAGTCTGGCCAACCTGGTGACGTTGGAGCTCAGGGAGAACCTGTTGAAGTCTCTGCCTACGTAAGTGTCACATCTAGTCAAAATAAACCAGTCTGAAGCGCACAAATACAGCTGATTAAATAGAAAGATTTACTTCTTTGTGGAAGAACACGGCATAAACATAAATTACCTCAGAGTGAATAGATGTAAACAGATTCCTGTCGCTTGTCATCACACATAGATGAGCTGTACTCTTTGTTCTTTCTGGCTTCAAATTTATGACGTAACCACTCGTCCTGTTTCACGCAGGTCCCTCTCTTTCTTGGTGAAACTGGAACAGCTGGACCTCGGCACCAACGAACTGGAAGTTTTGGTTTGTTAACATCCTTTTTTTAAAAACATAATACAGAAGTAGTCATTTAGGGCTCAAAAACTCACTGACATCTGACATTAAAGCATGTGAAACCGCACACACTGGGCTGTGACACGCTTCACAAGTCTCCTGCTAGCATTTTTAACATACTCATTACCTTCCAGACCAAATATTTATGCTGGTAAACACAGCAGAGGCGGTTTGTTACGCTTCCCACACTAGCAGGAGCAACCACTGAACAAACAGCAGCATCATGACTTTTACCAGTTGTGTCGTTTGTGATGAATCAGTAGATCGCAGGAAATGTTTTGGATGATCTCTCAACATTTGGTCTTTAAAGAAAAAAAAAGTCTTCTCCAAGGACCCTAGACGTGAAGTCAGTGGAAATCGAACTCGCGAACTTCTGGTTGACTTCCGATCCGCGGGCGAACGCTCTACCACTGAGCCACACCCCCCTCACCCCTTGTACTCCCGCCCACTCCCCCTCATTTCAACCATTGTAACCAAACAGCACATTGGATGTTTGTGTGCTTGTTCCTCTAAGCCTCTCTGAAAAAACCTTGCTCAATTGGATGATCATTTTGATCAATTTTTGAAGTAATAACAACACGGCTTCATGCCAATTAACATTGAAGATAAATTACAATGTATTGTAAAGAAAAATTGACTTTGAATTTTTTTTGTAAAATTCAACCAAAATTAGAACTTGTGTCACTGAATTTTTTTAATTATGTAACTCTGTTTTCTTTAAGCTCGCTTGGTACGCATTTGAACCAGACAGTTTTATTTTATTCCTGTTTTTCTGATGTTTAGCCGGACACACTTGGGGCTCTTCCTAACTTGAGGGAACTCTGGCTGGATCGTAACCAGTTGTCCTCATTACCACCAGTATGTATAAAATTTACTTAAACTTCTTTATTCAATCATGGCGATAAGCAACTGGTGGTTTATTTGCTCGTGTGTGCAGGAGTTGGGGAATCTTCGGCGTTTGGTGTGCCTGGATGTTTCGGATAATCGTTTGGAGGAGCTTCCTTCAGAACTGAGCGGCCTCCTTTCCCTCACTGACCTGCTGCTCACACAGAACATGCTGGAAACCATCCCAGACAGCATAGGTGAGAAAGAAAAGCATCATATATGGAAAAAGGATTGTAAATGGCTCTCTTTGGAATAGTGTCTTTCCATCAGCTTGTGAAACTGCAGTGATGAGGCCCCTTCTGAAGCCCCATCTTGACAATAATTGACCTGTATCCTACTTGTCTCTTTTAAGCAAATTGATAGAGAAAGTTTTGTATAATTTGAAACTAAGTTTTTAAGTTGACTCAAACTTTTAGAAAATATCAGTCTGGTTTTCAGAACAAACTACGGTCGTGAGGCAGGCCTTTTAAAAATTGTTAATGATCTTAGAGGTAACTTGGATGTACAGAACCTTTCTGTCCTGGTGCTACTGGATCTCAGCGAAATCTATGCTGATGATACTCAGCCTTCCATCCCCATGTCTCCTAATGACTCAGAACCCGTTAATGTTCTTTTAAAATGTATTTTAGATATAAAGTCATGGACACCAGAGAACTTCTTAAAGCTCAACAAGGACAAAATTGAAGTTTTAATTGTTGGCCCTGAAGACGAAAGAGAGATAATTTTACCCAAATGACACCATTTTAAACCTTCTCATTGTGTAAAAAACTTAGGCTTTCTGTTTGACTCTGAGCTGAATTTTATTACTCCTGTAACCAATGTCCCGAAGCAATTTTATCATCTTAAAACTTTGCCGGGATCCGTTCATTTCTCTGTTTTGCCAGCACGGAGGTTCTGATACATGCTTTATTTCTAATGGAATAGATTATTTCAATGCCCTGCTTTCTGGTCTCCCTAAAAAGAGTATTTATAGTTTATAGCTACTTCCAAACTCTGCGGCACCAGACCTTAAGACTTCTTAAAACTAGTAAAAGGCTTCCTTGGCTCCCTGTGCACTTTAGGATTAATTTTAAGGTTTGTACTAGTTTTTAAAAGTTTTAATGGGTCTTGGTCAATCTTATTTATCTGACCTCACAGACTTTGAGGTTCTTCTTGTACTGGGCTCTTAGTACTGCCAAGTCTTAGAACTATTTGTTCCGGCATTATGGTCCTTGCCTGTGGAACAGCCTGCCAAAGGACCTCACAGCCATTTATGTTTTTTAAAATAGGCTGAAAACCCACTTTTTAATTTTGCTGGTTCATGAGTTTTATTTTTGTTTAATCTAATTTGATGTATTTATTGATATTTGTTTATTTACATATATATTTTTTGACAATTCAATTCTTCGGATTTAGTTTTAAGATCCATTTTTTAAACAGTTCTAACTTGTTCCACTGGTACTCGCTGTGCGGGTCCATCAATTCAGCCATGTGGCTGCTGTGGGTGCCTGCACCTCGTTGAGGCAGGCACCTGCTCCTGGTTTGGATCGATCCCCAGTTATTGTTTCTTCACAGCAGCCTTAGGCCAGTTTTTATTTCGTATTATTTTTAACTCACTAAGCCTGTAAGTGAGGGAGAATTTTATGAATATATGTTTGATTTGAATTAGTTATCATTTAATTGATCAGGATTTTAATTTTTTTGTGAGTTCCTATTTGCTCTTCTACACACTGACTAATAACCGGATAATTCTTATTTTAGATCAGTTAATTAAGCGGTTCAGAAGACTAAACTTAAAAGGTGTTTCCATCACGAGCTTCTCTGGTTGTTTTTTTATCATTTGCTTGTTTTGTGATGAAACTAATGACCTAATGTCATAAAAATGCGACAATTATCTCCGGAACAATTTGATAAAAGGTGATAGGTGACGTATGTTCAAGGAACAAAAGGTTGTTTGTTTTCCTGCTAAATCTGGTTTGCCAGCTAATTATTAGATAGAGCTGATAATGTTAACACTTGTCACATTCTATTCAGCAAGTACAATGCAACCCTCTAGTGGTACGTCATGTACCTGCAGAAACATCAAACTATAGTTTTCATTCTTTACTTTTCATGTTAAAAGTATTTTTTAATCTTGTCAATTTTGTGTTTAGGATGTCTGAAACAGTTGTCCATACTGAAGGTGGATCAGAACAGACTGACCAGCCTGACCGACTCACTAGGGGAATGTGAAAACCTCACTGAACTCATTCTCACAGAGAATCTTTTACAGGTATAAAGATTAACGTAAACTTTCCATTTATACGTTAACAAATTTAAATGAATACATGCCTAATAAAGTACTGTGCTGTAATACCTTTTATCATTTTTACTGGTTTAGTGATAGTTCTTATTATTTACTTCTTGTTTTTTCAGTCACTTCCTCGCTCGCTGGGCAAGCTGAAGAAGCTGACAAACTTGAATGTAGACCGTAACCGGCTGGGCAGCGTGCCCAAAGAGCTGGGCGGCTGTGCCAGTCTCAACGTCCTCTCACTGAGGGACAACCGCCTGGGCAAACTTCCCGCTGAGCTTGCGGATGCCACCGAGCTGCATGTGCTGGACGTAGCAGGAAACAGGTTTGCTCACTTTAAACACTCGATTATAAACACACACACCTCTTTCAGATTCTTTCAGCTAAGATTTGTGCCAGAAAGACTTGAATATTCTCCTTTTACATCTCTATTTTATTCTTTTTAAAAGTAATTTTATTATTTTTTCCCCTTAATTTTAAATCTAGATTACAAAACTTGCCTTTTGCCCTGACCAACCTCAATCTAAAGGCCATGTGGCTAGCAGAGAACCAGTCACAGCCTATGCTGAAGTTTCAGACAGAGGATGATGAGCGAACAGGAGAGAAAGTGTTAACCTGTTACCTACTGCCTCAGCAGCCTTCCCCGAGCCTTGGTGAGTTTTAGACCTTAATTAACAGCCATTCAAAAAAAAAGAGACTTGATTAACTTGCTTCCCCCTCCTAAACTGTCTCTCTGTCTCTTTGCAGAAAACTTACTGCAGAACAGTGTGGACGACAGCTGGACGGACAGCAACCTGAACAGAGTGTCAGTCATCCAGTTCCAGGAAGAGACCAAAGCTGAGGAAGAAGACGACGAGGCCGCTGCAGATCGCAGGGTGAACAAATATTGCAACAATCTCAAGAAAGATTTCTTCTCACTTTATACCTTAAACGCTTCATAACAATAACACTTTGTCTTGTTCTTTATCTTAGGGGCTCCAGCGCAGAGCTACACCACATCCCAGTGAGCTGAAGGTGATGAAGAAAGTGATAGAGGAGAGAAGGAATGAAGTCTACACCTCTAGACCTGATGGGGAAGGAGACGCTTTTGGATCTGAGGTTCATAAATCAGACATCCAATTTATAATTATTATTATGTTATGGAAGATCTTTATAAATTTATCTTTGCAATCTTCCTTCCCTAGTTGGGCTCTTGCTGATAAATAAGTGCACTGAAAATAAAAATCATAAATTAAAAACTGCACACTCTACGGGACTCTGAATACCTCAACCAATTATTTTTGTATGCAGAGCAAAAACTTAATGCTTGCCCACTATTCACAAAGATTTGCTGTGCTGCCAGCGCTAGAAGATCTTCCTTAAGTGTATGCCAAGTAGAATTAGTAAAAAAAAAAAAAAACTCCTGAAAGAGAAAATCAATTTAATTTTCAGATGTCATCTTAAAACATCATAAGTACCTTCTGATCTGCGGTATAATGACCTGCTGAAATTATGCATGTTTTCAGGAGAAACGCCTCAGTGACCTTTCAAACCAGAGCCATGACTCCCAGGTGTCTAACAGCACCCTGTCAGCTGCTTCCCATGAGGACCGACGAAACGTGTCAGCAGTCACGCAGAAGGACGGCCTCGTAGATGGCCATTGCCCTCAAGAGGATGGGGAGCTAGATGAGATGGAAGTGGAGTACATCGAGGTGAAAACGATAATGAGATGATTTATCAAATCTGCAAACAACTTCTTCATCTCTAAATATTTCCTCTCTCTCCTGCAGCCCACTGTGCACTTTGCAGAAGAACCGATCATCCGTGGTGGGGAGGACGATGATGAAGAAGGAGAGAACGGCGAGCGGAGTGAGGAGGATGAAGAGAGGACCAACTTTCCTGTAGAGAAGCAGCGGCTCATTCGAAAGGACACACCGCACTACAAGAAGCACTTCAAAATCACCAAGCTGCCCAAACCCGAAGCAGTGGCGGCACTGCTACAGGGCTTCAGCCCGGAGGGACTCAGCTCACCCACACAGGCTGCAGAGGAGGAAGAAGAGGAGGAGGAAGAGGAGGAGAGTGTTGGTACACCCCAACACCATCGCAGGATAGATGAGCTGGAGGATAGCCGTCTCCAGGGCAACTCCAGTCAAGTAAAGGTAAAAGAGGAAGTAGAAAGAGGGAGGATAAGTAGAAAAGGAAAAAAGTTTTAAAGGAACACACCATCGGTTTTCCATGTTCCGATTTCTTACTCTCCTAATTTACACAGGTGTATATGTTCCTCTCCCATCTCGTTTTGCTCTCGGGAGCTGCACCGCTAGGTTATTATTCACGCAAAGCAATACCTTGTGCATTTGTATTGAAGAACATATTACTTTAGAATCACCAAACACTTTCATGTTCTGTCCATTCAGAGTTAATTACACAACTAGTTTCATGAGGAAGAATGGTGAGACAAAATAAAATGTGTTTTTTTATTCTAAACAAATAAAAAAGAGAGCTTAAAATGTTTGTCAAAAGAAAACTGTGCTTTTCAACCTCAGGAAAGAAAATATTCTCTTCTTGCTGAACCCCTCACTCCTGTCAATACAACCACAACATGACCTGCGCGCTGTTGTACTGTCGTGGGTAGCTCATTTCAACAGCACAGAACATCTTGACAGAATACAAGATAGTTTCAATGGTAGTCTGATGGAGTAGGTTTTACTGCGCCGAGGCTGAAGAACGCACAGTGGAGTTCCGCTACACATTTTCTTTCATGTTTATTTTAATGCGATTAGAAAATTGTCACGTTTTATTTTGTCACCATTCTTACGCAAGTGATTACTTGTGTAACCATCTTTAAATGGACAAAACATGGAAGTGTTTGTCGGCTTAGAAAATTATCTCTGGATCCTGATAACGCTCTCTTGGGGCTAAGCTAAATGCCAACTTTAGTGGTGCCATTCCCTGTAGCAAGGGTGTCAAACTCTGGCCCAAAGTCAAATAATATTTGTTTTTTTTGGCGCATTAGTCGATAGAACCTATAAAGTCTCAACTTTTATAACATGTTGTAGGATTTGGATCTGATACTTACATGGTGCAACTTTGCGTGTTTCCAATTTTAATTACCGGTAATATGTTGCATATTATGATTTACTTTTTCCATTTTTATTTTTTAAGCAAAACTTGTTCAGGTTCAACTGAAAGAAGTCACTGTTGCATCCATGGAAAATGTATTCAATAAATATCAATGTTGGATTCGACTTTGGTTCGATATTGAGTTATGACTCATTTAGATTTTGAGTTTGACACCCCTGAACTAGAGCAATTGAAGGCACATGACAAGACAGTAGAGGTGTGTATTATTGCCTCGTGTAAATTGAGAGAATAAGAGTGAAATATGGAAAATCTGTGACTTCCCTTAAAACATCACATATTACAAATAAATATATTTTAAGAGTTTGTAAAAGAGTCAGGCACACAGTTTAAAAAGAGTTTCATACAGTAATATTAATAAAATATAATCAATTAGGTACAAACTCCCTCGTGTCCCATAGAAACATGACCGCACATATAAATGCACTAACCTCACTCACGTTCATATTCAGCTAAAAAGAAACATTTTGATCATTTTCTGGTCAGCTCTGCTATTTGTCCACAAGTCAGTAACACACCACAGACTAATTCCTTATCCAGCTTTGCCTTTCTTGCACAACACCAATCAAGCGCGGCAATAAGCTTCTCACCATGACAACATCTTCACACTGCTTTTATAACACACCGCGCATTCGTACGAGAGTCCAGGTTGACGAATTCTGGATTCTAGTTAGAAATAATTAGATTATGCTTATTTACTGTGATAATTACTGAAATTCTTTTTAACAAACACACAATCATCTCACCAAATCTGTTTGTTTGTGTGTGTGTGTTTGTGGATGTGTGATGGTTTGTGTGGCTGAACTCGGACCAACCAGAACTTGTATTGGCAGAGCTGGATTGTGAGATTCAACAAGGCATCTTTGCATCAAATTTGTTAAAATTTAATCCTTGTTATCAACTCTATTCAGTGTTTCTAGTGTAGTCTAGTAGTTTAAATTTCTTAGCATTTTATTTAGTTTAGAGTTATTATTAATTGAGGATTTCTATGCATAGAAATGTTGATTTATGGTTCGGAGGCTGGGCTTGTTCTTCAGGAGCTTTTGCTTTCTCCTGTCCGCTCGCTCCACACACTTGTGTGTGTTTTAATGTTTTCTGTTTTCCATCGAGCTTTGGGCCCAGCTCCCAGGTCTTGTCTTTCCACCTCTGCCTTTATTTGCTTTTGGTGGCTGGGGAGCTAATGTGGAAACGCCTCTGCTTCCAGGTGGTTCCATCCATCTGCCAGCAGATCGTGAAAGGTTGAGTGTGTGAATCCAGCGGGAGGTGTGCGAATGAGCGCATAGTTTTTAATTCGGCCTGACTAATCCGCATGCCTCTTGCTGGTTCCTGTCCTAACAGGGGGTGTCATTTGATCAAGTCAATAATCTGCTGATTGAACCTGCTCGAATTGAGGAGGAAGAGGTCTGTACCTTCTTGTTCCCCGTCCAATCTGTGTATCATAGAAGTGGAGCTAACCGCAGGAAAGCAGCTAATCCAAGCCAGTTACAAATGACTGAATAACCCAAATTAATAAAGAGGAATCAGTGAGTCAGAACCTGGAAACAGACTGAAGGACCATATGTTAAATGTTTTCATAATGACATGTTTATTCCAGCGGGACCGGGTCCATTACAAACATAACTCCAATATCTACCCAAATTAACCAGAACGCTAGTAATCAATGATAGTCTCATATATACAGAAAAAAATGCATATCATCAAACAATTTCAGTCAATTAGCATTAGTTTAGAATCTCAAATAACCTTTTTTAGAAATCAAATTTACACCAGCTAAATCTCATATACATATTTGACTGAGCTGAGAGGAATCCGTGCAAAGACTCCTTGGGATTAAATTTTCTTTTAGAATATCTATATATTTTTAAGAGCTTCACACCTTTTTCTTTTGCTATGTGTATATTTATTAATATTAAATTTAATCATCATTTTCAAATGTTCTAACCCATTATGAGTCCCAGTTTAACATCCGGTTCTGACCAACTTTTCCTCTCTTGCTTTTCATCTGCTGCTTTGCTATTCCTCCATTCAGTCCATGCTTAATGTCCTGATTGTCCAAATAACTTCCCTTTTTAATAGCCTGACAGTTTAAAACCACATTAGGAGCTCCTCATGGATGATGAGTTAATGCAACAAAGAGCTTGTTTGATGTTTATTTTCTACTTTGCATGATTAACGTTTGAGGTGATGCGTTGGAATTTAGTTTTTTTTTTTTTTTTTGCAAGGTAGTTAAACTTCTAACTCACCAGATGAATCTATCTTAATGAATGATGTCATCTCATTTCAAGAAATATTGTCGGGTTAACAGCACAGAAAACTATTCTGTTGGTGCTGAACACATCATTCGATACTTTATTTTCTTCCATCTGTTCCTCACTTATGTCCATTCTTTATCATTTCTGCATGACTTACATGTTTATAAAATCCACCACTTTTTATTCATGTGCACATGCTGGGGCTGCACGATGATACCAAAAGAGAAATTGCAATTTTTCAATACTGCGATGTCGATTAGAGTTTTAATTTTTAATACATTTTTTTAGAGTTTTGTTTAATGTTCAATATGTCATTTTGCCATAATTGTAAAATGATAATCATTGTAAATATTTAAAGCTATATATTGTATTAAAATAGTAGTATTGGTCAAAATTTGTGTGATTTTGTGATCAAAATCAATCACATCAGACATACTATATATACATGTAAAAAATTAAGAACTGGAACAATTTATATCTATTTATTGATTATATTAAAGAAAATTGGACATAACCACAGCATATTGAAGAGCATTTTGAAATAACTGTAAATCCTATATTTTAAACCAAACAAAAACTTTCTCATAAACAGAACAGTTGCACAGCGACATGAATTCGAGAGGAAATGAGAAGGTTTCAGTAAAATGAAGGTTCCACCTTTTAAATGCTCCAAAACCTACAATCTTCTTTCTTAACTTTTTGGATTTTGCCTGATCCCATCCTTACTCACAGATACCAAGCTGATTGGATAGTTTCAAATGCTCTGTCATCACTGCAAATTGGAAAAAACAAGGCAGAGAGTTTCAGATTATTAGGATTAGTTGTTAATATTGCAGTATTAATTTAATATGGATATATCGTGCAACCCTAGCACATGCTACCATTCATGAATGAAGTGTTTATTTTAACTGCTGAGGTGTTTTAGGGATTTATTGTTGGTGTCTGCTTAAAAATTATTCATAATTTATTTAGATTCAGTTTTTGTTGAATTCTTTAAGCCATGGTGCTTTAATGCAGTGAAGAAAAGTTCATCTATTAGTGAAGATTCAGGCTTTGAATATTCTAAATTTGCCCTGATGTTAGTAGTTTTATGTTTGCCTTCACTGCGTTTTTTTTTTTATACCTTAAATGCTAAACTTGCAGCACACACTGGTCATCATGAGGCAAACAGCCGGTCTAGGAATCAGCATCGCCGGCGGAAAGGGATCATCACCCTACAAAGGGGATGACGAGGTGGGTCAGAATTATTTCATGTATAGAAACTAAAGCTGAAAACAATATGTTTTAATTCATTTTTTGGTTCTTTGTAGGGGATTTTCATCTCCCGAGTAACTGAGGAGGGTCCTGCAGCGAGAGCAGGAGTGAAAGTTGGAGATAAACTTCTAATGGTAAAAAAAAGAAAAGATTAATGTTGCACTTTAGAAAAATATTTAATCCTTCTAACATCTTCCAGGTGAATGGTGTGGATCTCCATGAAGCCGAGCATCACACAGCCGTGGAAGCTCTCCGCAGCTCTGGTGCTACTGTTTCTATGACGATAGTGCGGGAGCGCATGGTGGAGCCAGAAAACGCCATCACCACCACACCGCTAAGGCCAGAAGACGACTACTTCCCTCGAGAGAGGCGGAGCAGCGGCCTTGCCTTCAACGTGGAGAGCGACCGCCTGAGCGGGCCGAAGCAGCGGTTCTCCACCTGCTTGAGCCGCAACGACAAGGGGCTTGGCTTCAGTATTGCCGGGGGAAAAGGCTCCACCCCTTACCGCACAGGAGACACGGTAAGGAAAGAATAAATATCTTGAAGGAAAAAGCCTTTACTCAAACGATGAGCGATGAACTAGTGAAGGAGAAGAATCCCTGCAACTAATTCAGCAGGTCATAAGAGAACAAACTTATATGTAATACAGGGAGACATCCTGGAAGTATAGAAACAAAGTCCCAGCAAGTTTACAGTAACCGCTTTGGGGTTTTAGGGAGATCGGTCACCACAGTTTACAGCCATCGCCACGGTGACATAGATATGAATAGCCAACCCTGAAACTTGATAGATCTGCTGTAACTGAACGGGTGGAGGTGTGTAGCTCAACCAGCAGAGCGTTCTGCATCTCCTGCAGTCTGAGGAGCACCAACAGAAGAACGGACCCAAACACTTTCAGTTTAGATTTGATTGCAAAGAAATCTTGAAGCAGGTGCAGTATTTTCCTGGTGTGTGGACCACCTCATGGAGAAGGAGGTTTGATGTGTAATTAGTGAGTTTTTGCATGTTGTTTTTTAGCTGAAACAACCAGACAGCTCAGTGAGGGTTTAACAAATAGTTGGGCATGTTTTATTTATTTTTTCAACTTTCTCGACCTAATTTCAATCTAAATGAGCTATTTACATATATTTGTAAAATATGAGAAATTTATAATTTAGCTTGTTATCTGATGTTGGACAAGAAATGATTAATTCAGCATATTTATTTTTTTAATCTTTTGAAGCCTTTTATACTGTTTTTTTGTTTTTCTTGGATCTTCGAGGAGTGGAAGTGGAGGGAAAAGGTGAGGAAAGGAAAGAAAATAAGGAAAGGAAGCTAGAGGGTAGGATTGCTACCCTCTAGCTGATCACTACTACTGATCAGTAGTAGTGACCAAATTGAGCATCACTACATTCATGCTGGATTGTAAGAAAAAGAAAATATTTAACCAGAAAGAAAATGAAGACACAATCTTCTATAACTGTTCATAAATACTTAGATTTGATCTGAAGTGTATGTCCACTGTGAGAGATAGAATCTAAAAAAAATTATTTAGGAGCCATACTGTTCCGTTATCTTCAGCTTATCTGGGGCTGGACTGTTGGCTTTCCTCGCCCCGGCCACATCCTCTAGCTCACCTGGAAGGATCTCTAAGCGTTCACTAGCCAGCTGCCACACAGTTTCTCCAGCAGGTCTGGGGCCTGCCTCTGGATCTCCCCCCAGTGATATGTACCCAGAGCACCTCACCTGTGAAGCATCTGCGAGTCATCCCAAATGCCCAAACCAACTTGTCAGGATTTTCACGACCCAGAGGAGCAACGGCTCTACTCTGAGCTCCTCCCGGATGGCAGACTTTCTCACTATCTCTGCGTGAGAGCCCAGCCACCCAGCAGAGGAAGCTCAATGTTATCAGGAACCTTGTAGTTCTTTTGTTCAACCCCCCCCCTTCTCCCCCCTACAGCTGGTGACCACAGGAGAAAATAAAAATAAATAAAAATAAACAAAAAAATAAGTATTTGAACAGTTATCAGTCGGCCAGAATTGTGACCCTCAATGATCTGCAAGTTCACTTTAATGAAGTAAATTTCCACTCTATTTTCTATCCTAAGTTAAGCTGCATAAAGAAACCTGTTTAGGCCATATGATCAATAAGACTTCATACACTAACGTTACCAAGGCAGCAAACGGCTACGGGGCAATTACAAACCACCTTTGTGAAAAAAAGATCCTCTCTTGGAGCAATTATAATTTCTAAGTGGGAGAACTTGAAAATTGCATAGTGTTCAAATATTTATTTACCTCATTGTACCATGTACTCAGTAGAGGGCCAAATCCTTCCATGTACCACATGACCGAGCCGGGGCAGAGAGAGGAAGAAATTCTGTCCACCAGCATGTCCAGGTTTTAGGATCGTCAGTACTGAAACCACCCACATCATTTTACCACCGACACTTAAAGTACAAACATGTTTGGTTTTAGGGAATCTACATTTCCCGGATTGCTGAAGGCGGAGCAGCTCACAGAGACAGCACGCTGCGAGTGGGCGACAGAGTTCTATCAGTGAGTTCTGATATCCTTCTTTGTTTGAACATGTTTTATATCAAGGTTTTATTCAAAGTACTACTTTCCATTTTTTATATACCTATATTTTAGAAAATTTTTGTCAAATCTTATCGTCCTGAAACCTGTTTTCGCACTAACGTCAGATATTTTATTGTTCTTCAAACATTGAAACATTCAAATTATTGATCATGCAGCTTTGATGTTCCTGCATGACCTTGTACTAATCCCATCTCTAGCTTTGCTTTTTGGCTCATCCCTGCAGAACAGCTACTTGTTTTTGTTTTATTCCCAGCTGCTGTTTAACCACTGTATTACTGATGGATCTGAAACTTGTCGTCCTCTCTGGGATTTTCTTGGTTTTATCTCTCCTCCAGCAGTTTGCTTCTCTCTTTCTGTTTGCCTTTTATTCTCCTGGATGCTCACTAACATTAACTAGTCCATTCTTGCTTGGTGGTGGGCATGGTGTGGGGGGGATGCTGTGCTGGTTCTGCTGCTCTGCTAATATGGTTACCATGGCAGCAGCTGCAGCAGATGATGGTAAGAGCCGGTACTGTAGGGTCAGTGCTGACCTCTGATCCACACTGATGAAAACCTAATGTGTCTACACATTTTTTTTAAGTTGCCTATGTTGGCTTAAAATCACATTTTAAAAATGGGGCTACTGAGTTCCTTTTGGATTTTTAAGCAAATAAAGGCAATAAAAAGTGATGTAATCAGAAGATGGCAGCATGAGCATTTAATCTCACTTAGTAGACTTTGATTTATTATCCAGTTCTGCTTGCTCCCAGCTTCTCTTCCCCGTTGAGCCTTTGCTAGCTTAATTTGCTTGCTTCAGCTCAGTGTAACGCCACTTCCTCTGCTCTCAAGGTGTTTGATATTTATTCATTTTTATTAACAGCACTCTATCTTTAAAAAACACACCCACTCACACACGGATTGTGTTCAATTTGTTAAAAGCGTTCACTTTTAGTTTAGCAGAAAGTGTCTAGTCAACATCTCAGCTTGAGTTTGGTGGGGCTGACACCCTACTCGGTTGGTTTCACTGTCCAGATCAATGGTGTAGACATGGCAGAGGCCAGGCATGACCAGGCAGTAGCGCTCCTTACCGGCACCTCCCCCACCATCACACTATTAGTGGAGCGAGACCCGAACGCACCAGGTGGCTCTCCAGGTCAGAATCGGGCACGTGCCCATTCTCCACCGC
Organism: Neostethus bicornis; assembly: GCA_902685375.1. Classification (NCBI taxonomy): domain Eukaryota; kingdom Metazoa; phylum Chordata; class Actinopteri; order Atheriniformes; family Phallostethidae; genus Neostethus; species Neostethus bicornis. The sequence goes on along the minus strand of LR738553.1, from coordinate 14,438,627 downwards.
CCCCAGAACCTTCAGAGTCTCCAGACCAGGATGAGGAAGGCCTTCAAGGGAACCATCTAGGCCGGATGGAGGACGAGTACCCCATTGAGGTTAGTTTAAAACCTTCAGACTTTTTCAGTATGTAGACTTTAGAAACGCTCTAGAAACCTCACTGAAGCTTAATTTTCTGATCATGTGGTCCCCCACCCGCTTTATTCCTAACGCTGTCCAGCTGCAGAGAAGATGGTGCATGGTACGATGTCCAGTGTGGCAGTGCGTTTAGTTTAGCAGGATAAACTAGAACATGTGCTTCCTCAATCTGTTTCTTTCTGGCTCAAATTGCATTAAGAGTTCTTCCTCATACCGATCCCTTTAGGAGGTGACCCTGATGAAGTCCGGTGGTCCTCTTGGTCTCAGCATAGTGGGGGGTAGTGATCACGCTAGCCATCCATTCGGCATCAACGAGCCTGGGGTTTTCATTTCAAAGGTACGACAAGAAATTTGTGTTTTTGAAATTCTCCCAAACAGTTTGTGTGTGAATCTTCGAGCTTCGTTTTTCTAGGTGATTCCTCACGGTCTGGCTTGCCAAAGTGGGCTCCGTGTCGGTGATCGGATACTGGAGGTAAATGCCATCGATCTGCGGCATGCAACACACCAAGAAGCTGTGCGCGCTCTGCTAGCTAACAAGCAGGAAATCCGGATGCTAGTTCGGAGGGACCCCTCCCCACCAGGCATGCAGGAGATACTGATCCAGAAGCATCCGGGGGAGAAACTTGGTATCAGCATTCGGGGAGGAGCCAAAGGTCATGCCGGAAACCCATTCGATCCCACAGATGAGGGCATCTTCATCTCCAAGGTGAACTCATTAACAGGGGTGCACATAATTGGTGTGAATATGTTGTCAAAATGCATGCTGCTCACCACAACAATAAAAACAACAATGAAAACTAAATGAATTAAACGTTATTCTTGAAATGACACGTTGGCACATCATTTCCGTTATCTAAAAATCCTTCTTCATCACAGTAGAGGGGGTCTAAAAGCCGCACTTTGTTATGACGTGGAAGAGAAGTTCCAATGTCCTCTGCTCTGCCTCTTAAAGTGCCAGCTAGTGACAAAACTTTAGATTTTAAACAGTACCTTTAAAACACTCCTGAGCTGAAATGATGACACAGATCACTCTCTAAATTTAATTACTTTTTCATCTTCTTATTGTAAAAATATTCTGAAAATTTCTTAAAAATCTACTCATTGTCCCAGGGGGCGTTGGCCTAGTGGTAGAGTTACTGTCTTTTGACCGGAAGAACCTGGTTCGAATCCCACTGGGTCCAAGCCGTTCCAGGGACCACAGAATGGCCAAAACTACAAAAAAGACACTTAAAAAAAGAAAAAAATCTACTCATAACTTTTTGAATTATCTTGTTCACACACACACACACACACACACACACACACACACACACACACACACACAAGCATCACATAACCTTCTTGGCAGAGAATTAAACTGGCTTCAGGTCCTGGTGCACTACATGACGGATCAGAATGATGTCTTGCTGATTGCAGGTATAACACATCAGATAATAAATGTCTGCTCTGTAGAAGAGTTTTTTAACACAGCTGATCCAAGGTATTTAGTCTTTAAACATTATGGATGTGAATATGTGCAAAGAACAAGTTTATCTATGATTTCAGTGTCGAACAAGCTTCCAGAAAGGACCGAATCTACCGGTACATAAAAACATGACCGTAAAGTCACTGTGATCAAACACACCCCTGGATCGGATAAAGTAGATTCATCCCGAGTTGAATAAATGTTTTTTCTTGAAGTTATTCCACCAGGTTTTTCTTGTTTTGTGATTCTGGGGTGGGTTGCAACTCAGGTGCTCGATAAACATCGCAAGGTTCTTCCTGGATTAATAGACCAAAACAAAAACTATGATATTTCACTGAAGCTAAACCTTGAAAAAGTGCTTATCGTACTGACTTATCAATGACCGTCTCTAGGTGAGCTCAACGGGAGCAGCAGCGAGAGATGGAAGACTACAAGTGGGCATGCGGATCCTGGAGGTGAACAACCATAGCCTGCTAGGAATGACGCACACAGAAGCGGTACGAGTACTTCGGGCAATCGGAGACTCGCTGGTCATGCTGGTGTGTGACGGCTTTGACCCTCGCAAGGTCACGTCTGTGGAGGTGAGACACCACCAGCAGGCAGATTTGGACTCAAAGATGACATTTAAAAAAGCCTCTTGCACACACAAAATTTTGCAAAACGTGTCTTATTTAGTAATAACTGCTCTGGGTTCATCTCCAGGCGTCTCCGGGCATCATTGCCAACCCGTTCGCCACCGGCATTGTTCGCAAGAACAGCATGGAGAGCATCTCATCTATAGACAGAGACCTCAGCCCGGAGGAGATGGAGATAATCCAGAAGGTGTTAACCCGAGCAAATTGGCTTTTGTTAGTGCCAAAATGTGTATTTAATTTTGTTGTTCTGACTGTTTTTTTTTCCAGGAGTCTGAGATGGTGAGAGAGACGTCTCAGTGGGAACGAGAAGAGATGGAGAAAGTGGTAAGAGACAATTAAAGCAATTAAATGAAATTATTTGGGAGAAAATTAGATAAAAATTACGTTTTATGTCGCTAAAAAGAAGAACTAAGGAGTTTTCCAGTGAGATGTTGGGTCTGTTTTCCACCGGGCGAATGAAGCTTCTGCTCTGTGTGGCGGGGTTAGGGTGTAGTCTGACAGATCGATGTCCCATCTTGCATGCTTTTATTTCTGCTCTCATAGCAACATTAATAGAGTACTTTATTCTAATGTGTGTGGATTCTATCCTCTCTTTCTGTTTCCCCCTTTCTTCCTCTGGTGTGTTTGGTGTGATCTTAAATCATCCAATCATCCCGTCTCTCTTTGCTACTCCTCTTTATTTCTCCTTCTCTGAACATTTCGCTCCACCTTCACCCATTCTTGCATCACCGTGTGGCTGTGTGTGGTCGGGGGGACTTCTGTCCTTTCTCTTCCTCTCCTTCCTCTCATGACGAAAGGAGCGCATGCGCTTGGAGCGAGAGGAGGCAACTCGCCTACTAGAAGAGGAGACCGAGGTGAGACCTCCGTCATGGACAGATGATCAGATAAAACTCCCAATCCTGAGCAGGACTTCGGCTCAGTCAATCACAAAAAAAGACTGTGATGATAAAAAATGTTGTTTTAGTTTTGCATAAACAATTAAATAATTTGCATGCTTATCAAGTTTTTTTCTTAAAACAAAATCAGTTAAAAAGGTGGAGGCTGAAACCACACCTGCCCCCTTCCCAATGTCACATGGACCAGAACAAAACAGATCGCACACCATCACAGCAAGCTAAAGTTGTCTAAAATTATTCTTGAGATGATCATATGAACTGAAAGGGCAAAAAAATGGCCCTTTTTTATTCAAAAATACTATTTTATTACTAAAAACATTGTGTAAAAAAAGATAGCGTTCAAAAAACACAGGTGGTTTGTTTTGCTTTCTTATGGCGTAAAATGTTGTAAAAAAGTGGCGTTCATTTATCTCCCGTGAAAAAAAACCCCAAAACAAAACAGCGTTTTGTCTACATATTGAGAAAAAAAAATTAAGTTTATTTGAAATCTTGACAATTTGTCACGATTACAGTCAATTAAAACTGCCTGTTTTTGGAGCCGAGCTTGTTTAGAAAAAACATGCGATCGTTTTTTTTATTTTTTCTTACTCTATTCATCCCTCACCGGGGAAATTTGTGTGCTGCACTCCTTACACCACAGCAGGCTGCCGCGACGGCGCCAATGGTGGGAGAAACAGGGATTAGGTGTCTTCTCCAAGGACCCTAGACGTGAACTCAGTGGGAGTCGAACCGATCATGTCGATCGTGATCAAATCTATCGTGCTGCTTATTTGCTTTTAGCAGCATTTTGGACACGAGAACAAGCCTTGCATGTAACTTTTAAAAGATGATTATTAGAAGAACATACAGCGTTTTAGTAAATAAAAAAAGCACTTTAAGTACAACAGGTGACTTTCGGTCTTTGTAAAATAAATTATGGAATATGTTCTATTTCTTAATCAAAATTTAACATCAAATAATAAATAACTGCTTTGTGAAAGAGTCATGATATTTGATCCAAGTTATTTTCTTAAACATGAAGCATTTAAATCTGCAGTAAAATCTTCCAAGCAAAAACAATGTGTACAAAATTGAGGCAAGCTTGTTAAAAAAAAAAAATCACTTTTTTTTTTTATACTCAAACGTTTACAAACCGAACCAGCATTTTTACACAAGTTAATTCATCTACATTAAATTCCATTATGTAACTGAAACACACAATTGGTTTTAAATGAGGAAATATAATTATTTTCTTAGATTATGCTATTAGTTTATTGCACAAACGAAAAGAAAAATGCTCTATTCGATTTGTATTCTGCAGCCTTGCATGACCCAAATTCACTGTGATGTTAAAACCTTTCCAACATGGTTCATATTGAATTTTTGTTTCACCCAGTTTCATTTAATCTCTTTTTTCTTTCCTGTCAGAACATCGGCACTGGACCTTTAAAACTTGACTATAAAACCCTTGCTGCTCTGCCCACCACCAGTCTGCAGAAGGTCAACCGGGTGAGTCTCGCTCCTTGGTCAAACGTCCTCAGATATGTTCAAAATGTTTCCTTTTTAAATTAAGAACAAAAAAGAGGAGGGCTGTGCCTTGAAGTCATAAATTGTTGGGATTTGGTGTGTGGTCTGAGTTTGGAAATGGCCTTCAAAGCTCAGAATAGATCTCAGTGGAATTTGTCATGTTTGTGCCCCCTGATACTCTTGAGTGACCAGTGGCACCTCTTGAAGGTTCCACCCCCTTCTGGGTGCATAAATCAGTGTTGATGCAAGGCTGAAAACACTCTGTACATCCTGTCTGTATAACATAAATCTAACATACATCACCGTCCTGCTTTTTTTGTAACACGGAATCTAGAAAAAGTGTCCACATAGAAGAAAAGTTTTGGAAGAACAGAATGCAGAAAATGAAAGACTCGTGGAAGGAAGAGTTTTCAAAGAAGAACAGACCTCATGAGAAAGGAGAGGGGGAGGAGGGTAGGAGGACAGCTGCCTACTACTGACCGGCCCCCACTCCCTCTGATATTTTAAACCTGCATCTGGTCCTGGAGTTGGACGAAGTGTCTGGACAGGGAGGTGTGGTGTGCAAGGGGGTGTTGTTTGAAAGACGCATAAGTGTCTCAGTTTGAGTTGCAGTCGTCTGTGGAGCGAGTGAACGAACAACGCAGTCTTTTAAAGCCTCACAGTGAGTTGTGAAAATTCTACTTTTGATCAAATCTTTAAATCAGATCGTTTAATTTGGTAGATATTTTAGTACAATCGGAACAATTTAAAGATGCACCGTTGTTTTTTATTATAATGAGGAAACTTTTTGCTTCCTCTTGTTGTGCAGATTGTTAAAAAGTTTAACTTTCCTGCTCTTCTCTGTCCTCTAGGGGAAAGTTTAGCAGCAGCTTTTAACCTACATTTCACCTGCAGCTGTTGCTGCTCCATGTGCTCGACCAAATCAGACAACACTTCCAAGGTTTTTTAGTAGAGATCAAATATGTCTCTGCTTTTTTAACTATAGTCAAAATATTAAAAAATTATTACATTTATGAGCTTTTAATAGTTGCTGGAGAACTGAAGGCATTCGGTACAAAGTGAATTCCTGGTTGCTCAGGGCGATGGCATGCTGGCACTTTCTTCTTTCACCTAAAGCCCAGCTGTCCCTCACAGTCTGCTACTGACACTCGTCCACATACCAGCCCCACAGCTCCTCACAGAGTTCCTCACCAGATCGGTGCGCTCAAAGAATCTACCTTTCCTTAAAAACCTTTTTAAGTTTCAGGAATTCAGAACAATGTCACGTGAGGCTCATACATGCCGCCATGTTGGGGCAGTACAAGCTAAAGATCACCCGCCTCTCTTTTCCGATAAAGTTTTATTTAAAGCCGAGAGGCCGAGGGACCGCAACTGTGGGTGCTCAGAAACTTATCTTAAAGGATTCAGGACAGATCGAAACAAGCATGTGACTCTTTCCCAGCGGAAGGGCTTCTTTTGTCTGTCACACGGAGAGAAAGTAAAAAGATTTATTGAGAAATAAACAACATGTCCTAATTATTAAAGAAGTACTATCAAATAAGTGATAGCAGGGTGTGGGGATTCATTGTCGGAGATCTGACCTAGTTGCTCAAGTAAAATGAGCAAATTTAGATAATTCTGATCAGATTCTTTGTCTTGCCTGATTTTTTTTTTCTATCAGTGGACTGTCTCTTATTCTTTGAAGGTTTCCTCTTCCTGTCCTCCTTCTTCTCAGTCCTCTACTTCAGTCACTCTGACCGCTCCAATGGAGGCTCCTATGCAGGCCGAGTATGGAGCTCCTTTAGAGCCTCCTGGCTTTGGACTGAAAGAACCCCTCACTCCTCTCAACTCGGTTCTGAATGCAGAACACCATCACCTGAATGGATCCCAGTTATTCTCTAATGTGACGTCCTACTCCGCCGGCAGCGATGACTCAGCGGCTTTTACTCCTGAAGAGGAGTCAGAGGAGTGCCTGGTGGACTCGCAACCGATCTGCTTCAAGGAAAACCCTTTCCTAATCGCTAACCGTAAAGGAAAGGGTCTTCCTCCTGGGGAGCAGATCCTATCTGGTCCTCCTGTTGGCTACGGCAGACCAGGGCAGCTGCAGCCCTGGTTGTTCAGCAAGGCAAGACGTCGGTCTGCGTGTGGTGTGACCGCAGCATGGGGTTCAAGCTTAGAAATTAATCAGCAGTTTGGTCGGACTGGAGTTGACACCGATGCATGATCTGTTGTCACCACATTGTGAGGAGCTATTTGGTCACTTTGTTATGATCAATATTTAAGATTACCAGCTGTGTGGAAGGTCAGAGGTCATGAAGACATGCATCCAGCAGATTGTTCAGTTTTCTAGTAAAAAAAAACTAACATGACTAACCAGAATAAACCAGCTGCTCTTGTGTGAAGTTTTTTCTGTCCTTCTCACTGAATAAAACCTAAAGCGAGTGTTCATTTTGTATTTTTTAGGCGCCTTCCTCTGATTACACCAGGACGGAAAGCCCGATCAGAGACGCACCTTACTCTCCCAGCATCCAACCGGTGAGAAGTCCCATCTTCTCCATCGCCTGCATTCACCTCATCTTTATTTTCCCATTTAATCCATCCCATTAGAATTAGAAGATATTTACCCGCTGACCCTCTTACCCTCCCTCCCTTCAGCCCAGCCACCACTCCTCCAACAGCTCCCTGTGTGCAGGCAGGGAGACCCGCTTTGTAAGTGGGGCTGTCGGCCCTCTCTGCTCCAGCCTGGATTAGATTGTATAAGCCAGATGTTTTTGCTTCTCTGACTTTTTCGATGTGGATCAACGTTGGAAGCTTAGCTGCATTGGTCCAATTAGACTGCAAGCATGCAACCGGCCAGTTGATAGCGACGCTTTGAGCAAACTGAATGTGCATTCGTTTTAAAATAAGTTTGTCTCTAATCTCTCTACTGACCAGCTGTAGTACAGCTATACAGATTTTTTTTTAATCTCCGACTGTACACACGTCAGCGTGTGGTGATGAACTTGTCTGTTCATCACACCAGAGAAAAGCTTTGTTTCATTAGTCTCTTGATGTGATTTTTCACTCTGAGCAGAATGTTTGCATCGATTGTTTAAAATCCAATTCTATTATTTTTATTTCTGTTATTGCCATCATTTTTTTTTTTTTACAAACATTTTTTTTTTTTTTTGCAGGCGAGTATTCATTACACCTCAACACCCAATGTGAAGGACAGCCCTTCATCAGTGAGTTCCAATCATCAGTTGAAGAAAACATCCTTAGACGTAGAGAAATATTCAACTTTGTGACAAAAATGAGCTTTTTTTTTTTTTTTTTCTTATCAAATATAAAAAAAACTAATTTCAGCCATTTACGCCATTCATATTCAATTTTTCCACTTCTTTAATTTCCTTTTACTAAAACATTTTTGTTTTTCTTTCCAGACGAGACCTGGCGCCATCCAACCGGTCGGGCGCGTGCAACCAGGCGACTCGCCTGCTACCCCAGACGGCCACAGTCCCAACCCTTTCCAGCATGGCCCCTCTCCTTTCAACTCCCAAACCTCTGTAAGACCCCTCACCACCACCTAGGGGTGCTGTGTTACAAATCTGGGCTTCACGACTGAAAACTATCACATGGCGTCACTTCGTAACACCCATGCTGCTTTTTTAGATGTTGGAGGAAATTTATGTTGCATCAAAAAGAAGGAAAAAGTTCTTTCGTTCTTTGATTAGCTTCATGTGTCTCCAGGAGGCGGTCTAGCATATTGTTCATCTTTTTTATTACGGCTACATGGAGTAGAGTTAGGGTAACACCTCACACCCACCGGAATGTTTCATCTAGGTCTCTCTCTGACATACTTCCTCTTTACTCCTGTGATAGCAGCGGCCATGTTCTCTGGGTTATTTTCATTGTCTTCCTTCCTTCATGTGTCTGTCTATCCTTCCAACCTTTTGGACCTCTCCTACTCTCCATGACTCATTATCCCCCCCCCTGCAGCCTCGCGCCCCCTCCCCCACCTCGCCCGACGAGTTTCCAATGAATGTCAAGCAGGCATACAAGGCATTTGCCGCCGTGCCTCGCTCTCTGGCCGTGCTGGAGCCACCGCAGGTAGGCCGAGCTGCCCGGCCTCCACCGGGTCCTAACAACACAAGCATGCTGTGGTTGATCTCACCCCCCCGCTCCCAATCAGGCTGAGACAGGCCTTCCTACATGACGCCTGCGGCTTGCTCAAAGGGGGCCTGTGACGTGCTGTGATATGTGGAATGTTTTCATCTCGGTTTTTGTGCTCCATACTGGTGTTGCCACATCGTTCCATTCATCTGCCCACGTGTGGCTCATCCATTAACGTCCACAAATGAATCATTCTGCCTGTTTCGTATCTCTTAGATTCTCCTGATTTTCTCTGAACTTATCACCTTCTTGTTCTGCCTACAGGATCTTTATGGTGTGAGGAACAATTTTCACCTAAAACATTCTCCAGAGGTAAGGACACACAAAAGCACAAACTAGTTTCATAGAAACCGGTGTAGGATGGGTTTTAAATTAACTTGGCCTGATATGAGTTCAAAATATTGGTAGTGTACCGTCTTATCATATGAACCGATCAAGTCACCTCAACAAAGAAGCCATGACCTCTGAATCTCCTCCCAGAGGCACAGCGAGGTTAGAGCGTCACTTTTTGGTTAAGCTCTATTTTCAACACGACAGACCGATGCAGCGTCCTAATTATTGCGGACACCACACCAATCCGTCATTTTCCCAGTCTATGCTTCCCTTACTTGTAAACAAGACCATGAGACAGTTAAACTCTTTCACTTGAAGCAGATCCCTTTCCTAAATGTTTATATTTAAACATTAGACTTAAACATATTAGAAAAACTATCTTTTTTTTTTCTTTTGTGGGTGTTTATTTCCAACTGTAAGTGTTCAGCATGTGTGTGAATGATTGTGTAATGGTGAACTTTTCAGCCTGAGCTGGACAACGAGGTGTTTGATGATGTAGACGGTCAGGTTGGGAATGTGAGCAAGAAGGTCTTTGTTCAGGCTTCTCTCTCCTCTGACCGGCGGGAGTATTTTAGCCTGGCAGCCGTACCCCGCCTACCAAAGCCCTCCCAGGATCTGCAGGTATCCGCACCAGCTAGAAGCAACCCCGGCCGCCATCTGTATTCTGTTGTTTGGTCTGGTGGCGGTGTCTGCAGTCCCTTTGATTGGGGCACATCTATGATCCCTCTCTCAATCATGAAGAATCATGATTGGCTGAAATTTTATGACAAAATTTGAGTTTTTCTGACACGTCTCCGGCTGGGAATGGCTTCACATACAGACCGACTTTCTCTTTAATCAGATTAGAACAAACTTCACTTTGTTTCCACTGACTTTTACGTTACTTTCTGTTCCCTCAGAGTCCATCTCCTGGCGGTAAGGACAGCCCGGAGCAGCGCTCCTTCAGAGACAGACAGAAATATTTTGAGATTGATGTGAAGCAGCAAACACCAGAAAAACCCAAACCAAGAATCTCACTTGTTGGAGAAGATGACCTTAAGAAAATGAGAGAAGAAGAAGGTTTGTGAAACATCTTACCTTGTGTTGGACAATTACAAATGAGCTTGTCTTTGGGAATTCAAAATGTTGGCTCTGTACCATCTTATTGCTGGTTATCCAGGATGTGTTGGGGTGGCAGCAACTCACCTTAAAATTACGGATCTTCTTGTCAAACGTTCCATTATAAATAACTAATGCTTGATTATCTTTCAGAGAGGAAGTTTGAGCAGCGGGCACGGGAATATCTGATGGATGACGATGAAGAGGATGAGGAAGAGGAGGACCTGGCAAAGCAGGTAGCGCAGATGAAGGCAACAGGCAAAGTTTTGTTGGATGGCGTGGAGTACAAAGTGGAACCAGTAACCAGTCCGTCTCAGCACTGTTCCACACCACCAAGCTACAGCATCACACCTCCAAGCTCAGGGTGAGAACAGCCTGCTTTATTGTTTCTTTTCATCTCTTTTTACACTCTTCGTACATATTTAAACCATTTCCTTCTCTTCGCAGTCCTTCATCGGTCGACGGAAAGGGAGACTCTCAAAGGAATTCACTAGAAGACAGTTTCAGGCTGGAACAGAGGCCCAACTCCATGACCGGGTGATTATAACAGTTCATATGTGGATGTTTGTTAAAGTGTATGATGTGTCGGTCTCATTTTGGAATTACATCTTCTCAGCCTAATCCCGGTTTACCCGGGAGAATCAGCGGCTCCTATTCGCACAGCCAAAGCAGAGCGAAGACACCAGGAGCGGCTGCGTATGCAGAGCCCTGAGCTTGCAGTGGCTCCTGATAAGGACCTGTCTCCCGCAGAGAAACGAGCCCTAGAGGCTGAGAAAAGGGCCATGTGGAGGGCCGCACGGTAAAAAGATACATCTCACACATTTAAAAAAAAATGCCTTGTTTGCTAAAAATGTATTCCTGAAAAATGATTATGACTTTTTACTGATTGGCTGTGTAAATGAGATTCCTGATTACTGCGGGTTTAACAACAAATCTTCAAGTTGTATTAAAACAATTTAGGGGATAGTTTAAAATTTTGGTATAAAGAAGAAAAAAAAGGGCATCTGAAGTCAAATTTAAACATTTGTTCCATCTCAGATCTTAAATGAAGATTTTATTTTAGAATATAGATAAACTAGATTGAATTATTTCAGATCTTTGGACAGTAAAATTATTAACACAAACCAGCTGGAACCAAATATAAGACACACGTTAATGATTTCAGCTTTAAAAAGCAACAAAACACCCAAATGTGGACATCCCCAGAAAAGTTTCAAATGAGGAGAAAAAAAGATTTAACTTTCATCCATTATGTATTTTCTTGAGATCGTGGATACAAGCGGCCAAAATGAGCTTCTCCGCAGGGTGGCTCGGCTCTCACTCAGAAATCAGGTGAGGAGCTTCGCCATCTGGGAAGAGCTCAGTGTTGAGCCGCTCCTCCTCCAGGTCGAGAGGAGCCAGATGGGGTGGTTTGGCCATCTGGTCAGGATGCCCCCCGAACGCCTCACTGGTGATGTGTTTTGGGCACGTCCTATCAGGAGGAGACCTAGAGGCAGAGCCCGGACCAGCTGGAGAGACTATGTCTCACAGCTGTCTAGGGAATGACTCGGGATCGTTCTGGGATCCCGAGTCATTCCGGAGTCATCAGGTTAGTTTGGATGGTTCTTAGAGGGTGGGAGAAAACCAGAGTATGTGGAGATAATCCATGTGTACGTGCGAAGAACATGCAAACCTTAAGAAAGGACAGTAATTCAAATAATGAGTTTGGGTTTTTTTTCATTTTGGAGGTAAAACTTGTTCATCCTAAACATCAACAATGTGGTATCAACATTTTGTGTTGTATTAAGTTCTCTGTGTGTATGACCAGGCATGTCTGATATTTTGTCTAAATTCCTGGTTTTTCTATTTGTGTGTTTTATCTTCCAACTTTTTGGTTTTCTTCTCTTTTTTTTCTGTCTCTGTGCCTTTTCTTCCTCCTTGCATCCCTCCTGGTGAACATTTTTATTCTGACCCGTTCCTCCTCCTCACTTCACTCCCTCTGTGCCCTCATGTGGGACAGGCCCTATGGCCTGGAGGAAGATGTTAGACAGTATGAGCAGGACCTGGCAAAGAGGCTCTACCAGGCTCGACTGAAAGCCTCTAAGGGAGCGGCCCCTCAGCCCCCCACTTCCTCCTCTACCTCCTCTGCTGCCTCCCAGCTCAGGTCTGCTCCTTCGGCCCCAGCCACCAGGGCCGGCTGCACGGCATTGTGGGGTGTTCCGGGTTGCTTTGCTGTTGGGGTATTTTTTATGCTAAAAGCTGAGTTGCGAAAGGTCCGAGAGCGACGGTGCTTCCACTACCTTTCTAGTATTTTTGCTTCTGCACGTCCTGCTTTTCTGTAACTAGCTCGTCCCCTCTCTTTCTCCCTGCAGTCGTTCTTTTTCCTTTTTTGCCTTGCTGCTCTTGTTTCTTTTTCTTCCCTGCTGTTATCCGCACTAACAGTGATTCTGCAGTACGTTTGCAAGCTGCCTGTGAGTTTGAGGGTAAACCTACCAGCAGTAGGAAGTCCTTTTCCTGGAATGCCTCCCCTTTCTTTTTCTTTTATCCCCTCCTCCAAATAAAATGAAATAAAACGATTGTGAAAGCAAACCAGGACAAGGAGCACCCAGAGTTTGTAGTAATCAGCCTACACCTGCTAATGGAGGTGTATGCTCTCTAGTCTTTGTTTTTTATCTTCTACACTTAATGAGTTTACTTATTAGACTGTGCTTGTTTCCTATAGGATGAAATCTCTGGAGCAGGACGCGCTGAAAGCTCAAATGGTCATCGCCAAATCTCGTGATGGGAAGAAGCGCGGGACGTTAGACCAGCTGGCTGAGTCACCTTCTCCCGCTCCAACGCCTTCTCCCACCCCCATGGAAGGTAAACGAACCCAGTTAGGGAATAATCCAGCAGATCATAAGTGAGTCACTGAACCAGGGGGCTCACTCAGTAAGCTACTAATAAAATTTTAAAGTAAAAAAGATCTACCAACAATGAAAAATAAAAATATTTATACATTGAGAAAAAAATTATTTTATGTAAGCGTGTTGTATTGTCACCAGCTGTGGGTGGTGACTAAAAGATTGAGATTGCGGATACAAGTGGCCAACAGAAGCTTCCTCCGCAGGGTGGCTGGGCTCTCACTCAGAGATAGAGTGAGGAGCTCTGCCATCCAGGAGGAGTTTGGAGTAGCGCTGTTGCTTCTCTGGGTCGAGAGAAGCCAGGTGGGGTGGTTCAGGCATCTGGTTAGGATGCCTTCTGAACGCCTCGGTGGTGAGGTGCACGTCCCACCGGAAGAAGACTCAGAGACAGGCCCCAGACAGGGAACACCTCGGGATCCTCTTTGGTGAGATGGAGAATACAGCCGGGGTGAGAGAAACCTAGTTTTTCCATTTGAGGCTGTTGCCTCCATGACCCGGTCTCAGATAAGCGGAAGACGATGGAACGCAATGTGGTATTGAACACCAGTTCTTAATAACTAAACAATACATGTCATATTAATTTGTTTGTTCCAAGTTAAGCGTCAGCGGCTTGAAAATTTATCCAGAATTTAAAAGGAATTTTTTTCCACTTTAATGTAAGGACCCAAGATGAGAATCCAACTTTTTTCCTGATTAAAACAACCTCTTTTTTTTTTTTTAAAGTCTAAAAAATATATAAAATGGCCACAAGCTCTGTGTTGATTTCTTTTTAGGGGACAATTGTAAACATGAGAGAGTAGAAGGTTGCTCTGTTCACTGGTTGTCACAGTGAACAAGGTGACGGGGCAGCCCTGCCTGTCTATAAAATAAAATGAAACTGAGGATAAATAAGTAACAGCAAACATCCATCAAAGCTTCTGGTGGGCACCCCTGATCTAAATGTTTTTAAGTTTAAAATGTAAAAACATGTCATTAAACTTTCATTGAAACTCTTTTACTTTTTTCCTGGCAGAGCTCAATCCTCGGAGTTTAACTTCACCAGGCAGGCTGGTAAGATCTAAACCTTTTTCTTCTTCATTTCTATTTGTGTTGTTGTTGGTTTTCTTTCTGCATGCTGATCGAGTTTCGAGAATCCTCAAATAACTGGAGAAAATTGTGGATGTGACTTTGCTGGAGAGTTTTATTAGATTCCTGAGTTATGGATGACAGAGAAGGTAGACCAGCCGGTCGGAGCTGGTACCGAGCATCTCACCTGGCTGTCATATTACCCATCAGCCCATTTGCTTACTTTCCCATCCCCTCATCCTCTTCACCGTTCTCCTCCTCCCACCCTCCTTTTTGTTCTTTGTCTTCGGTTTCCTTCCACCCCTCCCCCGCTCATTCCATTTTGCTATCCTTCTAGTCCCTGTCATCAAAGAAGTTTGACTACCGACAGTTTGCTGCCATTCCTTCTTCCAAACCGGTTTACGACATCCAGGTATTGGCTGCATGCTGAGCTCCGGCAGTCCCAGCATCCCACTCCCTCTCCTAGCTTTCCCTGCTCCCCCTCTGGTTCCTGTAAATCATGAGGCATCAATGTGACCACAGCCTTGATCAGCATTTCTTCCTCTATACTGTTGGTGTGTTTCACTAACTCAAACTTGTACGATTAGGAACCTTTTTTATTTTTTTTTTTAATTCATGACAATTTTTTTCCTCAGTTTGACTCACTAATGTAAAACATGGATCTGAATAACCACTCACACCTATGTGAACTAATCAGTTAGAAATCATAAAGACGGGTTTCTGATTCCACTAACCAGATTTGGTTCTGGTGAAAACGTTTCACTCACATTCACTGTCAGCTTCCATGCATGAGTCTCATTTCAGGCAGAGGAATAAATGCTCTCTCATTAAACATTAACAATTCAACTTCATTCTCTGGCTTTGGAGACACAAACGTGTCTATCCTGTAAGGAGGAAGAGGTTATGCAGGGGTCCTGGAGATGTGTGGGAAGAATCATCTGTGTTTTGGTGTTAGTCACTGTGTAAAGCTGCACATCTGTGTCATACGTGATGTGTGCACAGTGGCCTGTTTTTTTCTCTGGTGGCTTAAAGTCAGATGTCACAACTACATGTTGCTACAGTGATCTGTTAAACCTTTTTCTGTTTTCTGTTTATTGATCAGTTGAATGCAAATATTGAACAAGTTCAGTCACTAAGAAGGCTTCTCTAGCCGTGGAAAGACACGATGTATGCATGAATTCTAGAAAAAAGTTTCAAAGTTGTCTTCTGGACAGTATTTGTTATGATCAAGATGTTTCAACTTCCATCCGTAAATCATTTTCAATCTGATAAAATGGACCTGAGAACTGGTTCTATATAAACTAATCTGAGTTTGCCCGACCCATAAGGAGGGGCTAACCCCAATAAACCTGTAACCAACTGTTTTTTGACTGGTTTTGTAACTTGTTAACAAAGGTAGGGTTGGGTCTTAGCTAACCTCTATAGTTGTCTAATTGTGTTTGATTCTATGTTTGGAGGACTTGGTCTAAAGAAGAACCACGTCCCGCAGCTAACTAAGCCAAGAGGTCACCACAGACCTCTGCTGGGCACAGGCTGTGTTTAAGAAGTCAGTTTCAGTGTGAGCCAATAGAAGGCAATTTAACAACTATAGAAGTTAGCTAAGACCCAGCCCTACCTTTGTAAACAAGTTACATAACTTGTAAAAAAACAGTTGTTTTACAGGCTTGTTGGAGTTACTCCAGAGGTGGGCAAACTTCTTGGTTCGCAGGGCATATGGAAATCTAACATTTGACAAGGGGGCCGGAACTGGAGCGGTCTAATCTAGCGGTCTAGACCGATAGAATGGCGCGCTAGATTTTAAACAAGCGCGCTAAATGTTACATCAAGAGCGTTAAATTTCTAATCTAGCGCGCTAGGTCTGAAATCTAGTGTGATAGTATTTAAAAACGTGCATTTAGCGGTGCTTGGTTTGAAATTTAATGTGCTTGTTATTGTGCCTGTATTGGGCCCAATGGCTTTCCATATCTGTGCACACTGTTTATTTTGAAGGCGTGCACATCACAGAGACACACACATTTTAACAGGAGCAGTGTTGTTGTTTCCTGAATAAAGCCACTATATCCAAATTGCGCCATCTAGTGAGGAAACATCAGAATTGCAGGGAGAAAAAAAAACATTAACAAGGTTTATTTATTTAAATTTTTAAAGTTCGGCGGCTGAATTAAAACGTTTAACGAGCCGCGTGTAGTGCATGGGCCGTAGTTTGCGCATGCCTGAGGAAGCCCCTCATTATGGATTGGGCAAACTCCGGTTAGTTTATATAGAACCAGTTGTCAAGTCCCTTATATCAGATTGAAAATGATTTCTGGATGGAAGTCAAAACATCTCGATCATCAAATGCACTGTCCAGAAGACGACTTTGAAACCTTTTCTCTGATGGATCACTCTTGGATGAATGAGGGATTACACTGACAATGTTGGCATGACTGAAATTTTTTGATGAAATCCTCCTGCTAACTTTGATGCTCACATTCTATCTTTCACAATTTTGCTGATTTAATTCAAATCTAACAAAACAAAAAAAAAAAACCATAAACATGGAGATTCTCAACCTGATAAACAGTCACGTGGTATCGAACCTCTCTGTATCTACATGTTGACTGTGATGTTATTCAAATGTTTTGACACTTAGAACTAAATTCAGGTTGATATCTTAACTTTCTGCTTGTTGTCTTTGGTGATGCTGCTCTGTCTCTATGACCTTGTATGATCTCCTCAGCAGGTAGTATTGTAGATGTAATCTAGCTGCCTGTCAGCACGTTGCCCAGCAGTCTCTTCTACTGTCATGGTGAAGGTTTCCGGGGAAACCAGTGTTTTCAGTCATTCCTGCTGCTGTTTCTCACCTCTTTTTTTTTTTTTTTTAGTCCCCTGATTCAGCTGAAGAGATGCAATACAATGATGATGGCTCCAGCAAACCAGGTGGGTACAGCTACTTTATTTATTGACTTTAAACCACACATTAACGGGCTTAAAAATCATTTTAAAGAAAGAAAGCTACTGAGAAAAGCTTAGAAATATGAAACTGGTTGTTTAATTTTGTTCCTTTTAATTCAGGTTACTACCAGGAATAAGCTGTGCTCCCATTGGTAGGATCCTGTGTGTGAATGTTTTGGGAGGGTTTCTATGTGTTTGTCTGAACTTTTACACTTTTTAACCTGCAAGCTGCGTGGTGTGTAAATCAGGTATAATATGGTTGCTTTGTCTGTTACAGCTGCTGTGTGTGAAATAGTCTTTGATCATAACTGGTGCGGGCCGGGGGAAGTTTGACCGTTTAATCAAAACTGCGTTGGCAGAAAGTGGAAAGTAAACATAAAGGTCACTTTGACATGGAGAAAGTGATGTTGATATGGAGACTCAGAGGTTATTTGTTAATGTTAAACATCACCAAAATGCTAAACTACCAGAAAGATCTAAAGATATGAGTGAAAATTCTTATCTAGTGACACATTCAGGACTATATGGTACAACACACTTTTTTATTCAAATAAAATAGTACTGTATACTTTGGAGTATAAGTTGCAGTTATTTCATAGTTTGGTCAGGGTGCGACTTATACTCCAGAGTGACTTATAATCCAAAAAAATACAATGTGTTGTAGACTTGGATAGTAATACATATTTAAAAAAGCAAAACACTAATGTAGGATAAACTGAATACATTTAATACCTAAAATTGATTCTTTTAATTGAATTGATATTGCCTAGTATCCTAACGAGATAAACAAACTAACAGCTTACTTTAAATAGGCAAATAATAGTCAGGTTCATCATAAATTTTAGTGAAGCAAAAAATAAAAGATGTGGATTGAAAATATTTGGTCTTCAATTTTAAAACTTCGATTGAAGTCTGTGTTTTTATTTATCTGATTCAATTTTTTTCTTTGAAGATTATTTGTCAATCCACACCAGGTGTCTCTGGGTTTGGCCCTTTGGTTAAACAATGGGACTCTTTGTGGCCGATAAGTCAAAAATTTTGTCGACTCCTTTTCTACAGCATGTACAAATAATACACTCATTGAACTGATACCATTCCAAAACTTGCATTGCATGTATAAACAAGAGATTTGATAAATGGTACATCACTAAGAATAATTTGGATCGTGCATGTAAATGATCTCGAGTGGAAATTTTCTTTTAGTTTTAAAGTAACTTTATTAGAATCCATTTTGTGTTGAAGCATAGTGTTTGTAAAGGAATAGAGGGGAGAAGCTCACCGCTTTGTTCTGCTTGTTTCCAGCTGCTGTTCTGAATGTGGGGCTTTTCCAACAGGTTTAAGGGGACTGTCTGCAAACGTTGCAGCTCTTTGTCTTGGATTATTTCTCTCATCATTTGACAGACCGATTAGCGACTTAAAGTCTGCCTATTTCTTCTAGGGAACATCGAAGGCGCTGAAGTCGAAGTTCCCGCTTCGTTGCCTGCCACATCCGCCTTGGAGGAAATGGCCCTGTACAGCAACAAACGCAAACTGAGACAAGGCCGTCGCAGCCTGGAAACCGCCGTGCCCACATAACAGTTCAGTGACAGAAGGATACCAAAAGCATCATGTGAACACACACACACTGTGGAATCCACAGGAGGTGCAGATCTACTACACGCTGCACTGTGTAACCACTGCAAAAAAAAAAAAAACTATGACGATGATAGTTGCCACA
Source organism: Neostethus bicornis (assembly GCA_902685375.1). Taxonomy (NCBI): domain Eukaryota; kingdom Metazoa; phylum Chordata; class Actinopteri; order Atheriniformes; family Phallostethidae; genus Neostethus; species Neostethus bicornis. The sequence goes on along the minus strand of LR738553.1, from coordinate 14,419,836 downwards.
CAGACACTTACATATATTCTGCGTGCCATTCTTGCCTTTACAGTCTTGGTGAGTTGGCAAGTTGCTCAACAGTCACTAAAGGGCAAGAAAAAGCTAGCTGGTGTGTTTAGCTAGGATATCTATTTACAGTTCTTTACGTTCTTCAGCTTTCGGTTTGCCTGCTAGAGTCGGATTTGTTTTAATTTGAGGGTGATCAAAGTTTTTAGTTTCTTTTAAAACATACTGGAAAAGAAATGGGTGATAGTCATGCTAATGTCTGAATTCTATATCAATGCTTTCAGCAAAGAGACTGTAAGATGTCTAATGTTTTAGTCTGGGGCATACGTGTGCGTGTGTATGTATATATTATTTGAGGAGGGAACAACTTGCTACCTTCATAGTCACAAATTGTGGAGAACTTTTTAAAGTACCTATTTTTTGCACTGCCACAGATCAACTTTTTGAAGAACTTTAACTTATTATTTTTTTTAATTCACAGCCTTCTGATGACGGTTTAACCCATTTAGTCCCTTTGGAGACGAGACAGCATAAAACATATCTTGCTTTAATCAACAAAAAGATTTATTTTTTTTAATTACGAGTTGAATTTTGAACTAATGATTTGCATATTATTGTATCTACATTACATCATTTTAATTACCAGAGATTTGTGTGGAACAGGATTGACCTGTTTGGAAAACAAACAGTCGTTTTATATTAATCATATCATTTTAAGTAGACTTTTAAAAAAAAAAAGGCCTCTGCCCAGTTTCTAACATTCCCTAGTAGAGAATAAAACTACACTGGAGGCGCTATCACTGAGTTATTCAACATTTAGAACTATTAATGTTTGGGAACATGCAGATTTGCATTCTCTAATTCATGGTACTTACCCTGTCCGGGGTGTTGTTTAAGTTAAGCAATGTGAAGAAAGCATTTCTGTTTAGAAGAACGCCACAGTGATGTGAAGGTAGCAGGTTTATTATTCTGTCTACAATTAATTTAAATCTAATACCACTGAAAATCATTTATGTGAATAATGTACAAATACTTAAAGAAACACAAATTGTCGGATTGAAACTGAGCCAGTCTTGACCGAGACGTAAACAAGTGTCTGGACTGCTGAAATAAAGGTTTGGACAGACTTGGTTGTTGGGATGCGCTCTGCATGTATAATGGTTTATAAATGAGAGAGCTGGGAGAGGCTAACCAATCAAGAATCCCTCTCTTAGACGCAGATCATATTCAGCTCACTGCATCGTAGCATTTGTGTTAAATTAATGTAGGGTCTTCTAATTATAGCTTTTCAAGTCACTCACAGACTGAAATTCAGTTTGGTAACATTTGCATAGTTTTTGTTTCTTTCTATTTTTTACTTTCAGTAGGTAAACTTTTTATCAGACGGGTTTCACTACATTTTTTGCTGTGTTTCAAGTTAATGTCTTTATGCTTTGGGAACTTTCACATGCAAATAGTTTGGAGGGAAGGGGTCAGATGTTCTAGGGTCAGAGGGTTATAGCTCACATAAGACTGTAACTAGTGAATTTGTACAACCAAAGAGGTCTATTTTGTGGTTCAGGAATAATAAATTTTACTTTTCATTTAAGAAGCTGATTTTGTTTGTTGTGTCTTTTGTCAAAAAAGAAAATTACAAATCAAGAGTGAAACACTACCGGGTGTTTTGGGGATTTTTTTTGGTGAGTATAGATGATGACGGACTGTTGCTGCGTTCTAGTTATTCCAGACGCTGCACTGATGTGCTTATCGATTGATGCTAAACATAGAGAAATTGTAACCAAAAAAGTTCAGAAACTCACTTGTTAGGAAGAATCAGGGGAAATTTTTTCAGAGGCGATCCGAAATACTGTAGAGAAACAGCCGACTGCACTCGCCTGTGTTTCTTCACATTAAAATGAGTTTATTAACAAATCTGAGTCAGAAGGGTAAAGACAAACTGGTGTCTGCAACAAAATCAAACTCACTCGTGTTTGTGTCAGAATTTGTGCATTGAAGAAGGATTCTGAATTCGCGCTGTCAAGAAGAAGCTCACGTTGGAAGTGCATCAGGCTTGTTTTGTGTGTTCTTTCCTAAAAAAAGAGGTCTGATATATAACTAGTGTAAATGCAGCTGCGCCGCAACACATTCCATGTTCAGTGGAGAGAAACTAGAAAAAATATAAGAAAAATTATACATAAATGACCAAGAATGTGGTTAAACTCACTTGCGTGGCGATGGTCTCCATAGCTGTTCGTAATTCCTTGGGTACCTGGTACTCTTTATACCAAGTTTCAAACTCTGAAACAAAAGTCAAGATGCACCACAACTGCAGCATAAATAATGAAGTAGTAAAAAAAATACAATCTGTTGATTATATTTGAATTACTGACCAGAAAGCAGCCGCACTCTGCACTGGTCCACAAGATGCTGACAGTAGTTGACCTCTGCCCTGATGTCGCAAAGTGCTTCATATCTCTGCCGGTAATTTGCTCTGAGTTCTTCAAGGTGAGTTTGTAAAGCAGTCTCGCTCTGTGTCACACCTACTTCAAGATCTGAAGCCAAACGCTGACCTTTATCCAAATAAGAGCAGAAAAATGTGTTGGTTTCGTTACTATTCAAATTGAGGAGTCATTGATCACACTGTGCAGTCTATGGAATTCAAAGCCTGAGTGTACAAAAACGTACATGATGGCGGTCACCCTTTCTGACATTAACCTAATCACAGTAAAACAAGAAGCACCTTTTTATACACTGTATTTTCAGATATAAATCCACACTCTGAAAGAGGATCACTCTTTGTGAAATTCCCATTTTCATATCCATTTTTTTCTGGTTGAGGTCAAGACGTAAAAATTCCCCAGCATAAATACTTGTGCATGAAGGTCTCTAGTCTTTCATTTACAACCAGACACATATATTGACTTTTTACGTATAAAATAACCAAGTCTCTTACAGTGTCTGAAACTACTCAGCGAGAGATGAAGTACCTGCTCCAGCTTTCATCTCCTTCTGCTGTAAAGTGTCTATGATGCAATCAATTTCTCTTTTGACAATGTTCACTTCGTCTGTGAGTTGCTGCTGAAGACTAATACGTTCTTTCAGAATTGTTTTGTTCTCTTTAAGGATGAGGTTGAGTTGATTACCCCTTCCCAATTTGAAGTCCTCAAAAGCTACTGCTTTGGTGGGAGGCGACCTTCATCCAGAGAAGAAAATGTTTTTTTTTAGCAATTGTAAAATGTAAAAAAACCCACTGTAAATACATTTGCAGATTAATCTAAGATTTTTTCTAATTTGCACGTACCGAGGCCGCTGCGGGCTTTCAACAGGCTGTTGGACTTCTGTTTTTTCCTGTAAATCAGTTTCCGGGATAGGAGTGATCTTCACTTTTTCAATAAGTTCTTGACTCTTCAATGAAGCAGTAGTTTCATCTGTTTGTTTGGAGCTGAGAAGGAACATCATTAGAAATATTAAGACTTGTTCAAACATTTCTAAGTTGGCTCACAGTGTGGCTGATGTTCTATGGAGTGCAGAAACTACAATTACCTCTGCTCTTTGAGCTTTTTAGATCTAGTCTTGGCTGTACTTGGAGTTGGTGTTGGGGACTGTAATATTCCAAAAGTGTCACCTTCAGATACTGACAACTAATATTTTACAGAATGAAACTAATTTTAAATAAATTGCCTAATTAATATACAAATAACAGATGGATACTTGACCTTTACTGCAGCAGATAATTGGTCCTTCTTCACCAAGTTGAAGTCTTGACTCAGTTGTTCTCTAATCTTTTGTTCCTGTTCTCTGTTATTCAAAAATGTACAAATAATCATGACTAAACATTGACAAATTAAACTACAAAGTGTTTTAAAGCTGTGAAACTTACTTGAAAGCCACTCTGAACTGTGCAAAAATTGCTTTAACTTGGAGTATACTAATAACCTGCAAATAACTTTACATAAGTAACAGTTTTCACAAAGAAAAACAGTAATCTAAAAGCAAAGATCAAAATGTAGTATTTTCTTACGGTGATGTCATCCCCGCTTCCGTCAAGGTAACTTTGTACCTGGTTACGAATCACAGCCAGCTGGGCTTCAGAAAGCGAATCGTATGTGACATCTGATCGTTTTATCTGTTTGAAATAAATGTTACTTTAAGCCTTTTGCAAAAATATATCTAAAGTTACAAGGCGGCACAGTGGGTGGCACAGTGGGTGGCACAGTGGGTAGCTTCACAGCAAGAAGCTTGTAGGTTTGAGTCCCGGGTAGGGACGAGGCTTGGAACACTGGCCTTTCTGTGAGGAGTTTGCATGTTCTCCCTGTATATGCGTGGGTTTTCTTCGGGTACTCCGGTATCCTCCCACCGTCCAGGAACATGCATGTAAGGATGATTGGCCACGACATGATTGCCCCTAGGAAAGTGTGTGTGTGTGTGTGTGTGGGGATGGACTGGCGACCTGTCCGCCGTACACACTGCCACTCGCCTTTAATCAGCCAGGATGCGATCTGGAAACCCCGTAAGGGATAGCTGGTTAAGAAGGTGGCTGACTGATCTCTAAAGTTTGAACTGTTGTTAACTTTAATTTGACTTCAATGGCTGTTTGTTTTTTAAAAGTTGAAGAGTTAAACTATCAATTCATCATATTACTAGACTTTTTTTTTCCATATCAAGGATGACTGTAAGGTGTAAGCACTATTGAACAGGGTTGAGGCAGGATGCACCATGTAGAGGTCACCAGTCTATAGCTGGGCTGCATATAAACAGATCCATACACACACACTCTCTCTTTTTGGGAATTTATAGGGACCAATTGTATGCATAATTTTGCTACGACACCACCTCACAACAGTAATCAGAAATAATAATAAAAACAATCATCTCACCAGAGTATTGTATATGGACAGTTCATCTTTCAACCGCTGTATGTCTTTCTGAAGCTTCATAATTAGAGTCTGATTGAAATAAAAAATGTGATTCAGTAACAAACACAAATTACCATTAGAACCATGTGGAGTAGATCTCGGACGTTTATTTACTCACCGTTGGATTCATAACTGCATTGAGAACGGGGTTGGTCTGTATACGCCTCATTCGACTGGCAAAACGCAAAGTGGTCAACTGCAAAAAAATCACAAGTTCAAAACAAATTATTTTTAAATATCAAGGAGTTCCAAAACAAAGGCTATTTTTTTCTTCTTTCTTACCGTTTCGTCTAATTGTGCTGCCTCTGCGTAGATGTTTGCCACAAGTACAGTGTTGCAGTTTCCTCCTTTGAAAAGAAACCCCATGATTTACATGTTTAACTGAAATCATCACAGAAGCTAAACCAAAATGATTATCTGTTACTTTATGTGTAAAAGACCCTGTTCAGGTGGTTTTACCTAGTGAGTCCTTGAGGGCATGGGTTAATTTAGTTTGCCTGAAAGGGACGTGGTCCCTGTGACGGTCTGCAAGAGCTATGATGACCTGCTCCAAAAACGTCAAGGACTTATTGATGTACATGGCTTCCTTCCTCAACTGAGCCTCGGACTAAAAAATAAAATATAAAGCACAAAGTTTGAGTCCCCTCATCTTTGTACACAGGTTTTATAAAAGTACTAAGTGTTTGATGGTGTTTCTTAGACACGTACCCCAGTTTTTTTCAACCTTTCGGAACCTGCCAAATCCACCAGATTCAGTTTAGATGAGATGCACTTGGCGTTAGACAGTGTTCTTGAGTGAGACTGTGGCAGAAATAAAAAAAAAATACATTTACAAAACAGCGCAGTGGGTAGCACGGTGGCCTTACACCAAGAAGATCAGAGAGTGAGTCTCGGAATTTGGGCAAGACTTGAAACACTGCCCTTCTGTGTGGTTTTTGCATGTTCTCCCGGTGTATGCGTGGAATTTTCTCCAGGTTCTCCTGTTTCCTTCCACTCTCCAAAAACATGCATGTTAGGTTGTTTGGCCACTATGAAATTGCCCATAGGCATGATTGTGTGTGGATGGTTGTCTGCGTGTGTGGCCCCTCAACAGACTGGTGACTTGTTTGGGGTGTACACTACCAGTGTATCAACCCGGGTATGCTCCGGCGACCCCATTAAGAATAGGCGGTTCACAAGACTAAACGAAACAAAAACTTTTTAAAAATTGTTGATTAATTTGAAAAATGAGTTACCTCGATATGGATAGTGAAGATGCAGTGTGACCTGGAAGACTTCTTGTTCAGGGCATGACATCCAATAATACGATTCATTTCCCCCTGAGTGCAATAACAACTGTTAAAATAAGAATTTAGTAAAAACTTGTTTCTGTTGATAAAATACGAATAGCAAACCGTGACACTATGTGTGTATCCACACAGGCACGTTGTGCCCACAGTGTCATACTGTTTCCTGTCGGCTATGCCCGCCACTGTCAATTCACAAATTATCATCTTGTATCTTGTGTAATACATGGTAAGATGTAAACGTCTGTTTAGTTTCTCAATATTCTTTCTGGTTTAAGCATTTTCTTTCCTTTTTGAGATGTTATAATTCCAAACATTGTAATTACTACTGATTATTGCAACTTGGTTGTCGAAAAGTTGCAAAAAGTTGTCGAAGCTAGGCTAAGGTCTGAAGTAAGAATATGGCTTTATGCCTAAAAAGAGCACTACAGATGCAGTATTTGCCTTGAGGATGCTGATTGAGAAGTACAGGGAAGGTCAGAGGGAGCTGCACTGTGTCTTCGTAGATCTAGAGAAAGCGTATGACACCAAGAGAAGAACTATGGTATTGTATGAGGAAGTCTGGTGTGACAGAGAAGTATGTTAGAGTGGTCAAGGACATGTATGAGGGCTGTAAGACAGTGGTGAGGTGTGCTATAGGTGAGCCAGAGGAGTTCAGTGTGGCGGTGGGACTGCACCAAGGATCTGCTCTGAGTCCTTTGTTGTTTGCTATGGTGATGGATAGGCTGACAGACAAGGTCAGACAGGAATCTCCATGGACAATGATGTTTGTAGATGACATTGTGATCTGTAGTGAGAGGAGTGAAGAGGTGGAGGAAAAGCTGGAGAGGTGGAGGTTTGCACTAGAAAGAAGAGGAATGAAGATTAGTCAGAGTAAGACAGAGTACATGTGTGTGAATGAGAGGGATCCAAATGGAAAAGTGAGGTTACAGGGAGAAGAGATAAAGAAGGTGGAAGATTTTAAGTATCTAGGATTAACAGTCCAGAGCAATGGAGAGTGTGGAAAAGAGGTGAAGAAGCGTGTTCAAGTAGGCTGGACCAGGTGGAGAAAAGTATCAGGTGTGATGTGTGACAAAAGAGTTTCAGCTAAAATGAAATGGAAAGTGTACAAAACCGCAGTGAGACCGGCCATGCTGATTGGTCTAGAGACAGTGGCACTGAAGAAAAGAGAGGAAACAGAGATGGAGGTAGCAGAGATGAAGATGCTGGGGATCTCTCTGGGAGTGGCCAGGATGGACAGGATTAGAAATGAGTACATCAGGGGAAAAGCACGTGTTAGAGGTTTTGGTGATAAAGTCAGAGAGGCCAGGCTGAGATGGTTTGGACATGTGCAGAGGAGAGAGAGAGAATACATCAGAAGGATGCTGGGTTTGGAACCACCAGGAAAGAGGCCTAGAGGAAAGCCAAAGAGGAGGTTCATGGACGCAGTGAAGGAAGACATGAAGATAGTTGGTGTGACTGAAGAGGATGCAGCAGATAGGGTTAGATGGAAGAAACTGACTTGCTGCGGCGACCCCTGAAGGAAAATGCCGAAAGAAGATGAAGAAGCACCCATATCTTCTCACTTCCTTTTCTATTTTCTTTCCATTTCATTGTTTTTCTTCCCACCACCCCTCTTCTGTTATCTCTAAGAATTTTTTGGCAAACAAAGCAAAACCTAAAAAAGATTTTTTTCTAAATTTAAAGAAAATATAATATTGGTAAATAATTATCTTTATTTGCATACAACAATAAATGGTGCTGTCTTGTCTGACAAAATTTGACACACAGATCGCCTTTTCGCATGCCATAACACTGAACAGGAAAAACAAAAGACAAAAAATCAAGTGTATTTTCACAGCTTACTTCAAACAGTCGTGAAAACGCCTCCTCCTCATTGTGAACAGCGTGAAGAGACAGACCTTTGACATACACCCCTCTTCCTGATTCTTCCGTCACCACCATGCCCCGAGAACTCACATGTGGCTCATGGTGCGGTGACAGCAAGTCCAGCAAATTTTCATTATAAATCTCCAAGTATGAAAGGTACACTGTAAAGCTTATCTGCGGCCTCCTATTCACCTCCTGGAAAAGCTGGATACCATGATGTTAATAAATATTTACATGTACAAAGAAGTTTGAATCTTTTACACAAGTATTTATTGGTCTTACATCCTGGATGACCCGGGGAATGAGTCCTCTTTTATTGTAATGCTGAGTGGATCCTATCATGGTGTAGGTTTTCCCTGAACCTGTCTGTCCAAAACACATCACAGTTCCTGGTAGATGCATAGGAGAAAAAAATCAACTTAATACTCTTGATTCAACTTTTTAAAAGAAAAATAGGGGTTGTGTCTTTGCATTTACCGTTATAACCTTCTACTGCTTCCACTACCACCTTTTTGCACACTTTGTCGTATACCTCTTCCTGGGAGACATTATTTAATACACCTGCCAGCTGAAAAGACCAGGAGACCTCCTGACCTCTTCTGGATTCAGGAATCTTCTTGGGATCTTTTTCTTGAAATATGTCGATTGTCTGTGGTGAACAAAAAAAAACAGTTGATGTCTATTGACTGAAGACAAATAAACTTTACCTTTGGTTTAAAAACAGCTTTATTTTCATGCTACTGTTTAGTAACAGGAAACCATTTACTGTGTACACTCCTGCGACAGAAAACAGGCTTTTCAGGAGTTGTGTTAAAATGTTGCTATATTTTACACTGGATTTAGTTTTTGAGAAACAGTTGACTACCTTAATACAACAGTAAGGGTACTTCTAAGTGGGCTTCGTTTTGTCGTCTTCCGCTTATCTGAGGCCAGGTTGCAGGGGACAACAGCCTCAGTCAGGAAGCCCAGGCTTCTCTCATCTCGGCTGCATCCTCCAGCTCACCTGGAAGGACCCCAGCCAGCTGTGAGACATAGTCTCTCCAGCGGGTCCGGGGTCTGCCTCTTGGTCTCCTGCCAGTGGGATGTGCCCAAAACACCTTACCAACGAGGCATTCGTGAACCACCCCATCTGGCTTCTCTCGACCTGGAGGAGGAGCGGTTCGACACTGAGCTCCTCCCGAATGGCAGAGCTCCTCACCTGATCTCTGAGTGAGAGCCCAGCCACTGTGCGGAGGAAGCTCATTTCGGCCACTTGTAAACGCGATCTCAGCCAGGCCCAACGGCGGGGTACGAGAGCGAGCGCCTGGTGGCTGGCTTTTACCCATTGGGGCCCGGCCCGAACAGGGGACATGGGCCGCCCTTCCAGTGGACTCACCACCAGCAGGAGAGCCGTAGGGGTCGGGTGAAGGAGGAGAAGAGTGGCAGCCAACGATAGGGAACCTGGCGGTCAGATCCTCTATGTGGGCTATTGACACAAAATTTACACCAGATGTAAACATCAAGTCAAATATTAAATTTATACAAAAATTTAAATTTATAGGTTGAGTTGATTAAAGTAAAATAAGTATTGAACACACTTTATTTAAAACTTTCTAGAATAGATTTGGTTGGGGATTCCAGCTTCTAGAGTAGACACCTCGTGTATGGAGAGACCAGTCTTCTGCATTGGTCAAGTGTAATTTCGGCCCGTTCTTCCTCACAAACAGTCTTTAAACCTTGAAGGTTCCTTGGACCTCTTTGATCTCCAGTTTTTTTTTTTATAGAATTTAATGGGATGTAGTTCAGGCAATTGACTGGACCATTTAAGCAACTTTATTTTCTTTCTTTGAGACCACTTCAATGTTTTCTTGGCCTTGTGTTTGGATTAATTGTATTGCTGAAATGTCCACCCTCTTTTCATGTTCAGCTTTCTGATAGATGGTATCAAATTTTTATCCAAAATGTCCCGGTACATTTCTCCATCACCCTGGCTTCAAGAATATGAAGTCCGCAGATACCACTTCATAAAAAGCAGCCCCAGGTTATAATGCTTCCACCACCGAAGTTATCTGTTGGTTTGGTGTTCTTCGGATGCTGAGCAGTGCCATTTCTTCTCCAAACATGATGTGGAGAATAACTCCCAAAAAGTTCATTTTTGCTTCTATCTGACCATAATAATGTCTTTCAATAATACACAGGCTTCTCCAAAGGTTGTTTTGCAAACTTTAACCAAGCTTCAACGTGCTTTTTGTTCAGCAATGTAGTCTTGCTTGGTGAGCGTGCATGGATGCCATGACAGTTCAGTGCATTGCTTATGGTTTTTCTTTGAAAAAACAGCAGGTGTTGATGCAAGATCTTCCTGAAGTTCTGCCTCAAGGGTTCTTGGCTCTTGGAAGAACTCTCCTGATTATTCTTTGGATTCCACAGACAAGGATCGTACATGTAGCACCTGATTGTGGCCGGTTTAGGGTGAACTGATGCTTTTTCCACTTCCATATAATGGCCCTCTCAGTGGTCACAAGAACATTTACCATTCTGAAAATGTGCCTAAAACCATTCCCATGAAAATGCTTTTCTACAGTAAGATTACGAAGATCTTGAGAGAGATCTTTGATCTAACTCATCATGAAGTCTTTCCTTGTGCATCCTGGGAAATGAGAAGCCTTTATAGGCCATCGAGTAGGACTAAAGCAGCTAATATCATTTGGTACTGATACAGGGCAGGGTTTTTCTCTCAATACTGGTGAATTTCAGGTGACCTCGTGGCTTTCTATACCTTAGGGTTAGGGTTGTCACAACTTCAATACTTATTCCCTGTACAGTGTTGTTTTCGTCAACGATGACGACGTTGCATTTTTTCATGACGATGACGTAACAAAATAAATGCGAAATTTTGGTGACGAAAATGTGACGAGACGTTTGCAAGTTTCTGCTGACGAGACGAAAACATAACGAAATAGGCGTCAGACTTTCACGTTTCTGTCTGTGAAATGAAAAAAAACATTGCGGCTGCATCTGTCTCTCACAGCGGCATGCCCCCCACAGTGCTGCACGTTCACACCGTCTACACAACACACCTGCAGCCATAAGGAAGTCACAAACCATGGTGAAAACAGCAGCAAAAGAGCTTGGTGGTCAGAAACTTAAAGTTTTCCACATATTTTGCGCAAACAGCATGCTAACTTCAAGCTAATGCTAGCTTGTCGGCGCTGCTAACTTCCTAGTTACAGTAGATTGGTTGCGCTAACCACTGCTTTAAATGCATTCCAATGTTTACTTTGTTTACATGTTATTAAGAGGTGTCATTTTTAAGTATTCATAAGTTGCAATGTTCCTCACTCACTGAAAAAAATTATATGTATTTACGTTGTTTTACAATGTTCGCTGTTATGCGCAAGTTAAAGCTCGGCAGAGTTTTTTTTTTCTTAATTTAAACAAACAACCTGCATTATTCTCAGTAATAAAGACACGATTGTTAAAGTTTTTTTGTTGTTTTTTTTACACTAAAAGTAGACTAAAAACGTTCTTAGTCTTCCCTGACGAAAACTATTTTGGGTTTTCGTGACTAAAACGAAAGTATAAAGAGATGACGAAAACGTGACTAAAACTTAAATTAAAATTCGTCCAGAGACTAAGACTAAAACGAAAACTTAGATGGCTGCCAAAAACAACAATGTCCCTGTATCATTATTTCACTTTATTTATCATAACTCAGTATGTATACTTAAATGTTCTAATTTTTTTCTATGAATTCAATATTTGGTTTAATGACTATATTTGGTGTAAATTTTGTGTCAAAAGCCCACTTAAAAATTCCTTTACTGATGAAAATGCTCACACGTCAAATATTTACTTCCCTCGCTGTTTGTAACCTTCCTGCTTGTGTGTGTTCTAAAGAGAGATATATTATTCACTATTACCCGTCCATCGGGAAGGAGTTTAATGAGGTCCTTGGCGAAGTTTCCTGTGGGTTTTATCCGCGTGAAAACTAACACCTCCTTCCTGCTGCCTTTCATGACGTCCAGGTAACGCAAAAAATAAATAAATAAATAAAAAATAGGAGAAATAATAAAAAAGAAGCGGGAACAAGCTGCTCCGAAGTATTAGTGGAACAAACAGAAACTACAGAGACACAGTAATGAGTTCCATATCAGAACAGTTCGCCCTTCTGCTTCTCTTGAACCGTCTTGTCAACTCAGCAGCCTGGCAACCTAGAACCATGTGATTAAACTGTTGCTAAGCGACAGTTTTGCCGCGCAAACTGTTAAGACTGATTTATATCTAGCAAATAATTGTAATGTAGCTTCATTTTTTAAATAAATTAACTTTTAATTAATTAATTAAAGATCTTTATGAATTTTTTGCAGTCTTATTTGATCTGAAGCTACCCCACAATAATCAGGCATAAATAATCTGATCTTTATTTCCTGAAAGTCAAAACAGAGCAAAAGTCACATTGTTCAAACTAAGAAAAACCCATTTGATTATTATAAGATTAAGATGTTCCTTATTAGATTTATTTGTGTTACTATCTGCTTATGGTCACCCATGGTCACCAGCTGTGGGTGGTGACCAAAAGAATGAGATCGCGGGTACAAGCGGCCAAAATGAGCTTCCTCCGCAGGGTGGCTGGGCTTTCACTCAGAAATCAGGTGAGGAGCTCGGTGTCGAGCCGCTCCTCCTCCAGGTTGAGAGGAGCCAGATGGGGTGGTTCGGGCATCTGGTCAGGATGCCCCCCGAGCGCCTCGCAGGCGAGGTGTTTCGGGCACGTCCCACCGGGAGGAGACTAAGGGGCAGACCCCGGATCCCGGACCCGTCTCACAGCTAGCTGGGGCTGGGGAACGACTTGGAATCCTTCCAGGTGAGCTGGAGGATGCAGCCGGGGAGAGAGAGGCCTGGGCTGCCCGTTTGAGGCTGTTGCCCCCACGACCCGACCCCGGAACAAGCGGAAGATGACGGAACGGAACGGAACTATCTGCTTAATTACCGTATGTTATCTGGGATCAATAAAGTATTTATCTATCTTTAATTATGAAATACTCTCTATCTTTCCACCAATTATAGAAAATATATATAAAATCTTACCATATTTAAGCTTCAAATGAACATGTAATTAAAAAAGACCTCCTTGTTAGATACTAGAGTACACCAAAAGTACCATACTGTAATACACTTAATGAGTCATAAATTCTGGCTGTAAGTACTGATTTGAGTTTTGAATAGTTATAGAGTAAATAAGCTAATATTTAATTAACAGTCTTACACATTTTAGATGCTCATCCGAGGGATGGATCCTTCCTGAATGTAGGTACCAATAAGGTTTTTTTTTTCTCCCCACTGCTGGTTTTTCTTCTTTTTTGGGGGAGGGGGGGAGTTTATTCTCACCGTGAAAGGGCAGAAATGTGCTAAAATTGTTTAAAATAGCTTTTTTTAGTTAGCTTTTAACTGTGTATTTGTGTATCTAAATGTCCGCCCCAACCCCCCTTTTTTTATCTTCGTTTGTTTTTATAACTTTATTCAATCTACAATGTGAATTTTTAAAAATGCATTTAGCTTTAATGAATCTCATCCATGGTAAAATAAACCTAGCATGACCAGAATGAGGTTTTTATAATAATATTTTTTTTTTTTTAAAAAAGAGGACACTAAGTACTTAGATGTAAAAGTGAAAAAAGTGGGTGAACAAAGTTGGACATTGATGTTAAGCGACATGTGAAAAAGCACAAAACCAAATTTAAGCTAAAAAAAAGTTTGAATTTTGAAGAAAACCTTATGTGTTGGGATACATTACACATGGGAGAAATTGACAAAAAAAACTTAAATAGAGATATTCTGAAATGTATAATGTGTACAATATGTACTGACTATGACTAATGCTCTAAGGCTACAAAGCAAATCTACCTGCGGGTACAAATAAAGTCTTCTGAATTTGAATTTGACTAAGAGAAAAAGAATGTTGGGATCATTTGGCCGTGCAAAATTTATTTACTTACTTTTATCATACTTTTTTCTCATTATGAAAGAATTTATTGTCTATTTTATAATGTTTTCTTCTTGGATGAAGTGTGATTGGGTGAATGTTGAAGGGTCTTTTTGGATTTTTTGGGGGGGTGCCGGGAGTATCAAACAGATTTGACATTTGCCTTTAAAGAGGACTTTAAACAAACACATTGTGTAAATGAGTCAGTTGGACTTTGATGTGAGGTTGTACATGTATAATACAAGCCTGACGTCCCCTGGTTCATTGCTCCAAAAATTATATCTTTTTGAACCCTTTTCCAGTTTGTTTCCACCATTCAGAATGAGAGGCCTTGCTTTGCTTTGGTTTTTTGGATGTCTTTTGGCTTGGAAACCATACACCCATGTATCTGGAGAAGTGGACCTGCAAGAGGTAAAAAAAGATAAATCTAACAAGTTTAGTGTTAGAAGTTGATTGCAAATAGAGAATAAATTGATGTTTTCTATAGATATGATCACTATTCAGTGGAAGCGTAGCATCTTGGTCTTCAGCAGTTGTTTTTGGTTATTCTTTATGAGAATAAAGACAATTTCTTTGATAAATGTCCAGGCAGATACTGGTGAGGTGGTCCCACTTGAGGGAAATGACACACAAAACCAAATAAATGTGAGTAATTCTTTTTTTTTAAGTAAACTACTAAAAATGACATTTTAAACCTTATTCTTCTGCTGTGTACAAAATTATTTCACAAGTTGCTCCTCTTTTTACACTGGTTTATATGTTAGAATATTCCTTTTTGTGCAACAAGTAGTGAAAATCTTCTTCTGAATGAGACTGAAACACACTTATTTCTCACAAAGCAGTTGTTTTACTTCTTGACTTGATGTCTCATGTACTGTAAATTTCTTTTAAAATTCAAGAAAGAAATTTTGCAGATAGTTGTTGCTGTGCAATTATGCTGAAAGAATTGCGTTCCTTTTGCTGCTACATTTTTCCACTAAGTCATTGTTTGGATTGAGAAAATAAGGATTTACTCTTTGTTTTTAATATACATTGTTCTTATTTTCAGGATACAATGTTCAAATCGAGCAATAATCTTACTATTGAGGATGTTAAAGTAGGTACACCTAAATATTAATAGGTCATTATTTGTAAATCATAGAATTTTTACTGAGGAGTTAAAAAATATAATGACAGCATGTGTAAACTACCATAAATCTAATGCACATTTTTAACCCATCAGTGGGATGCTCCCTGGTCTCCAATAGAAAGCAGTAAAGGGTTTGGAGTCCCACTTCCAGAGAAGAAGGTAGGAATTGGAGATCATTCTCTCTTCTCAGATAACTCCAAATGATTGCCAGCAAAAACAATGAATGATTCAAGTGTAATAAATCTTTAAAACTATGATTACCTAAGTTAATTTAATTTAAAATGCTGTTTAATGCCATTACAGGTCAAAGGTAGTGGAAACGCATCACCAATATCTAACAAACCCGCTGAAACACATCAGGTGTGTATTCATATCATAACATTTAGTCAAAATAACTTGTAAATTGAACAAAATGGAAACATACAAAAGATGTTTGAAGTGGTTTTGTGGACAGATAAGTTTTAAAATGACTCATCAAAGAAAAATTATTCTTCAGTAAGTTTATAAAAATAAAAAATAAAGATAACCAATGTTATTTTGTGATTTTATGAAGGCCTAAAATTCAACGGAATCACTTAAATTACTACACCTAATCAAATTGCTTATTGGAAATGATTTTACTGCCTGTTCACAGGATTTAAAGCTAAATTAAGAAACTAATTAATTATTTTTAACTTCTTTGTAAAACTCTTTATTTCATCTATTGAGAAAATGTATTGCAGTGAAGATAAGATTTAAAAAAGCCCGCCTGAACATAATTTAAGGTAAAAACATCAAAATATGCCAACCCAACGAAAGATTCTTTTTTTCTTAAAAAAAGAACTACGTCATGTCAGTTTCAAATGATCTGTTTAAATAGTAAAGAATACTTAAATAGATTATGAGGTATCACTATTATTGCCTACTTGCCTACTTCATTGCCTACTTGCAATCTGATGATTAAAATTGAGAAAAAGTCAGTGAAATTAGACTTTTATACACTTGGAAACAAAGTCGTACTTTGATTTTTTTTTTTTCTTAAGAAAAAGCTAAATACCAAAAATTTGCTCAATGTACAGTACCAGTACTCTCAAAAAGTTAACATTTCGGGCTTGAGATTATACAAATGTAATTAAAAAAAAATGATTACGCTTTTTAAAAGTAACTGTTAAACACTTGTTTTTCCATCTTTTTAAATGGAAAAACAAAAGTTGAGAGAGAAACAAATCTCTCTCAAACACACACACAAGTTCCTCTCTCTAACACACACACACACACACACGCACGCACGCACGCACGCACGCACGCACGCACGCACGCACGCACACACACACACACACACACACACACACACACACACACACACAGTCAAGTTCCTCTCTCTAACACACAAACACTCAAAACAAATTTCTCTCAAATACAGACACAAAAAGACACAGACACAAATTCCTTACGCTATAGCAGCAGCAGGTGCTGATCATTGAGAACAGGCTTAACAACGTGCTTCAGATCACAGACTCTAAAAATCTCCCATAAAACTAGAAAAACTCGCGTTTAGTAATAAAATTGCTCGACTCTAGCCAAATTTGTAGCTAAAAGGTCATGTGCCCTTCTTGTGACTTCATGCTCATAAAGTAGCCCTCGGCCTCAAAATAAGTTGGTGTATCTAGCACCCGTGTGCTAGATAGTCTCAATACTCACTAAACATAGTGTCAAACTCGCCAAGTTTGTGACACTGACTTTCTGACATTTCAATTTTTTTTTCCTACACACACAGAAGTCGACTTGTAATCAGACCAAGATTGATTGGTCAGGCAAAAAAGACAAAGACAAATACAAATTCTGTGTACACGCAGTGCTTTGGGAGAAGGAGTGGCCATAACTGCAGCAGGCGCTGTTCATTGAGAACAGGCTTAACAACGTGCTTCAAGTCACTGACACCAAAAATCTCCCATATAACTAGAAAAAGTCGCATTTAAAAAAGAAATTGCTCTACTCTTGCAAATTTTGTAGCAAACAGGTCATGTGCACTTCACGTGACTTTGTGCTCATAAAGTAGCCCTCGGTCTCAAAAAAGTTGGTGACCCCTGTGCTAGACGGTCTCAATACTCACTAAAAATAGTGTCAAACTCGCTAAGTTTACAACACTGAATTTCTGACATTTGATTTCTTTTCCCTACACACACAGAAGTCAACTTAAAATTTGACTGAGATAGATTGGTCAGGCACCCCTAAATAAAAAGATTGGATGTCTGTAAATGACTTTGATGGGCCTTAAACATTTCTGTGTACAGAAAAAGTCTTTTAGAGGTGTAATTTTATGTAAAGTTTTCTAATTAATCTTTTTAATCTCAACAAAGTCTGACATTAGTGTTTGGAGTCCTCTCTCCAGCATGTCTGGGATGCCAAGCTTCCCACAAGATGAAAATGAAAACAAAGTAAGAAAAACCTTGTCAACTGCTATTTTATCAAAGATGATTTCAGATCCAAATAAGTGTTTTATTTGCATTTTATGTGTTTCCTCCAGAAAACAGCGAAATGACCAACAAAGTGTTTCTCAGAGGGATGAAAGTGAAAAAAATGCTGCAGTTTCAGCATAACCTGAATCGCCACAAAAAGAGAATTATTTACAGGAGAAGCCCGAATGATTCTTCCGTATCACTTATCAGTCAGAATCATGACCAAGTGATTCAATAAAATTGTTTTTAAAAAACTGTGAAAAGCTTTTTTACTTTATACTTTGTAGATTTAGTATTTAATTTTATTCCCAAAGGAGGGGAAACTTCATTTAATCCATCATGCCTTTTAAAAAAACCCAGAAAAAACAATAACATCGAGAATGTTTTAGATTGATGACCATGGATAAGTCTTGTGGTTCTGTGCACCTGTGCAAACCTTCTTGCATAAAGCCAGTGAGGACTGAGAAAATTAACTAACTTTAAAGTTCCTGTTTTGGGTGATAAATTAAGTGAAATGACCATGGAAACTCACAAGGAACAAATGGTTCTCACTGCCTTATGTATTGCAAAAAACTATCCTCCCGGACTGAACATCCTGTCAGAACACATCACCTTAACAATCATGCATTCCAGTTTTTGTTTAAGTTTAAATGACAACTCACCAAACTGAAACTCAACTAATTCAAAAGTAATTGAGCTGAGGTGTGTTTAACCGGAGGTCCACGGTAACAGTTACATTTTCTTCTTGGAGTCTGATCGGGTAAGTTGTGAGTGGAGTTATCCAAATAGATTTGCCATTTGGCTTTAAAGAAAACTTTAAACAAACACATTGTGTAAATGAGTCAGATGAACTCTGATATGAGGTTGTACTTGTATAATACAAACCTGACATCTCCTGGTTTATTGCTCTAAATATGATGTCTTTTTGAACCCTTTTCCAGTTTCTCGCCATCATTCAGAATGAGAGGCCTTGCTTTGCTCATGTTTTTTGGATGTCTTTTGGCTTGGAGACCATACACCCATGTATCTGGTGAAGAATTGAATCTTCAAGAGGTAAAAAAAAAAGATAAATCTAACAAGTTTAGTGTTAGAAGTTGATTACAAATAGAGAATATAATGCATCTTTTTTTATACATGATAAATATGTAGTGAAAGTGTAGGATCTTGGTCTTCAGTAATTGTTTTGATTTGTCTTTATGAGAATAAAGAAAATTTCTTTGAATGATTTCCAGACAGATAAGGTGGCACCATTGGAGCCAAAAGACACAGAAAGCCGTACAAATGTGAGTAATTCTTGTTTGCTATTTGCAGAATTGATATTTTAAACCTTATTCAGAATTATTTAGCAAGTTTCTGCTCATTTTTACACTGGTTTAGATGTTTCTTTTCCTTCTAAGACTGGCACATATTTAGTTCTCATAAAACATTTTTTCTGCTTTTTGACTTGGTGTCTTAAATGAACTTTTTTTTAATTATAGAAAGAAATTGAGCAAAGATAATTGTTGCTGTGCAATAATACTGAAAGAAATTTGTTCCTTTTGCTCCTTTATTATGATTAATGTATAAACTACCTTAATGTCTTTTTTTGCCCATCAGTTGGATGCTCCTTGGGTTCCAATAGAAAACAGTGAAGGTTTTGAAGTCCCACTTCCAGACAAAAAGGTAGGAAATGGAGATTATTCTTTCTTTTGAGTTAAATTTAAATGATTGCCAATAAACACAATGAATTACTTAAGTGTAACCATTTTTTCAAATTATGAATAACTAAATTGATTAATGAAATGCTTTTAATGTCATTGCAGGAAAAAGATGGTAAAAAACCTAAACCTAAACCTGTGTAAACATATGAGGTGTGTATTTGTATCATAATATTATCAAAATAATTCAAAGGCCTGGGCTTCCTGTCTGAGGCTGTTGCCCCATAACCTGGCCCCAGATAAGTGAAGACGATGGAACTGCACTCATAAATTGAACAAAATTGGAAAAAAAAAGAAAAAAAAAAAAAACGACATTTGAAGAGGTCCACATTTTTGTGGACAGTTTAGTTTTAAAATATTTTTTTAAAAAACAACAACATTTTATGTCAGTTTCTAATAAACTGTTTAAATAATAACAACTATTTAAATAGATTTTAAGCTGTTAATAACTATCAGAAATTTGAGGGTTAATACTGAAAAAAGTTTGATGTCAAAAGTAAAATAGTTAGACTGTTAAACATTTGGAAACAAAGTTGGACCTTGATTTTTTGTTTTGTTTTAAAGGTAAATTTCAATTTGCAGCTCAGTGCACAGTACCAGTCCTCCTAATAAAGCTAAAATATCTGACTTTGAATGATAAAAATCTAAATATACTGTATATAAAAAATTAATTACGTTTTTCATAACTGTTAACTTGTATTTGTCCATAAAAAAATAACACCTATTTGAAATTCAGATGAACAATTTCAAACTTTTGACTAAAACATTTAAGGGTTAAATGTAGAGGAGAAAATGGTGGTGGATCATTTGAAAGATTTGGATGTCTGTAAATAAATGACTTTGTGGGACTTTAGCATTTCTGTGTTCATGAAGTCTGTAATTGTGTAATTGTATGTAAAGTTGTCTAATTAATCTTTTTATTCTCAACAAAGTCTGATAATGGACTGGTCTCTCCAGCAAGTCAGGGATGCCAAGTTTCTCACAAGATGAAAATGAGAACAAAGAAAAACCCTGTCAAATGCTAGTTTTTAAAAAATTATAACAGATCCAAATAATTGTGTAATTTGTATTTTATCTGTTTCCTTCAGAAAACAGCGAAATGATGTCAAATCTCCACAAAAAATGAGTGTAAGCTCCCGAAGAAGAAAAGCCTAATCATTCAGCATTCTTTACTGTTAATCAGTCAGAGTCATTACCAAGTGATTCAATAAAGACAAAAAAACGGTTAAAGGCTTTTTTTTTTACTTTTATCGATTTAGCATTTAACTTTTTATTCCCAAAGGAGGGGAAACTTTGTTTAATCCTCTCGCTCCGAAGACAGGACGATATAAGTGTGTTCCAGAAGACCAACGTTTGTGTATGTTATGCAAATTAAATTATATTGAAAATTAAATGCATTTTTTGTCTTATTGTCCCTTAAATTATGATTTGTGCTGTGAAATATTCTTTGACTTGGACTTGATTTCAATGTCAGATGAAGAAAAATTGACAGATTGTTTGAAATATTTATTTTTAAACTAGCAAAATATGTGTTGAAAGCTACAAAAAACCCCAAGGACATCAAGATTTTTTTAGATTTTAAAAACCAAGAGAAATATTACAATACTTTGATATTAAGACAGTGTCACAACATGAAAATCTTCATTTCTAGAAAAGAGAATTGTTTTCCAATTTTTCCTCGTATTTTGTATTCATTTAAACTAATTGTACTTTTCCTAAAAAATACATCCTCAAGAGCATGATAGTTTCTTGGACATGTTGTCAATTGGGCGCTCACTTCTGTCAGGACAGCGGTGAAACAGGACAGCTCCAATTCAAACACTTGATGCGTTGCAACACAATCATCATCACAGCATGTTCTTCAGTTGCTGAAAAGCATTATTCTCATCTGCTCCCCACATCCATGGTTCATTCTTCTGGATGAGACAATGTAGGTTCTGCCGCAGCAGCAAGATTTGACAGCAAAACTGTCCAGCAATACTTGACATGCAGATAATCATTCTGTTTGTCACAATGTCGAACAGGAAAGGGTTAAAAAAAAAAAAGATTTGGCAGGATCCTCACATACACGTATGACTGGTATCTTTTGACCAGGCTGCTCTGCTTTGCGCACTGAGACAACAGGGGTTCTGTTGTCTCAGTGTGGCTTTCTAGACGCCTTGGTGATGCCATGATCACAAGCTGCCTGGAGATCCTCCTGAATGGCGAAAGGCACTGGTCTTGCCTTTCTGAAGACCGGCTTTGCATCGGGCTTGAAATAGATCACCAGCTCTACATCCATCAGGCATCCTAGTTTATTCTTCCAAAGGTCAGGGCATTTAGGGCATAACTCCTAGAATTTACGTTTAAGTGCTTCATCAGCCTTCTCTGCGTGGACGATTACTCTGTGATCAATTCTCTTAATTGGTCATTTGCTTGAATTGTCACTCTTCTCGATGTGCCCTTTCTTCTGGCAGATGTTTCATGTAGCCTTCGTAAAATGACACTAAGGAGTCCGTGGTTGCTATTTCCTTATCTATAGCAGCAATACTTTTTCCGAGGTTGTTGGTTCGGATTGCACTTCTTCTTCAAAGGGCCTGTCTGGTGGTTCATTTTACTTGCCCCTTGAGGCAGGATACCGTGCATGGTTTCTTTCACAACCTTAGCTGCATCTTTGTTTGTCTGGGCAATTTTGATAACCTTTGCAAAGTTAAGTTTTATCTTCTTTCACCTTGAACAGTGCCTTTAAAAGGCTTTGTTGTTGTAGGGTGTATAAGGAATGGACAGGAAGCTGGTGGACGAGTTTGTGGAGTGGCTGCAGAGAATCACTTGCTGCTCAATATGGACAAGAAAAACGGAGATGGCGATTTACTTCCAATTTACAAGGGCGATTTACTTTTCCCTCGTTGCAAGGCAAGGGCGCCTTGCGGCCCCTCTGCATTCTGGGTAGAGATGAGGAGTTGGTGGAACATACTTTGGAGTGACCATCGACAGCAAACTGAGCTGGAGGAGCAGCAGCAATGCTGTATGCAAGAAAGCCCACAGCCGTCTTTACTTCCTAAGGAAACTGAGGTCCCTCAATGTGTGCAGCAAAATCCTGGAGATTTTCTACCAGTCACCACTAGTCAACAACACCTTGTTTTCCACTGTGGTCTGCTGGGGTGTCAGCATCGCAGCCAGTGATGCCAACAGACTGAAAAAACTGATAAGAAGGGCTGGCTTTGTTATTAGTTGCAAACAGGGCACACGTGAAGCAGTGGTGGAGAGGAGGTCACTGAGCAAACTTTCATCCATCAGGGACAACCCTGGCCATCCTTGCTAAAGCTCTACTCGAAAATGCCAAATACCAGAAATCTTTCATTCCCAATACAATAAAATTGTACAATACCTCACAGAGTAATGATACATTGATCATGCAATTCATCACTTTATGTCACTTTTCAACACTCTACATCCCCTTATAACACTTTTTAGCTTCTTATGCAGATTCTGCCCTTCTTGTTAATAGATTTTACATTACATACCTTGTTTTATTCCTTATTTTCACATTATTCTTTTAATTTTTATTAGTCCTTTTGTATATTTACTAGCTATTTTTTATGATGACTGTGTTGCTGTAACATAATAACTTCTCATACGGTATGTGGGATCTATGAAGACTTCGATCGATTGGGAATTGAGTGTGTCTGAAAAAAAAAAACAATTTTGGCTTGGCTTTTGAAACATTTCGATTTTAGTGACTTTTTTTTTTCTTTTTTTGCACAATTTGATTGAATGGGATTCGGAAATGTTCAGTGACAAAGTTTTGCACAGTAAATTTTTAAAAGTCAGACATACTTTGATGTAGAGAAACCATTTTACTTTTAAAATGATTACAAGGAATTGGTCTATAAAACACCTATAAAGATCTTTAATGACATTTAATACTTTTTGAAATATGAGCGAGGAAGTGAACTTTTAAAGTAAAAAAAACAAAACAACTAATGCCCGTAGCTATTGCGGTTTTTATCTTACAGGCACAAATTTGGCATCAAAATGTAAGAATTGTTGTCCTCTAAAAATGACACTGACAAGAATTGTTTTAAATGCAACAGTTTTTTCTCTACACCCCTCCAACCAACACAAAGTCTTATTTTTTTTTCTTATAGAGCCCATTATTATTTTGAGGCAGGTACCACTGACTTTGGGTAATTTATAAGTTGTACTTATCAGCACTCTGTTTGGGTTAACAACAATAAATTACATTCCTGCGTAGCTTAAATCCTTCTTCCGCTTACAGTGAAAGAATGCTCTTTAAAGCTTTTGTAGGTTTTTTTTCTCTCTCTCTCTCTCTTTTTTTTTTTTTTACAACAAAGGATCTTTCGAGTGTGTGAAAAATGAGGAAAAGAGCTTTTTCCTGCGTGTCTGCGTCCCTGTCCACACGTAACCGGGTATCTGGTCAAACGAATATATATTTTATCTGTTTTGGCTTGTCATCCACACGAACACGTCGTTTTTTTTTCACTACTAACCGTCTTCTTTGAAAACTCCGACCAAAGGGAAGATATTTTGGAAAACTCCGATTTTGAGTTTGCATGTGGATATGCAAAACCGACGTTTTGCGTTTTAAAACGTCACTACCTGCGACTATCAATGCAAAAACGTCATTTGTGTGCGTCCTTGTTTTTAATATCAGACAGTGAGCAGCATGGATCCTCTAAAAAAACGCGCTTTTCTTGCTTTTTTATTTCACACTGAACCAGCGTTGCCAGGTGTACGATAATTATCGTATTTGTACGATTTTTTTGCCCTCCGTACGATGTACGATCAATGATTGTAAAAAATGCTCAAAATACGATAATTTGAACGTTTCTTGTCTGTGTAATTGGGTTAGTTGTTTTCATCTGCCGCGACTGTTTGTCGGAGTTTTTTTTTTTTTTTTGAACCCTGAACGCATCAAACAAAGGAACAGATGAATGATTGGCTGATAGGTCCAGTCAATCATTCTGGCTAGCGATTGTTTACATTGGGGCGAGTAGCCCCGCCTACAAAGTTGTAAAGAGCAAGGACCTCAATTTGTGTGTTTGAGACTTGTTGCGGACTCGGAAATCAAAGCGTTCTTCTGATGCTGAAACATTGAACTTTGATTAAATTAACAGTTTTAAAAAACAACAACAAAGAAAAAATAATCTTTTTATTATTTTTAGTCTGCAGTCAATGAAAACGTCTTTGCTGAAAATGTTGTAGATGGTATTTTTATAAAAAAAATAATTTCGATCTGTGATGCACTTTTTTATCTTTAGAAACAAAGCTAATTGAACTGATTAATCTATAAATAGTAGTGGATGAAGTATTTGTGCTTAAAAACATCCAAAATGTTATTGATTAGTTTATAAAGACTGACTGAGGAGATTAAAACTACACATCGCTTAGATTTTGTATAATGTAGATGTTTGGGTTAACATAAAAAAAACCTTATATGTACACATATATGTAGATATGTATATATATAAATTTATATATACCGTCTCCTAAGTCCCGCCCCTACTGGTTTCTTTCTGGGTTTCTTAAAATCTTATTTCCCTGTTTTTTTTTGTTTTTTTTTTGCAATTCTTTAAATTTTAGAAAAAGAATTCAAGGATTTTTGCCTCCTGTGTGTTTCCTTCACTCCTACTGTCTTACGAGTGCATGTAAAGGGTGTTATTTTGTCAATGGGCGTGGTTTTAATGCGTGTACGATAATTTTTTGTAAAATACGATAATTTTACGTCATTAGTACGATAATCCAGCACCTCCCACCAGGCAACGCTGCACTGAACAGCTCTTGCTTCTTGTCGAGGAGCAAAGGAGGTGAAATAAGTTGCCGTCGGTAATTATTCATTATATTAACTATCCTGGCTCTGAGCTTACGTTTAGATAAATACTGCCGACTACTGGTCTGGCATGCTTGTAACCGCACTCAGAAGCGTATTTGTACGAGTTCGTGTGGATTTTATTAAAAAACGATCACGTGTATACGCGAGGGGTTTTCTAAAACGGAGGACAGCGCATATACGTTTTCAAAAATACCCGGGCATGTGGACATGGTCTGCGTCACACACAAGCTGTGAGCTGACGGAGCCGGTGCTACTGAAGGATCTCTCACACAAGCTAACATCAACTTTAGAGTATCATTTTATTCAAGAAACTAAAATAAAACATGTTATTTTGTGGAACATTTCTTTTTTTCAAACTAAAGACTTAATAAACAATAGCTGGTGAGGGGATATTAACAGAAAATGATATATACATTTTTTACTGTTTAATCATCTACTGAAGTCTCAAACCTTGTTCCTCTTTTCCACCCTCTTCATTAAAGCTAGCTGTTTTAAAGCCAAAGACGCTGCTGCTAATAACTTGTTTACGTCTTATAAAACACTTCAGTTTGGTCTTCAAAATGCACAGACAAGAGAAAACATTTCACAATAATGTATTTCCTTATACTTCAACAATAAATGTTCCTGACGTGTTTAAAAGTCTAAATAATTTAATCAGCGTTAAGTTTTAAAGATCAGAATCAGAATGCTTTTATTGCCATGTCAGTGAAAAATATCAGAGACTAGGAACTTGTTTTGATACAGGTGTGCAAACATATAAAATAAAAATAATAAAAATAAAATAAATTAAAAAAATAATTTTTACAAAACTAAGAGTGCTCAGAAGAGAAAGAAAAGTAGTGCAATGTCATAGAAAATAATAAAGATAGTAAAGTGACAAGAGGGAAGTGACCAAGAGATGTGGGGATCCAGGTTATAAAGAGTTCATAAGTCCAACGGCAGAAGGGAAGAAGCTGTTTTTGTGGCGGGACGTTCTGGTCCGAATGGACCGGAGCCTCCTGCCCGAGGGGAGTCGCTCAAAAAGTCCATGTCCAGGGTGGGAAGGGTCAGCTGCTATCCGACCTGCACGCCCCCGAGTCCTGGAGACGTACAGGTCTTCGAGAGATGGAAGGCTGCAGCCGATCACCTTCTCTGCAGAGCGCACAATGCGCTGCAGTCTGTGTTTGTCCCTGGCTGTGGCTCCAGCGTACCACACGGTGAAGGAGGAGGTGAGGACAGACTCGATGATGGCTCTGTAGATAGATGATGACGCAGCATTTTGAAGCTAGCTGCTAAAGCTAATCAACATGGCGACCAGCGTTGTTTTACTGCATTTTTACGGTTATGGAGCTTTATTTGCGTATTTATTTGCTTATTTAGTTGCTTTTAGCTTTCCAGCTCACTTTAGCTTCATTAAGCTTTTCAGTTGCCCATAGCTTTTCAGCTTCTTTTAGCTTTACTATAAGCTACATTAAATTACATTAAGTTACAAGTAACCTACATAAGCTACATAAACTGCTTCAAGCGTTATTAAATACATTAAGCAGTATTAAGCTACATGAAATTGCACTAAACTAGAGTTGTTCTTCTTCTGCTACCTTCTTACTTTTCTCCACCTGTTCCACCCTGACTGCACATTCTTCTTCACCTCTTTTCCACACTCTCGATTGCATTGGACGGTTGATCCTTCGTACCAAAAATCTTCCACCTTCTTTATCTCTTTTCCCTGCAACCTCACTTTTCCAATTGGATCCCTCTCATTTACCCACATGTACTCCATCTTACTCTTTCTAATCTTCATTCCTCTTCTTTCTAGTGCCAACCTTCACCTCTCCAGCTTTCCCTCCACCTCTTCCCTCCTCTCACTACAGATCACAATGTCATCTACAAACATCATTGTCCATGGAGATTCCTGTCTAACCTCATCTGTCAGCCTGTCCATCACCAAAGCAAACAACAAACGTCTCAGAGAAGATCCCTGATCCAGTCTGTAAGTTTTTCTGATTAATCTTTTATTCAACGGACAATGGTCGACCTGACAGACTGAGAAATGTACAATTGTGGTGGGGAGGAACTTTGCCTGAGTGGGAACTGTTCTGGAGAAGAGGATGAGGGCTCAAAAAAATGCACGGCATCCTGAAAAATCCCCATCACCCTCTGCATGATGTGGTCACAACCTAGAGAAGTAACAGATGCAACAGGTTCCTCTCATTGCACTGCAGAAGCTAACGATTTAAGGTTATTTATCCCTTCAGTCCTCAGGCAATTTAACCAAACTGAGTCTGGAAGGAACTGAGTCCTGAGTATTGTATTACTAGCAATAGTAACTTTTATCATTCTGTGTTGTTTTTATTTATATGTATATGTGGGTGGTGCAATGTCCCCTCTAATTTTTTATGTGTCTGAGCAAACACACAAGCTTTCTGAGCAGAAGAGGGCGGAACAAAAACTTTTACTCTTCTGTGATGTCAGCACCAGTCAGTCAGTCACCTTCTTATCTGTCTGTCCCTTACGGGGTCGCGGGCACCCATCCTGGCTGATTCAAGGCGAGGGGCAGGGTACACCCTAAACAGGTCGCCAATCTGTCGCGGGGCCACACACATACAACCATACACACACATTCCTAGGGGCAATTTGGCACCAACTAATCAACTTAGCATGCATGTTTTTGGAGGGTGGGAGGAAACCCATGCAAACACGGGGAGAACATGCAAATTCCACACAGAAACGACAGTGTTACAAGCCTCGTCCCCATCTGGGACTCGAACCCACGACCTTCTTGCTGTGAGGCCACTGTGCTACCGACTGCACCACCTATGTCAGCACCAGTGATGAGCCAAACTCTGAAGCAGCGGTTTGAAGCAATTTGTTTCAGAAAGAATGAAGAAAGAAGTATGCTCCGAAGCTCTGTCTCATTTCCCCATCTTTAGTTTAAATTGAGTTTTATTTTGTGCGCTGCATAGGTTTTCTTGTGTGCAATTAATCTGCAAGCAGTGCGCAATTGCGCAGGCGCGCATCTTAGAGGGAACATTGGGCCTGTGTGATGGGTTGCTGCTGGACACCAGAATTTTTTCTGTGGGAGATTAATGAAGTTTTTATCTATCTATTCTCAACAAAGTCTGACATGAGCGATTGGACTGGTCTCTCCAGCATGTCTGGGATGCCAAGTTTCCCACAAGATGAAAATGGGAACAAACAAAACACTTGTTTTTTAAAATAATTTCAGATCCAAATAATTGTTTAATTTGTATTTTATTTGTTTCCTTCAGAAAACAGCAAAATGAGCTCAGAAGTGTTTCTCAGAGGGATGAAAGTGAAAAATATCCTGAAGCTTCAGGATAACTGAATCTCCACAAAAATGAAATATGTTATGTGAGAAAAGCTAATGGTTCATCTTCTGTACCGTTCATCAGTCGGGATCATGACCAAATGATTCAATAAAGAAAAAAGAAAATTGGCAAAAAATTTTTCTTTACTTTATAGATTCAATATCTAATTTTATTCCCAAAAGGAGGTAAAACTTAATTTAATCCATCGTCCCTAAAAATTTAAACAAGAACATTAATAATGTTTTAGATTTTAAAAACCGAGAGAAATATTACATTACTTTGATGTTAAGACAGCGTCACAACATGGAAATCTTCATTTCTGGGAAATAGAATTATTTCCAACTTTTTAAAATGTAAAAACTGTTTTAAAATACATCCTCCAGGGCAGGACCAATGAATTTGTAACAGAAAAACTTCCCTTACTTTTACAAACTTATTCAATAATAATTTGATCATTTGCTGAATTTAAACTGAGACAACCACCACTGTTCAACAAACCCCAAGTACTGTTAATTGGGACTCCTCAAAAAAACACTTTGTGGACTCCTAACTTTCTGCATACATCTAGCTGAAGATTAGATAAGGACTGAGTTTTTATAGGATCTTGTTAAAACCACAAATACAATTTTAAAGTAGTCTCATCTCTTGTGATTTATGAGAAAAAAAACAAATTATGTCTTACCAGTTGACTGTTTTAATTAGAAACTTTTATTCTTTTTTTTTTAATTCAATAATTCTTTTTTGTACTATGCAAAATCAAAATGTGGATATGATGGACAGATGTTACTGTTGGGAGAACAAAAACAGCTCTGCTTTCCAAAACAGAAGTCCTTTTTCTTTTAGAATGATTTGCTTTTCACATGAGTACACAGATCCAGCGTGTCGGTGAGACGACACTTCAGAGGACGCCATCAGTAAGGCCACTTTATTATAGAGGTTCTAAATGAGGATTGTAAGATATCAGTTCCTGTCTGTGAATGAAAGAAGTTTCAAGTTTCTAAGTTAAAGAGCCTGATGGTCAGCTTGTTTATCTAAGGGAGGCCCATTGTCCCCTTTATCATGATAGCTGGAGAGAGCTGGGAAGAAAAGAGAGTGAAAGACAGCGATAAAGAAGAAAGATGCTGAGTCCAGGTGGTCATCCCACTGCTGGGATGCTAATGCCACTCCACAAGCCCCAATCACAACTCAAGAAGCACACCTCAAAATAACCATGTGCAATTGGTTAATAATAATGATTTTGCAAAAAAATAGATTTTTTTTTTCACAGAAGTTTGTAAAATCATCTTGCCAAAAGTCATCTTCTATCCTCCTGTGGCTTTCTCAGAGCAAGTTGAGGTCCAGAGAGAAGTTGTGCCACACAACTGTTGCTCTGTGTACAATCCACAAACCACGCTGGCTGTTTTTTTCCTTTCTGTTGCTGCTGCAAGTGTGGTATGCTTGGGTATGTGTTTTTGTTTTTTTCTTTTTCAGTTGTCCCCTTCCTGTAGAAAATCAGACCCTTTTGGGTGCAGTCCTTCAGCACTGCCGACTGAATGTGTGATGCTTGTTTTTTTCCGGGGAGTGTCACCGTGGTGATGCTGTGTATGGGTGAGCGAGTTTGTATGAGTGTGTTGTGATGATGGCAGCAGGAACCCTGTCAGGACTGCAGTCCGCACAGCTCAGCCTGCTTCAAGTGGCTGAGCAGGACCACGCTGCAGCAGGTAGGGGGGATGAAGGGCAGACGGTCTACTTGTCCCCCAGGATGGCATACTGGTTGTCCAGCTGCAATTCCTGCATAGAAGTGCTGCTTGTCTCCTCTCTGCCACGCGTCTTGTGTTTTACTACTTCGAAAGTCTTCTCAATTTCTTTGTCTCTGAAAGAGAAAAACATTCCCCTATGAGTTATCTGGAAGCGAGCGTAAATTCTAAAGCTGGTTAAAGTAATTCTGTTTCTCAGCTTACTTGCGTGTTTCAACGTGTTTGGCGGAAGCCATTAAGGAGGGAAACTGAGTGTCACTGAAGATCTCAGGAGGGCCTTGGCTGGGACCGCGTTTGTTTGTGGAGAGCCTGGCTCCTGGAGGACGATACACACCAGCTGGCTTCGCCTCAGGTACCTCCACCTCCTCTGTGAGAACATCAGTTGATCATCAATCACACAAGTTCATCAGTTTAGGGGATTTTTTTAGGACAGCTGAATGAGCAGATCTGTTCACTCACCCACAGGTGCAGCAGGAGGCGGCGCAGCACCAGATTTGTTCCAGGGACCAGAAACTTTATCCCCACTAACCAAAATAATTTCTCCATCCTCTCCTAACTCCTCCTTTTCGTTCTCCTCCTCTTCTTTTTCATCACTGCAAACAATAGCATCATGCAAGTGAATAAAAACTCAAAATTAGATACGGCTGATACTTTTACTGTTAAGTGCGTAAAGATTCATTAATAAAAGGAAACTACAATCATATTTCCAGTGACGGAAACTTGGTGAGGGTATTTGGCTAAACCGAGATTATTTTTGAAGTCCTTGTTCTGCTGCCTCTGGAGAACTTGGCATGTGGTCAGATTAACCAGAGCTCATTTCCTGCAGTTTATGACTGCAGAGGCACCTTTGTTTGACAGCTGGAACTACTGCCCTCACCTAAAAATAAATACAACAAAGCTGCAAGCAAACCAGGCCAAGGCTAGGTGAATAGTTTCCATAGTTGTTCTTCTGATTTACAAGTAAAAAGATAAAGTAAATTAATTTTGAAAATTAACCAAAATCAAATTAGTTTTGTGAAGAAAGTCTGAAAAACTAAATATTGTATGCTTTTGTGACAGCTTCACAAATGGGAACATAAAACTGTTTCTATGTGCTTCCATGTTAACTTTCCAAACAAGTTTGTCTTGACCAAATTCAGGCTTGAATTGTGGCAATATTGCACAGACGCTAGATCTTAACGATCTAGTTTAAAATAAAACAATAGTAAATTAGGATGGTTAATAAGTACATGGGGTTGTTGATTTTCTGTTCATGATCATGGCTTCAAACGTGGGGCCTTCACGCACCAGACTTGATCATGCAGTGGAAGAAAAACAAACTCCTCTCTGTAGGGATAACAAATTTGACTATGCTTGCGACAGTCTTGTCAAATTCTTTCTTGTTTTCAGGCAGACAGGACTGCATTGATCCGTTGTGGTGAAGATAGACCTGAGCCATAAAGCAAAGCTTTTGAATGATATCGCAGACATAAGTCGCTGAAATGAGCTTCCTCCGCAGGGTGGTTGGGTCTCGCTCAGAGATAGAGTGAGAAGCTCTGCCATCCGGGGGGAACTGAGAGTAGAGCTTTAGCTCCTTCGGGTCGAGAGAAGCCAGATGGGGTGGTTGGGGCATCTGGATAGGCTGTCTCCCAAACGACTTGCTGGTGAGGTGCTTTGGGCACGTCCCACCAGGAAGAAAACAGAGGCATGTCCCGGACTCGCTGGAGAGACTTATGTCCCACAGCTAGTCTAGGAACAACCTCTGGATCCTCCCGGGTGAGCTGGTGGATGCAATCGGGGTGAGGGAAGCCTGGTTTTCGAGTCTAAAGCTGATGCCTCTCAACCCAGCCCCAGATAAGCGGAAGACATGGAACAGAAAGGATAAATACAATTTCCAACTCTAAAGTAGTCCTCACACAATAAAATGAACACACACTGTACATGACAACTGTACTTCATTTCCTATTACATTAAAATTTAATCTGAAACCGGATTGGGAACAATATTACGCATGCGGAAGCTTCAGAAAAAGACGTGCACGTGGACGCTAGGTTTTTCTTGCAGTCTTAAGGATGTCGTGTAAAATTTCCCAAACGTGAGCTGTTCTTACCCCATCTGTAGAGCCTGCAGACGCAGCCCAGTGTAATCCACTTCTTTCTGCTCAAACTCTTTCCATTCAGCATCCTCCTAAAAGAAAAGAAACAGATCATGTCTTTAATAATTTGGGTAGTAGTACATCTATTGGCACAGTGAGAAATCACAGTAAAAAATGACATTTTAAAGCTTCAAGCTAGCAAACTTGTGGATCTGAGATTAGATCAAGGCCTAGCATTGCCGCGGTGTCCACACCCACAATATAAATATATTAATAAATGACACTTGAGTTAAAAAATACAGAAATTGAAAACAGAAGTGTGTATTCTACTAGATTAAAACAGATTTACAGACACGAGGTGAGGCTCATTTTGTAAGCAAGTGGAGACCATATGCTAGCAAAGCACCGGCATTTTCTCCCTCACACACCCTGACACACACGGCATCAGGAACACCATGTCAGCTTTAAACACACATCTCTAGCTGGAAAGTCAAATATGAAAGAATAACCAATTTTGACACAAAAATTTATAGAGAGAGGAATAAAAAGTTACCTTTTCTATTTGGGCGTCTTGGTTTTCGCTTTTCGTAGACTTTTCTTTCTCTTTTTTTGTCTTTTTCAGAACTGTAGTTGTAGGTCCAGCAACAGGATCTTTCCCCTTCCCCTTTTCTTTCTTCTTTTTTTTATCCCGCTTGGCAAAGAAGTCGTCCAAGCTTTTCTCTGCTGGTACATCCGCCATTTTCAAAAGAACAACGTTAACGACCGTTAGTTAGTTAGCTAAGCAGCGATGACACACACCAAAGCTGAGACTACAGACAGCTACTGAGACAATCTGGACAGATTTTGCTGCTGCACTCTCGCACTTTAACTTCTAGAACAAACTGGTGAATGTGTCCTTCCTGATTCCCTGTCTGATTCCTGTACTATCCTGTCAACCATGCCATGCACAGGATTTCTGACGCTGCTGCTCCCGGAAGCACTTTACTCTGAACCGGAACTGTTATTCTCCGAGAGAAAAAAATCTGACATGTGAGATTTTATTTCTTTGATTTAACCATAATTAATGTACACATATCAAGCTATATGGACCCACCGTATTTTAATCAGGGGGAACGCCATTGTAGCAATCATTGGCAAATTGACACTTCGATACGGCCAAAAAAATAGTTAAAAAAATATTTCGTCAACTCATGTCATATATTAATAATAGCGTTTGCTGTTATAAAGCACTTTATATTTCCATCCCATTTAATTAAAACGTTTAAAAATGACTCGTTTTCAAGCCGATTATGGTACATTCCAAGCAGCCACTGTTGCAGTGCAGTCAGAGCTAGACTGGTTACCTCCCCTCACGTCATTAAAGCTCATTATCGATTGATTGCGCATGCAGAATCTTTTGTGATTTTCTAAATGGCCGATGAATATGGATTTTAGGCGCTCAGAACGGTATGATAGCCTTGGAATGCTTTGACAAGTACGTTCGTGGAAAAATTCTTAATGTTAATCAGAACAGAAATGCTTTTATTGCCATGGTCAATGAAGAGAATCAGAGACTAGGAACTTGCCATGGTACTAGTGTGCAATTATAAACATAAAAAAATATGTAACTATGGTAAATAATAATAATTGTAACTAAACTAAGAGTGCACAGAAAGAAAAAAAAGTAGTGCAATGGTATAGAAAACAATAAAGACAGTAAAGTGACAAGAGCGAAGTGAGTAAGTGATGAGCGGGTTATAAAGTATTCATTAGTCCAACGGCAGAAGGGAAGAAGCTGTTTTTATAGTGGGATGTTCTGGTCCGAATGGACCGGAGCCTCCTGCCTGACGGGAGTTGCTCAAAAAGTCCATGCCCATGGTGGGAAGGGTTAGCTGCTATCCGATCTGCTTTGCCCCCGAGTCCTGGAGACGTACAGGTCATGGAGAGATGGAAGGCTGCAGCCAACCACCTTCTCCGCGAAGCGCACAATGCGCTGCAGTCTATCTTTGTCCTTGGCTGTGGCTCCAGCGTACCACACGGTGATGGAGGAGGTGAGGATGGACTCGATGATGACTGTGTAAAACTGCACCAACATTTGGGCGGGCAGCTTGCCTTTCTTCAGCTGTTGCAGAGAGTACATTCTCTGCTGGGCCTTTTTGATCAGGGAGCTGAAGGACAGCTCCCACTTCAGGTCCTGTGTGATGGTAGTGCCGAGGAAGCGGAAAGAGTCTGTACCTTGCCTGCTGTACCTCATTAAAACATGTAAATTAAATTCCATGCAGCCTGTGTATGTGTACTATATGCACGCATTTACACAGTACATAAAGAATAAATACAGTTGTGTGCTTATATTTACCAATACACGCACACATTAAAAAAATGCAAATTAATGACATTCAGATGCAAATTAAGGGATTAAAATACTATAATTTTGGAGTAGAGAAGTTGCTTCTCCCAGTTGAGAGAGACCAGATGGGGTGGCTTGGACATCTAATGACTCCTGAAGGCCACGCTGGTAAAGTTCTTCTGCTCCCACAGGGAAGAGACCCAAAGGCAGACTCCGTATTCGCTGGAGAGACTATGTCATAGTTCACCAAAATGTTTAGTTTTTGACACTACGTTTGAACAAAACTAGCCAACCACTTTGAATTGGACTTATTTCTCCTTTTAAAATAGCATTCAAAAGTATTTTTTAAGTGACACATTGTAGCAGGATAAAATAGCTTTCTATATGAAGATGTCAAATGTAATGTAAGTAGTAAAGCAAAAAAAAAAAAAGATGAACATGACATTCCAGGAGCAGGGTAGAGTCACTTGACCTGATGCAGCAGTTGTGCACAAAGAGAAAATTCCAGCTCACTTCGTCAATGGATTTGCTGAGGTCAGCATTAATGTTTTTGTAGCATTGTTATTTAGTAAAGCAACTGTTACATTGTCTATGCATCAAACTTGCATTTGTAGTTCCTATAAATATTGATCTAGTGGTAAATCTATAAAAATGTCTTATGACAGACTTTTAAAGAAAATAAATCAAGCAAAAGTCATTGATGTTATTTTTCTTTGTTTTATTGCTCAGCAGTAAAAATTACAGTGTATATACTACAGTACAAAAAATACATCATATTGAAGACTGCTTCACCGTGTCACTGAACATTTTTTATCCATGTTTTGAGCGTGCAAACCAACAAACCCAGCTGTGAGAATATGCAGCAGAAGTCATGATTATTCTTATGTCACCCAACATCACCTTTTGACTTTGTGATTGTTAAACTTTTCACAACACATAAAATCTTTAGCAACAAAGGCAGGCTGCATTGATTATTGATTAAAACTACAGTGACGCCACATGAATTATAAATGACAGAAGGGCTCAAGAGTCTATTGGGAAACAAAATGTTCAAATGCGTCTTTTAAAAGCAAACATCCTCTGCATGTGCTCATGGAAAATCTTCAGCGACATCTCATTTGTCTCAGTGTTTAATTGGTCATTACAGTCTTGCACATTGCATGTGGTGAAGCGACTAGTTCACAATCATTCAACACTTCAATAAACACATTTAGTGGACAAACATCTTGCTTATGGGGTAAGACATTAACAGCTTTTGTTTCCTTGTGCTCTCACACTAGGACACAACCTGTTGCTACTTTACGACACATACAAACAACAGACACACTGTCAGAGTCTCACAAAAACAGACACAAATACAAAGTTGGTATTGATATGATGTCTTGATTTTGATTGACCAAAGTAACCAGTGTATTTGGTTAAAGGTTAGATATCCGCTCATTTGGTTGTACTTCAGTGCACCCTGTGCCTCAATACACAAACATAGTCCTAGACCAGGAGTGGGCAAACTTTTTGATTCACGGGCCACATTGAGTTCTGACATTTGACCAGGGGGCCGGAACAAGAGCAGATGGATGGCATGCTTTAGTAACCGCTAGATTAGACTGATAGAATGATGTGCTAGATTTTAAACAAGCGCGCTAAATATTACATCAAGAGCGTTAAATTTAAAATCTAGCGTGCTAGGTCTGAAATCTAGTTCGATAACGCTTAAAAACGTGCATTGTGCGACACTAGGCTTATAATCTAGGCGCTTGATGTAACATTTAGCTTGTTTTAACATCTAACCCTTTTGTTTGCGTGCGTGTATTGGGCACACTGTTTATTTTGACTGCGTGCGCATCACGGAGATACACATATTTTAATGGGAGCAGTGTTGTAATTTTCTCAAGAAAGCCAATATATCTAGTGTACACCATCTAGTGAGGAAACATCAGAAGTGCAGGGAAATAAAACATTAACAAGGTTTATTTATTTCGAGTTCGGCGGGCCAGATTAAACCGTTTAACGGGCCACATGTGGTCCGCGGGCCGTAGTTTGCCCATGCCTGTCCTAGACACAGTCAACCACACACTCAGCAACACATTCATCCATACTTCAGGGTCTTTAGAGGACCAGCCTAAGCAATTAAGACATCAATGTTCCGTCTTCAGGAAAGCTGGTGACAGACGGAGATAAACTTTTAAATCAGTGCTGTTTCAATAGAATTCTTTCTGAAGTCTTACACTTTTCATTTCTAAAATCACAGCCTGTATTTATCAAACTGCCTTGTTGAATTGATTTATCTATACAGCCAATATTGCACAGTGTTTTGGTTAAATGTTCATTTTTACAAAAATATAACAAACATGTACATATGAACATTTATTTCTATAGAGCATCATGTAAAAAGCATGCTTTTACTATATTTTATGCACAATCATCAGGCATGAAAAAAAGGAAGGTGACTATATCAACCTTAATATTTTGTTCTATTTTTGCTTGCATTTTTTACAAACCGCAGTTTGACATATTGCATACAACTTTTTTAAAATTCCTTGTTCTTAATTAGATCTTTTATTTAAATGCACTGTAAGACACTTTTAACATCAATTAGGTGTTTTATTGTCGGAATTTCAACAAGTCCAGATTTTGTTCCTTAACATAATTGAATATGTAATCATAAGTTCATTATAAACAATTTTAATGGTACCATTCAAAGACTGAGTTTGATTATTTATTGAAGATCAATTTATTTTTTTTGCCTTCCATTTGCTTTTTTTTTTTTCTAAAAAAAAATATATCTTTCAGTTCAGTGGTATACATTTTATAGAAGTTTGATAAACACAGGCCTTGATTCATATATCTATAACCACACACATCTCTGTCTACCCCATTAATATTTAGGTGCCACATTCAAGTTTAACAGGCTATAAGCATTTGGGATCAATTTTAAAGAAAAGGAAAAAAAAACTGATTACAAAAGTACAGCTCAAGTTTTTTATCTGCTCTCTAATGCAGATTTTTTGTGGCAACATCCACCATCCACTTACTATCAAGCCACTGTAATGCAGGAAAAAACACATACTGTATATATTCTGTATTATATAAAGACAATAGAAACTTTTATCACAATTAAGCCTTTTATAGAAAATCTACATCAGAAAAATATGCAGGTGCATCCTCATAGTAAATAATGTTTACATCGCTCTTCTCATACGTTGCTCTTTGTGTTTGCAATATACAGTATAAAGTCTCTGAATATTTACCACATATATAAAATAGACAATAACAGCAGCAGAAAAAAAGAGTGGGAGTTTATATTTATATAGCAGAAGCTTTGTCTCTGTTGATGAAGAGAGTCTCCTGGCAGAAAGGGTTCACCAGTATCACACTGCTACCACTGTAGTCTCCATTAGGGGGTAGGCAGGTATCGTGCTCCTGCAAATACAAACAAAAACTCAGAAAAACTTTATTTAAATGAAATAATTACCAAAAATAATCATTTTAATAGTATAATAATATTGTATAGTATAGCAGCGTTTTTCAACCAGTGTTTCGCAGCACACTAGTATACCAGGAGAGATCGTCAGGTGTGCCGTGAGAAATTATCCTATTTCATACAGTAATCGTGATCTACTAAGACCTCCCAAAAATTTTTTAGGTTGATCTCAAGGTGCTTGTTCTAAAAAAATGGATTAACTAGTATTTATTTGTTTATCAGTATGAAATCCTGTCATTTTATTTAGAGACAGGCAGTGCTGTCCTGTAATCATAGCAACTCATTCTTCTTCTCTGCTTTTTTTTGCATGCTGCTGTCTATTCCCGGCAAAAACTATCCCACCTAGTCGATCATATTTTGTACATGTTTTTAAGACATTAAGAAAAAAATTAGGTTGTGTTTTAAAGCAGAAATTTAGTGGATTCTAATGAAATCTCACATTTTCTTACATTCAAGAGGAAAAAGTAACTGCACTTTTTATTTGAAAGAAGAATAATAAAAGATGACCAAATACTGTAGGTTTTAATATGTTGATTTGATTTCTATTCAGGACACTTTGGAGAGAATCCCTATATTTGTTAAATTAGCCGGCTTTAGGAAATCGTTTTGTACATTTTTGATTGGTGGTGTGCTTCAAGGTTTTTGTTTTTTTTTATGGAAAAATGTACCTTGGCATGAAAAGGTTGAAAAACACTGTGGTCTAGTACAGTATGTATAGTATAGCATAATATTACAATGATTTAAGTTTCAAATCTTCTCTGCAAATTTTAGAAAATAATAATATATAAGTTTGGTCCTCCCTGGGATGATGAACAAAGAGCCTGATTAAAGCTCAATGAACAAAGAGACAATGAGGGAGAGAGAACAATGACAAACAAAAGAGAGAGATGACTCAGAAGAAATCAGAAGGAGGGGGTTTCAGGTTTGGGAAGGGGCAGGAAGCGTCAGTGTGAGTCAGTAATAGAGTTGCTAAAGGATGAGAGTGCAAAACATAAAATGTTTTATTTTATAGCAGGAGTTAAGCTTCTTTTTTTTACCAGCAAAATCTAATCAAATCAAATAGCCGTTATTTATTAGAGGAGACATGGCATGGTGTTTCTGCTCTACAGAGACGGGTGAATCAGAAACAACACCTGGGTGTCACCAAGGGCATCCCACACATGATCCAGTCTCAGCTTCTCTTTCCTGACTCCACAAAAGGCAGCAAAGGAATATAAATTGAGCAAAAGAAGAACAATAAAAAGAAACAACATGTAAACCAAATCTTTCTTGAGGAAAGATGATGCACACAAACATGCAAACAAAACATAGCAATGACAGAATGAGGAATTGACAGATTTGTAGCCAGACCACTTTTATGTACTTTGTCACCCCAACAGATGGCACTGCAATGCACCAAAAGCATGGGAAAGTTCAGACATTCAATTCAAGTGATGCTGCTGACTTGCTGTGCCAATTTTACGGCATAAAACTTGGCAAATTACCTCCATATATTGACATAAAATCTGGAATCAAAACAAAAATGTACCAATTAGGTGTCTTCATGAGGCTAAATGAAGCAAAGCGAATAAATGAATTGAAAGGTTTTTTTGGATTGCATCTCTGTGCTATCAAAATGTACTGTTTTTTTTTTTCAAAATATACCATGAGATCATAATTATCTGTGTGTATCGTTATTATGAGTGTGAAGCATTCACTATGGGAATCAGTGCCTCCAAATACGAGACCATGGTCCTCGCCTTGGAAAGAGTGAACTGTCCCTGCACGTCAGGGTCCTTCCCCAAGTGAAGAAGTCATCTGGGAGGCTTGGTCACAAGAGGGGGAAGAATAGAGCAGAAGATCGACAAATGGATCGGTGCAAGATCGTGGATACAAGTAGCCTAAATGAGCTTCCTCTACAGGGTGTCTGGGCTCTCATTTAGAGATAGAGTGAGAAACTGTGCCATCTGGGAGGAACTCGGAGTAGAGCTGTTGCTCCTCCGGGTTGAGAGAAGCTAGATGGGGTGGTTTGTGCATCTGGTTAGAATGCCTTCCGAATGTCCTGCTGGAGAGGTGTTTCAGGCACATTCCACTGGGAGGAGACCCAGAGGTGGGCCTCAGACCTGCTAGAGAGACTATGTCTCACAGCTGGCCGGGGCTTGCCTCAGGAGCCTCCCAAGGAGCTGGAGGATGCAGCCGGGGTGAGAGAAACCTGGGTTTCCCGTCTGAGGCTGTTGCCACCGCAATTCGGCCCCGGATAAGCCAATGGAACAAATAATATTTACTACCCTATAAAAGCGCTTTATTCTCTTTAAAAATAATATAAGGATAGTCTGCTGATGAGGACTTATGGTTTAAGATTGTTGGTTACTCTTATATGTAAATCTTTTTGCCTGCTGTTTTATTATGAACATATATTGCCGCCTGAGTTGTAGACTCAAATATTATAAAATGTTCTACATTAACAGGTAAGAAATAACTTACTTCCTGTTATATTTACTTTTTAATTAAGATTATAAAGAAGAAAAATCTGGTGTGAGAAAAAAACCCATTTCAAAACATGTTCTGCAATTGAGTGAGATTTCTCATCCACTGCAAACCTTCTCAAATAATTTCTTGCTCATTACCTGGATTTTAATGACTCATAGTAAAGCATCACGTAAATTCCCCAAAACTTCAAAGCATGAAGTGCTGTAGTGTGTCAGTGTGTGTACCTCACTCTCCAGAGTATGTATTTCTCTGGGTAGCTCTACTGCATGTCTACTGAAGTAGTCCATGGTGATGGCGTTGTTCCAGTAGCTGAGGTTATTCTCCTGACTTGATGACTTCTTCTTCCTCCTCATGCAGCACACAGTCAGCAGCACAGCTACACACAAGCACATCATGTGTTAGCGTGAAAAAAAAAGATGAATTTATACGAATGTGAAGCTAAATTTGTGCGTGCTACAGAATCCCAGATAGAACTTTACTTAAAATACATAAGTAAGAGAATAATCAATGTAACAGAAATGCATTCTTCTGTATCTAGGACAGATTGAAATGTAGAGATGTGTGTTTTGCCTTAGGTAAAACATTCCTGCTGTGTTAAAACTCTTGTCTATAATAAGAATCAACCCTGAAGGCTTTCTGCCAGCTGTTAAAAAGCATTCTGGGAAATCTAAGAAATTCTACCCAAGGTGAGACCAGGGGATTTGGCAAAAGTGAAACAATCAAACCGAGCAATGAATTGTAATTAGATACATAGTATGAAATAATTTTTTTTTAGAAAATACAATATTTCACAAGGTAACAAATCATTTGAAAAAAAATTACTATTTGTTTCAAAGATTGATGTGAAGTCATAAACTCCATTTTTGTGTCTTGATGCTCTGATTTTACTTACAGCACGAGGACACAAAAACACTGATGGCCAGCACGATCCACACAATGTCCATCCTACTGAAGCAGATGGTCAGGCGTGATGGCGGGGAGTCGACGATGGACCCCGAGCTGTTTCCTGCACTCCAGGGATCACTTGTTGTTGCCGGTACCTGTCTGTTCAGAAAGTTCCCACTAGCTGTGGAAGGGGGTTCTGAGCTATTTCCCTGAACAGACCACCTCTCGGATGAGCTGCTGTTAGAAAACAGCCCTCTCTGTACAGTTGCATTTCCCAGCTGGAGTCCTGCAGGTGGGCTGTCTGTGTGGTTACCCCGGGTAACCTCCGCAGTGAAGGCTACAGTGTGATTGAGTGGTGTGAGTGTAGGACTGTGTGAATTGATGTTGGGATCAGTTGTCAGGGCTGTGCTGTATCCTGTTGAAATGAGGCTTTGTGGTGGGCTGTTTACCGGCGTATCAGGCCCTTTTGTTGAGTTTAACCCCAACTCAGCGGTGGGAGGTTCAATCACAGCATGAGCTTCCCGCTGAGTAATGGTGTGGTGCACGGGTGGCTCATGGGGTCTTACAACATGCTCCCTGAGTTTCAGACCTCGTGCAGCGTTTGCCCCAACTGCAGAAGAAGAGAGGGCAGTCAGAGAGGATGGGGGCCGCTCAGGAACGTATTGCTGTCTTGGGTTGCCGCCCTCTTTCTCATTCAACATTTGAGGCTTTTTGTGGCTGGCATCAAATGCATCACCTCTTTCTGAGATGGACATGGATGTCAGAGGATTTGAAACCTCTCGAGCGGCAAGCTTCAAGTCTAATTTCAAGAATTCTGTGCTGGATAACTCAGAGCTGCTGCTGGCCTGGTTGCTGCTAACAGTGAATGGGTTGTGAACTAAGGAAACCCTGACTAATTTGTGATTTACAGTATGAGAGCTGAGTACCCATGGTTGGGTCGCATGGCTGTTAGGGCTCACAGTGTTTGCAGCGACAGTGCTCGTGTCATGAAAAGGAGGCTCATCATTAGCTCGGCTGGCAGGAGGGGGGACAACACTGGGAACGATGACGGAGGAGTGCTTGCTTCTGGATGACCATCCTCCACTGCTGGAGCCTTCTGTATGCCAATCTGAAGGGTTGGAGAGAGGGTTGCTGTGCGCGGCTGCCATGGAGACAGATTCCTGGGACATCTCCTCTAGTGATGAAACCAGTCCTACTGACAGTGCCAGGAATGGTAGAACACCTAAAGAAAGATTTAAGAAAATATTAAAATTACAACTCTAATTTAAATGAACCATATCTCACTTTAAATGTCTAAAATATAAAATGTCAAATTTTACTCACTAAACATTAAACAATCTTTT
This sequence comes from Neostethus bicornis, assembly GCA_902685375.1. NCBI lineage: Eukaryota > Metazoa > Chordata > Actinopteri > Atheriniformes > Phallostethidae > Neostethus > Neostethus bicornis. The sequence goes on along the minus strand of LR738553.1, from coordinate 14,377,111 downwards.
TAAACCTTTTCATTTGAATGAATCAAAAATATGATTTGACAATTTTTGAAATATTGTTTCACACAAAACTGAACAAGAAAAAAAAAACATTTGCTGTGACACAACAAGAAACTACAATTAAAAAGTACCAGTAATATTTTAATTTCCTTTAATTAAAAACTTTTTTATGCTGTAAAAATTTTCTTGTTGTTTTTATATGAGATAAAAACAATGCCCAAAAACCAACAAACCCTCAAATTTAGTAAAAAATAAGATAAAATAACAAATTAATGTTTCTTTGTAGACTGACCACAGTTTATCCCATTTTATGATAGCCATTAGATTTTCGTCTAGGCTGCTTTTCTAAAATGATTCATTTTGGGACTTCAGAGCAGAAGAGGGAGTCTCAGGTGCTCAGGCGGGGAGCAGCGGTGTGCATTCATTAAGCGCTTCAGTTTATAATGAACTGAACCGGTCTCACCTAGTTTGATTAGACTGCTTTATTAACTGCATTATTCACAAGGTGGGTCCATCACCCAGACCTGGATGTAAGAGGGAATTAGCTGGGACAGAGAGAATCATCCTTACATAGATAAATCTAATGATTTGGGTTATAGACCAAAAAAAAACAAGACTTTTCCTATTGCCAAGAACTTCGTCTAGTTTGTCAGTGGAACTCAAGATTTTACAAGTCAGCGAACAAATATACATCAACACAGTACAGATCAATATTTCTTCTCTTTGGACGCTTTTTTTTCTATGTAAAGCTTTAAAAGCTATAAAAGTCCACTTCTCCTTTCGGCATTACCCTTCAGGGGTCGCCAGAGCAAGTCAGTTTCATCCATCTAACCCTATCTGCTGTATCTTATTCGGTCACACCAGCTATCTTCATGTCTTCCTTCACTGTATCCATGAACCTCCTTTTTAGTTTTCCTCTAGTCCTCTTTCCTGGTGGTTCCAAACCCAGCATCCTTCTGCCGATGTACTTTCTCTCTCCTCTGCACATGTCCAAACCATCTCAGTCTGGCCTCTCTGACTTTATCTCCAAAACCTCTCACATGTGCTGTTCCTCTGAGCCTGTCGATCCTGGTCACTCGCAGAGAGATCCTCAGCATCTTCATCTCTACCACCTCCATCTCTGTTTCCTGTCTTTTCCTCAGTGCAACTGTCTCTAGACCAAAGACCATGGCCAGTCTCACCACGGTTTTGTACACTTTCCCTTTCATCTTAGCTGAAACTCTACTGTCACACATCACACCAGATACTTTTCTCCACCCGGACCAGCCTGGCTGCAGACGCTTCTTCACCTCTATTCCACACTCTCCTTTATTCTGGACTGTTGATCCTAAGTACTTAAAATATTCCACCTTCTTTATCTCTTCTCCCTGTAACCTCGCTTTTCCATTTGGATCCCTCTCATTCACACACATGTACTCTGTTTTAATCTGACTGATCTTCATTCCTCTTCTGTCTAGTGCAAACCTCCACCTCTCCAGCTTTTCTTCTACCTCTTCCCTCCTCTCACTACAGATCACAATGTCATCTGCAAACATCATTGTACATGGAGATTCCTGTCTAACCTTGCCTGTTAGCCTGTCCATCACCATAGCAATCAGCAAAGGACTCAGAGCAGATCCTTGGTGCAGTCCCTCCCCCACACTGAACTCCTCTGTCTCACCTGTAGCACACCTCACCACTGTCTTACAGTCCTCATACATGTAAAAAGCTATAAAAGTCCACTAAATTTGCATTTTTCTTCCTAACACAACCCAAATACCTACAACACAAAAGTACAACTCATTAAAAACACAGTTTCAATCCACAACTGTGATGCTGGTATTCAGTATTTAATGGTAACCATAGTAACCAAGGTTCTAAATTGATAAAAAAGCAAGTGAAAAGTAAGTAGAGGATAAAGAATGACTCAGTTTATAATGTAGGACCATGCCAGTATGCGGAAACATGATTAAAACAAGTCCACGGGACAAATACTTCATTCATTTTTACTGAAAAATAATATCTTAAATGTCTTAAAGCATAAATTCAAAGCCGACAATTTTATTGACCTTTTAAATTGATAACGTTCCTTCATAATCAATCGCACAGAATTAGAAGAGAACATCTTGGACTAATTCGTCATTTACCTGTCACGTTAAAAAGATGTAAATCATGTTGTCTTTATGAACAAAACTCAAATGTGTATTTTGGGATATTTTGAAGAAATTTGTTGTATGGGTACAAATCAAACAAGATATTGTATTTTAATAAAAAAATGTAATCCTTGTAAGAGCAGATTTGATTAGTCTAAACATTTTGGCATTTTTTCTCTTAATTTGCCTCTGGGATCAAAGAGCAACATAAATCATGTGTAATAACTCTGACCTGTGGTCATCATGGAGACTAAAATAAATTTGGGTCTTTGCAGTTTAGTCAAATGATGTTTTATTAAAGATCCTATCTTTAATGTTATATTAAAGTAGAAAAAGTAGATTTTTTTAGAATGCTTACAAATGTACAAACATTCTAAATGCAAAGTAAAGTCATGGAGACGAAAGATATTGAACACTTTTCATTTTAAACATTTTTTATGTGCGTTTTTGTTTTGGCAGTGGCATTATGAGAATTAATAAGCTATGTGTGCTCAAACTTATCAGTGACACATATGAAAGTAGTAGAAGATAAATGACTGAAAGCTCATTAGATGATCAGTAGGTTAAAGTTTTGGTTCCAAAGTAATAAAAGAAAATTGTGAAAAAGGAGAGCAGAGGGAGCCATCACCATATATTGGTGTGTGCAGTGTCTAACTTGTTGAACTGAAATAAGTCAGTGGCTTTATAGATTCTAAGAAAAACCTCTCAAATGTAAGGTTGTACCTATACAGCACTTTTCTACCTGCACCCCACTTGGGCGCTCCACAATGCAGCTCACATTCAACCATTCACATACACATACATCCCTGATGGTAGAAGCAGCCAGGCAGGGTGCTAACAAGAAATCATAAGCAGGTACGTAAAGATTTGGTGTCTTTATCACAGATTAAATTTTACCTGAATGCACTGCAACACCCGTTACATGAAGTTGATTTGTTATGCTAACCTGTGTTTCATCATGTAAGGTCCTCCCTGGAAATGTCTCACATTAAACACATACTCTGCCATTTCCACATCAATATCAGAGCTGCTCTATATACTATATAACTGGCAACTTTATATACTGTGTAAGTGCTGCATTACTCTGTACAATATTATTGCATCAGTACAAACACGTTAATGTGATGTTAAGCAATATCTCTGAAAGTGTCCCCTGAGTGTTGAAGATAAAAATTTTCAAAGAAAAAAAAAAGACAGGGATAAAAGATGACGAATGGAATCAGTGAGTATGAAATCACACTAACATCATTGATCCAAATAACTGTAATTCTAGACTAAGGTAAGAGGGAAGAGCAGACGAGGTGTTAGATTAACAAAAGTTAATGTATTTGTTTTTAAAGTTTTTCGAGGCCCTTTTCTAATCCTTGTGAAAAACTTCCCGCCACGCTGTGGAAGAATTCTTAGAAAACCTTTTTTTTTGGTTAATCTCTGGGTTGAGAGAAGCCAGTTGGGGTGGTTTGGGCATCTGGTTAGAATGCCTCACTGGTGATGTGTTTCGGGCACATTCCATCAGAAAGAGATCCGGAGACGGACTCCAGACCCGCTGGAGCGACTATGTCCTAGAGAACACATTGTGATCCTCCTGGGTAAGCTGGAGTTATGCAGCCGGGTTGAGAAAAGTCTGGATTTCTCATCTGAGGCTGTTGCCCCCCCTGATCTGGGCCCGTATAATCGGAATACGATGGAACGGAATGGAACAATCCCAATTTCAGACCTTCAAACTGGCAAACGCTTGTTTTATAGAGCTGATCGCATATTGTTGTAATTATATTGTCAAATGTATTTGGTAAGCAGTACCTGAGTGGTACCAATGCTTATTATAAACATATTAAATCTGGATTTAGCTCTATTTATTAAATATTGTCTGCTCAATGTGGCCCTGCTTGCTTGTATGTATTTAAAGAATGTAATTTTTCACGCACGTGCAACAGTTTTGTGGGGAGTTGTGTGCAAGTCTGTGTTCTCATGTGTATTATGTAGCTACACTACACCGCCCGGCGAGGTAAATGAGTATAATTTATCACAGCAGGTATTTTTTCTGACTGATGGAGTAAGATCGAAGGCAGGGTGAATGTGGACAGAAAGCATGGCCCAGACTCTGCAAATCGACAACACAAAGAGTGAATTAACAGCAGAGATGATTGAAAAGACCCGAGAAGTAACTGGGGCTTCATGAACATCCATTACTGAGATGAAGTACTGAGAATAACGTGTAAAAATTAGATGGGAAAGAGAGAGAAAGGTCATATGAGGTAAAAAAAAATCTGCAGGGGAAAAGCTGGAGGTGTAGCAGAGTAGAAATATGAACCTGGTGTGGTTTATAAGTCTAAAACATGGTCAGAGGCAACGAGGTTGGTTCAAACAAATGAGCAGAAAGAATATGGAGGGTTTTTTTAAAACATTTGCCTTGGTCCATTGTAGTTGTCCTCTCAGTTATTCCTTTATCTTCTAAAACTGCTTATCCCTTACTGTCGGGCTTACGAGGGTACTGGAGCCTATCCTGACTGGTTACAGGCGGGATAGACGATTTAATTTTTTTTTTTTTACCAAACACACCCTGATCAAATAATCAGGCTAAAAGTAAAAAAATTTCAATGGTGACATTGAAAACAAGGTCCCTTCGTATGTCCTTCTGTGACATGTTTTATGGGGATGGAGGATGGCACACATCTGTTACCACTCTCAGCAACCTGTCCCTGCACGCTGAAGCAACTAGCTGATCATCTAAGAATAGCGTCTGCTAATGTCATGGAGAAAACAAAGCTCAGGTAAAATTCTTATGAGATTATCCTCTCATTTATTTGACTAATGAGATCAATCAGATTTGCATAATACAAGCACAAGATGAATGAAGGGAGGGGCAATTTATGCAAGAAACCTGCTGAATTGGGCTGTTTCGAATGCATGGAAAGGAACTGACATTCACCGGAGCCGTATTGATGCCATCCTAGACATAAATAAATCATGATCGCAAAGTAGGATCTTGTGTGCTGATCCATAGCCGGCTTTGTCCCACCAATCTTTCAATATTAGACTCAATGTCATAGGCCAAGGCTTCATCTAAACTTCCACCAGGTGGACTGATAAACAACACATTAAGTCCTGCAGATGAAATTCTGCATTAGCATAAGATCAACTCATAAACTCAGACGCCAGCATCTCCAGGCTACGTGTGCATCAGTATATCCAAGAGGCAAATTCTGGAGCTGGTTGTGCTGCATCAACAGTAAGCTCCTGCCAGTGACTCTGCTTGAACCGACGACTGTACAAGGAGCCAAAAATAGAAGCTGCAAAATCATCCATCAATGAGTCTTGAGACGGTTCATCAGGCTTTACTCATGAACTGAAATAGCTCGGTCATTTCTCAATTCAGTAGCATGAAGGAGAAGAATACCATTATTTGTGAAAAAAACTCAATCTGTGTATGGTTGCTGTGCTGGATAAAAGTAAGAACAAATAATGTCTTTTTTTTCAAAAAAAAAAACTAATTTCCATCCATTCTAGTTTAGTCTTGCTTTTGGAAAATAATTCACATGAACTGCAATTAGCATGGAATGAGTATATCAGAGGGACAGCACATGTTGGAGGCTTTGGAGATAAAGTCAGAGAGGCCAGACTGAGATGGTTTGGACATGTACAGAGGAGAGTGAGAGAGTACATCGATAGAAGGATGCTGGGTTTGGAACCACCGGGAAAGAGGCCTGGAGGAAGACCAAAGAGAGGTTCATGGATACAGTGAAGGAAGACATGAAGATAGTTGGCGTGACCGAAGCGGATGCAGGAAATGCCTAAAGGAAAAGAAGAAGAACTGTAGTTTGCATATTATAATAAGTTATATTGGTCATTGTCTTTCAGTACACATGACAGGGTGTGTGAATATTTGAAAGACTCTACCATAAAAGGGTTTTGGTAAAAGGCATTATATATATATATATATATATATTTATATATATATATACGAAATATTGTCCATGTTCACTGAGAATAAGCTGACAGCAGACATACCGCCACAGTCTCTGTAAGCTTGTAATAAAATGTCAAAGAACCCATGATGATTACATTTATTAAATGAAATTTCTGTAACATGTCACAAATCCATCACGTTGAGTACTTACGACCCACACATCTATATCAAAAACAGCTACATAAAAAGATTGTACTTAGCTTTTCTGTAATGATTAAACTAAAACTACATAAGAAGTCTCAAGGTTATCACATCCATAATATAGAAAGTTATTTTTTAATGCAGTTTGAATCTTAAATGATAAACTGAAAGATACGAGGTCAAAGCGAGAAGCAATAAAAGATCAGGCCCATCAGCTTTGGCAGATAAGGCCTTTTATCAGCAGTCTGACTGGGGAGCTGTAAGACCGGCTGCTAATATTGGATTATCACAGCCGGGTAGCCAGCTTTCAGCCTGGACCCACTTCAGTGGATTCTCTGCTCTTTAACAATTACCATCAAGACCCCTGATGTACAACAGTCTGTACTCGTACGGCTCTATAACTATTAGTCACTAGAAGCTATAATATGTTTCACTGGTCACACTTGTAAGGCTACAAAATGCAGTTTGTAGTCTTTAAAGTTGTTTGTTCCATGTGTGTCTGTCCAACAGGGTGACACAGACAGATAGTACACATCCTGTGGACATCTGGGACTCCCGGAGAGGGACTGAAAGGACAAATAGGGGCGGGATAGAGAGTACTCTACAAATGTGAGGCCAGAGATAAGAGGCAAAGTTTTCCGAACAGGATAATGGTTTCCTTTTTGAATGCTCCGCAAATTGTTTGTCAAGTTACAGCAGCTTTGAACTTGTTTATCAGTTGATCAAAATACAAAAAACCGGGACAAGAAAGAGCTCTTATGCTGTTTATTCTAGTAGCAATTTAGCTGCTTTGACAGCAAGTACAACTCAAACAGGAAGAGGAAACATTAAACAGGAAGTTGTCTGGAATTTGTGGAAAAGCTGATACGTATCCTGAAATTATGCCGGAATTTTACAGAAACCAACAAAGTTTTCGACTTATAAGGAATTCCAGCATTTCCTTTGGTGATTAAAAACAACATCAGAAGACTATCCAATTAGTATTAATGATGAAGACTTCATTACATCAATCTATTTCAAGCAGTTTATGACCCTGACTTCCTTGTTCACAGATGATGTAACAATTTAGATCATCTGTGAACGAGATAATGTAAAACAAACATTCAGAAATGACAGATATAAGATTACAATAGTAATGCATTCAGTTTAACATGTCTTAGTTTGTACGTCTCTATCTGCAGTATCTCTCGTCCTGTTTGCAGTCTGTGGATGTCCTAGCAGATCATGTCCTGCAGAGTGTGTATTGCTTTTCCAGAAAGATAAATAAGAAAAGTCTCTGTACCAGAATCTGAGGTCTCAGGTGGGCCTCTAAGCTCTGCACTCTCTCAGAAAAAGAAAATAATAGAAATAGGAAACTCAGACATCAGCTGGACCTTCAACTTAATATTTGAAAGTAAAGATTAGTTCAAAATATGATTTATTTTTTCCAGTTAAGTAAGAAGAAATATAGAAAGCTGGTCTATAAATTGTGACCAAACGCTTTCTTTTTATGATTGGCCTGATACCTCAATTCCTAGAAAATCCAGCTTCACTGAAGGCTTGCAACATTTTTTTCAGAGCCAATGGCTGCTTTGCCCTGAGGTGGTGTTTGAGGGAAAATACCACAGATATCATCATCCGTTTTAGCAAAGAATTCTAAAGCTCGCTGGCTCTCAATATGACCCCATTTTCCATATTCATGTGACATTCTTTGCTGGTACCGTGCCAAAGCTTTGTGCATTAACTCCGTGAGCTTCTGAATATAAAGCAGCCCAGTTTTACTAAATGTGCAGGGATGCAGCTGTGTATTCTCCACCATTGGGGGCTCCCTAAAGGTATTTCACCTGGTCTTTAAAGATAATAGAATATTTCTGTGGGATCAGCTTAGAGACAACATTTTAATTATTGAACACCCCTCGAAGTGGAGGCAGTGATTGGGAGTATTGGTGAGCAAAAATTTCTATGTTGTGTGTCTGTGGGATGGTGGTCTCTAATAGTTTGTAAAAAAGGATGGACGTCTATAAAAGGGGATCCGGAATCCTGCTTGTATTGTAAATACAATTTTCATTGTAAAATTCACAGCAGATGTGGGATTTCAAGTACAATTTTAAAATTCATTCATTAGAAAATACTTGCAGTATTTTGCTTTTTGTTGATTAAAAAGAAATCATAATCTGCCTTGAGTCAAACTGTTTTAATTTCCAACAGTCCTTGTCCTATTTTCTATGCGCAGGTTTGCCGAGTATAAAGGCAGGTAGTGGATATCCCTATTTACGTACCAAATTGACCCAGATCAACAGATACTTCCTCTAGTTGCTTTCCAAGTATTTTCAGAGGTTGCTGACCACTTTAGATCAGGTTCCAGGACTGTTTTCTTATAAATGCTAACCCATTTCAGAGTTACTTTTTTAAGAGGCACGATTTGAATTAATGGGTAAAAGTGTTGTATTTGTTCAATAAAAGTGCAGAAGTGTACAATAAATATTATTTTCTGCTCTCTTCTGATTGCATGAATCTTTGACCTTTTCAGAGAAAACAGTGTTGTTTCCACCGCCTCGAGCAGTGACTGTCACCCTGGAAACCAGCTTGACAGAGGACACTGTTGTTGTTTTCTGCGGTCTTGAAAGATGATCATTTCCACAAAATGTGGGTTAACATTTTTTTGTTTTATTTTTAGTTTTCAAGCCTTTTGTTGATTTTAGCTTTTAGTGAATTTATTATTTGCATTTGCCTACTATGCTGTAAAACATAAAAAAATGTAAAGCAATTGTATATTGTACTGTTTGATATTAAACTCACCAAACATGTTGAAACCAAACATGTCATGTCTCAATTAAGAAGGTAAGAGATTTGTTTCTATTGACACTTTTAAAAAAACTGTAAAATAGGATTTGAAAAAAGCTAAATACCAATTAAACTAAACTTATTTTTTTACACTACATTTTTTATGTTGGATTTGTTGAATCAATGGAATGAGACATTTTCAAAAGTAGTGACTGTGACAAATCCTGAATGGCTTTACATTGTTCTCTGCAGCTCTGAATCCCAAATTGCTGTTAATCATATTTTGGCAATTATTATTTTAAACAATTTTTTCCAAAAGGTCTGCCAGTTTCTTTCCATGGCTTGTCCAATAGCTGCGTTGTTTCCAAGTGTGTGTTCTTGAATAAACTTTTGACAAATGACATTTCTGCCAGCATTTGTTACGAGGTAGGCTAAAATCAGAGGAACTAATATGAAAGCCTTCAAAATCCATTCTGGTGGCTTTGTGTACACAAAGTAATGAAGTTTTGTTTGTACAACCAAGATTTTGAGCTGGTCTCCGGAACATGTGTCCAGGCCTTCTATTTCACCATTTCCAGTTCTGCCTATTGGAAAGTTAGCCGAACACTGGCATGGCTACGTGAATGGAAATATAATTTTGTTACTCTAACTCCCTACCCACCCTTTTTTATTATCAGCAAAAAAACCCAAACAACTAAAAGAGAAAACAAACGGATTTATGATTGATCTCAATTAATTGATCCCATTGCAAATGTAAAATTTTTTTTAACCTAATATATTGACTCAACTGCCACAAAAACAGAATGATGGCTTACTCGTAACACGTTGTAGGTTGTTTTATGCATAACAGTAAACTTAATCCGTCCCCATTTCCTGCGTCTCCCTATTTGATCCGTCCCCATTTGAGATGTATATAATTATACTGTACATATTATTAGGAGATATACATCAAATTTTGTTTCTCCCAACTTGTAATGATCCTCCCATCAAGTGAAGGTCATTCACATTGTGATTACTTTTCTGAATTAAAAACACATTTTTTCCATTTAAACCTTTTTGTGCATAGATATGGTGTAGATAACAGACTACCTAATAGCGAGCTCACAAGTTCAGTCATATTTTACTGTGCTCACAATCCATTTTAACAACTTTATTCTGTTTCCATCAAACAATCTTGATCATCGAAATATGGTTAAGTTTATTTCTCTCTAACAACACGCCATTGGCTTAAAATCTTAACGAGCATTTACTCACTCAGCAGCTGGCAGCACAGGACCTGCAGGCGTGTCTTCATGGTATCATGTGCTCCGGCTCCTCCTCCACAGTGCTCATGATTCTCTGCAGAAGAGAGGTGAGATTGAACATGACAATCACCTTTAAGTCATGGTCAACATCATTGTGATGTACTGTGATTATGCTTGGACAGGTCTTAGCAGAACAAACACATCATATAAATTGCACAGACTTATCATTAGAAGGTAAGACTGTGGCGTTATCAGATCATGGATAACATCTTGAAGGCTGTGCTGGTCAGTAAAACTAATTAGGGACCATCCAAATACTGACCAGTAAACCTTGTTCTGAGATATCACTATGTGTGTCATCAGGTCCCCAGGAGTGCTCTTTAGAAGAATGACTCACTAATAGCTTTCTGCTTAATAAAAGGTAACACACACTTCCTTTCACCTCTGGGTGGGTGTTTATAGATCTTTCTTTGTTGAAAATGGTGAACAACACACTTACTTGCTCAATTTATAAAAGGCACACTTTTACTTCCAACAAATGTCCACAATTGCAAATTCAATAATAGTCCCATCACTGTGTCTGTGTGAATAATTTGTTGTGGGTAGCGTGTCACCCATTCTACAGATGAAGGTTGTGTTTGTAGGCATACTGTTTCTGAAAGAGACGAGTGACATGAGGGTGCTAGATAACAAAAGCGCGACATGATGAGTCCTTCATTTAGACTCAGTTCTCTTCAGTAGAAATATTTTACATAAGAGTCATCTTTTTAAAAGCATTGTAAATACAGAGACCCTCTACTTCTTTTAAAAATGTGTAGCAATGAATGCAAAGTATTTCAAATGTTTTTTCTTAGTGGTTAGAAACTTATTTCCAAACACACGAGAACATTAGGAACAAATAAGTGGAACAGGCATTTAAAGTGTAAATTGAACAGCGAGAGCAAGTCCTTCATCCGCTAAAGTTCCTCAGACGTAGTTTACAGCTAATTATTAAAATATTTGACCTCCTTCAGAGTGTTTTTTTTTCCTATTTTGTCCAGCGTTATGACAAGCAGAATGGTAATGTATCCGTATGTCAAGTACTGCTGGAGAGATTACCTTGATAAGGGTCAATACTATGTGCCGGCCTTGAAAAGTTTAGTTTCACCCTCTGAACCGATTATCCCTAATGGGGATAATGGTCAAAATTTTTTCATCAGGAATGTAATACATTGTTTCATTGCTTACAGGCTTCTGTCCAGATAGCTTTGTAGCTGATATAAGGTGTTTATTAATTATTTATTGGGGTAATGTCGTGTCCAAAGTACTGTGCATTTACATATGTGGGACAGCTGTGCTTTTGTTGGGTTTTTTAAAAATTATCGTGGTTTTTTGCACTATTTCAGTCTAAGAGAATACTTTTTGCCCATAGACATGAGTAAGATTTAAACATTTTCAGCTAAAAACATAATTCTCTTTAAATCTTCATGATTGTCAAGCATTCTGTACCATATAATTTTTTCCCCAGTTCAATTGTTACTAAGTTTTAAAGAACTTGGAGTGACGTTTTAACAACCACGCTACTCCAATTGAAGTATACTCCAAAACCTCTCCCACAGACTGTAAACAATTTCAAGTCCCCTTTTTGTTCCGTTCCGTCATCTTCCGGTTGTTCCGGGGTCGGGTCGAGGGGTAACAGCCTCAAACGGGCAGCCCAGGCCTCTCTCACCCCGGCTGCATTCTCCAGCTTACCCGGAAGAATCCCAAGTCGTTCCCCGGCCAGCTGTGAGACATAGTTTCTCCTGCAGGTCCGCGGTCTGCCCCTTGGTCTCCTCCCGGTAAGACGTGCCCGAAACACCCCGCCCGCAAGGCACTCGGGGGGCATCCTGACCAGATGCCCGAACCACCCCATCTGGCTCCTCTCGACCTGGAGGAGGAGCGGCTCGACACCGAGCTCCTCCCGGATGGCAGAGCTCCATTTATTAAATAAATAACTCCCCTTTTATTAAATAAATATGAACACTTTCAACTACTTTCTCATTTAATATTTAACATGACAAAACTAACTTTTAAGCAACCTTGAACATATAAGGTAGATTTAGGCTTTCAAAACTATTTAAACAGTTTAAACGGTAGACTTATTTACCAACTTTAGCTTTTTTTTTCTGCTAACATTAGCTTTTAGATACTTTTTTTTCTTTTTAGCTTATTAGCTAACTCTAACTTTGTTTTAGCAACCCTTGGAGTTTTTTTTTTTTTTTAGAGCTAACTTTAAATTAAATTAATTTTTCAGCCACCGGTTCTAGGACATTTCAGCCACGGATATTTCAGCCATGGACATTTGAGCCAAAAAAACCCTGCAACCTAGGATATTTGAGCCATGTGCGCCCCCGAATTTAGGACATTTCAGCCTCGGACATTTCAGCCACGGACATTTGGGCCAAAAACCTATTTTATGTAGAAAATTGTGATATTTTATGTCAAAATTTTATTGTAAATAAACAGTTGCACTACAGAAAATAATTGGTTTTAGTCATTTTTATCCCATGGCTCAAATAAAAAATTCTGATATTTTAAATTTTTTTTTTTTGATATTTTATGTAATTTATGTAAAAATTTTTATTGTAAATAAACACTAAAAAATTTTATCGTAAATAAAGAGTTGCACTACAGAAAATAATTGCTTTTAGTCTTAAAAATTTTTATCGTGCGAAAATTTTTATAGTGCGAAAATTTTTATCGTGCTTTTAGTCATTTAAAATTTTCTCATCGTAAATAAACAGTTGTGCCCAGGTTGCAGTTCTTCAAATGTCCGTGGCTGAAATCTCCGAGTCACCGTGGCTCAAGTATCCCAGGTTGCAGTTTTTTGGCTCAAATGTCCGTGGCTGAAAAGAACGTTCACCCTTTTGGCCTTTTCCCCAACCTTTAGCTTTGCTGTAGTTTTTCAGCCAATTTTAGCTTATTTAGTTGTTCTTTTTTTCATTTTCTTAAGCCTTTCAGTATTGCATCTTAATCTTCAACAGAAAAGCTCTCACCCAGCTGTTTTGCAATAACCACTATTTTCTCATTAGTCTTTAAATTATTATTTTGAGCTGTGGTGATACTTCATATATTTAAACTTAGCTAAAGGTTTTCTAGGCTATGCCATGATGAAAAATGCTCATCTATTTAATGTCTTTCTAACGCTAGATGAAACAAATTTTGCTTGTTTAAAAAAAGCTTAGGGAGGGAAAGATGATATTTGGTTGTATCATGGTGGGGATAATTGGAAAAAATTTACTAGGACGAATACAAAAGCAGCAAAAATTAATTTCTTGCTTCACTTTGTGAGAATGCTGCAACCATGCCAAACACCTGTTCTTGGAATAAAAACAGCATGCTGCAGTTATCGAACCTCCTCGCTGCTGTTGCTTTACTTCCCAGGGGTTGAATTTTTTAGCATCATGTTTTCGGCCTAATTGGTTGAATGATAGGGTGCAAAAAGAGCAGCTGAGGCTTTCCATGGTGATTACACCTCATCAAAGCTGCTAGACTGGTGTAGGTGCTTAAAAAAATTCTTTAATTTGCAGGGTGCTGGGAATATGGCTACGGTAGTGACAGGGTGTTTTTTACAAATCACATTGCAGAGGAGTTTTCTAACTGCAGGAGACTTGAGCGTATTTGGCTACTCTCGAGTCTCCTGCTGTGTAGCAAAATCAAAGCTCATCTCTGGATATATGTGCACGTACAAGAAAATAATAGGATCGCAGACAGCCTTGGTTGCAGTACTGTCAAAACTGTCAAAACAAGGAAAAGTCCAACGGCAAAGCCTAAGAAACTCTCCCAAACACACTATAAAAATGAATTCAGTTCTAGTAAATAGTAGTATTTGGCCAAAAGAATTTGAAGTGGAATAAATGTCAGTAGAATGACTGCGCATAAAGTAGATGACATCTTTATATCCAATTTTATTTTCATGGTTTTGCAGAGGTTCTCTTTAACTGGAAAACTAAAATGAATTTTGTTTAAGTAAAAACAATGTCGGGATGTTTCTTCAGTCTACGAAATATGCCACGAGAGGGTAGGAATATAAAAACTTGAAGTTCTTTTTTCATCTTTTTTAATCAACCATTCACAAATGATGTGACAGAGGGTTTTTTTTGCACATGTGTACACATGTACAGTACATACTTGATCTGCTTGTGTGTTTATTTCACTGGTGAGAACTTTCTATGTGTATCCATTTGTACCAAAAGGAAATTGAACTGTACATGAGGTTTTTTTTTTTTTTTCAAAAGAACAGTTTACTTTCCCAGCCCAGGGAGAATGGAGGATCTTCATGCCTCCAATGACCGCAGCAGTTTAGACGCTTTTCTCACATTTATTCTTTTCCCATTCGTTTGCCTTTTTTTCTTTCTTTTTTTTTTTGCCATTTTTCAAATTTGTACTATTTGTACTATAATGACCCCGAACAACAAAACTCTGAAAACAAGAATCTTTCAATATAAGCTTATATAAATAAATAATACAATTAAGAAAGTGTCAAGAAAAAAAAGCCACCTACAAGGTGTTAATTTTAGTTTTTGGTCCTCATGGAGGAGTGAGGTTACAGGGAGAGGAGATAAAGAAGGTGGAAGATTTTAAGTACTTAGGATCAACAGTTCAGAGCAATGGAGAGTGTGGAAAAGAGGTGAAGAAGCGTGTACAGGCAGGCTGGAAAGAGTGGAGAAAAGTATCAGGTGTGATGTGTGACAGAATAGTTTCAGCTAAAATAAAAAGGGAAAGTGTACAAAACCGTGGTGAGACCCGCCATGCTGTTTGGTCTAGAGACAGTGGCACTGAGAAGAAGACAAGAAAAAGAGATGAAGTAGAGATGAAGATGCTGAAGACCTCTCTGGGAATGGCCAGGTTTAGAAATGAATATATCAGAAGAACAGCAAATGTTCGAGGTTTTGGAGATAAAGTATTGCTGTGAGGTCACCATGCTAAGCAGTGCGCCACCGTGCAGCCTCAAATTCAAACTCTCGTAAGAGTAAATCTGATTTGCTAACACAAACACTATTTTGCATGTCATAACACGGACAAGGTGGGATTTAGAAATAGAAACTTTAGTGTGCATGTAATGTGTAATTATTAAAAGGTACAATAGTTTGATTAAACTTTTTTACAAACAAAATGAAAATGTACCAAATCCTGTACCAAAGCATATTTCTCATATGACAATGAAGCCTCGTGCCACTTTATATGTTGCTGCTTAGCTTTCTGTTGGAGACGGAAAAAAGTTGCATGGCAACTGGCATGCCCACAGATGGTAGCCATCACCATAGCAACCTTAATGGTACATTAGAGAATATTCAAATTCATTCACAAGGACGTTTTGGGGCTCAAAACAAAACTGGGGAGGGGAAAAAAAGGACAAATTTGGTCTTTTTCACCAAAGACAAAAAAAGAAAGTTATTACTCAACGGTCTCCCTCTGAGGCAGGGTGGAAGCTTGTGTTTGTCTCTACAGTTCCTGAACTGCAGTTCTGAATAGCATGTTTTTAGACGGCGCAGAGCATAGGCCATAGCTTGTCTGAGACTGTGGAATAAAACAAGCCTGCCACTCCACGTCTCTGTAGCCACAAGGACAACAATGTATTTAATTTTGGACTTCCCTCTATTCTGCTGTTAAGTGTAAGAGGTCTGAGATGAAAAACTGGCAGCCTGCCCACAGAAACTGTGACTGGAGAGCTTAAGCCACCACCGAGGGGGAGTGGGAGGGAAGAAGAGTGTGGGAGTCAATGACGGTGGTGTGAACAACAGCGTTGTACTCTCACAGTCAACTGATAACCAGACTTCCAAAAAACAACTGTTCTGACTGACACTTTGGACCACTAAAAAAAAATCTCTTTTCAGATTCCACATACTTTCTTTCTTTGGGTTGTCTCTTTCTCGTGGACTGAAGGGAGCATTTAGTCAGCTTCTTCCTAAGGGTGACCGTGCACAGTGAGGGAATGTGTGAAAAGTGAGTTTAGGAAGTGACCAGACAGGCAGCAAATCAGTTTAAAAAAATCAAGTTCTTCTGCAAAAAATGTTGTTTTCCCCACTAAGCATTTCCAGCAGCATCAACACATCAACACAGCTGTGTTGTACCAAGAAAAGAAAAAAAAAGTCTGGTCAAACTGCTTGATTCACAACTTCACAGGTTGGGTTTGGTGTGATCACAGAGGACACAACTCCATTTGAAGATATACAAGATTTCCTTGACTCAAAAACACTCTTCCGCAACAACTCGAGAGACGCACACACTTCCTTTGATTGAAATCTACAAAAATCTCCTTAAAAAACACATAGTTACAGACTTTCCAAGCTCATGTACTGTATTTCCTCCATTTGTGAAACTGTGGAGTCAGGAGTTTTTCTCAGAAAGGTGTTGATACTGCTATGATAGTGCTCTAGTGTGCAACAAAAAACCTGGTAATGCCCATAAGCATGAAAAAGCTTATTACTAAAACATCAGTCTTGTGTGGAAGCTAAAAAAGTCAATTTTCCACAAATAATGCACAAGAATAGCTTCATTATCCAACCAATAAACAAGTGAAGAACAACAGAAATTGATTTGATGCAACAGAGAGCCCAAATTAAATGTAAGTAGCAAGTGCTGGAAGGACGTTTTCAGGTATCTATCTAACCCATCCATCCTTGAAGGAAACCTGAATATTTTATTGCTGACAGACGAAGCCTGGATGGTAAACGTGGCAGGATGAGTTGCTGCTGCGTCATGAAGGCTGGCAAACCAGAGCGGGTCATAAGTCAGCTGTTTGTAGAAAGACTTACAAACAAGCACTAATTAGAAGTACAGTATGATTCCTTCTCACTGATATTTAGCAGAGTCACCGCCTCAACTTTTTTTAATCAAATGTCCCAAACATCATGAGCTCTTTTATCTAAAAGAGGAACAAGATGTGAATTTATGTTTAAGACCGCTTTGTGTTTGACAGTCAGATAAAATCCTTTAAAGAAAGGAAACACATGAACATCCTTATGAATATAATAAAAAACAGTGGGTCTCTTCATTTTTAATGCCATCCATTTTACTAAAAGTTAAGGTATTGTGTTTGATTAGGTTCTGTGACCAAAACCACTTAAACTGTCACATTGCAAAGAAAAATTCACTTTTATTACACCTCAAGTTGGCATTCAAAATAAAAGCTTCCGTGCATCCCTATTTTTTATGTTCTGACTAAAACGCAATAAAAAACGGTGCAGAACCAGACAGCATTTAATTATTGTGTAAGTGTTTCTGCCCACAGACATAGACATTCTCCTGACTACAAATGAGCTATTATTTTTATCTTGTAGACATTTTTTCACAAAGGCCATCATTTTTCACATCCGAACTGTAAAAACTTCTCTGGAAGTTCCAGCTGAAAGTCTTACCTCTCTTTTGCCATGTATGGAGGCATAACGGAGAACAAAAGGCACGGCCAAGAACAATAAATAGAATCCAAATACTGGATGAAAGGGCTCCATAATTTCCCCACTTTTAACAATAAAACAAAGTCCTTCATTTAGTATGGTTAATTTTTGTTTTGTCTTCTGAATCGCTTATCCCTTATGAGATCGCGTAGGGGCCCGGGGACGAAGCCTATCCTGGCTGATTTAAGGGTAGAGGTAGTTTACACACCGAACAGGTCGCCACTGTGTAGTGAGGGCACACATACAACCATCCACACACACACTCATTCCTATGGTCAATTTTTTATAGCGGCCAATCAACCTAAAATGCATGTTTTTGGAGGGTGGGAGGAAACTGGAGTACTCAGAGAAAACCCACGCAGACACGGAGAGAGCATGCAAACTCCACACAGAAAGTGTTTCAAGCCTCGTCCGCACTCTGTGACCAAAACCTCGACCATCTTTTTGTGAGGCCACTGCGCTAACCACTGCACCACTGCACCGCCGTCCACAATATGGTTCAATTTTTAACTATCAAAATTTTTTGTCAAATTTTGTCTGGCAAACATGTCGTAAATGTCAGTGCTGACAAAACAGCACCTAACAGAGTGCAGGTTTTGGTACGTATGGGTTCATTACTGTGTTACTGTTAGTGTTCATGCGACATTGAAGTTTTTCATCTGTTCTCCTCACTTTGCATCAGTAGTTTTTTTGTAGCCCCTGCAGGATGAATGAACCTGAAACTCGTTGAGCAGAGAACGCCCACTCACAGAGAGCACAGCACTGGTGCTCAGGGGCAGACGAGGAGAAGAAGAGAAACACCATCGGCCTCTTCATTACTCAGCACACACAGAGTCACAGACACACACCAGTGACTGAAGCAATTCATCAAAGGAATTGTGACCTATCCGTAAGGTGTGTGCGAACACAACCGACACACAAAGAGGTGAATGGTAGCCAACATGCTGGAGAGTTTATTTAAAAAAAGACAGAAAGGTGAGCAGTGTTCTGCAAAGTTGTGCTAAATCTTCTGGTTTCGGTTCAATTTAAACATTAACCCTGTAAGAACATGTTGAGTGTCAGCGCACATGACCTCAGGGGTTAGAAAAAGTCATGAACAAAGAACTAGTGTATATTTTTTTTCAGTGTGTAGGCAGCCGAATGATAAGAAAAGCATGTCTCGCATGAGTAAACATAAAGTTAGTTCTGTATTGTAGGAAGGCAGCTATGACTTAGACCTAACTATTTCAAGAAATATATCATATGGACATATTTTCAATATGTTTTTCTTTTTTATGGCTTAAATAAAAAAAGCCATAGCATCTAAAAGAGTGCAGGTTTTGGTGTGTATAGGTAAAGGTATAGGTAGAAAACGTACTTCTTCACGTAAAGACATGTAGACAAACAGATCTTCTCTGTGGGATCAACGTGTCTAAATAAAGACTTTGAAATAAAATGTTAGACAATAGATTCTCAAGCTTTTTTGACTCCACTGTCGCTTCAAGTGCTACACTTGCTACACCAAGTGCGATTCACGTTACCATGAGCGATGTTGCCTTCAGAAACACCTTAGCAGAGTGGAACAAGAAAGAGTGGCGATCAATAATCCTACAGACTGTAAAAAACACATTTGAGTTTGAGCACAGCAAAAATAAGTGTTTATTATTTTTTGCTTGACTAAATAATATTTCTTACAAATTCAAATGTGGCTGCACAGTGGTGCAGTGGTTGGCACGATGGACTCACAGTAAGAAGGTCAGGGTTCAAGTACCAGAGTGGGACAAAGCTTGAAACACTGGCCTTTAAGTGTGGAGTTTTTATGTTCTCCCTGTGTATGTGTGGGGTTTTTCCCTAGTACTCCAGTTTCCTCCCACTCTCCAAAAACATGTTAGGTTAATTACAGTAGCTGCTACGAAATTGTACCTAAAAATGAGTGTCTGTGTGGATGTTTGTGTGTATGTAGACCCGCAGCAGACTAGCGATCTGTTCGGGGTGTACCCAGCCAGTCATCTGAAATCAGCCAAGATAGGCTCTGTCAACCTCATTAGGGATAAGAGGTTCAGGAAACAAAAACAAAACAAATAAAAATCTTAGGGGTTGAAATGCATCACGACAGCAGAAGCAACAGCTTCAAACCACAGTTTGGAATAAGTTGTCTAACTTCGGTTAGATTTCTTTCGTGTTTGACATGTTCTATAGTTTTCTTACAGAACATATGAAGATGTCAGACTAGGTCGCCTGAAGGCAGAAATTGTCAGATCTGTTCAGATGCAATGTGTAACATTCTGAAGGTGGTACAGAGAGTAACAGGTAGCAAAGTCTTGGTGAAATACTTGACTTGTTATATCACTGGAAAGGAGTGAGATGCTGAAGTTGGACATGACTAGTGAACTTTATTAATGAGTTGTTAGACTTTATCTGGAAGAACCCAGATAAGTCACATAATTTTTGTTTTTTTTATGTGAAAATTTGTTAAAGTGATGCAGATATAACCAAATTTCTCCAGCAGTATGATTTTTTTAATAATAATTATTTTCAGAAAACAATCCTTTTTTCATAAACTGCCTTTTTGAATCTTCAATCACAAAGAAGCACTGCAAAATAGCGTTTTGAATTGCACAACTTTCTTTAAGCACTTTATAACTATGCATCGCCTTTATACATCATGAACGACAACGTTATTTTCAACGGGGGTGGAAATGAAAGCATAAAATGCTTATCTGAAAATTCCTTTCAAGGTGAAAAATTATATTAACAAAAGAGTTATCAGCATTCAACTTGTAGCCATCTCATGCAAAATAACTCTTTCCTTGTTGCATCTTAAGCTCAAAATCCAACAATTTGGGTTTTGGAAAATCTATAACACAATAGTTATGAAATTTGAGTGATTTCTAGATATTTATTACAGACCATGAAGTGTGAAGGTCTAGCTATTGCTCATCCCTTCTGCCCAAACGCATAGGCTTCAAATTTGAAATTTGATGCGGGTCATGGGTGAACTGTCTATCAAATAACCAACTCATAGAGGGGAGAAGCATGGGAGGAGCAGGGTGTGTGAAATATTTCCTCTTATATCAAAAAGGCCGTAGCTAGTTGCGTCGTCGCTGTGGCAAGTACCGGTACTCTTTTGTTATCGGATCAAGAGTCGTAGAGATACTAACACACTTTTTTCAAAAACTGCAGAATCATTCCAAAGCCAGTTTGTTGACAAGTTAAAGGACCACAAAAGCTCACAAAAAATAGAAAGCTCTTAAATGATAGTTTTGTGTGAGATGGGTCCACTAAATAACAACACACAATAAAGTCTTTTGCACCACCCACAAAAACTTCTCTCCTGGATGAACCAGATGAGAAAGAAGCAGACATTGAAATGCATCTCATCCTCGCCACCGTCTGAGTTGTAAATTTTCTCTTTCTCTTCGCCATTGCAATTTCTCTCCTTCTTTTGTTTTTCTTTTTACTTCTTATGAGACCCTCTGACCCAACAACTATAGCAGCTGTGAGCGTGTCATATCATAGGCAGAATCTAAAGATAACGCTGTTCTGTGACAAGTATAAACCTCATCAAATGATGAGTCATTTTTCCTACATTTATGAACTGCATCATGACACCTTCTTGAACATTTATGTGTCCATCTTTCCCCATCTCGACAATTCACTACAATACTTTGACTCCGAGCATGATTAAAATCACTGTAAGATTTTGCACACTGGTTTTAAAACTAAAATTCAATCAAGAGGAGGAACACATGAAGACAGAGTTCTGCTGTCTTGTGAAACACTAATTATTCAAATAAAAGTGACAAAATTGAGACAAAACAGCTTTGATTCCCTTTACTCTCTGAACTTTCAAACTCCCAGAGGAGAAATATCTGATCTCAGTCCATTCCTGATCTCTCTTTCACCGCCAGATCTCCTGAGACCACTTCATCTCCGGGTTTGTCGGGCTAACAGCCAGATTGATATGTAAAGTCTGTCTCTTCTGCTTTGCCACATTGATTATCTGACCAGTCCTGATCGATAAGGCCATACAGCAACAGATAACAAGCACACAATCCTCCATGTAACCGGTGTCAAAGTTTTAAATATACACCAGAAAAATAGGCTGGTGGAGGTTTAGTGAAGTATGTAACATAATCAATTTGATTGGACCGCGGCTAGTAACGTGTACTTATTTGGTCTAATTTAACTTCGGAGGAGATACAAAAGAAAGAATGAATTTAGATTCAGTTGATGTGGGTTGATGCAGCTTCTCGGGATGATTTAAGCAGTTTTATCAAATATTTGTGGGGTTTTGAGTTTTGTCTGATCTGAAGCTTGAATTATTGTCAGGTTTATGTCTATGTTCAAGCCTTCTACGTAGCAAGATTTTTTATTTTTTTTAAAAGCAGGCAACTATCTTCATGTCTTCCTTTAATGAATCCATGAACCTCCTCTTTGGTCTTCCTCTAGGCCTCTTTTCTGGTGGTTCCAAACCCAACATCCTTCTGCTGATGTACTCTCTCTCTCCTCTACATAGTATGTCCAAACCATCTCTGTCTGGCATCTTCCACTTTATCAGCTCTAACATGTGCTGTTCCTCTGATATGCTCATTTCTAATCCTGTCCATCCTGGTCACTCCCAGAGAGATCCTCAGCATCTTCATCTCTGCTACCTCCATCTCTGCTTCCTGTCTTTTCCTCAGTGCCACTGTCTGTAGACCAAACAGCATGGCTGGTCTCACCAGGGTTTTGTACACTTTCCCTTTCATTTAAGCTGAAACTCTTCTACCACACCTGATATTTTCGTCCACCCGTTCCAGCCAGCCTGCACACGCTTCTTCTCCTCTTTTCCACACTGTCCATTGCTCTACAAATGTCACTTTAAAGCATAGCATGCATAGTCATTCAGGACAGAGGTATGTGTTAAAACTAGCATTTTATTGAGTAATTAGCATGGTATGTAGGAATGTTTTGGGTTCAAATTTAAAGCAGTGACATCTCTATTTTTTTTCATTTGACTGATTTTAATGTTTGACTCTTTTTTTCTTACATCTTTCTTCCTAAAAAAATGTTTCACAAATTGTTGGAAAAATTCAGGCAAATTGTCCAAACACCAACTAAAATACTATTTTATATTGAGATGAACACAGCAAAATAGCATGACGCAGCAGTAGCTTAGCAACGCCAAGAGTGCAGTCAGCATCCATCTATTCCCAGCCTCCCAGAACACACCTTATCCTCTCATAGCGAGCAGGTAAATCATTAAAGAAAGACACTAAATCATGGTGAGCAATAAACCTCAGTCTGGGCTTTGGTGCAAACTTTTGGGTTAAAGTAGAAACACTATTAGTGCAGTGCAGCACAACTGCTGCTGCAACATTAAACTGAGACCATTCGTCAAAATGCTTCCCACCAGAGGAAACAATGACATCTACGACTGAACTGACTTGACCTCTTATTGAGTTTAGTCTAGCTGAATGGATAGTAGAAGAGAAACAACTCTGAAAAAAAAAAGAGATCTGTGTTGTTCATTATAAACATTCATCAAAAATATTAAATCAATTTCTTTTGTCCTAATAGTGAGCATTTAAGGCTGAAGCAAATGCTATTTAAAGAGGGATTATTGCACTTTTAGTATGTTGATAAATATCTGATTTAGTAATTCGGTTACTTTTTAAGAAAGGTAATTTGTAATGTAATTTAATTACATTTTTTAAGTCAAATAAATTACACTGGTAGTAACTTAGATCGATATAAGTGAGGTTACAGGGAGAAGAGATAAAGAAGGTGGAAGATTTTAAGTACTTAGGATCAACAGTTCTGAGCAATGGAGAGTGTGGAAAAGAGGTGAAGAAGCATGTGCAGGCAAACTGGAACGGGTGGAGAAAAGTAACAGGTGTGATGTGTGATAGAAGAGTTTCAGCTAAAATAAAAGCGAAAGTGTACAAAACTGTGGCGAGACCGGCCATGCTGTTTGGTCTAGAGACAGTGGCAATGAGAAAAACCTGACTTGGTGTGGTGACCCCTGTAGGGAAATGCCGAAAGAAGAAGAGTAACTTATATCAAGATATCATTTCACCAATCTCACATCAGCGGAATCCCAGAAAGTAACATTTTTTCATTTCATCTTCTGAACCGCTTATCTTTCATGAGGTTCCCGGGGTGCCAGAATCTATCCGGGCTGATTTCAGGGGAGAGGCAGGATTCACCACAAACAGGTCACTAATCTGTCCTGATGTGACACACACACAACTGTCCACACACATTCCTCAATTTCATTGCGGCCGATCTATCTAAGATGTTCTTGAAGAGAGAAAACTGGAGTTCCTGGAGAAAACCCGCACACATACAGGGAGAACATGCAAATTCCACACAAAAAGTGCAGTGTTTCAAGCCTCACACTTACTCCAGGACTCGTACCCCTGACCTTCTTGTTGTGAGAACACTGTGCTAACCACTGCACCTCCATGCCACTTTAAGTGAAGTCATTAACACATATATCCTCAGCTGAATCATGCCTCTTGGTTTCTTGTAACTCATTTGGTTTTTATGGAAATTTAACTCACATGAGCTGTGTGATTTGTTTGCTTTCCATCCTGTTCAACACACCTAAAGCCTGTACCACAAACCTCAATCAGCATGCCGGTTTCCTCTCCATTACTTTCCAGGGCTTCACGAGACATTCACAGCACTCAAAAGTGATACCATAAACCTGGTTGTCAACTCTGTTTCTACTCAGAGTCAGATCTTAAGAGATCAAACCCAGTGGAGTTGTTCACTTTACCAAGGAGATGCAAAACATCCCTTTTCAGAAACTCTCAGCAAGCTAGAGTCATTCTGAAATATCTCAGACCGATAGTTGATTTTAAGTAAATAGAGGGAGCAACAAAGCAGGAATACAGATGTTGGAGTAACATTTTAAACTGAGGATATAATTTGTTTTTAAACAGAACATAAATTTAGCGGTAGGAATGGTTAACTTTTCTGCACCATATTGAAAAAATATCTCATTTCTATTTTGGTCTGATATTACTGGATTAATTTGAAATTGGATTTTCAAAGAGGGGTGGTGTCTGAGCAGAGAACGCGTTACAGTTTGAATGTGTATCCTAAACAATCACTGGAAGAATATCTCAACAAAAAGCTGAGTATCTGTTGATTCTTTAAAGTAAGAAAGGAAACTAATGTCATCACAAATAGACAAAAAAAAAAAACAGAGGAAATCCTTTAGCCTGGTAAACAATTCCACACTCAGGAATCCAAAGATGTCAGTAAGCAAATATCTGACAATAGCCTCAGGAATTTACGCTTTCCTGTACATGAGCCATCTGTGAATTTATAAAACACACATCACCTACTGTTTAACGGAGCACAACAGGAAACGAGGCCCTTTGTCATGTTTCAGAATTCCTAATAGGGATCAACAGCATGTTTGTACAGTACTAGTAAGTGGAAAGAAGGAAATACGTAATGTTTTAACAGAATAGCCACACTTCCAGACTTATTTTATTAGCTCAAAACTTTTTTAAAAAAAGGCTCACACATTAGAAATTTAATGCTGTTTTTAATGTACGTACACTTCCCTCTATTCACTCCCTGACGCAGTCCCTTGTCTGGTCACAATAGCAGGAACGAACGGCAATGGTAGGATGTTTTTGGGTGACATGAAGGGAGTATTGTATCTCATTTCCTTGAGCTGTGCAGCCAGGGCCGCAGAGAGCCAACAAAGTGAATAAGAGGTGTAACATCCGTACAGAACGTCCAAGTTCCTGGTAACCCCGCCAGGCGTCTACCGCATGATTTAAACCCAAAGAGCAAAATTTAGACAGCAGGAAAGATGTATTGTTCTTTTCCTCCCCCCTCTGCTCTATCTTCCACTCTTAGTGAGACGGATTAATGCCAAGAGCTTCTAGTCCTAAGTGTGTCTGGCGTGGTGTATGCTGACACACACACACACACACACGTATACACACACGTATACACACTCTATTAGACCTCTGTGTTAAGTAGGATAATAGACAAGGGCAGATGCCTTCAACACAAACACGAGAACAATGAGCCCGAAAATGAAGGATTTACTTATAAATGAACAGCCTGGTAGGTCAACTCCCCAAACAGGCTAAACGACTCATAAGTTAATTATAACCAAACTAAATTGCACGTAGAATTTTTGGGTTTGTGTCTGGTACAATCATGTAACGGAGTCTGAATTATTTTCCACAGACTGAGGTGACCACTTTTTTAAAAAGTAGCAACAGTGTTTGGTTTGGAGTTAGAAGTGTGAAGTTTGATAAAAACCCCATCACTGCAGCTGTAATAAATCAAGTCTCTTGGTGGCTTTGGGACCGATGTTTACTTCAAGATGACAGAAGACATGAAAGTGCGGGGATCTGACAAGCTTGACATTTTAAAATAAGCTCTCACTAATACCAGTCCAGAGGGAGTTCTGAGTGATTGGGAGAGGGGCTAAGTTGTGACATGTTATTAGGATTAATATCAGTTAGACTAAATCCTTTGGCGTTGAAAAGGCAACAATTTACACATTAGAAGAGGCAAATGACCTATTAATATAGAAAACAAAACAGCTGTAAACATCTAAATACAGCATATTGTTTCCATTCCACCCAATGACAAGTTTACCAGATGAACTGGAGAAGCAACAGCTCTACTCCGAGCTCCTCCTGGATGGCACAGCTCCACACTCTATTTCCGAGTGAGAGTCCAACCACCCTGTGGAGGAAGGTCATTGTAACCATGATCTCGTTCTTTTGGTCACCACCATAAGTGAGAGTAGGAACATAGATTAACTAGTAAATCAAGAACTTTGCTTTTCGTCTCAGCTCGGACTTCTCCACGACGGGCCGTGGTACACTTGGGGATCCTCCCGGGTGAGCTTGAGGATGCAGCTGAAGTGAGAGAAGCCTTGCTTTCCCGTCTGCGGCTGTTGCCCCCGTGACCCCGCCTCGGATAAAGAAGACGACGGAACAAAACAATAACAACTTCTTATTCAGTGTTGACTTTAATATACTTTGAATCAACAAATAATTTTTTGTATTTACCCAAATTTTGTCAAAATGTATAATTTTCCAGCTATATATGGTACATTCATCTACAGCCAAATGCCAAAGCCATCAAAGTATTTGAGCAAATAATTGCTGACACCACATTTCAAGGTGTTATTCTTCAAAATGTTGACTCATTTATCTATTCTGTCACTTTGGCAATTGTGACTTTTCATTACTAAAAAACTGAGGATTTTTAGAAATAGGTTGTACATCATGACAGGTGGCTTTTATACAAACCATTACAGAGGTTAATTATTTTGTGCTTTCTGCTGCTCAATGGGGTTTAAAATGTCATTTCAATCTCTATAAAGAAGTATTCTGGGTTTTCCATTTTTGTGTGTTATAAGGTGTGAGTCTAACTCTTCGCACATGTAAATATCTTGGGGTGGATGAAGTGGGTGGTTTACAGACGGAAAAGCAAAGAAATTGGTTTGATTGCATTTGTACTCTCACATGTGATCATAATATATTGGAAGTGACCAACAAACTAACCAGAGGAATACCTGGATTCCCCAAGTGAATAGTTTCATCTCAAGCAAGCAAAACTCGAAGGCAATTACCACACAGTCTAAGCAGAACCACTGTAGACAAAATTATTCCCAAACCAATTATCAGATTAAATGGCTTAAGGTAAATTGACTTATGTTTGGAACAAAGGGATCCTGAAGACAAAAAGAGTTGGAGACGGAACAGGAAGGATGAAAAGGCCAGAGAGGACAGTTACACTATGACATAACATGGTATTTACAGGTAGATGGACGGTGCAGGGACTTTCATTCTCTAAAAGCTATTTTCTTTTCAACTGATTAAAAAGGACCAAAATTCTTCCTAACAGAAACATTTACATTCACCACTTTCAGTAAAACTTTCAACTCAATGCTGAAGCTTTTAAAATTGAGTGCATAGGTCTAAAGTCCTGTCTTGAAGGAAAATTTTTAGGACTAAAATATTTGAGAAATCATGCTTTAAGTTGAAAATTATTTCAGTACCGTTTACATATGCAACAAACTTTTTTTTGTTAAAATGACATATCTCTGAAAAAACAGCATTTCGTTGTAATGTTTTACATGCATACATTCAAGGACTTGGATTTTTTATTTTAACATTTAGTTTTTAACGTACTGCATTCATTCCTCAAATAGAAAAATTGCTGTGCTGCATTGCATCGCATCAGGCAGCCATGGCGGCGCCAATGGTTGGAGAAACGGGAGGGGGTTGATTGTCTTTTCAGAGGACACTTAGGCATGGGCCCTGTGGGAATCGAACCAGCTTCTCCAATTCCAAAGACAAACTTTCTACCACTGAGCTAACACTCCCTCCTTTTCCCCCTTTATGAGAGACCCAACAGAGCTTAGTAACACTTAGAAACTTTATTTTATGGTCATTTAAGCATTAAATCCTGGAAAATAAAAAATTATCCAGTTTTAAATCTGAAAAGCAAAGAAACTGATCACGCTTCTCATTTAGTCAAAAAAACGAACACACAATTCCTAATAAATAAGGGTCTGAAAGTAACCATGGATGAGACAATGTCACAGTGGTAGAGCGTTTGCCTGCGGACCGGAAGGTAACTGGAAGTTCACAGGTTTGATTCCCACTGAGTTCATGTCTAGGGTCTTAGGAGAAGACAACTAATTCCCTGTTTCTCCCAACATTGGTGCCGCCGTGGCAGCCTTCTGCAGTGTAAGAGCGTAGCACACAAATTTCCCCAGTGAGAGATGAATTGAGTATGTAAAAAAAAAAAGAAAATTCACTTTCCAAATCAATGTGTCAGACTAAACCACTGTAAACAGAGCAGTTGAATTATTCTGGATTAGTTCACCAAGCTGAGGAGAATCTAAACTATGGTGAACTTCAAAACTAAACACTCCAGATCTGAAGTGCATATGATACAAAAAGATCTCTGTGTCCACACTGCTTTACACATACAGTAAATGTGATATATGAACGATGCATGGTACAACAGGATTAAGCTTGGGCACTAAACTCCTTATGGTGCTTTTTTAGTGACCTGGCAAAGCCACACATACAGTAGTTCTTCTCAAATTCATGGCATTCATAATCTTTCTCCTATTGATGCATATCGAAGAAATAATAAAGCAATCAGTGCAATCACTCAGCATGCTAATTACAAGCATTGGCTCGGATGCCTAACAGGAATGCCTACAAGGAGAAAATATCCC
Source organism: Neostethus bicornis (assembly GCA_902685375.1). Lineage (NCBI taxonomy): Eukaryota > Metazoa > Chordata > Actinopteri > Atheriniformes > Phallostethidae > Neostethus > Neostethus bicornis. The sequence continues at coordinate 14,348,243 of LR738553.1, read as the reverse complement.
ACCAACACTAGTTTAATTATCAGAAGATGAACAGTTTTAGTCTCATCACTCATGTATGAAATAATGAATGAGTAAACTAGAGAGGAACAAGACAGACTCAAAGTGGTTTAAATAACACACTCATTATTCAGTCAGAAGTTACTGTTTAATATTGTAAATAAAGTCCTGGTTGCCTGTTTTAATGAGCTACAGTCCAAAAAGAACCCCAAACAAACAAAAACAACAACTTATCAGTCATTTGTTTGGTTTGAGCCTCCTTACACTAATTTATTGCCTGACAATTTAAGGGCTGCACGGTGGCGCAGTGGTAAGCACGACAGGGTTGGAGTCCCAGAGTGAGCGTGAGCTTAAAACTGGTGTTTCTTTGTGGAGTTTGCATGTTCTCCCTGTGTATGTGTGGGTTTTTCTGGGTACTTCGGTTTCTTCCCACCCTCCAAAAACATGTATGTCAGGTTGATTGGGCGCTATGAAATTGCGCCTAGGAATAAATGGGTGTGCGCAGATGGTTGTGAGCGTGTGGCCCTGCAATAGACTGGTAACCTAATTAGGGTGTACCCCGCCGTCTCACCTGAAATTAGCCGGGATAGAAACCGGCATTCCCCATTAGGAATAAACATTTCAGAAGATGAAACGAAACATTGAGGTGCTATCAATCATACATCCCATTCGTTATAAAGAAACAATTAACTTCCAACATTTAACGCAAATAAAATCCAATTTTATCCTTCAGCTTGGATTGGCCCACTGGTAAAAATGTGATGTGTTTTATGTACTAACTGAAACAACTTACATGATTAGACTTAAATCCAATATAAAAAATAATTACATTCAAAATTGCAAGTTTACAATTCATATTTAGTAACATGTGATCAAAGTCGACGAAGCAAATTTCATCCTCCCCAAAATGAACGTCTGTGACATTCCAGCAAACCGTTTATGTCTGTAAAAGTTAAATGTCAGCTACTCAGCTCAGCAGGGAGACAGATCTGCCTGGGAGAGAATTAGCAGGTGTTTCTAACTCCATCACTCAGCAGCTTCTCTTTCCCTTTAGAAGCCAGACGTGGGGCAACATATAATATATGTACATATAATATAATGGAATTAATCACTGTCGAAATTGAATTTAAAAAAACAAAAAATGTACATGTTACTTGTGTATACCGAACACCTGGTTCACCGATTGATACATTTAATGAAAAAATGAATGAAATTATAAATATAAATGGATATTCCACAAAGGAATTAATAATATGTGGAGATTTAAATATAAATTTGCTTAAAGCAACTACCCATGGGAAAACAACTGATTTCATAAATATGATGCATTCAAATATGTTACTACCAATTATTGATAAACCCAGCAGGATAACGATTGATTCCTCCACTCTAATAGATAATATTTTTATAAACAATATTGAAGCTAAAATTATTGGTGGCCTTCTTGTCAGTGATATAAGTGACCACCTACCAGTTTTTGCTATATTTCAAAATAAAATTATAACTGATGACAAAGAAAACTCTGAAACATTCAGATATATTAGGCGAGTGACAGACCAAACTCTAAATAAACTTAAAGAAGACTTATTAAAACAGAAATGGGACGAGGTCTACAACCAAACTGACCCAAGTGAAGCGTATGAAATTTTTATATCCATGTTTTTAGAAATCTACAATAAAAACTGCCCATTAAAAAAGGTAAGACTTAAAGAAAATTCTAAAATAAAGCCATGGATAACAAGTGGATTACAAAATGCATGTAAGAAGAAAAATATGTTATATAAAAAGTTTATTCAACACAAAACCAAGGAATCTGAAATAAAATATAAAAATTATAAAAACAAATTGACTAGTATTTTGCGGAAAACCAAAAAAGAATACTTTCATAAATTATTTGAAGAACAAAAAGAAAATATTATGGGAACATGGAATGTCATTAATAAAATAATTAAAATAAAAGATAAAAAATATAAAATACCAAAACAATTCATGAACAAAAGCTCAAAGCTGGAAAATATAAAAGAAATTATAGAAGGATTTAATCATTATTTTGTTAATGTAGGAAATACCTTGGCTGAAAGTATTGAGAAGCATAACATAAGTCCAAGTGATGCTGTAAACAGAAATCCTTTTACATTTTATTTAAACCCAACAAATGAAAATGAAATAATTAAAATAGTAAAGCAATTTAAATCAAAAACATCTAAAGATACACTTAACATTGATATGAATTTAATAAAGAATACAATAGAACATATTGCACAGCCTCTAACATATATTTGCAATAAGTCTTTTCAAATTGGTAAATTTCCTGAAAAAATGAAAATAACTAGAGTTATTCCAGTCTATAAAAATGGCAATAAACAATTATTTTCAAATTATCGGCCTATATCCATACTTCCACAGTTTTCAAAAATAATAGAAAAAGTATTTGTAATAAGATTAGATAAATTTATAGAGAAACACCAGCTCCTTAGTGACAAACAATATGGGTTTAGACAAAACCGATCCACTAATATGTCTGTTACAGAACTAATAGAAAATATTACTACATCAATAGACTCAAATAATTATGGCATCGGTATTTTCATAGACCTTAAGAAAGCTTTCGACACCATAGATCATAATATATTACTGAGCAAACTAGACAGATTTGGTTTTCGAGGAGCTGCATATACATGGCTTCAGAGCTACTTAGAAAATAGATATCAATATGTACAAATAAAGGAGGAAAAATCTGATTTATTAAAAGTCATATGTGGAATTCCACAAGGCTCAACGCTGGGGCCTAAACTCTTTATCCTGTACATCAATGATTTGTGTTACACATCCAAACTAATAAATTATGTACTGTTTGCAGACGACACTACTCTTTACTTTTCAGGAAAAGACCTGAACCAAATGATACAATCAGTTGAAAGAGAATTGAGTAAAATAAAAATATGGTTTGACATAAATAAATTATCATTAAATATTGAAAAAACGAAATTTATAGTATTTACAAAATTAAAAGTACCTAAACAAATTCAAATTATGCTTAATAACACCCCATTGGAACGAGCTTACGACAGTAAGTTCCTTGGAATGATTATAGATCACAAATTAAGCTGGAAATCACACATAAATTATACAAAAAATAAACTGTCTAAAGTAATAGCAATCATTTATAAATTCAGATTTGTCCTAAATAAAAAAAGTTTGTTTATGTTATATAATACATTAGTACTTCCATATATAACTTATTGTATCGAGATTTGGGGAAATACGTACAAAACTAACACAAAACCAATTTATATTTTACAAAAAAAAGCAATACGAGCAATAACATTCTCATCTTATAATCAACCTACCAATAATCTATTTATAAATTTAAAAACATTAAAGTTCTATGATTTAGTGGAATTACACACTTTAAAATTTATGTTTAAGATAAAAAAAAAACATGATGTCAAACTCTCTACAAAATATGTTTATTATTAGGAAAAGTCCATACGAACTAAGAGGAAATGATGTGTTCATTAAAAATAAATTTAGAACAAATGTTAAAAAATTCTGTATTTCTATTAAAGGTGTGGATCTTTGGAATAATTGTAATGATGAACTTAAATTGTGTTTAAATCTTTTATGTTTAAAAAAGAAATTTAAGTTATTAATACTTAAAAAATATGCAAGTCTTGATGGTTAAATTCAAGCTTCTATAAAAAGTAAACAATTATGATGTGTTATGATTATGATTATGTGTTACGAATATTAAAATGTGTTATGATTATGTTATGATGTATTATGATATTATTATGTTATGTGTTATAACAATTATGATGACTTAGTATTTACTTATGTCTTTTTGCTTTTATTATGACATAAAAAAAAAATAAAAAAAAGGGTCGGCGTAATAAGCGTTTGCTTCAGCCGTTAACTTTTCGGTCCTTTGCTGGAATATGGTTGTTTTCTTTATTTCATTGATGTGAGGTTGCACTGTGACCGAAATAAATAAATAAATAATAATAAAAAAAAAAAAAAAATGTGCAGCATGAGGCTTTATCAGCAGGAAAGGCAAAAAATGAACATGGAGAAAAAAACAGATTGAGCTACGTATTTAGTAGGCATTGGCGGTGATTTGTGGAGGGAAAAAGTCTAAAACACAAATGAGAATGATTTGCATGCAAGAAACATTTGCAATTTAAAGAATGGTTTGATTTTATATTTATTTTTTTTTTGCTTTTGCTCCTGCTCATGTTCAAGAAATGTGAGAACTTTGAAAACTGTGGACTGTTTATTTGAAGACTTTAGGTGTAGAAAGTTGTTCTATTTCAGTTTTAAATCAAATTCAGATTAAAAATAGCTAGCTACGATTCCAACCACTGCTTTCTGTGAAATGGTTCAGCAGAAAATAAACCATCTGCTACTTTCTGATTGGCTAAATGGTTAACAGGCTACTTTCTGCTAACCATTTGGCTAAATACTTTCTGGTGGCGAAATGGTTAGCAGGCTACTTTCTGCTAACCATTCTGCTAAATACTTTCTGAGGGCTAAGTGGTCACCAAGCTACTTTCTGGTAACCACTCTGCTAAACAGTTTAGCAGAAAGTAAAACATCTGCTTCTTTGTGATGGCGAAATGGTTAGCAGGCTACTTTCTGCCAACCATTCTGCTAAATAGTTTAGCAAAAATTAAACCATCTGCTACTTTCTGATGGCTAACTGGTTAGTAGGCTACTTTCTGTTAACCATTCCGCTAAATAGTTTAGCAGAAAGTGAACCATCTGCTACTTTCTGGTGGCTAAATGGTTATCAGGCTACTTTCCGCTAACCATTCTGCTAAATAGTTTAGCAGAAATGAAACCATTTGCTACTTTCTGATGGCTAAATGGTTAGCAGGCTACTTCTACAAACCATTCTGCTAAATAGCAGAAATTAAATCATCTTTACTTTCAGATGGCTAATTGGTTAGCAGGCTACTTTCTGCAAACCATTCTGCTGAATGGTTTAGCAGAAAGTGGTGCTGGGAGGGACACATTTTATCTCCAACAATGGTTGAAAAAACAATTTTTTACACTCTTTATAATTAAAAAGTACTGTATAATGCCTTTTTATCCATTAATTTTTGAGCTACTGTTTTTCCAAACTTCAGTTAGGATTCATACAACTCAGATATCTCAACATATCTACAGAGTTGATGATGGTCATCAGATTAAAAAGGCTAGAAACATCTACAAAGGTTTTGCACTCCACCAATCTACTTTCAGACAGCATCTACATCTGATAAAAACCTTAATTGTCTTCCCTAGAGAAGAGATAACCAAAATTATATCACTCTGACAGGAAATTATGTCATAATTTGTGAGGTCAAAACCTCATGACGTTCACATTCAAGCAATTAAATAAATCTTTTTGATTGGCTAAGTTGTACATACAAACTCTTCACAAGATAAGTTCATTTGTTTTTATACTAGAAAAAATGTTCTAAAAGTTTATCTCTGCAATAAATGACTCCATTATTTCCTGTATTTAACATCAATATCTAGGTATTGTTGTATTAAAGCAACATAATATACAATATTCCAACTGACATTCAGACTTTTTAGCTACAATGAAGGTAAGAAAATGAGTAGTCAAAGCTAGACCAAAGGACATCCGTAGCAGTTTAGTTTTGTGTAAAAAAAAAAAATCACACAGATGTCGTATTTGCTTTCAGGAAAGTCGGAAGGAGCTGAATTGCGTCTTCTAATCTAGAAAAAAAAGTGGGACATTGCTTGAGACATGTTGACAGGCAGAAAAGCAATATAGGGATGTAGTGTTCTGTAGGTGTGACAGAGGAGTTCAGATTGGAGATGGGACTGCATCAAAAATCTGCAGAGATGCCTTTCTTGTTTAGATCAGGAATGAATATATCAGAGGAACAGCACATGTTAGAGGTTTTGGAGATAAAGTCAAAGGCTAGACTGAGTTGTTTTGGACATCCACAAAAAAAAAACAAAAAAAACAATGCAACCTTGAGAGAAACCAAAATGTTTCTGCTGTTACATCCAGTGTACTCCACAAACTATACACTGGCCAGTTTATTTGCAGCATATGACAAACGCAAAATATCAAGGCATCTTTCTTTCTTGCTCCCCAAAGGACACTCTCATCATCTCCTTTATGAAGGAAAAGGAAGGAAGTGGTGGAGTCAATCCCGCCGCCTCAGCACTAGTTTTGCTCACTTTGTTCTGCTAGCAGTTTGCAGCATGTCTATTCTCTATAAAAACAAGATAATGTGGGTGTGAACAGGACTTCAGTAGACCTTATGTCCTGTGGTTTGTTAGAAAGATTCAGTAAATGAGAATAACACAAATCTGTTTGCAGTCAGATAATTACCCAGTTGGATTTTTGCTGCTTTTTATTTCACCATATACGTCCTTCCCTACATCAAAATGTCACTGTCTCCATGGTGATGTGGCTGCCAAACCAGCATCCCAACCACAATTACCAACACCACAAACACATTTACCAACACCCACATGCAAAACAGGCTAAAGCCTGCAGAGTCATTACAGATTCTCTTCTTTTTTTATATTTTACTCACACATTGTCGACTTGAATTTAAATGAATTAAAATATAGGTTGCTTCAGATTATCAAACGATTTTCCAGCTCCTTAGGGACACTAAACTGTTTGACCATACAGCCAAGCAAAGAAGAAGAATGATAAAACTGCTGTGTAGTTGAAAGTGATGTTTTTTATTTTTGATTTGCACTGCTTGCAATAAACATCATTTCTCATCATGCATCCAGCAAAGAAAACATCAGATAAAGTCGTTCATTCAAGCTTTACATCTAAGACTTTCTAGCAAAGAACATTTCCTGTGATGCATTATGTAGTAAGCTAATAATAATCAAACCCAACCCTGATATTTTTGTATATCTGAACCAAAAAAAAAAAGTCCAAGGTTACATTTTAACAAAAAAAAGCAAAAAACTACTTTATTAAATGTGAGTTCTTTTTTTTTAAGAAAAAATATGCAGAATGTTTGTTGTAGTGAAGTAAGATCATTTCATCTGCTGTTTTTTAATGTTTTATTCATCAACGTATAGTCATGTCTGCACAGATCTGGAGATACCATCGACAAGTGTGAGGAGAAATGTTCATCTGCTGATGGAGGGGGCATAAATCCTGAGAGCAAAATGCAATCTCACACAGTTAGTCGTATTTAAAGAAGACACACTAGAATTTCAAGGAGCAATAATTGTTATCTTGTAGCAGATATAATTAACGACATACCCTTCACTAGCTCACAAACGCAATGCTTGCTAAAACAGCTTATAGTCAGTTTCCCCTCTGTTTTAACACTGTAAATTCCCTCCTCCTCTTACTGCCTGCTTTGTCCCGCTCTCTGGGCGCATGCACGGCACAGCATAAATCTTGTTTGAGGTCGCAAAAGTAGTGTAGAGTGAATTCAGTTAGCAAAGCCGACACATATTTTTATAGTCTTATTTTGATGCATTCACAACCCCCCCCCCCACCAAAAATAAACAACCCCTCTCTTTGTTATTAGAATGGACCAAACATGAACAGAATGCATGCACTGAAATCCTTCCTGCTACCGTTAGAATGTGGGCGTGGCAGAGAACAAAAGGCATGTCCAAAAACAGTCCACATAGTATCTGAATGCTGAAGGGGAGAGATTGCATTTTACTCAAAGATGCATGGATTAAAAAAAACAAACAAAAAAAACAACCTCAGGTATGTTTTTGATAAGAGAACATGTTAGAAACCTCCGAAAAGTTGCAAGGATCCGCACCCTCACCGCTGCCTGTGAAGTCTGAACAAATTGTTCATTTCAACCAATTTAAAATGATTATATTTGACCATAAAAAAAAGAATTGTATTTGGAGTATTTAGGGAGAAAGAACCATCTGTTACACATTTTTCTACATTTTCTCAAATCGTAGCTGAGCAATCTACTCTTTCATAGCTGAGCCACTCCTGGTGCCATCAATCAGTTTCTCCAGCAGCCATGAAATGAGCCATATGTGGCATAGGCACGACTCCCCACAAAAGGAACAGTATGATACATCTAGAAGCTTCCAACTGCTTGCCGTCTACTTGGACTCAGTTGGAGGCACTAAATCCAACCTGAAAGCAAACATGGGGAAAAATAGGGGTGTTTCAGAAAAGAAGAGGCTTGTATTCACATAAAAAGAGTAAAATAAAGATGACAACCTCAAGGTGCTCTTTTCTTTTAGAAATTGAATTCATCGCAAAAATTTAGAGCTGAGACTGAAATGAAATTATGCTGATTAGCTCTAACCTAGCAGGTGGTTCCGTAGAATACACTTTCATCTACGGCAGGAGTTTCATACCTCGGTTCTCGAGACCCGGTCTCTGAAGGGTTTTCCATGTGTACTTTGATCTACACAAAAGAGTCAATTTAATGAGTCGATATGTCAAATTTCATTTGGTGTTGCTTTCATTTTATTTGAGTCAAGCTGTGTTGAACCAAGAACACACACAAAAAAACCCTTCAGGACAGAGGTCCTCGAGGACCCAAATTTGACACTCCTGGTCTGTTGCAACCATCAGGTATGATTTCAACTCAATACAAAAAGAACCGATAAGTAGTTCACACCAAACTACCGAAAAGAAAAGTTCTGGAAGGAAACTTACTTTTGTCATTAGAAATATTAAGATGTGTTTTCATAAAAATCCCAAAAGGCTTCATTCATTCATCTTCTGAACCGCCTATTACCTAAGAGGCTTAGGGGGGTGCTGGAGCCTATCCTGGCTAATACAAGGCAAGAGGCAGGGTACATTCCAAACAAGTCACCAGTCTGTCACAACCATTCAGACACACACTCATTCCTAGGAGCAATTTCATAGCAGCTGATCAACCTAACATGCATGTTTTTGGAAGGTGGATGGAAACCAGAGTACCTGGAAAAAACCCACACATACACAGGGAGAACATGCAAACTCCACACAGAAAGGAAAGTGTTCCAAGTCTCATCCTCACGCGGGATTTGAACCCCAACTTTCTTGCTGTGAGGCCGCCGTGCCACCATGCCAAAACTCTGATTAGTAAAAAAATACAAATCTACAGAATGACACTTTTCTCTCCCTTTTATCCAGTATCATTCCCTTCTGTTCATTAGAAACTCTGTAATACTCAATGTGAGATCGAGTTTTGATGCTACTCTAGTCCTCCATCAGTTCCACAGCCTCAACTGGAGCATCTTGGATTTTGCTTCCTCTCATGTAGCATCAAAATCCTAATTATACCCAAAGTTAAACTCCATAGAACATACAGTATGTGGATCGAGGACTCCGTCAGCTCTATCTGACAAGATTAAAAACACTCTGATGTTAGCAGCACGAGCAAACATGATTAAAACAAGGAGTAGAAGAAGAAAATATGTTCTGCTAGTAATAACTGTCAAGTCATGAAAATAACTCATTTACACGCTGCAGGGGAACAACAATCGTTAAGCTAAGCCGCATGACTTTGTTGGATCAGAGAACAAGGTTTGTTTTGTTTTTTGGACACAGTATAGGGTGTATGAAAGAAGAGAAAAAAAACAGCTTACACATCACTCAGTTATTCTAAAAGGTAAGGCTGACACATGTTTCTCTAGGCAGGGTGTTGTGGAAAAGGTCAGTTCATGCTAAGAGGAACATGATCAAAATGTCAGAGTAATTCATCCACAGACTGCTCAAACCTATCAATCACAACAACCTCATGGTGACACCGAAGGACAAGTTGGGGTTTTGTAGATTTACACAAAGAAACGCAAACACTGTTCTAAGAGCTTCTTATTAAGCAGAATGTAAGCTGTAGAATAAATACAACCCTAATCCTTTCCTCTTTTCCTTCAAAAAATAAAAACTGTTTAATTAGATTTTTTTTGTAGTGTTTCACATTTTAGGATTGTGGTCTGTTATCAGTAAGTTTTTTGTTTTTTTTAAAGAGTAATTAAAAAATGTTCCCAACACAATTACAGGAACGTTTTATTCTATTGTCGTGCTTTTTTTCAAACATGAATAATTTCATACTCTTAGAAAAATCTAGAAAGTTTGGCTACAAAGAACCCAAGCAAAGGGTAGAACATGTTGTGCATTCGTATCCATCGAAAAGAAGAAGAAATATGCTTTATTGGTCCCTCAATAGGGAAATTTGTGTGATGCATTACACCGCAGCAGGTTGCCACGACAGCACCAATGGTGGGAGAAACGGGGGGTCGGTTGTCTTCCCCCAGGACACCTAGTCATGAGCTCAGTGAGATTTAATCACGCGAACTACAGGAGAACCTCCGGTCCAAGGGCGACCGTTCTACCACTGAGCTATCGTCTCCCCAATCGAGTAGGCTGAACTACCTTTAACGCACCACTTTAATACAACAGACTAAGTTTTATGAAGAATTAAAGATTAATTTAAACTCTCATTTCTTGCCATTTTGAACAATATCTTAATTTGTGAACCCAAATTCTCTAGTAACTCATTAGATTGAAACTCTACGCTCTCTAAAAGTCCCCACTTTGACAAAAAGGAACGGCCTTACATAACACCTTTACATCTACTCCTTGCTGAATGTATTTGTCCACTTGGCCCTTTGGGTCTCTCTTGGCACAGAGGGTAACCGTCATTGGGTGGAGGTGCACATTAGAATGGCATGGCTGGAGATAAGGAATTTCAGGAATTCCCCTTGTAAACACCTCATGCTCCAGTGGTCCACACACTCTTATCTCCTCGTGCCCATCGTCCCCTTTAATCACTATAATGGTCAGTTAGTATTTCCACCCCCTCTTTTTTCCTTCTGGCCTTCCTGTGCCCTCCGTTTGGTTTAACCAGGTGGGTATACAGATGATGATTCTAGCTCATTTAGAGCATGCTTCTATAGTCATTCGTAATGTAATGACTTTCAAATTTTAGCACCATGTAAGAAAGACTCTAAGCAGCCCTGTGGCACTTGTTGAAGCCCATTCTATTTCTTAGCACGCTCTATAGATCATAAGTAGCTTGAGTGAGGGGGGATATATTTTTTTTTGGTTAGATTAAGTATCTTTAACTTGCTTTTTAAACCCATGTAAATCCTAATATGAACCTCCCATTGGCTTAAAATTAAATAATTTTCTAAAGTATTTGAAGGCCATCGTTAGTGTCCATGGAATCAAGAAAATGGAAAACAGAATGGTAATAAGTTTATTTTCCTCCTCTTGCTTTGATGAAATCCTGTTTGGGACTTTGCTGTTTTGTCAGGCTAGAAAAAGGTGCAAAGTCCATCCTGAGCACAAATTGTAGCTCGAGAGGCCCATGGGGGCTACATTCCACCTCCCAATGTACCATTCTCCACCAGTCATGAGGGACGCCTACTTACAAGAGTAAAACCCTACTCATGCTGGTGTGGCCACATAATCTCCCAAAGTTTTCCCATCAGTTTGCAGGAGTCCTAACGTGCTGTTTCCCTTTTCCTGTGAATTCCCTGATATGTTTGTTCAACAGAGGTCTGCCACTCTGGATGGGACGGCAACTATTTTCCGGGTGTTTTTCCATTGTTAGTCTTTTTTTCCACCTCTGGTGATAAGAGAGCAGCTGTGAAGATTGTTCAGCTTCTGCCCTTTGAGAACGCCCCCCAAAGTTGAAAGAAGACATGAAACAAATAGGGAAAGTGTTGAAATGGGAGACACAAACTTTGTCGAGATCATTACTGTAGAAAAGAGTTTGGAATATATTGAGTCAGAAGTCTGTAATGTAAAAAAAAAAATTCTTCAAAGAGGTTTAAATTTGGAAGAGTTGCCACAATTTAAGGGAAGTTCTCTATGATGAAAAATAGTTTAAAAGCCTGGAAAAGTCTAATCGTAGAGGCTATCTTAAAAACATTAAACTCCAGGGCCAGGTTGGGGGTTGAGGGGGAGAGGCGGCTTCTCTCACCCCGTCTACATCCTCTCACCCGGGAGGATCACATGGTGTTCATAGGTCAGTTATGAGACATAGTCTCCCAGTATGAAACATAGACTCCCACCGGTATGAAACTAAACATTACATTTAAATAGTGTACAAAAAAATTGTCCTGTTTTTTCCTGGGGTTTGCTCTCTGGGGTCTGCTGAGGTCACCAGCGAGGTGTTTGAGAGGCATTCCAACCAGATGCCCTGACCACCCTGTCATGGTTCCCTCGCCTACCACCAGAGGGAGCCCGGGACCTTCCCTCATCTCCCTGATTCAGGACACCTGATGGTGATTGACCTGCTGCCTATTTAAAGGAAGTCTGCCTTTCATTCATGGTTGGGTCATCACCTCTTCTAGCCAGGTCTGCATGGCTGCCCGACCAAGAGGCATCCCTGAATTATGACCAAGAGACATTCCTTGTTTTAATCATGTGCCTTGCTTTACAGCTTTACTGGACTCCTTACTAAATAAATAATGTTTGTCGTCCTGGACTTGGGTCCTCCTTCTGCACCCTCACCATGACACACCACATCTGGCTTTTCTCAACCCGGAGGAGCAACAGCTCTGCTCCAAAACTAAAAGTTACCGCTTTGACAATTCGAGAAATATTATTTTACAGAACTGACACCAGATAATGTAAAAAAAAAAAAGTAGTTAAAAAGTGAGCATATTTTAAATTACAGCCATCAAAGTATCTAGAGAAGCTGAACCTGACAGCACCATTTAGGTACGTTATCTGTAGGTGACAACTTGACACACTAGTTATCTTAAATAAGTAATGACAGAGTAGTATGACATGATCTCCCTCTGGATCGAACCGATCGTTCCTTGTGAATCCTGCAGAAATGTCTCATTAGCATGAAGTGTTTTCACTCACATGTTCTCTTAATATTCATTCATGTCATCTAACCCTGAGGAAGCTGTCAGCTACAGATGCCAATCCTCCTACTGACCCACCTCCCTACCCCCACCCAGCACACATGGTATGGGGGATTGTCCCCTGTGAACAAAGGGTTTGGGGGTTTCTGTGGAAAGAAGGACACCAAACATTCCTCATACAATAGCAGGTTGAATTAGTACACATTTTAAAGCTGTGCTCTTTAGAACCCACTGTTCTAGCAAACAAAGCTGAAGAGTTTGTCCTTTTGTTTGATTTGATGCTGCATGTTGCAGGAGTAATAAAACACCCTAAAGGCTGGACATCTTCAAGCTGTGTAAAAAAGCTGGATTTATCTACGTATCTTGTAAAACTTTCTGTGAAGAGAGAAAAAAAGGACAAACTCTAGAAAAATGTATTCTTTGGAAGTTTTATTCCAAGCCAATAAAATAATGGATTTGTAAGAATCAAGAGATTGTCACAATCAAGATAATATTCTGATTTATTTGCACATCTACATCTCAGGCTAGATTTCTGGTGCTTTCATTTGACAGGGTGTGAATTATGGGATGTTGCAGAGGAATTTGCAGAACAGAATCTGATGATCAGATTTTGTGTTTGATACAGTTACTCATATTTAAAAAAAAACACAGAAAATCCGAATCTTAACATGATCAACCCACTGGTGTGTTAAATCGGATTTTTTCTTCTATGACAAACGCCCTGCATTGTTAGATCCAACATTAAGAGACATACTACGTACCTTTTAGACAAGGTGCGCCTTATCGTCGGGTACTTCGCGTATCCGAATAAACTGCAACCTGAAAGCTTGTGTCAGTCACACTTCCAGCATCCACACGCACATGTTGCCTCTTATTCCTCCTCAGATGTGTTGAAACGAAGCCGGTGGAGCTCTGAAAACAGATCGTGTAGCTGCTGATCACCCCCGATCTCCCCCAAAATAACCGGCGCTGTGGGGTTTAGATGCGCAGGGCGCCACCCCTTCCTGGACCTTTGGACATGTGAGATCCACCTTTCCTCTCTGACAACTAAGGCTGTAAACACTCAGACTATGCTGTGATGATGAGATCGTCTGGTGCCACCTATCCAAAGGTTCCAGTGCTGTGTGTACGGAGAGAGAATTTAAATGAGGAATGCTGCAGTTTCCTCCCTGGGACCCAGTGAAATCCACTGTCCCTTCGTCTTAGAGATGGAAAGGAGGTGCTGGCCATGTGCCAGTCTGCAAAGAGGGGCACTAACCTGCCTGGATGGGACACTTGTTGACTAGATGTAATTTAGATATTATCACTCATGCTGAGAGAACACAAAGCCAAATGTCTGGTGAGATTTAAAGACAAGATTCTGCAGAATTTGAAAGAAAAGACTTAATGATGGCATGGAAGTTCTTCATTTATAAAGTTGAGCAATTTTACATTGATGTTCTTTTATTTTTTTACATACTCTATCCATCCCTCAATGGGGAAAATTGTGTGCTGCACTACTACACCGCAGCAGGCTGCCACGACAGCACCAATGGTGGGAGAAATGGAGGGGGGGGTCTTCTCTAAGGATCCTAGATGTGAACTCAGTGGGAATCGAACCCGCGAATTTCCAGTTAACTTCCAGTCCGCAGGCGAATGCTTTACCACTGAGCCACCGTCTCCCCTACAGCATCGCCATCTCCTCTCTTTACTAGTTGGACTACGGGTCATTAAAAGCATTTGCCAATCATTGTGTATGGTGAATAAAAACCATTGGCTCACAGCATGTTAATCATTCCATTGTCTAGTTTCAGTCAGTCAGTCATCATCTGTCCCTTTCGGGGTTGCAGGGGATGCCAGAGTCCAACCCGGCTGATTTAAGGCGAAAGGTAGGGTACACCCCAAACAGGTCGCCAGTCTGTCGCAGGGCCACACACATACAACCATCCACACACACACACTCATAACTAGGGGCAATTTAGCACCGGCCAATCAACCTAGCACGCATGTCTTTGGAGGGTGGAAGGAAACCCATGCAAACATGGGGAGAACATGCAAACTCCACACAGGAAGGACAGTGTTCCAAGCTTTGCCCCCACCTGGGACTCAAACCCACAACCTTCTTGCTGTGAAGCCACTGTGCTACCCACTGCACCACCGTGCTGACTGTCTAGTTTCAGTGAGATGTAAATATTTCTATTGGTTGGAGATACAAGTCTCTTTTTTTTCAGCTCCACATATTGTTGGAACAAAATCTTATGATGTTACGATGAAAGATGTTTTAAAAAGCACTACTTAGCAGTTTTAAAACATCCTAAAAAGTGACCTTCGAAAAGTTTGGAACATTATCAATAGCTAGAGTGGATAAATTAAAAGTTTGAGGCCAGAAAGTGTGTTAGATACTTTACATCAAACTCCAGAAGAACACAAATCAATATCCAAATCCTTCAAAAGTGACCTCAGTCAACTCCATCTGACTTGATAAATGGAACATCTCCCAAGGACTGAATCACAAAGCATTTCCTCATCTAATCCCTCCCTTCTCAAACAGATCAACCCCTAGTGTTTAAGGTAACTGGTACAACTACAAGGGCTTTTAAACCAATTATCCATCCATATGGAAGCGAACTGGACCAGCTAATCTGGCACCCTGTCATGAAGCAGCAGATTGTTTAAGTAAAGGACTGGATCTACAGATTAACAAAATCTCCTCAGTGGGTCTGGAGAGGGAGGAGAAGGAGGCAACAAATTTTTTTTTTTTTTTTTTTTTTTTTTTCCAGCAAAGGACCGAAAAGGTAACGGCTGAAGCAAACGCTTATTACGCCGACCCTTTTTTTTTTTTTTTTTTATGTCATAATAAAAGCAAAAAGACATAAGTAAATACTAAGCCATCATAATTGTTATAACGCATAACATAATACTTTGTAATATCATAATACATCATAACATAATCATAACACATCATAACATATAACATAATCATAACACATATTCGTAACACATAACATAATCATAACACATCATAATTGTTTACTTTTTATAGAAGCTTGAATTTAACCATCAAGACTTGCATATTTTTTAAGTATTAATAACTTAAATTTCTTTTTTAAACATAAAAGATTTAAACACAATTTAAGTTCATCATTACAATTATTCCAAAGATCCACACCTTTAATAGAAATACAGAATTTTTTAACATTTGTTCTAAATTTATTTTTAATGAACACATCATTTCCTCTTAGTTCGTATGGACTTTTCCTAATAATAAACATATTTTGTAGAGAGTTTGACATCATGTTTTTTTTTATCTTAAACATAAATTTTAAAGTGTGTAATTCCACTAAATCATAGAACTTTAATGTTTTTAAATTTATAAATAGATTATTGGTAGGTTGATTATAAGATGAGAATGTTATTGCTCGTATTGCTTTTTTTTGTAAAATATAAATTGGTTTTGTGTTAGTTTTGTACGTATTTCCCCAAATCTCGATACAATAAGTTATATATGGAAGTACTAATGTATTATATAACATAAACAAACTTTTTTTATTTAGGACAAATCTGAATTTATAAATGATTGCTATTACTTTAGACAGTTTATTTTTTGTATAATTTATGTGTGATTTCCAGCTTAATTTGTGATCTATAATCATTCCAAGGAACTTACTGTCGTAAGCTCGTTCCAATGGGGTGTTATTAAGCATAATTTGAAATTGTTTAGGTACTTTTAATTTTGTAAATACTATAAATTTCGTTTTTTCAATATTTAATGATAATTTATTTATGTCAAACCATATTTTTATTTTACTCAATTCTCTTTCAACTGATTGTATCATTTGGTTCAGGTCTTTTCCTGAAAAGTAAAGAGTAGTGTCGTCTGCAAACAGTACATAATTTATTAGTTTGGATGTGTAACACAAATCATTGATGTACAGGATAAAGAGTTTAGGCCCCAGCGTTGAGCCTTGTGGAATTCCACATATGACTTTTAATAAATCAGATTTTTCCTCCTTTATTTGTACATATTGATATCTATTTTCTAAGTAGCTCTGAAGCCATGTATATGCAGCTCCTCGAAAACCAAATCTGTCTAGTTTGCTCAGTAATATATTATGATCTATGGTGTCGAAAGCTTTCTTAAGGTCTATGAAAATACCGATGCCATAATTATTTGAGTCTATTGATGTAGTAATATTTTCTATTAGTTCTGTAACAGCCATATTAGTGGATCGGTTTTGTCTAAACCCATATTGTTTGTCACTAAGGAGCTGGTGTTTCTCTATAAATTTATCTAATCTTATTACAAATACTTTTTCTATTATTTTTGAAAACTGTGGAAGTATGGATATAGGCCGATAATTTGAAAATAATTGTTTATTGCCATTTTTATAGACTGGAATAACTCTAGTTATTTTCATTTTTTCAGGAAATTTACCGATTTGAAAAGACTTATTGCAAATATATGTTAGAGGCTGTGCAATATGTTCTATTGTATTCTTTATTAAATTCATATCAATGTTAAGTGTATCTTTAGATGTTTTTGATTTAAATTGCTTTACTATTTTAATTATTTCATTTTCATTTGTTGGGTTTAAATAAAATGTAAAAGGATTTCTGTTTACAGCATCACTTGGACTTATGTTATGCTTCTCAATACTTTCAGCCAAGGTATTTCCTACATTAACAAAATAATGATTAAATTCTTCTATAATTTCTTTTATATTTTCCAGCTTTGAGCTTTTGTTCATGAATTGTTTTGGTATTTTATATTTTTTATCTTTTATTTTAATTATTTTATTAATGACATTCCATGTTCCCTTAATATTTTCTTTTTGTTCTTCAAATAATTTATGAAAGTATTCTTTTTTGGTTTTCCGCAAAATACTAGTCAATTTGTTTTTATAATTTTTATATTTTATTTCAGATTCCTTGGTTTTGTGTTGAATAAACTTTTTATATAACATATTTTTCTTCTTACATGCATTTTGTAATCCACTTGTTATCCATGGCTTTATTTTAGAATTTTCTTTAAGTCTTACCTTTTTTAATGGGCAGTTTTTATTGTAGATTTCTAAAAACATGGATATAAAAATTTCATACGCTTCACTTGGGTCAGTTTGGTTGTAGACCTCGTCCCATTTCTGTTTTAATAAGTCTTCTTTAAGTTTATTTAGAGTTTGGTCTGTCACTCGCCTAATATATCTGAATGTTTCAGAGTTTTCTTTGTCATCAGTTATAATTTTATTTTGAAATATAGCAAAAACTGGTAGGTGGTCACTTATATCACTGACAAGAAGGCCACCAACAATTTTAGCTTCAATATTGTTTATAAAAATATTATCTATTAGAGTGGAGGAATCAATCGTTATCCTGCTGGGTTTATCAATAATTGGTAGTAACATATTTGAATGCATCATATTTATGAAATCAGTTGTTTTCCCATGGGTAGTTGCTTTAAGCAAATTTATATTTAAATCTCCACATATTATTAATTCCTTTGTGGAATATCCATTTATATTTATAATTTCATTCATTTTTTCATTAAATGTATCAATCGGTGAACCAGGTGTTCGGTATACACAAGTAACATGTACATTTTTTGTTTTTTTAAATTCAATTTCGACAGTGATTAATTCCATTATATTGTGAACAGATACTGATTTATCTTCAATGATTTTACAGTTAAAGTTTGAGTCCACATAGAGGGCAACTCCACCTCCTTTTTTGTTGTTTCTGGTGACAGTAAATAGTTCGTATCCCTCTATCTTTACTAGTGTTAGAGGGTGCTTTAGCTCGTCCAGCCACGTTTCAGATACAGCTATAACATTAAATTTACCGTACATATGCTGTAGTTTACTTTTTAAAGTGAATAGTTTACTTTTTAAAGTGAAATTCAATTTAATCAATAGAAACAATTACTGAAGTATATTTAATATAAATATATAAAGTCTTCAAGTAGAAAAAACTATGTTTACATCTTGTTGTTAGGGAAACATAGGCGACACTGGGCTTAAAGTGAGGGTGTACTGCCCCCTACAGCCGTAGATGGTACACTGCACAGCTCCAAAGCGTGACTCGACATTTTTGCAAATCTTGATGGAGTCATCAATCACCAGGTTGAGGGCAGGAGTTACTGTACTTTCTATATAAAATACAAAGTTACAAGAACAAGTCTTCTTCTTCTTTCAGCATTTCCTTTTAGGGCTCGCCACAGCAAGTCAGTTTCTTCCATCTAACCCTATCTGCTGCATCTTCTTCGGTCATCCCAACTATCTTTTTTTTTTATTTATTTATTTATTTCGGTCACAGTGCAACCTCATATCAATGAAATAAAAAAAAACAACCATATTCCAGCAAAGGACCGAAAAGGTAACGGCTGAAGCAAACGCTTATTACGCCGACCCTTTTTTTTTTTTTTTTTTTTTTTATGTCATAATAAAAGCAAAAAGACATAAGTAAATACTAAGCCATCATAATTGTTATAACACATAACATAATAATATCATAATACATCATAACATAATCATAACACATCATAACATATAACATAATCATAACACATAGTCGTAACACATAACATAATCATAACACATCATAATTGTTTACTTTTTATAGAAGCTTGAATTTAACCATCAAGACTTGCATATTTTTTAAGTATTAATAACTTAAATTTCTTTTTTAAACATAAAAGATTTAAACACAATTTAAGTTCATCATTACAATTATTCCAAAGATCCACACCTTTAATAGAAATACAGAATTTTTTAACATTTGTTCTAAATTTATTTTTAATGAACACATCATTTCCTCTTAGTTCGTATGGACTTTTCCTAATAATAAACATATTTTGTAGAGAGTTTGACATCATGTTTTTTTTTATCTTAAACATAAATTTTAAAGTGTGTAATTCCACTAAATCATAGAACTTTAATGTTTTTAAATTTATAAATAGATTATTGGTAGGTTGATTATAAGATGAGAATGTTATTGCTCGCATTGCTTTTTTTTGTAAGATATAAATTGGTTTTGTGTTAGTTTTGTACGTATTTTATATATTTATTTATTTATATATATTTTTATTTATATATATTTATTTTATATATATCTTCATTCACTGCATCCATGAAACTCCTCTTTGGTCTTCCTCTAGCCCTCTTTCCTGGTGGTTCCAAACCCAGCATCCTTCTTCTGATGTACTCTCTCTCTCCTCTGCACATGTCCAAACCATCTCAGTCTAGCCTCTCTGACTTTATCTCCAAAACCTCTAACATGTGCTGTTCCTCTGATCCTGTTCATTCTGGTCACTCCCAAAGAGATCCTCAGCATCTTCATCTCTGTTACCTCCATCTCTGTTTCCTGTCTTTTTCTCAGTGCACTGTCTCTAGATCAAACAGCGCCACGGTTTTGTACACTTTCCATTTCATTTTGGCTGAAACTCTTTTATTACACATCACACCTGATACTTTTCTCCACCCATTCCAGCCTGCCCACACATGCTTTTTCACCTCTTTTCCACACTCTTCATTGCTCTGGACTGTTTTTTCTTTCTTTTCTTTCAGTCAAATTGTACATTTACAAATAAATAAATTTACATTTTTTCTGAACTTATTTATACCAAAAGGACCGAAAATGTATCGGCTGAAGCAGATGCTTGTTACGCCGACCCTTTTGAAAACAACCCTTTTGTTGATTCTAAGTACTTAAAATCTTCCACCTTCTTTATTTTTTCTCCATGTAACCTCACTTTTCCATTTGGATCCCTCTCATTCACACACGTACTCTGTCTTACTTTGACTAATCTTCATTCCTCTTCTTTCTAGTGCAAACCTCCATCTTATCAGCTTTTCCTTCACCCCTCCCCTCCTCTCAATACAGATCACGTCATCTGTTAACATCATTGTCCATGGAGATTCCTGTCTAACCTTGTCTGTCAGCCTGTCATAGAAAACAGCAAAGGACCCAGAGCAGATCCCTGGTGCAGTCCCACGCCCACACTGAACTCTTCTGGCTCACCTACAGCACACCTCACCACTGTCTTACAGTCGCCATACATGTCTTGAACCGCTCTGACATACTTCTCTGTCACACCAGACTTCCTCATACAATACCATAGTTCTTCTCTAAGTACCCTGTCATACGCTTTTTCTAGATCTACAAAGACACAGTGCAGCTCCATCTGACCTTCTCTGTACTTCTCTATCAGCATCCTCAAGGCAAATGTCGCATGTGTAGTGCTCTTTTTGGCATAAAATCATACTCCTGCTCACAAATTCTTACTTCGACCCTAGCCTAACTTCGACAACTTTTTCCCATAACTTCATCGTATGACTGATCAGTTTTATAACTAAAGAACACGTATAATATTTATTTATAACAGAACAAGTATAACATTTATTTAAATTTCACAGTGAGGAAAAAAAAAAATCTTATTTACAAGCATGTTTTAGAAAGGCGCTATTGCAGAGTGTTTTTTTGAGTTTCAGTTCAGACGACTCTTTTTCAGTCTTGAGGTTTCTGCTGCTGCTTTACGTTTACGTGACGGAGTATCCGGACAATCTGAAGGGGGCGTTTCAGTCAGCAAGAATGCATCAATCGAAGGAGCTGGATACTTGGAGAAAGAAAGACAAAACATGTTCAAAACAAAAGTATATAAATCTTGAAAATAATCATGAAAATGAAAACATATCATCATGCTCTAATAAACGTTTTTTGGAAGAGTTCAAACCTGCATGAGATAATCTGCGATGTATTCCGGCTTTAAGCAGGTCACTCCCTGTGAAGTTGCCTCTAATATGTCCACCCGGAAGTCTCCTGGCTTTAGACGACTGAAGTCAGCAAATAAGTGAGAAGTTTCTTTGTACAAAGATGGAGAGGGACTGGAGAGTACCTGTGGGAAATCTGGAGGTTAATTTGATGTTTTTATTATTTCTCATGCGACAACTAATTACACTTAAAAAAAATTAAATGTGAACATCAACTGTTCACTGATGTAAATTAAATAAGAATAAAAAAATATTTTCCTAGTTTGTTTGACTCATAAAAAAAAGACTGAGAAACCTTTGCGCCGCCAGCTTGCAACAATCTCCTGAACCCTGCTTCTCTGTTCAGGTCTATGTTTAGCATCACTGTCCAGCCGCTGAATGCTCCCTGAGGAAACAGGATTTTAAGTGTAAAAGAATATTCTTGCAAAACGATGCACAGAGTAATTCTGAGCAGCGTGTGTGTACCCTATGGTTTGAGCTCTGCTGTAGACTTTTCCTCCAGCGCATGGCAGCTAGAGCCAGCTGCCTTTGTTGGGAGGTGATGGAGGCCAAAGCATCTAAAATTGAGCTGCTTCCCCACTCATATTCCTCCTCCTGACCCATTTGGAGACAGAAAAGGAGATTGAAATATTTTAAAAATGAATGTAACGATCTTAAAACCGTATTAATAAGAAGCAATTAAAGCAGTTTTTTAGTTCTGACCTGAAGGAAGTAGCCCTCTGAGCGACTGGCCTCCAAGTATGAGCGATGCAGGATCCATTTACCTGCTGCCATCGCCGCCAGGTACTTCTCATTACGTAGGGGACTCCCAACGATGACGTGGGAACACCGGGGGTCAAAGGACTGCTTATCTAAAACTACACCACCTACAGGATCAAAACAGAAGACAAAGACAAACTTTAGCGTATCTGTACTAAGACGTAACGTATAAAACGTAAAGTCATTTACAACCTGAAAGAAAAAACTACCTTAAATTTTAGAGTCACACGGTGTTAAAAAACAAAACATAGACACTTCATCATGACTATATTGTTGTTTTATTGAGCCATCGGCAGGTTCATCTGGCCCAATCACTGTTGAATTAAATCAACATATTTTATATAAACAGAACTACTCAGTAATATTTAAGTTTTTATGTAATCTATCAAAATGTAGAGCCTTTGCAGTTTGCAGACAGCAGTTTGTTTTTTTAATGACTAGAAAAAGCTGGTCATATTAAACACAAATCAAATTAATTAAAATGAGTGAGCTCTCAGATTTGCATATATTTATATATATTATTTTTTTGCCTTCTTGGTCATGTTTTTAGTAGCACGGTTCTCTGAGGAACATCTATTTTTCCTGATCAAAAACCTACCCAGCTCTTCTATTAGATAACTGTAATCAATACGTTCTTGCGGGTTGAGGGAGGACAGCTGAAATCTAGGAGGTTGTTTCACTTCTTTTTCCTCCTGAAAATGAAGAAAACTTTTGATATTGTCTCAGAAAAAAAAGATGATCATTAAAACTGACTACTGTATCATTTATGTAAAGCTTTACCCGTGGCTCAGGAGCTACGGGCGGGTTGGCGAGTGGGAAGGCAATACTCGGAGCTTTTGGTGTGAGAATGTCATCCTCTTTCTCGTCCCTCAAAGGCGTTGTGATCTTTTGTCCCAGTTCTTGGTCGATAACATCGCAGGCAGCTGGAAGAGAGCAAGATTACTGACAAAAACTCAGGCTAATTTAAGAACTAAAGGTGGTTATCATTACTCACCCATCTCCACCAGTTCTGAGTCAGTAAATGAGTTTTTGAACTGTTGTCCAGATTCTGCTGTGGGCTGTGGTACGGTGGTGAGCGGCTCTGATTGCTGCGAGGGGCTACCAGGCCATTGTAAATTATCAGCTAGTTTAGCTCGCTCCTCCCTGGCTGTGGGATCATCCCAGACTATCTGGTCACTCTGAGATGGCTCAGTGTTTACATCTATGACTGCTTCTCTGCAAACCCTGAGCAACAAAACAACAAGACGTGAGAAATAGAGATGAACGATACAGTATCATTTACAATATATTATTAAAACATTCCCCGTTAGATCTTTTCCTCCCATGATGAAAACAATAACAAAGAAAAATAATGATGTGTTAAAGTTCCCAATATCTGTGGAATATTGAGAACAAATGTAGAGCAATACGTCATCAGCAATTAGCTTATTCTGAAACGAGGTTTTGGCTTTGCTATCTAGACATTTTTAATTTTTTTTTTAAGATTTTACAAGTGACACTACTGTGGCTTTCTGGTGATGTTGGGAGCAAAATACACACAACCCGGTACAAGTTTGATTAAAGCACACACACTCTAAATGCTCCGTTAGGCCACAACTGCTATGAAATAACGAGTTAATCTTACATATGCTTAGAACTGAAAATGGAGGAGGTTGTTACATGGCTATGTCCATGGTTCACACCAGATGGGTATGTGTTAAATTCTGACTGAAGTTCTCTCACAGTATCCATCTGGAAACTCTCCTGCTGTAACCGTTCGAGTGAAGGTTGGACGTTAAGTGATTAACCTCAAGCTGATGGCTGTTAAATCAACTTAATCTTGTTTAATAGAAATTTCTTTGACCCAAACACACCAATGTCATGAAATGACATATCCCAAATGTGTGTGAAATATAAAAATTAGTATCACAAATTAAGTTATTATAAAACTATTATGTCAACAAGTGATTTTTGTTGCCTTTGTAAAAGTAATTTGCTAGTAAAACGTGATGTCCAGCGTTATTTTTTGAGTGCTTCGGTCCCTTGCTCTGCTTCTACGTAATTGATTCCCCAAACAAATGACCCGATGGATTCTGAAATGTTTTCAAAATCACAAATATTGCAGCAATTCATCCGGCAGGTCAGGTCGATAAATACCAAAAATTATGGGGACAACTTTTTTAAGTATGTCACCCATTCCTGGTGAGAAACAAGTTATTTTTCTGATAATAAATACACAAAAAGTTTCTAAGTGTACAAGAAGTTTACTCTTTTTTGTCTCCTTAAATACCTCAAAGCTTCTAGAGTCCGTCTGTTTCCACTGCGTCCTGCTCGGTTTGCTTCAGGTGTGTGCGGACTCGAGTCGGTCCCTCCTGATCCCATTCTGACCAGTCTGGCTGAAGAACGCCTCCCAGTGGTGATCTTGGTGGCGGACATAATCTCCTGCAGCTGCCTCTGGAGGTTTTCTCGCATTTCTACAGTATCTAAAACATCCAAACACTTTTATTTTTAACGTTCAGCAGCTCAGTTAGAGCCGAAAGTTATTTATTGACATCTGATAAATGAAAGACAAAAAAAAAAAAACAGTCTCACCTCTCTTCTCTGAAGCATCGATCGTCTCTTCGTGCTCACCACAGCCCCCCTTTACGTGATGCAGAGTCGAACCCTTTTCTTCAACTTCAGACTGGAAAATAAATTAAAACAAAAAAATCCAATAACAAGTTTATATAGACACAGTAAAAAAAAAGGTGAAAGTGAAAACTTCCACTTTTTGAAACCGACCTTGTCGTGTTTTTGTTGCATGCGTGTTAAACGTGAGGATTTCTGTGAGCTACTCGGCACCTGGCTCAGGTTTATGCTCATTTTGGGATTGTAGGTGAAAGGATAGAGAGATTCGGGAACGTGTTTCTGCTCCTCCGCGCACTGCAGAAAAAGAGTGTTGCACATGCGAAGTACTTCATATTTATCAAAAAACTGACGAGAACCCTAACAGGGGAACAAACTAATTTACCACTGTAAAATTTAAAGTTTGAATCAAACAGGAAGACTATATAATGTACATACAGCATGGAGCCAGTGTTTGGAGACGATGTTCAGCCCTCGTTCCTTCGCTCCTCGGTATTCACGAGTGTTGTCGCCCACCCGACCCTGGTAGATGTAGTGTGTTACTGTGTCGTCACAAGCCCACCTTTAAGTAAAAAAAAAAAAAAAATTCAAATATAAAATTCTATCATCTTTACAAATAAAATTAAATGTAAGTATAACATTTGTTGGGCACTTTCCGCAGCCAACTTGATTTAAAAATGTTTTGCGATTCCTTTCATTTAAATTAACTCCATTCGCTGCACAAATTAGCTGAACTATTAAATTGAATAAATTAATATAAATGATCAACATTTAGTGTTATTCAAAGAAATTGAATAGAAAAATTAAAGTACCTGAAATCAGCACCGAGAGATGCAGCGACAGCGTTTAACTCGCTCTGCATTTTACTCAGTTTCTTTCCGACGCAGACCACCACGCCAGCCAGTGGCCCGGTGTTTGTCTGTGGAACCTCACACACAAAAATATCCTTTTAAGACCATTAACAAAGCACAAATATGTCAGTGAGTGAAAATGTTACATCTATTTTTGTTTAAAATGAGTTTTGATAGATTCTGGTCTTTATATGTGTGTGGTAAACAGTTGTGTTATTGGATGATCAAAATGATATAAAAAGTGAAAGCTTACCTCCTTCTCATGTAATTTTTTTAATTCGGGACTTGCTGAAACGGCTTGTACATCTGAGGTGTTACTGCGTGAGCAGTTAGCCAGCGCTACTTTCAGATTCCTGTTAATTACGTCAGTAAGAGGCGTCTCTACTTTTCCTATTGGTTTTGTTTTTCCTCCAGGAGTCTCAAGAGCTCCCAAAGCATCCTAAATAAAAAAACACAGTGTACTTACAAAATTTTAGTGAACTTTATCTTGTTGCCTTTTATTGATTTACCCACCTGGACATTAAAGGAAGGCCTGAAAAGCTGGTCCCTGCTTAGAAAGCGAGAGGGCGTGTCCAGCTGCAAGGATGGCTCCTTTTGAAGAGGATTCTTCCGACACTCTGAATTTTGTTCGGGTGTGTTTACGTCCTGTTTGGGTTTCATTTCATCCAATACGGATCGAAAGACTTTGCTTTGAAAGCGACCTAAATCTAATGGGGTGACAGCTTTTCCACTTTGAGGACCCAGCAGAGGGATTTCTGGCGAAGTGTGAGTTGGTGGAGGCATTAGCTGTTTCTGAGAACCGCCGACAAAACTTTCCTCTTCTCTGTCTGTGACGCAGAAAACGTAAAGTCACCATTTAACACAATAAAATACTGCAGATCAGATAAATGAGATGTTTTCTATACTACCTTGTGGAGGTGGAAGGTCAACCAGAAAGCGGTCCTCTTCTGCCTTTTGACCTGTTCTAGCAGACTCCAGAATCCAGAACATGGTGACGGCAGGAAAGCCCCACTTCTTTGCTGCTTGATATTTGGTGCCGTCAGGACTCTGTAGTACTAAATGTGTACTGGCTAGCATCCCCTTCTTCTTATTGGCTAGTCGTACAAAGTAATCCTGGACACTGAAAACGTAAAAAACCAAATTAAAGAAAATTTAGGCAGCTCAACAATGAATGCAAACATGGTTGTATTGCAAATATAATTTCATATCATTTTCTTACTCTGCTCCGATATGTTTGGCCAGCTCCACCAGTGACTCCCTCTCTGCTCCTGTGAACTGGCTCACTGACAAAACACAACCTTTCAGAGGAAATTGCCCCTCCCGCACAGCAACTGGTGTAAACAAAGGATTGGAAGAAAGCAGCAGAACACACTCCTTTTCTACACACATGGCCTGAGAAAGAGAAAAAAACATCTATGAGGAAAGAAACAGTTATAAAAGAGTTTGATGCTCTTTTGTTTTGTATACTTTGTAAAATAAAAGTTAAAATGGGTTTTTACCAGCCATGTATCAGTGACCACCTCATCCACTGTGGCCTCCACAGAGCAACCCAACAGAGGTACCACGGCGTAGTCCGCCACCAAACGGGAACGACTAGTCAGGACCTGGCCGTCATGTTCAGTTACTAAAGCGGAAAGTTGTGCCTCTGCTTCAGCAATGAAGCCCACAAAGAGGAAAGATTTTCCAGAAAAGAGGCCTTGCTGGCTCTCTCTATGTAGGGTGGAGTCCGGCTCTGGTTCTGTGGTGTGATTGAGGGACAAGGACTTACGCCGGGGGTCTTCTGCTACACTCACGGACTTTCTAGTGTTGTTCTCTGGAGCTTGTACATCAACTAGAAGAAAAAAAAAAGTAGTTACTTTCCTTGAAAAAAAAAAAAAAAAAAAATCACCCCATTTAAACATAAAACATGTGTTTAAGAACTTTTTAAAAAATACATTATTCATAAAGACTTTTTCAACATTTATACAAAATCAACCCAAAAAAATTACACTCAACAGAAAAACAGAAAAATAATACAAACAGCTAAAGAGAAATAATCAGCACAATTTATAAGATGAAAAATAAAAATGAACAAAAAATACTTTGTGTGTAGGAAGTCTATACATGTACATAATTTTTTCATAAATATTCCAAAAAGGAATTCCACATGGTGTCATATACTGTATATTAATTCCTTCAAAGTTGTTATTATTTTTTTTTTAAGTTTGTACGTTTGATTAGATCATTGGTTTCGTAATTAGCAGGAAAAGCCCTCTGGACAACGCTACAAACTAAACAAAGAGTTTTTGTTCATTGGGAGAAAACAGCAGTGATCGGCAGTGTGTCAAAAAAAGCAAATACAGAATCAGGACAGAGCCGTTTATTGCAGACTTCTGACATAAACTTCAATAAATTTGTCCAAAAACAGAAATATCAAAACAGCTATGGATGATATGATTGAATTAATAACAATTTGTGTCCTAAACAGGGAATACTGGAAAGTTTAACTTATGATAGTGTAAAACTTTGGATAACAAAAGTTAATAGAGAGTGCAAATTGATACAAAGGGAATATTTCATGAGCTCTGATCCATTGCTTAGAGGATACGTTAGTAATATTGTCCTGTTGCCAAGCTTCTTTGAAATGGTCCAATGTAGGCATTTCTTAAAACTTCAATAAAGCTTTGAATGTTTTTCTTCTTTTTTAAAATCAAACTTCTTATCAAGGAATGCTTCAAAAACTATTCATATTCTTGGGGCTGATAGGAAAATGATTTGACCATTGTCTTAACAATGCTGCAAATCTGTAAATACAAATGTTTGTCCAATATATAAATGTGTATTTAACAAACTCTTATTTGCATCTCGAGATGATCAAACCCAGCTGTTACAGATTCTTACCTATTGTAGGATCATCTTCCATATATTGTGAAAGTAGATCCTGCTCAGCTCTATTCAGGTTGGGAGTGGTGGGGCTGGCGGGGGGAGGGCCACTGGATGTTCGGTGTTTCGGTGTGTGATGAGATGGCACAGAAACAGCAGCTGATTCAGGGGGGAGACAATCAGGATGTAGATACTCTGCTTCTGGAAGCAAACTGCCCTTTGAATAACTGTCCAGCAACCACTTCACGGTAACAACATGCGGCCTGAATAGAAAAAGAAATCCATAACATGTTAACAATTATATTTTTTTCTTCAGTGCATAAGCTTACATTTATGAGTGTTTCAAATTGTGACGCTATCCTACTTTAATCTAAACAAGATTACCAAATGAAAACATTTAGGAAACTATATCTTGATATATTAAAAGTTTAAAGCTGTATTTTCACTTCAAACTTTTGGAGTGGAAATGTATCAATTACATAAACAATTATTTTTTGTAAATCAGACCGGTGAGTCGCCTTGGAGAGGTATTTTGTCAGTTCCCCATCCAGTTCTCCCATGACCACATGTGTGAGCTCCTCACTGGGCTGGTTAAAACGCAGACCTCCTGCACTGTTCACAAGCCGTCGCAGCTTCTCAAGCTTCTTAATCGGCAGGCCACATAAATACAACTGCAGAATAATAAGCGTTACAAATTTACAAAAAAAATTATGTAGAAAAACAATGCGCAATATATAAAGGAGCCCAATTTATCTGTGTGAGAAAAGCAGATGTTACTTATTTACCTTACATCCATCTAGAATGTCCTCAACAGGGCAAATGGTGAGATCGAGGTTGTCTAAAGGGTCTGGTATCTCCAAACGACTGTGGGTG
Source organism: Neostethus bicornis (assembly GCA_902685375.1). Classification (NCBI taxonomy): domain Eukaryota; kingdom Metazoa; phylum Chordata; class Actinopteri; order Atheriniformes; family Phallostethidae; genus Neostethus; species Neostethus bicornis. The sequence continues at coordinate 14,318,758 of LR738553.1, read as the reverse complement.
GGGTTAGTGAGGGCGGTGTCGTTTACAGTGGCACTAGCATTGACTGAAATGTTACTCAGGCCCAACAGAGATGGACCATCTGGGGGAGTAATTAAAAGAACAAATACACAAGTGATGTTTAGTTAATCTTTTCAAAATGATAAAATTGAATAAAAAAATAAATAAATAAAAGATTAAAAGGCGCCTACCTTCCTTCTTACTGGTGCCCGTAGGAGTGGAAGTGTGTGGCCGAGAGCTTTTTGATGCACTGCGGTCCACAATGTACCTAGTCACATCTTGACAGGTGCCTTTCTCTATGCTGTCAAACAGCCAGTGTAGAGACACACAGTTCACGTTCCACTTTCGAGCACATTCGTATTTTTGACCTGCAAACACACCAAAGATTTTATCATTTTGTAACCACCTTTACTCTTGATTTCAAGATTCTCATTTATGTCATTCTCATTTTTTTTCTTTTTATTACAGAATTTATTTTAGTATTACATTTGATAAAATAAGTTTTTTTTTTATGAATTATGAAAAATTAAGATTTATAAATAGAATAATAATTGTAATTTATTGATATTTTTGATTTGAATAAGAATGTTTTTTACAGTGGTAAATAATGGTTTGAATCGATTTCTTTTTCTTTGCGTTAAAGCAAATTCTTGCATCAAACAAAAGCAAATAGTTTCAAGAAAAAAAACCTAAATCAGTTATTGTGAGAATAGTGTGACAAGATATGCAAAGATTTAAAAACACAAATGACATTTGATCTTTTCTACAGTATTTAAACCTATACTTGCTAATGATTTGCAAAGATTCAAAAAGAAACAAGTCATAAGTTGAAACACAATTGAAAAAAAAATCATCTGGCTTTTCAAAATAAGCAAAAAATGTAACTGCTGTCAAATGACCTTCAGTACGTAGGACCTACAAAGCAAACAACAGACTAACCAGTTGGCTCATTAACAATGAGGTGTGTGCATTCATTCATTTTGAGCTGGCCCGTGTATTTGCCTCCATGCTGCTCACAAAGTCGCTGCACCTCTTTGCGCTCTGTGGTGGAGAGCCCGGTCACACAAACAGTGCAGCCGAGCAACACAGGGCAGAGATAATCCTCCATGGGCAAATCTGTGTACCTGAAAAGACTTCACAAAGGAGCAAGAAAAATTAAGTCGACAGGAGTTATAATTAATATATTTCAAAGTAATTGAGTACATACCTATCCTGGGATTTCTCCCAGCAAGTTTTAACCCATGCGGGCAAGAGGATGGGTATACCCAGGTTGGAAGCCACAACATATTTTTTACTCCCCACTTCTCCTGCAATCAGGTGTGTGACAGATACGTTAAGGTCCAAATACACTCGTCCACCCATGAGCTGCACCAGATCCATGACCTCTGTCTGCAAAGAGACAAAAAACATCGGTGAATACACCCCTCATCTAGTGTCTGACTGTACAAGTTCATTCAGCAAAACATGACACTAATGTGTGATCATTAAATCTAACCCGTGTTGCTTTGCCCAAGTTGGAGCAGGAAATTGTTGTGTCAGCCATAGCCATGTTGTAGACAGGTTTCTCAGCCTTAGGGACACAACGCTGTAGCTGCAGGCAGTACACCACTACCAGAGGACTTACTATCCTACAGCCAAGCTGTTTGACAAAGAAAAGATTTCATCAGCACATGCAAACAGAAAATTTAATTGCTGAAATCGAAACCTTTTGGAGGTGGAGAAAAGCTGGAGAGGTGAAGTCGCTAATCACGAACAGGGATTTATCTTTGTGGTCCATCTGTAGAGCATCTTCCTCTTCGATTGTTTTCACGTATTTTTCAGACTGTAACTCTAATAATGCCTGTTAATGTAAAACAACATGAAATCAGACAGAAAAGTAAAAAAAAAAACCCAATACAATCAGAAGTATTCAAACTTTACCTCATATGCTTGTTTGGCGAACTCTGTTTCTGATTCTTTACTCCCCACAAATTTAACAAAATGACTGTCCTCTCTTTTAGACATGTCGCACCTGCAAGAGGACGAGTCAAAAGTAGATTTGAATAATTTATTTCAAACCTGCACATATATACATAACAATAGATGCATGGTTTGAAAAGGGGATGCGTAGAGCAGAGACTTATACTGATTCTAAACCCCCTCCTACCCACTCATCACAACACGTTAGAACCATATGATGCATTAGAATAATGTACAATTACATTGTAATAAATCCTTTTACTCTCTCATCCACACATTACAACTCTAATCCCAGACACCATCTGACTCACAATGCTGAGGCATTCACTCTCTCACCTCTGAATATTTTATCATAATTTTCTTTTTGAACAAGTTTTAAATAGGCTTGGGTTGTTACAGGATTTTAATTAATTTGTGAAATCATTCCATACACCAACTTCACATTGATTTTAATGTAAGTCTAATTTTAGGTTGATACTATTGTTTATTTGCTTTTCTGGGAGTACATTAAAAGTGAGCATCACAGTTAAGATGTTCCACTTTGCCATGATTTTCTTTTCCTCCTCTGATACTGTAATTATGGTGAGTATAGGATGACCCACTCTGTCATAATTAAGATTTCTTCTTTATGTAAGACTTGACTAAAGTTAACTAAGTGAGCAAAAAGTAGAGCAAATTAACTACGATTGCTTGTTAGCATATGTCTACTAAAATGACCAAACAGAAAGCTACTTACCACCAATTAACCAGCTTTTTAAAATATAATTATCCCTTCTGTCGGAGATGCTAACAAAATGCTAATATTGCAGAATGCATGTTATATTCTACGAAAATACCTGAAAAAGACCAAATTTACAAGCGGTGTTAAAATAGTTTAAATCCGATATGTATACAAGCAGGTTCAATGAATAATAGTGAAAATACGTTGAATAAAAACGTCATTATGTCTTTTCTAACTTAAAGTTACTGTTGAAAACATTCGCGCCGTTTGAGTTGCTTCCTGAACGAGCTATTAACATGTCCGACTGGAAATACATGCAAGGTGAAACATTCCGCTGTGCATGGTAAGCTGAATGTTTAATTCATATTTTATATTTATTCTGCTTTATGAGCAATCAGATTAAAACATGCTCATGTTTATGTAGTATGTTTAGCTTGATTAGCAATTAGAATTAATATTTGGGATAAAACATCTATATTTGGCCAATAAAAATACTTAAAATTGTGTGCAAGTGGATAATTATGATCATAATTATTTATATTCTTTTATTAGTATACGTTTAATTTCCCTAAAGTTTTTTTTTTTTCACTGGAGATGGCAAAATGTTTTAGTATGATGAAAATGATCTCAAATTTATGTATAATTGAAACAAAGTGAGATGATATTGAAGAGATCTAAAGATAAATGAAGAAATAATCAAGTGTGTAGTACAGGATCAATTCCTTTGACAAGCAATCATTTGTTCAAATCTCCCTTAAAAATTGAGAAATATCATCTCCACAGTTAAATCTGAGGAGTCGCTCCTCCTCCAGGTCGAGAGAAGCCAGATGGGGTGGTTCGGGCATCTGGTGAGGATGACCCCCGAGCACCTTGCTGTTGAGGTGTTTTGGGATTGTCCCACCGGGAGGAGTCCAAGAGGCAGACTCTGGACCTGCTGGAGGGACTATGTCTCACAACTGGCCTAGGAATGACTCGGGACCCTTTCAGGTGAGCTGGGGAGAGAAGTCTGGGCTTCCCATCTGAAGCTGTTGCCCCTGCAACCCGTCCCCAGATAAGCGGAAGACAACAGAACGGTTAAATCTCTTCATCACTGTTTAAAATGCACACTAGTCACAAAATCCAAAGATTAAAACCTAGCATTTCAACTGTCATACATATGTGCAAGTTGTATTTCTAAAAATGTGCCTTAATTGTATAACAAATTTCTGTAACACACACCTACTTGAAGTCAAGTGCAGATTACACACCTCTGATAGGTTTGTTCATTATCCCACTAATTGTGTTTTAATTGGCCTTTCTTACAATTATCGGACAATAAAATTGATGTTAAAAAACACAATGTAAATACAAAAGAACAACACTGTGGGTTCCCTTTTATTCTTAAAATTTTATGTACAAGTGTGACTGATTTTTTTTTTTTTTCAAATGTACATTCAGTATAGAAAGTTTATATACGTAATATTACATTGAACATTTCACAAATTGCACTAGTCTTTCACATAATTTCATAATCAGAGTCAAAGTCATTCGTCTTGTCAGCAAAAGCTCATTTCCTGGGGTTATATTTTTACTCATAAATATTCTAGTGCTTTTTGCATCCTGGGGGAAAAAAACTACTTAAAAAGTATGAGAGAAGCAAAACAAATGGCCTTCAAAGAGAGAGAGAGGAGAATGATGTATGAAAAAAAGCAGAGGAATAACAAGCGAGACATTAGGAGAACAGATTCATGTTATGAATCAGCACGACTAGGCAGGTCTGCATCAATCTGAGGATTAAAGCAACATTTTCATGAAGCAAAAACCAGAAAGTGGGAAAAAAAAAAATTATTTTCATTTCCCATTTTGATTTTTTTAGTGAATCACATTTACTTTTTTTATTTTTATAAATTTGTTAATAACGTAATGGTTAACAGCATGTGAAAAAAAGAGGTGAGCAACCCTACGGCACAAATTGGGCCAAAACTCTCAAATGAATGGCAGATTTTTTTCGATCACCAGAGAGAATTAAGGAACACAATAAATGAACATGAACTATTTCCCACAAGTCTTGATCTTCCCAAATTTTTTGTCATGGAAAAAAAAATTTAGAGTAAAAAATATATTCATACAAAAAGTAAACTTTTTTTTATCATTGGAAGAAACAAGAAAAATAGCACAGAAAGAAAATGTGGTCATTTGTTAAAACGAAGCATTTCTGAAGACTTGGGTGTCATTTGTAAGATCGGGTGAGGGCTGAGGAGAGTGATCCTGCAGGAGATCTTTTATAAATTTTGGTAAAGGCCTGCTCACTCCTCTCTTGTTTGTTCTCCGGTGTCTCTTGTTTGGATGTAAAACGTCCCTCTGTGAGCTGCGGCCATGAAGCTGCGAGGCAGAGTGGGTGGCTGAGCCTGACTGTTAGAACAGTACTTCAGCCTTGGTCTCCCATGTCATTGTCCACAGGTGGTGGGACGTTGGACATTACTGTGGCACCAGTTCCTGCTGTAAGGTAACCTGCAACTTCTAGACCTGAAAAATGAGATAAAAACAGTTACAACCCAGATATGGGGTTTAAATTAAATTCTTACCCTAAAAACAGATGTCTAACTATTTTGAAACACATGCATGTACATATGTAAGATTGATCAAATTTGCCACAACCAAGACCAAAAATAATTTTGAGGATCTGAACTTAAAAAAAAAAAAAAAGAATAACCCTCATTTAGGCTCTAATGGGCAAAGATATATAAATACATTTCTTAAGGTATGTTGGCAAATAAGAAACTACGCTTTCACAAGCGTACCCATATGTATCATTTTAGATGAATGACTATGAAGGCAACATGACAAAGAGATGGAGAGGAAATGATGGAAAAACGATGGAAGTGGAAAGGACTAATGCTGGGAGGAGTCAGGTTACAGTCTACCTGAATCAGAGCAAGAGAGAGGAGGGCTGTGGTAGCCCTGCTCTGGAGTCTAGAGCCCACCTCGCAGTGGACTGCTGGCAGCCAGGAGAGAAGGAGTTGAAACCCCTAGGAGGAAAGGAGGAGGACAAAGAGGAAGGGAAGGGCAAAGCCAGGAAGTCTTAGGATGCAGATAAGGTTCTTTTTGAAGCACAAGTTAGGATTCTGCAGGATATTTATTTTAGAGTAAAGCAAAGCATTAGGGGTTCTATATTTTAAAAAAGATCAGAAAGAAGAAAAAGACTTACCTTTTTAGGTTAAATATACTATTTTTTTGTTTGCATACCTTAAAATGAACACTCAAAATAATTAAACATTTTACCTGTCAGGCACCCTGAAATCTGAGACTCTGAGATGAAAAGATCATGTTTCTGGTCTTTAAAGGCACTCCACACTGAAGACCTTGCAAGAATTTCATTCACCTAGAAAAGAAGCAGCAAGATTTGTATACTGTATGTTACAAGAATATCAGCCACAAATTAGTTCTGATGAATCCATCCTACCTGCTCTCCGTACTGCAGACTGCGGGTCATAGACTTAAGAGCTTTTACTATCTGGGCTTTGGTAGCTGAAGGGTTTTCTAAATTCTCCAGACCAACTCCTTCCAGTAATTTCAGGAGGTAAGGGACCAGCTCCACCCTCAGAGCCTGTTAGGTTGATTAGTTGAGAAATCCATTAAAGTGGTACAAAAAAATTAAAAAAATATTTTTGTCAATATCACTTAAATCTAGCTTCACTGGTTTGACTTGTGCTTATAAATAGATGTATTGAAAATAAAAAAAATATATAAAATTAAAACATGGCTTCACTATTGTGTGTGCGAACAGAGAAATGAAATTATTCCAATCACACTGTAGGGTAGGATGTGCGTCGTCAAGATGTGGAACTTATAAAAGGTCAATTTAAGACCTTATTATGCACCATGAGAACCTACATTCTGCCAAGTCTGGGGCGAGAGCAGTCGAGTTTAACGTCCACCAATCGGCTATTTCAGCTCTCTTCCACCAAGCAGTTATTCCAGCTCCACCTTACCTAACTTGACACCTCTCAATAGCTGTCTTTTTTAAGCCGTTTTTTTTTTTGTTTTTGTTTTTTTTTTTTCTTTCGGGGCTCACCGCTCTTTCTTGAACTGCTTAGAGTGCTACTGGGCACTCTCATCTCCTCAGTAGGGGATTAATAACATATTTTGAATTGTTATTTTGTCCCATAACAAGAATACAAAAGAATATGCGCTAGCTTTTTGAACTTGGTGTGGTTCACACTGTATTTGTAGCTTCAAGTGAGATTTATATTGTGTGGTGCACCTGTACCGGGACAGGACTAAGCTAGGAGCAAGATGAAAGGAGAATTCACAAAGTCAAAAATGGAAGTAAAACTGGATCATTGTATTTGTAGGTTTTTTTTTTTACTAATGTCACTTTTTTGGTGCAAACAAAAGGAACTATGTTTATCTATATATGCTGTGGGTTTACCTAACCCAAAAAGAACAATACCCTCTTTTATAAACTGCAGACTTTGTGGCCCACACTTTGTCAATCCCCCCAATTTTCTAGAGGGAAAACTATGTATTTCTAATGATTGGAGAAGCAAACCTACATGAAGCCAAAAAAGAAAAATATCAAGGCTGGTCTTAACACATGCCCAACTTACACAAAGTTGTTGTGGCCTCAGGGCTAGAAGGCTCTACTGCCTTTAAGATATCATCAGTACAACGGCAGTAAATAAAGATTGAAAACTCATAGCTTACCTGAGCTACCAGTTCTGTTTGCTCCTTCTGGAACATACGATTGAGGGCTTCACACGCCAGCCCGGCCATGTCTGCTCGTACTTTCATCCCGGCCATGAGGGGGCCGATCGTCTCCAGGGCGGCCATGGAGCGTACACACAGCTGCACAAAACACAGTAGCTTTAAATACTGAATTTTAGTTAAGAAAGAATGAGATGGAAAAAATGAAGCCACTTCTGAGCTTCTTGCAAAATAGTTTTAAGATTGTAAAATTAGAAAACACAAAAAGAAAACTCTGTTACCTCATTGTCAGAGAGGACATGGATGAGACGAATGGAGCTCTTGGGCACGGCGTTGTTTTTGTGGTTGAGTGCTGCCAGTATACGAGGCAGATGACCCAGAGGAGGAACCTGATCGGCCAGCTGGGTTTGCGTACTGAACAGACATACTGCTGCCGTGGTGACCGTCTCCAAGGCCTCACCCTGCAGGACGACACACACACACATCATCAGTAAGCATGTGATCCATTGTTGCTGTAAACTTGCAAAGGTTTTCTCAGTAAAGTGGCTCACATTGGGGTTGTTTTTTTCCAGTAGCTCTGTCAACGTTTCAAGAAGGGACACCAGGAACTCTCGAGGTTTACGAAGCACCCAGCTGGGTTGTGCAATAAAAATCCGCAAGAATACTCCGCCAACTTCGATCTCGCCTTGCCCAGCTCCGTAAGCAACAGTGAAGTCGTCTGGCAGCTGAAAGACAAACATACACACAAAGTTCAAACTCAAAGTTACAAAAAAAACCAAACCCACAGACATCAATCCTAATTGTGAAATATTACACTTACTCTCCAATTTACATCAGGATTATCCTTCTGCTGTTTAAAGTGCCTGAAAATAAACATTGAAACGTTTATTTTTCACCAGCAAAGTACAGTGCTGCTAAAAATTATTCATATCACTGACAAATTTAGACTAACTTATCAGTGAGAGGAATAGGAATAACTTTGGACATGCAATCGTTTGTTCAAATGTGAATAACAATGTAATAATATTTTTTCCACAACAATGACCTTATATTATTTTAGAGAAGAAGCCTGTAACATGTCCAATTAAAACAGATAAAAAAACTTCTGTTTGATTGAAAATAATTTTAAGTTAGGGTTCTGAATAGTTATGAGCAGCACGGTATAATTAATATGATATTCGAGAGCCGTCATCTAATTAAACTTATGACATACTCCAACATCATCTCCCGAACAGTGGTGGACACTTTCTCCCTTGAACTGTCGTTCCAGATGAGTTCAGGATTTTCATGTGTTCCTTCAAAAATGTGAACAGCTGCCTCGGCATTGTCTCGCATGGCATCCATAAAGACGCCGGGAAGGAAACGCATCAGAGTGAGACGCACCTAGTGATGGAAAGACATTATAAAATATGAACTGGTATTTTGAAAAGAGGAATTATCCTGATAATATCCAATGGGAAAAACATGCCAAACTGAAAAAAAGCCAACCTTTGGCCCAACCAGCTTGTCTGAGGTCATTTTGGAGAAGAGCTCTGCGGTCTGAGTGCGAACTTGGGGGTGTGTGCAATTACAGAAAAGGTCCAACAAATAGATGAGAGCACCTGCACAACAAAACGGTTATTTTTAAAATGATTTGAACATGAAGCAAATATGCATAAACATTTTTTGGGTAAAAGAAATGACTCTAACCTTTGGCCATAGCCTCTTTAACAATCTTTGTATTTGAAGTCAGTGCATAGAGCGTTTCCAGCACCAGCTGTCTGCCTAAAAAAAGATAAAAAAGAAATTAATTTTTCCTTAAAGACGCAGCACAAGATTGAATGTGAAGAAAAGGACATTTACAATAAAGTTAAATAATTAAATGAGCATATTCTTACTGGAGGGAAGTGAGTGCAGCAGCACCAGAAGGTTGGACAACACCAGAGATTCAGCAATGTTGCTCACACACTCCTGGTTTGATGTCACTGTGTTAACAACCTGAGCGGGGAAAAATAAATATTTTTAATCATGAAAATGCACCTTATTAGATAAACTAAAGAATCCAAACTTAGTTATCTCTACCTCCAGAACGAGCTGCTGCACTCTGCCCGCCCCGTGAACCCGTAACAAGGAGAAGAGCAGCTTGAAGTGGCCAATGCACTCTGTTTCTGAGCCTGGGATCAAACGTAAAAGCTTTAGAAGAAAAATTAGGATATTTAATTAAAAGAAGAATAAATTGGAGTTAGGTCTGACCGGGGTTGTTCTTGATAACATTTCGGAGAGCTTCTAAAGCCATCTCAGCGAACCGCAGCCTTTCCACATGCTGCTGGGACTCCACCTTATTACTCTGACTCATAGCCAGCAGAGTGTGGAGGTACTGAGCCTGAGACCCCACGTAATCCAGAAGACTGGCAGCAAATGCTTTAGGACACTAAAAAATTTTTTTAAATACATCAAGATCAATTGGTAAAACATAATAAAATATAAAAAGAGTGGTCTTTGTAGTTGTCAGTAACCGCTTGTTTTTAGTTATTCAAGATGTATTACGTCTTGTAATAATTAGAAGAAACAATTCCTAAAAATAATATACTTAAAAGAAGTTTCATTACTTGCCTCAAGTGGAAAAGAAGGTTGCTCATTGTAGACTCGAACAAAAATCTCACCCACTATGAGCTCTTTGCTATGATCGCTGAAAACAAACTCTGCACCGAAGCTTTTATCATTTTCTCCCTGTGAAAAAAACCCCAAAAAAACATTATTAGTAAGTGATTGTGAGAATAACTTTCTCAGATATTTACGTCTCAAGTTTGTGACGAGTAGGTCTTACTCTCTTGATGTTTCCCTCCTGTTGACTTTCTAGGAACTCCAGAAGCTCAGCTCGTGTCCCGTTGTTCCAGATCAGATAAGGGTTCTCAGAGTTGCTGTTAAGCAGCTTTAAAACCTAAACACAAAAAGGGTCCAATTAACTTACTAATTTAATCATTTGAGACGCAAATGCAGTCCCAAGACAACAAACCTGCCTCAAGACTGCAGATAGAAACTAGCACTTCAGGTATAACCTGTTACAATACATCTCTTTCTGAATCTTTGATATTAATATGTTTGCTGTGCTTTGTCTCCATCTGTTTTTATAAAAAAAAAAAACTATGAACAAAGACGAGATGATTTATGACATGCAGAATTTTTACAGCAATCCCGTTTTATAAGTTTAACTAACCTCAGGTGGAGATCCAGATCCCAACTTCCTTGAGATGTACGGTGTGAGCATGGCTGCTAAACTCTTGCGGATGGTAGGGTTTTCTGGAGGCATGCCCTCTACACCATTGGTCTCAGATACAGGGTTGTTTCCATCCGGGGTGTGGGGTATCTGTACGTAGCCTCCCAGACGACCAAGTGCCACCAGGCTGAGTTTGGCTAAGCTGTTGGCCACTTCCTGCTGGTTTGTGTCCTGACTAGCCTGCACACCGCTTTCCTCCAATGTGTAGTCGTAGTTGAAGAGGTGAACGAGGAGGTGCCAAAGCAGACCGGCATGGTAAAGATGGGTCTGAAGGAAGAAATCTATTGCGAAAGAGCTTACGCATTGAACGGCGAGGGCAGCAGTTCTTGGGAGACCCTGAGAAAGGTGAAAGAAAATATCACAGTTTTTATTAAATTTTAAAATCATTTTTTGGGTTCTACATTAAGAATTACTGCATCACAGCCAGGGTGAGAGTAGAAGAGTTAGAAACCAGGCTGATTTATATTTATCACACTGTCAAATAACTTCGGGGAACATTTCCTGGCTTTTTATTATTTAATACAGGAAAGTTCAAATTCAAGCAAGGCAATTTATGAACGAGTCAAATCATTTTGTGGAAATAAAGGTTTAGTTATAAAACCTTTGGCTTAGTAGCTCTCTACTTCTCACTAATTACTTATGCTAACCTACCAGTGTTTTAAGAGCCTTATTGACACTTTCAAACCATTTTCCTGAGAAAGCCGTCTTTAGGTTTGTGTTGTGTGTAGTTATAAATGCATCAAAGAAAAATGGTGGAGAGCTGGTAAAAAAAAGCTTCAAGTGTTTACATAGATGGTGATTGCTGATTGGCTATGGGAATTGTTTGGGCGATAGTGTCTAGTCATTTATCAAGAAGATGCTGACCTTTCCATAATATAAAATGTGGCACAGGTCCCGGATGATGTTGGGTAACTCAATGATCTTCTCTCTGCATTCTTCAAACTGGGCAGCGACACTATAACACCTACAGATGTGCCCGCACACCTGCAGCATGAAAAAAGAGGATTTTAAAGCATTTGCTAAGTAAGTAAAAGCAAAAAAATTTCAGAAAACATTATGTGGTTTATTATACCTGTACTGCCATGTCATCGGGTTTGCTGGATGCAGTCAGCACGGCAACACAGCGAGACAGAGCTTCCAGCAAAATCTGAACAAACACAAGTGAAGTCAACGACTCAGATGAAGAAATGAAACATTTTTATGTTGATGCATCAGAGTTTGGTAAAATGTGAAAACCTCAATCCCGTTCTCACGCCGCAGCTCCTCTGCATTCAAAGCCGAGCAGTTCACCGTGTGGAAGGCCAGCTCAGTAGCAGCGGGGAGGAGAGGTGACGTTTTAGAAAAGAGCTGCTCATCCTCCGTCTCCATGGTAATTGTTTTTATAAGCATGGGGTAACCGGCGTATTTGTAGGGCTCCAGTTCTGCAGTTATGTGTTAAAGTGACAATAGCATTAGCAAACCCGTTATTAACTTTTCATATTGAATGTCTATCCATCTACTTGCCTTGTTTGTGCTGATTGAACAAGATGCTTTGGGTTTTGAGGATGAGAATAATGTTTTCTGGATCAGGACCATCCAGGATTCGGGCTGATTTTGTGCACAGGAACTCGTAGGCTTTGTTAACTTTTTCAAACATATCCTAAAAGATGCAAAAATGGAGCTGTAAATAAAGTTGTAAGTACTTTTATGGTGAGGGGTCCACATGTACTTTTGGTCCAGTATTCAAGAGGGCACCAAGGTGTTTTACTTTGCATTTACCGAGCTCATATATCCCAACCTGAATTTTAATTAGAATTGCCAAATTAAAAAAAAAAATAAATATTGAAAGTTCAAAAAGAGAATGAAAGAAAATAGTCCTAAACAAATTCAGTATGTGGCTCCATATGAAGCATGTCTTTGTGGTATCTGTGGTTTAAGTATTGTTATGTTATGTCTGGAATCAGCAATTGATCTCAACAATCTAACATTCATTTTATTCACCCTGAAGTCAGAGTTTAATTCATCGTGATTTTTGTTCGCCCGACACCAACCCACTTTGTTATTTTGACAGTTATGTTTTAGACGACGTGTAACCATGTGCACCCCCGTTTATAATCATGATTAACAGTGATACATACTCTTCCTTCAGGGTTTTTGTCAGGGTGATACTTCTGAGCCAATCTGAAGTAAGCTTTTCGAATTTTACTTTCATCATGCCTGAAGAAAAAAAAAATCCAATTAGAAGCTACTTTTACAGGAAAACATTATTTCACTGACAAAAAAATGTCCTTCACTCACTGTCCCTGTCCTTTGGGTAAGTTAAGAACTTCATAGGCATCGTCCACAGACATAGAGGGGGGCTTTTTCTCCACCTCCCTTTTCCAGGCTTCAAGCGTGTCTTTGAGCAGCTTCACCTGTGGAGATAATAAACACAAATAATCAATTAGCTGAAAAGAAGAAAGCAAGATAATAGTAATTAAAAAAAAAAGCCATACAGCATCTCGGATGGGCCAGTTGGGGAAGCGAATGGTGTCACAGAGATGCCTGAGGTAGTAGATGTTGCAGAAAAGCTCGTTGTCCAGCTGAGGGAAGCTGATCACAGGAATGGGGCAGTATTGGTAAAGAGCTCGTGTGTTGCTCTGCAGCCTGGGGCTAAAGTCGGCCACGTGCGCTGCAATCTTCTCTATCATCATCCGCCTGAAACAAAGAGTTCAAACAGAAATCCAAATCCCAGAAGTTGTTTAAAATGTACAATGGGTTTTGGGTTTTTTTTTTTAGTTTTTCCTTATTAACTAAGATGAGCAGGTCTGCAGCTGCTTCCTACCTCATCTCACTGCTCCATATGGCTTCTGGTGTGTCAAACTCTCCCAAAAATATTTCAGAGAAACGCTCAGCCTCGTAGTTCTCCAGATAACACACCATGGCTTCAGGCAACACCGGTCCAAGAACACTGCGCTGCACAATGTCTTGACCCTTAGACTATACACAAACACACAAATCGAATTAAAACAACCCAAAGCATTATAGACATGATCTTTATTACACAAGATTAACAGTAATAATTAGAAGTATTTTCACCTCTTCTGATTTGAAGGCTTGTTTTAAATGTGTGTACTTCAGGAACCTGCAGGGAAAAAATGTGTCACATCAATACTTGCCTTCTATCTAAAATCTGCTGCGTAATAGTTGTCTTGTATGTAATCTTAGTATAAGTATAAAGCTTTCATTTGCATTTTAAACTAAACTAAACAGGATTAATAACCGAAACACATTTGAGAATACAGAAGTTTATAGCCACAAAGTCTGTGATTACGAAGGAGTTTCACCTTGCTACAGGAAGCACATTGGAGCCTGTGTACATCATGATGAAGAAGAAGATTCCGGTTAAATAGAGGCGCTGAAGATTGGGATTATCCCGCATCACTTGGTACAAAAGGTTTGCAACTTTCTCCACCAGGATGGGGTCAAATGTCAAAAGCAGCTAAAGGGAAAAAACCCAAGACTATTATTTATTGTTCAAACAGCATTATTTTATGAAAAAATGAATGGGATTAATCCTTCAATACCTGGACGATGTGAGGGAGACATGCATTGTCACTGATCATCCTTTTGATCTTCGGTAAAGGGCGAATGATGGCATTATCTTGGTCTCTGTAGAAAAATATTAGCTCTGGTCATTTTCTCCTAATTTGACTTTCAACACAAAATAGAAACTAAAGAAATGTGCACAAAACAATAATCCAACATAACATAGACAAATGATTCATCGTGTTGTTCCTACCTGCTGGGGTAGTAGGAGCACATGGTGATGAGCATGTTCAGGATGAGTGTTGCCAGGTCTGACTCATTCATCACGGCCTGACCGCTGGCCAGGAGACACCACTTTAGTTGCGGAATGGCCTGTAGAGGCCGCCAACCATCCATGCCTTGAGCCCAGCAGCGCGTTTTTGCCGTTAGGACGCCAGTATTCCAAAACTCCTGCATCTAGAAAACAAAACTCAGAGCTAAAGATTTCTGCACAAATTATTTTAATAAAATAATAAAATTTCATAACTGAAAATATCCCTACCTCCTCATAACTGAAAGGTCCTCTTCTTTCTTTGTCTGCGTTCCCAAAGTACCACTCTTTCTCACTCTCTCTCTTCATGTCAGGTGCTGCCTCCAGCACGTTGGTCTGAGGAAAACAAGTCATTTGTTAAGTCGCCTTGGAAACATTATTCAAAAACCTTTCACGCACAGGTTGTGCGAACGTTTGTGTAAGCTCATTGACAATCATGCCATCTGGTGTGTGATGGATTCACTCAATTACTGAAGAGCCTACAGTTTATACCTGTAGGGGCACAGTCGCTCTGCTGGTGTGCAGATGGGCCAACGTGAGCAGGTCCACTAAGATGCGAACTCCATTTGAGTCCATCACCTCCTTCACATTTTTCTAACAAAAGAACAAACAAAAAAGGGTTTATATGCCAGATACAAAAGAAAAACAAGTTCAGTGAGGATGCACACATTTGAACAGCTTACCTTGTTAAGAATGAGCTTGTTAAGAAAAAGTATGAGCCTGTCTCTTTCTAGCTTGTCTGTGCACTGAAACAAATTAGAATAGAAGATTTTAAAATTTACTGATTTTTGGGAACGCGGACCCTGAACACCTCCAAAGCTTTCTTTGCTGGGCAAAAATCTCAAACTGCTGTTAATTATATTTCAACAATTATTATATATAAAACATTTTCAAATGGTCTGTCTGTTTTCTTTTATGGCTTTTAAGATAACTTTCCTGCTTCCAAACATGTGTTTTCACAATAAAGCATTTAACCAATCACATTTCAGCCAGCATTTGTTGCCAGGTAAGCTAAAATTCATACAACTTCCTTAAAACCATTAGTGGTACATACCCGGTCCAACATGCCCACAATGTATTTTGTATCTGTGAAAGGACCGATCTCCTCGTAGCACTTGCCGTAGACTATCGCAAGTGCCTGCAGGCACAAACACTTCATCATAACTTTGGGTGTAAGCAAAAAGCGGTGGTAGAGTTCATTGAAGAACTCATATCTAAAAGAAGAAAAGAGGAATATTAACTATCTATGACAAATAAAAAACTAAACAATTACATAATTGTAATATCTTACGATCTCTTGATGGCACTCGATTCTTCATTTTCATCTTCTTCAAGCAGCAAACGCAGGTAGTAATCGCCAATCTTGATTTCATCTGAAAGGCACTCGTATTTCACCTGAAAGAGTGTTTTTTTTTTTTTATTTACAGTAACTAACCTGGAATACACTACACTCAAAAACATGAACACTGACCTCAAACTCTTGATGGTTCCAGGAAATGACCGAAGCACTGCCGAGCTCTCGATCCACACTGAACGCACGCATCTCGCCCTCCAAAGCATCCCGAAGCTCTTCTCTCGTTCTAAGGTTCCAGATAAGGTTGGAACGTGCGTGATCAACCTGGAAACTTCAGAAACACCAGGATAGTGTTGAATTAGCCAGAGGTGTCAAAAGTACCAACATTTTCTACTCAAGTAGAAGTATAAATACCGAGTTAAAAAACTACTTTAGTAAAAGTAGAAGTATCAACTCAAGTTTTCTACTTAAGTAAAAGTAAAAAGTAACCTATTTTAAAACTACTTCAAGTAAAAAAAGTAAAAGTAATTTTCAGAAAAAAAGGAATATTGTTAACAAAAGCGTATGAACATATTTTTTAACTATTATCACATACTTTAAGGAGCAAAAAATATGATAATAAATGAAACTTTATGAATCAGAAACATTTATTTCTTAATAATCTTTATTGGAAATCAATTAATGAACACAATCAAATGTATTAACATAAGCAGGGCATTATGTGACGTCCCTTCAGCTACCAAGCTTCACTCTGCATCACCTAATTTAACCAACTTCAGCAGACACAAACACATTCAATGTAAAAAAACATAAATAAATGAAAAAAAAATGACCAAAAGGCTTTTTTAAGCCTTGAAGGCAGCTAGTTTTCAAAGTTCTTTGAGGCAATACTGAATAGTCTTTAACAAGTTGATAAGGTTGGGAGTGCCACATACAGCCTGCGTGACACCTGGAACCAGCGTTGCCAGGTGGGAGGTGCTGGATTATCGTACTAATGACGTAAAATTATCGTATTTTACAAAAAATATCGTACACCCAGTAAAACCACGCCCATTGACAAAATCACACCCTTTACATGCACTCGTAAGGCAGTGGGAGTGAAGGAAACACACAGGAGGCAAAATCCTTGGATTCTTTTTCTAAAATTTTAAGAACTGTAAAAATGAAAAAATAACCAGGGAAACAAGATTTTAAAAAACCAGTAGGGGCGGGACCTAGGAGACGGTATATATAAATTTACATATATACATATCTACATATATATGTGTACATACATGTAAGGTTTTTTTTTTTAATGTTAACCCAAACATCTTCATGATACAAAATCTAAGCGATGTGTAGTTTTAATCTCCTCAGTCAGTCTTTATAAACTAATCAATAACATTTTGGATGCTTTTAAGCACAAATACTTCATCCACTACTATTTATGGATGAATCAGTTCAATTAGCTTTGTTTTAAAGATAAAATAGATCAAAGTTATTTTTATCAAATACCATCTACAACATTTTCAGCAAAGACGTTTACAATAACCGCAGACTCAAAATAATAATAATAATAATAAAACATTTCTTTGCTGTTTTTTTTTTTTTTTTTAAAAACTGATAATTCAATCAAAGTTCAGTGTTGCAGCATCAGAAAAGCTTTGATTTCCGAGCCCGCATCAAGTCTCAAACACGGAAATTAACGTTCCTGGCTGCTCTTTAAAAGTTTGTGGGCGGGGCTACTCGCCCCAAAGTAATGATTGACTGGAGCTTTCAGCCAATCATTCATCTGTTCCTTTGTTTGATGCATTCAGGGTTAAAAAAAAAAAAAAAAACTCCGACAAACAGTCGCGGCTGTTTAATGGTGACAAAATGGAGAAAGTAGCGACTACTTTTTATAAAATTAACGAAGTAAAAGTACAGATAACAGCATTAAAAAGTAGTAAGTAAAAGTAAAAAGTAGACAAAAAAATAATTACTTCGTTAAAGTAAAGATAACGAGATTTTCTACTTGAGTAAGGTAACGAAGTAGTCTTACTTCGCTACTTGACACCTCTGGAATTAGCACATAAAAGGGTCAGTACCACAAGTTTGTGAAATAAGTAAAAAGTTAAACATATATATATTTAAAATGCTTGAAAGAAAAAACAGCAAAAACAAAAATCTTTTGTGCAATTTTAGGCTTTGTACCTGTAGTAAAAAAGTTCCCAGTTGGCTTCAATCTTTATTCTTTGTCGTCTCTTTCGCAGAATTACAGGTTTTTGATTTGGATTCTGAAATCAAACCATAAATCAAACGTGATGTTTAGCCAACGTTACCAATTATTTTTCTTATTTTTTAATGGCACAATGGCAAGAAAATGAATGAAATCAAGATTATGACAAGATGAACATTAATTTTAGAAAAATATTACAGAAAGATGACTTTGCTTACAGAGAAAAGTATTAAAGACTAAAAACAAAATATGAAGATGATGATATGATGAAGATATGATTACTAGACTGACATGGGAAACAAAAACAAATCAATGTATGAGTAGCAAAGTGAGATGAAAGAGTCCTTTAGATTATGTGGACTTAAATTCTTGTCAGAGATAACACTGCATTTTATTTTGTGATTATGTCAGTGTGCAGAAAAAAATGGCCCTTTCTTGTATACATTTCAGCTTTTTCTCCCATTTGGTTTGATGAAGCAAAGTAAAAAAAACTCAAGAGGAGGAATTGAGTACTTGTTCTATAAAAGGCTATGTGGTTCTTGTAACTGTCCTCTGGTCTCAGAATAAAACCGGATCATTATTTATTGATGCACAAACACCATGAAGCTGCAAATATTCAAACCCAGGTCCTTCACGCTGAGCTTGTGTGTTTTATTTGTCTGTTATTTATAATGTGGGTACCGCTCAGTTAAAGGAGAATTAAAAAAAAAAAAAAATTGTCTGAGTTGTGGGGTGATGATTAGTCAAAAGAAAGAAGATGATGTGAAAATCCCAGCAGTCAGTTTTACTCACCAGGTTATTTCTATCTTGCTGCATTGTTTGACAGCAGAGAAACCAGACAAGACACGGGCAGGGTGGGGTAGAGACAGAGAGATTATTGTTCTTTAGATCAAACGGAGATTAATCACAACAAGGATCACAAGTCACTCAACTGTGAATGTACAGGGGATGATATCCATTTGTGCATGTGAGAGCGTTTTATAGAATGATTCAATTCTCTAATCATTCACTGACAACTTATAATTTAAACAAATGGATAAATGTCATTCAGGGGTGCATTCAGGGAAAGCAGGCCGTTTGGAAATCATTAGAAAAATAAAAACTAGAGGAAGGTAAGAACAACATATAGATAAGTTAAGCTGTTAATGGTTTTTACTGGAAATCAAATGTGAAAAAAGTAGAAGAAAAAAATCCAGAATACCCACAGCGCCACTTTTATTTAAAAAATAAATGAGTGATTTTTTTGCAAAGTTTCAATCAGTTTAACACATGCATTCAGGCTATACTTTAAAATACTCTAAGAAATATTCCTTAGGAATAGGCAACATCAACAATGTGGAACCACAGAAATATTGATCACTTAAGCAGAAAAAGTAAAAAAAAATCTTATGCATCCTGACAGATTGCCCGCCCAACATCACAGATACGTCCAAAGCAATTTCTGAAAAAGCATCACAGCGTTTGCCGATGTGTTCAGCCAGCGGACAAAACATGAGTAAATTCCCGAGCAGACAAGGTCAGCAGCAAGAGCAGCGTTTTTTAATGGAAAAAGAAGCTAAATTTGTCTCCTTTAGAAAAAACAAAAACATTTTCTCACCTCTTTCTGGGCGATGCCCATCTTATCTCTCCAGTGCATCAGCACTAGATCAGCTTTCTCTTTCGCAAACTTCTCCACCTCTTTGGCTGCTTTTCCAGCGATGCGCTGCCATTCAGGCACCTTGGTTCGGTTCAGTTGGTCCTAAGAGAAGAAAGAAGAAAGTCGAGAATGAGGGAATTTTTTTTTAATTTGCAAAAATATTCTGATGCTGAATTATGTTTCAAAATACCGTGGCAATTTTCAGATTGTCTCGAATGTGCATTCTGTCCACATCCTTCTCTGGGACTGAGTCAGTGCTGTCCAGGTAAGCCAACAAACCAGTCGGCTAAGATTGAAGACCAATGAGAAATAATAAAATATGAGCAGACTCAAAAAAGTTACTTTTGTGTCCATCGTTAGTTTCTGTATTACTCTTTAAAGCTAAAAAACTTCTGGAACCAGGAAAGGCACCAAAAAGATGCTTCAGAATTCAAACAACTTGAGTAAAGGCTTACCAGTATCCTTTTGAGAAGGTTCATGGCCACGGGGTTCTCTGCCGTCCACAGTCCCACCAGGTGGCGACTCAGTTGCCTGATTGATCAACATTAAACAAAATCAAGAAAATTTTGTGAATATAAAAATATATAGTGTTAAGTTCAAAAGTGGCAAATTTTGACTTGAAGTTACTTTTAATCGACAAAAATGAAAAAAAAAAAAAAGATCTAAAAACAACATTGAAGTATATGTGCATTGATCAGTGGACCTGTTTGTGAGCATCCGCTGGTCTGCGCTGATGGTGAACAGAGAAGTGTGTAAATGCCTCGGCAAAGCTCCCTCGCTCAAAGCCAGCTCTTGCATCTTTGTTGCAATTTCTTTATCGCCTTCCTAAGATTTAAATACAGCTCAAATGAGGATGATAGTCATATATGGTACAATCTCTGTCACCAGTAGAGACGCTTACCTCAATAATAGCTTTCATCACCAAGCCGGCCCCTTTCACTATCGCCATGGAGGGATGCTAACCAGAAAAATAAGTAAATAGCATTACATTTTTTGCAAGAACGACAAAAAATAATTAACTACGTACATACTATGAAAATAATAATATAAACATAGCTATGGTTAGATTAGTCTTAAATCTCCAACCTGGAAAAGTTTGAATAAAGTTCGGCCATTAGAGGCGACCATTTCGAGCAACATGTCAAACTGCTGCCCCTCGGTGGTTTCACTGTAGGGGGCGCAGAGAGCAAACGTTAGGAAGTCTAGTAATGAGCTGATGACTAAAGCTCCAGTTCCATGGTCCTGGAAAAGAGTAAAAAAGAAAAAAAATTATATATAACAAAAGACAAAAATGCAAAATCTTCCATGATGTCTAAAATTATGTTCTTAGTTTGTTTCTGATTGTATCAACTCACCACATTGGTGATGAACTTTTCAAGAAGGTTTTCCAGAAATTTCTTGGAGGATAGAAGAGAGGCTTTGTTCAACTGCTCTTGCCTAAGGTCGTAGTCATCATGCATTGGCTGAAAAAAACAAAAAAACAAACAGTCAATTTTTAGCTGAAGTTAAATATATTCAACACAATTATCTGCACAAGTGTAAATACAGTGGAGGTTGAAGGTTTAGGCACAAAAATAATAATAATGTACAAAAACGAAGACAGAAAAAATAAAAAAATGACTATACGTGACTCATTCTTATAATATGTCCAAAAAAGTTGTCACCATTGTTTATCCCCAAAAATAAAATAAAAAAACAAGAGGAGGTGTCTGCATAAGTTTGGGATAGAATTAGTTCCTTAAACTGCCCTCTTTAGCAAATATCGCAGCTTGTAAACACTTTTTGTTGCCAACTAAGAGTCATGACAATTAGGACTTGAGGTCATTTCACTCATTCTTCTGAATAAAGATATTCCAGATTTTTTGAGATTTCTAAGCTGTCTATTTCGCACTGATCTTTAAAGGTCCATCCTTTGATTTTCAACTATTTTGAGAATAGAATTGTCTAGGCCATGGAAAGACTTTTATTTTATGCATCGTGACATAACCCACGGTTAACGTGTGTTTAGCATCATTATCCATTTATTGACACCATTTTCTCTTTAAACCTAATCTTTTTCATAGATAGCATCAAGTTAGTAATTAAAACTTGCTCAATTCTTATGGAATCGATATTTCTTTCTTCTCGTGAAATATTCCCTGTGCCACCGGCTGCAATGCGATCCGGAAACATGATTTATATACCTGCAGGCTTAACATTTGGGTAGAGATCATTCAATTCTGTGTCTTTTCTTTTTTAAACATGCCTTTGCTCCAACTCACATGAAGTTATGATTTTACTTCCTTAGTCCACAAAACTTCTTTCTGAAATGCACCAGACTTGCCTATATGTTAATTTGCAAACTTCAAATGCTTGTTCCTGTGTCGAGAAAGTAGAGGTTTTTTTTTGATGACCCTTCCATTAAGAGATGATAGTTGTGCTAGTATCTATTTAATACCCAAGTTTTTGCAGAGATCATTCTTTTGTTTTCTGTGATTTTGAACATGTAAATAATGGAAATAAAATCTAAGTTTTGTTGACATATTAGAAGAATGTCTTCTCAATATTTTAAGCTCTTTTGGAAAATTTTCCATATTCCATGGTTTTCCTCCCATACAAATTTGAACCAAGGTACACAAACACTAGCTATGTGATACTTACACACATGAGGGCACAAAGCATATCTATAGCAGCATGAGTCACACCATTGTTGTTCCTTTTTAAAGCTTTGACTGTCTTCACACCCAACTTTTCCCTGAACCTGGAAACACAAATGATTTAATAGAAAAATAAAACATTCAGGTCAAACTGCTTAAAAAAAAAAAAAAAAAACGCTTTCAGAAAACTGGTGACATAAAAAATAAATCACTAATATGAAACAGAGGTCTGGGGTCGGGTGCACAAAGAGTTCATTGCTTGAGAATCGGCTTGTTGTTTCTTTCGCTAATAAGCTATAATGGTGCATCATAAAGAGTTCATTTATCGTTTTTCCATAATAAGCGGAAATCTGAAGTTGTGCGAGGGAAACACCAAGCTAAACTGGCAATGAATCTTTTCAGAAAAAACAATTCTGGCTCATTTGTTGCACAAGTAACGAGGAATAAACAGCAAATTTGTTTCTCTCATACATCTCAGTGACCCTCGAAGACAGCGAGAAAACATAAATGTTGAACCAAATGATCGAAGCACATTCTGAGGAGAGACAAAGGCCTAAAAAAAATGAGAAAATGCTGATTTTGGAGGCCAGGATAAATCATGACTGAAGCAATAGTAAAACATGACCTTCCTCTGAGGCGCTTTAAGCCCGAGATGAAAGCACAACAAAGATAAAAGGAGATAGGACTGATTTACAGACTCAGAAAGATCAAGAAGGATTTCAAAAACAGACAGAGAGGTGGACTGAGATGTATGGATTCATATTTACGTTGCATCTGTGAGTCCAGAACCTTGACCAGACCTTGGAATGACAGAGCATGCCTGTTACAAGCAGCTCAGCAAAGGATTTTTCTTATCAAAGAAATAAAAGTCGGTGAGAAAAGCAACATGTGTATTCCAGTCTTACTTAGGCAGCTGGGTGAAAGCCTGGAAGCCCGCCTTGGAGGCCACCAAGCGCCGTATGGCCTGAAAATGACTTTCCAGCTCTGCGTTGTGAGTTGGCAGCTCAACCTCCTGGGATAATAGCGCGAGGATGGCGTTGTTAATAAGCTTCTCTTTGTTCTCTGAGAAAAGGCCCTTAAGAAAAAAAAGACCATATAGATTCATCAAAATCTAATTCTCAAATTCTCTTCAGACAGACAGTGACACAAATCATTCAGAAAATGAGTAAACCTACATCCTGGGTTACTGCGTGTAGCACTCCGCTGTACGATATGTTGGCATTGAACCTGAACACGGCATCGGCAAAATTTCCATCTATGCAAAGCAGGAAGAATGAGAAATGAGAATAATTATTGACATTTTCTCAATTAACTGTGATATAAGAAGTCCACTTTCATTAACACTTATTTCTTCTTTTTTAGTCTTACTCAGCTTTAATTAAAAAAAAAAAAACTTATGTAGCACCAGGTATTACTGAAGGTCATCACTAACCGGTTGCGCCATAGTGCAATATTAATGACGATAGATTTGTCAACATGACACTAAACTGCTCTGTAAAAATCAGTCAACAGGTTGGTCAAGTACTATGTGATGAGTGTGAATTTTTGGCTGCTAAGGTCGACCTATTCAACTTTTAAGCTTCCAATAAATGAATGTCAAATCTTAACTTCAAATTGTAAACATGAGCACATGATCATATTTTTGGCTTATTTTCCAATGCTAAAATAAGAGAGATTCTTTTTTTTTTTTTTTTTTACTAAACTGGCAAACTATAAATTTAGTTCATGTATAAAAGAAAAGTTTTGGTTTAAAAAGGTTTATGCTTTTTCTAAATGATACCTATTGATATAACATAATTTTCAAAGCATGCTCAGACGATTGGAAAAAGAACTCTATACACAAAACAAAGGTGTGTTTCACAAGGGATTATGTTCATGCAGCATTTCTGACCGACAATACCTGTAATTCTTTATGACGATATGTTTTACTAATAATATGACTCACTAGGAGGTGCTGCCAGGAATCTCAGATGCAAACTTTCTACTTCTTCGTCTACGGGCATGCTCAGTAATCCCCATCTCTGCCCTCTCTGTGTGGGAGCCATCTTGACGCACACATCTCTGTTTCCCGATGCTCGAACTCCATCGAGCAGGCTGGCGAGGAGGGAGTCCCTGCAGACCCACAAGGACACAAACTGAGTAAAATGCACAGGCGGTAGGCAGCATGAGAGAGAAGTGGACATGTTTAACTACCTTTCAGTCGAGGAGTACTTCCTGATCTGACCCCTTATGAATTCAACTGTAAATACCTGCGGGTTGTCTACATCGCAGATAAGTGCAAATACCTAAAGACAGATAAATTCAAAATGAGTCAACAGTTTGCTCACGCTTTAAAGTATCAAGTACTTTCACCCCAGCTGGTAACTTGCACTGATCCAGAGATACACTGATCCATAATTAAACAAACACCACTAATCCTTAGCCATGCAGCACTGCTTTTAAGATCAACTGGACAGGACAAAAGGGCTTACAACTTTAGAAGTGAAATGTTTAAATAGTGGCTCACCTCCCCAAAAGGTTTGATGGTGACTATGTTGTATGAGGCAGGGTCTCTCTCCACGAGACATGTTTCTGTAAGGGCTAGGATTCGCTTAACAGGCTCCTGAAATAGATTAGAAACAAAACCATGTTGTTATTCATTATTGTAATTTAGAAAATGAAACTGCTAAAATAAAAATGACATGACAGATTTAAATAGATTAAACATCAAAAGATTATAAAGACAGTTTATTCATTGTGCCCAAATTTAAAATAACATTAAAGGGGTGAGTTTTATGCAAAATCAATGACTGTATTCTAACCGGGTGTCGAGGGGTGATCTTTTGAACCACAAACTCGGCTAGAGAAGTGATGCTCTCATCTGAACTGTATTTCCCCAATCTGTCCGACATGAAACCCTCAAAAGTCAGAGCCTCCTTTCTCAGGCGCAGCATGATGCCAATAAAGTTTCCTGCATGCTCTATGGCACTGCGAATGATCTCTTCTCGATGCTCAGATGCAAACAGATGCTGGGAGAAAAAAACAAGTAGAGTGGATGAGAAAGAAAAACAAGAAGGGAAAAAAACCCAGTAAAGTCAGGAAATGAAAAAACATAACTAGAGCAATATTGCGTACCAGCCTGCTGAAGCCACCGTAAAGGATGCAAAATCCTCCCTGATAGTCAGAAATCTCAACAAAGCCCTCCACATTTCGGTAGTCATAGGAACACACCACCCGGTTGGTAATGGGGTCAATTTGGTCGATGCCTCCGGGTGTAACTTCTAAATTTACAGACTTCCGCGTGTCACTCCAGTGATGCTTATAGCAATTGTAACGCTGTGAAAAGCAAAACAGAAATGTTTAACATTCAGATCAAACACAACCACACACTGGCATGTCTATACTAATGTTTTTTTTATTTTGACTTTTTATTTTTTTTTTAAATCTCAAAACTTACCCGGCCAGTTATCTTCCCTTCAGAGAACTCTGTTCTGAACCTCTGTCAGTCCAAAAAAGACAACAAAAAAATGGAAAAAAGTTTCATTCATGCTTCAGATTACCATATAAACAATTTAAGACAGCAAAATAAGCAAGTATTTCCCATTTTAGAGTTTCAGAATTTATGATTGCCATGAGAAATTATTT
This sequence comes from Neostethus bicornis, assembly GCA_902685375.1. Classification (NCBI taxonomy): domain Eukaryota; kingdom Metazoa; phylum Chordata; class Actinopteri; order Atheriniformes; family Phallostethidae; genus Neostethus; species Neostethus bicornis. The sequence goes on along the minus strand of LR738553.1, from coordinate 14,292,935 downwards.
TATTCCACAGCGTAAAAATTTTCTAGCACTGGAATCAAACTGGTTAAAGAGTAATAAAAACACAATAAAAACTTCAACTGCGACAGAAAGAAACACATTCAGCGTCAGAGCACACATCTGCACGATGCCACTACAACCAGGTTGACTGATGATGGCTGTGAGTTTTTATCCTCACCAAGGCCTCTGTGAGCAGCTCTGTTCGATGTTCTGTTGAAAACTTGAGTGTTTCAGACTTCTTGCCGCTGCCTTTGCGGAATGTGAGGCTGAATTCTGTACCCTGGCCTTTTCCTACAGGACCAATACCACATATGTCTCCATAAGGCCACTGAAAGAAAAGAAACACAGTTTAGTTACAAGCAAGTTGGTGCTTCAAAAATAAAAAAAATCCTCCAAAGTTGAAAAAAATTCCCATTGTGTATCCAAAATCTTCCAAATACTTTAATTTCTTTTGAAAACTAAAATGTTTCCTCATCAAAAATTAATCATTTTTAAAGCATTGTTGTCTCTAAGCAAGCATGTTGTTTGGGGATGTTTGTAAGTTATTGTGGATCCCAAAACATATCTTTACATGTATATCATGCAGAACATTAAAAGAAAGCAAACCAAACTTAATAGCAGAGGTCAAACTTGTAAAATAACACTATGTAAATTTTAAAGGACCCATTTCATGCAAAATAATTTTTTTATTGTATTTTATGAACCTAAACAACCCCAATTCAATGCAGCTAGTCTAGTCTCTGTTTTTCCTTTTTTTTTTTTTTCCAAAAACCACTGAATCAAAAAACACTATGGTGAAAAATACAAGGCCCACACATCACTATTAGTTGGTAGGAAACTACAGCACAGTTTGCAAGAACAACTATGACTCTGAGGAAATAAGCATTAAGAGGGGTTTCAGATGCAAAATACACACTCACCTGATTTGTTACTTCTAACGTGGTCGGGTTGTAAGTGGTTATGCCATGTGTTCCAACCGAGAAAACTCGTTTGTATCTGTAAGACAAAGTTCAAAATAAATCGTATAATTTTCAGTCACTTCATCTGGAATTGGGTTGAGGGTGTGGCAGCATTATTGCAGAAGCCTTGCCCTCACCCCAGTCACAGATTCCAGCTCTTTTGCAAGGATTCTAAAGTGTTTCCAGGGCAACTATGACCAATAGAGCAGGTACTGGGTTCGGAATCTATCACTGGCTCTTCTCCAGGTGGAATGTACCTGGAGAGCAGCCTAACCAGATGCACAAACAACCCCATCTTAATCCACCACTGGTGACCATAGGTAAGGATAGGAACTGAGATCAAACTGGTAAATTGAGAGTTTTGCTTTTTGACTCTCTTGTCTCCATGACAGACTGCTGCAGCATTCTAATTATTGTGGACACTGCACACATTCACCCTACCCTTATCAACAAGACTCTGAGATACTCATGGTCCTTCACTAGGGTAAAGAACCTACCCCTGATCTTTAGAGGGTACTCAACCTTTTCTTGTTGAGGACCATGTTTGAAATATATGACAATTAAAAAGGAAAACTTACAAACTCTTTACATGGGTAACAGTATGAGTAAACAAGCTATAAAAGATCAAAAAAAGTGCAAAAAGAAACATGGTCTTCACACCTGCACAGGAAGACAACTGAATGTGTGAAACAAAGGATGTGTGTAAATCATTTAAATATGTAAAGACATGCATACTGTTATTCTGACAACCTTCAGTTTCAATAAACCCATTGGATTTTTTTTTTATGTTTCACATTTAGCGATCTGTTCTTGGTTTCCATAAAACAATGACTCAAGGACAAATGACATCACAAAGACTGTGAGCATAATCAGGTTTGATGTGTTATTTCCAGGCATCTCGGTTGGCACAGGGCACAAAGCTTTGCATAGCCTGCTTATGTAAACACTTCCCTGGGCAAACTCTTTTCAATAGCTGGACACGTAAATCAATCCTTGCCATTACCATTTCATTAAATGTAATTAATATTACAAATATTCATAACACAGAATGTGCTACTATTTAAATATCATGATGGGGTAAACAACAAATACACAACTTCCTTTAACCAATATTTTTACGTTAATGACTCACTAACAAATTTGTCGCAACGGTTCAAAGTGGGGCTTTCTTACATAGTAGGAAGGAAGTGTGAAATATGTGTGCAAGTGAGAACAGGGATGTCCTAGTGAGTGTGCTTGTGGTATGCAATCACCGTTGTTGGCATTTTTGAATGTTACATAGTTTTCAGCTTCACAATGTGCAAACAGGGGTAACTAGAATTTTGAGGTATTTGAGCTGAACTAAAGAAAAACTATCAATGGTTGGTTATACTAACCCATTTTGTCACATCTGATATAATTTAAGTAGATAATCCCTATTTTAGTGCTTTATATATCTGTTGGTAATGTTGCTGACATAAACATGCCAACGTAGCACTTTTTGTTTTTGCATATCCTCTTTCAGCCTGGTTATCTGGTGAATTAATCCACATTTTAAAAGTCATTAAAGTATAATTGAAATCTTATTTCCATGAAACAAATCACAAGTTGTTGATGAATCACATGACGAACCGCCATAGATAGGGTCGACAGCCGCCTGAGGTCAGGATTACAATCTCGTAACAATCTCACATCCATTTTTGAGATAGTAATCGTTAGAACAGAACCATTACAGGTTAATAGATTTGTTTTGTTTAACAGGATCATCTCTTAGATGCAAGATTTTAACTACCGGAATGTTATATATTTCTGGCTACCAACTGGTTCCATCTCTGCCAGACAAAGAGAGACAAACATTGAAAGAAGTGGAGCTAATAGCATTATGCATGCATGCCTCATTCAGCCTTCCACTACAGCACAGGAGTGGCATGCTTTACAACCACACAGCATGTCTGCATGTGGTAAGAAAACTAAGCATGTGACTTGCATCAATTTGCAAGATTTTCTCAAACAAAATACTTTATTTGAAATGTTTTCGGTGCCTTTTTTGTATGACTTTTCTCTGAACGATATATGTTCAAACACAAAGTGTGCAGTCATGACTCAGAGTGCTGCTTTTCCACTATAACTTGGCCTTGGTACCAAGTGGTGGGCTTTAAAAAAAAGTGTCTGCTCAAAGCTGGTTAATTATTCATTCACTGTGGGCTGACTTTGTTTAATTCTATTTTGGTACACAAGCAATCCTCAAACATCTCCAGTCAGTGGCTTGAATTGTGGCTTTGAAGTTATCGGGATAAGAATTTTTCCTTGAATTTTTTTTAGAATGCTCAATTTGACTGAAGTTTGATTCATAAAGATAATAACATTACTTTTCAAATTAGGTTTATGTGTAAATTTAAAAGTAATAAACTGCAACAGCTTTGAAATGCTTAACTATAAATCCTCTTTTCACTCAAAATAACTTCCTAACTTTAACTACAAGGGCTGTCCTTTATTTTAAACAAGTTATTTCATTCACCATATTTGCCTTTAAACTTGAGCGTCAAACTCTATATGATCATTTGCAAAGTATGTCTCCGAAACTTTCTTCTTGTTGTAAGATTTCCTGATGTACAACATTAGGAAACATCCTCTTTTCTATGCCACAATATTGACAGCGAACATCCTTTCCTCTTTTAGTTAAATATGCTTCATTTCCTACAAAGCTGCAAAGTTGCAGAAAGACAGATGTATGAAAATATTTAGTTGATTTGACAACAATGATTTATTAAATTATTAAGAGAAAGCAGTTGCAAAATGTGCATTATGATGTGTGAGAACAAGTGTAGAGATTATTTTAAACTTATTTTTTTTTGTTGTACAAAAATGCAGAGAAATGCACTTCATTAGGAGGACACATCAGGACAAACCTAATTTTCTCTACAACTACAGTCACAAGACTTAATTTAAACATGATCATGAGCAGAGAGGAGGGGCATTTTAGAGACTGCAGGGGTGTGTAAGGTTAGACATGACCACCAAGTTCTTCAGGCAAGCACACCAAATGATTTCAATACCTACTTTTAATGTTTAGAAAGAAAAGAGAGAAGCAGTAGTGCAAAAAAGAAGAATTAATTCCACGTTTTCAAAATTTCTGTAACTTTTTTATTGTCTTAAAGTGACTCAGTCCTGTAGTGAGCTTAATTTCTAACATGAATCAAAAGGTGTATCGAGGTGAAACCCAGTCCCAGAGCCCAGTCTGAGGTGCAGGGTGTAAAAGCTGCACTATAGATCATTCTTGACTAAGTCTACTCCATTCTTTTGCTTCCATTTGCAATGATTGCACACTAAACAGAAAAAAAGGTTTCATTTTCTCTTTTCTCACCAACCTGCCCACAACTTTCTTTTTGTCTTCTTCAACTTTGTTTCTATTTTTGAAAATAAATTAAAAGTATTCTTAAAAATGTTGATATTTTTAATTTGCCAGTTGACTAAAATGGAGCAAATTAAACTTGAGCAGATTGCACGATCAGCACTGTACTACCGCGTAAAACCAGAGTAGGCCTTTAAACTGCACGACTGTGCTTCTCTGACACACGTCATGCATGACCACTTGTCTTCACCGGATATGTCAGGGGCCATTAGGAGAATGAACAAGTGATGACGGCTAATGCTTTGCTGGCCTTCTTAAGTTACTCAGCTCTATGGGAGACTTTAATGGGACAAAGACATTTAAAAAGCAGGTATTGGTAATATGATCCCACAAGCTCATGGGTCAACCTGAGCACAATTATTCCATTGGCTTTATATACTAAATATGAAGATTCTCATTCATATTATTCACACCGTGTTTTTGTATAGAGCTTTTAATCACTAAAGCAAACAGACGTACATGATCTATGATCAGGTGTGAAGTCTTTATTGTTTTTATTTTTACTCTCAAAATAAAGAATTTATGAGACAAGTCCTAAAATGTCAACACTGCTGGTATCTATTCATTTCAGTTTCTGAATGAAGACTGTAGCTTCATAAATCCAGATTGAAAACAGACACTGCTGACAGCCGCCTGCAGGCCTGTTATTCTTGTGTGAGATAAGCGAGCGAAGACAATGGAAGCATCAAATCAGAGAAGAGGATTCTCCCAAATTTATTTGACCAAATATAAAAGCTCTTTTTGAATAGTTTCTTTTTTAAAAACTAATACATAAGATATCAGAGAGAAACTGATCCAATCCTCAAAATTAGTGTTTTATTATATATTTAAAAAAAAACAAATTGCGGTCTTACTTTCCCCTCCAGGAGTGTTTGGTGGTGTAGAAACAGGCCAGGTCCTTGTTGTCCTTGACGACATTCATCTTTTCACAGGACCTGCAACAAATCAGTAGTTATAAAACCAAAAATAAACGTAAAACAAGAAGGTTCATTTTCTAACACACTTTATATTTGATATTTTTTTATTAGTTTGGGTGTGAAATGAAAGCCGCAAGAATTGAGGAGACATGGCCATGAAAGACAATTTTAAAACAAGTGTATTTAAAACTACGAGCAGAAACTTCGACGCACACTTCACACAAACATTACACATTTTTCAGCTCAGGAAAAGAAATATCCCACCAAACCTTGAAGACTAGAATTAGTACATATTTGTATTTTCCGACTGAAGACTTACAGCTGTTAATGTCGAGTAAATTTAGCCGGAAAAAGCCACAAAACCAATTCGTATAGAAACCCATGCCTTCCAGTTTGTTTATGTGTTCTTCTTTAAAAGTGTGTTTATCTATGATCACTGAAAGAACCTCACAATGAATGACCATTGGGAAAATAGCCTTGTAAACACAATCAGATGCCAAACAATACAAAGTTGAAGCAGTTGAGTGTATGCTAATTAAGGTAAGCCGATCCGTAATTATTGAGTCTTTCTTGGAGATAAGAGGAAATGATCCAATGTTTTTCTATTAGTCTCTGTGAGTTCATAAAAAAGAAAAATAGATTTTTAGCAGAGTTGGGTGATTGGAAATATTGCTTAAATGGCAGAAATATCAAAGCTAAACAAGCTTAGAGAAAATATGGAATAACAGCCTTTCTTATACTCAAGAGTGATCATTTGTTAGTGGCTGAACTGTGACTCCAGGAATCTGTGTCAGCACTCTGCCAGGATCCTGGAAAAATCCAACTTCAGTTTTCCTTCCGCTACATTTTAGAAAGCAAATGATAACGAAGCAAAAAAAAAAAAAGAGAGAGAAAAAAAGTCAAACTCAGCCTGCTGTTCAGATTATGTGCAACACAAGATGGAAGTAAATGTATTACTCGAGGAAACAACAGTGCAGAAACAAAGACTTCCCCCAAACTTGGAACGAAGGAACTAAATGACTAATTTGACATAAATCAGAAATGAATGGAAAGTGAAGTTAGGAAAGCTAGAAATCCAACACATGATGTCGTGTGATCTTCAAAAACAAGAGAGTTCTACCATTTTTTTAAAAGAAATATTACAACAAGAAACAAATGCTGGGACTGGATTGTGGGATCAACCGTCCTACTTGATCTTATTTATTATGCAAGTAAAATACAAATAATTTCTTTTGAAAACTTAAAAACAATGTGTTTAACACTAACATATTAAATATCATTAAATACATTGACCGTCGAATGCACTGTCCAGAAGACAACATACGATGGATCACTCCTGGACAAATGAGGGAATACACGGATTTGTTTAACAGAAATGCTAAAAAACTTGCATCTGTTGAAAAAAAACAGACAAAACCCTAAAATGATGTGGAATAGGAAGCTATCATATACAGTATCATACATGATTGTTCAGCTTTAAGGGAACCTGTTTGGATTGTTCCCCAACCAGAACAGAGAGTTAGAAAAGGCTGCAAGGTCTTCTTCTTCTTCTTTTGGCATTTCCCTTTAGGGGTCGCCGCAGCAAGTCTGTTCCGTCCATCTACCCCTATCTGCTGAATTCTCTTCGATCACGCCAACTATCTTCATGTCTTTTTTCATTGTATCCATGAACCTCATGGTCTAGCAGTAGTTATCACAGTGGCCTCACAGCAAGACGTTCAAGGGTTTAAATCTTGCAGTGGAGGCGAGGCTTGAAACACTGGGCTTGAAACTTCTGTGTGAAAATTGCATGTTCTACCCATTTATGTGTGGGTTTTCTCCCGCTCTCCAAAAACATGCATAATAGGGTGGAGACGGTGGCCGCGTGGTTAGCGCGTTCGCCCGCGAACCGGAAGGTCGCGGGTTTGCGTCCCACGGAGAGCACGTCTAGGGTCCTTGGAGAAGACACCTAGCCCCCACTTCTCCCACCATTGGCGCCGTTGAAGGGCGGCCTGCTGCGGTGTAAGGAGTGCAGCAAACAAATTTCCCCGGTGAGGGATGAATAGAGTAATTCAAAATAAACAACAAAAAAAAAATAATAGGCAGATTGGCCAATACGAAATTGCCCCTAGGAATGTGTGTGTGGCCCTGCAACAGACTGGAGACCTGTTCGGGGTGAACCCTACCTCTCTCTGAAATCAGACGAGATAAGATCTGTCACCCTGCAAACCAAGCAGGGATAAGTGGTTCAGAAGACAAACCCAACTGGTTTGTCACTAACCATGAACACAAAATGAAAGCAACCGAAAAAGTTCCCATTTGCAACAAGTCCAGAAGTATAAAAAGATCACCTGTTTAAACAGAGTGATCTTTTAAACATTGAGAAAACTCAGCATCACAGTGAGATCAAGGGTCAAACTGTCATGTGCAACTAAATCACTATATGACTCAATCTATATTTTATAACTGTGGTTAAAAATCTGGTTTCTTAATACCTCTGCCACTCAGTGAGCCATTTGAGTGCATTAATAAAACACACACAGTTAAGTCGACATATTTTAACCTGCAGAATCCAATCTGCATAAAATTTTGTTTACATTTTATTACACTGAACATATGAATCAACTAACAAATGCATTTAAAAAAATTAATTGCTTAAAGATTATGTTTGACAGAGATAATGAATGGATCCAGTCAGTTCAAGAGGCCAGAACAGTACAGTAAGGATTTAAAGCGAGACGATATAAACTTAATTTAAATAATCTTAATTAGATTGATGAAGTGACTGACAAACTGAGCTTATTTGACGATGCTATCTGGCTCCTGATCTGCAAGTAAATCCATGACAAACAGCATTAACGTTACCTGGATCTCAAGAAGCTAACCCAGCTCTGCTTCATTGCAGCAGGCCTTCATCAGCCTTAAGCCCACAACAAACATCAATTTCTCTGCTTAAATCGATGCCATCGCATCAGCTGACTAGAAAAACAATACTTCAAATAGTTCAGTCATCAGGGTGTGTTTACCCAAAGCAGAAAGACAGTCAGACGGGTAAATATTAAGCTAACAACAAGTTAGCAGCTAAAACTAGCATCGGAGTTCAATCAAGCAAACACGAAGAAATAAGTGGCAAGTGCAAATGGATGCATTTACCTGTTAATTTTCTAAAGGGTGTTAATTGTAGCCGTCCCTCGGCCCCCCACCCTTCTCTCACAAGAGGCCAGTGCTTCTAGGGTTTTCTCACTATGATGCCAAAGATACTGGATTGCGATGTATCACCCCCCTACTAGACTCAGGACGCTGCCATATTCCTCATACCAGAAGAGAGGCACTGCGCAAGCGCAGGGTCTGCCTGTCATGCGGCTGTCAGCTGATTGGGTTATCTACAATCGGAATTTTACAAAAACCTGATCTGGGATCTGTTTTTTGAGGCGAGTTTCTCCAAGTTTGAATGGACACGCAGTACAATAGCTGACTCCAGAACAGTTTTATGTTACAATCCACTGCAGATTGAGTTTGACTACTTGTAGCTGATGTTTCCTTTACAGCAAAAAAAGAAATGCTTTACTGAATGAAAATTGCAGTTTAAATATATTGACGATTTAAATGCATTTAAAAAAATGCACATTTATATTGCCCAATAAATTAAATCCAAAGTCACATCAAATCAATGACATCTGCACCCCTTTGCCACCATAAATACATTGCCAAAATCAGAAGTTTGGCATCTAAAACAGATTTCGAGGTTCTTATCCATGCATTTGTTTCCAGTAGTTTATTGCAACAGTGTACCCCTTGCTCTGATCAAATGGGCCTTTAAACAGTTGCAGTGTTTTCAAAATGCTGCTGCGTGGGTCCAGGAAGGACCACAAAATATAATGGCATTAGTCCTGTGCTCAGGACTCTGCACTGGCTTCCTGTGGCTTAGAGAATAGACTTTAAAGCTGTTCTGCTTGTATTTAAGTCTCTCCATGGCCCACCACCAAAGCACATCTATGAAACGTTAGTGGAATAAAATAATCCATAAGAACCAGAAAGTATGATCACATTAGTCCTGTGCTCCGGACTCTGCACTGGCTTCATGTGGCTCAGAGAATAGACTTTAAAGCTGCTCTGCTTGTGTTGAAGTGTGAAATGTTGGGGTGTTATGAACCATCTAGAACGATGAGGACCTCTGGAAGCAGTGTCCTTCTGGTGTCTAGAGTCAGGACTGAACATGGAGAACAAACTTCCTGAGGCTGTGAGACAGGCCGACACTGTCACAATGTTTAAATCAAGACTGAAAACAGTTCTGTTTAATCGTGCATTTGACTGAAGATCAATCATTTTTTATTTTTCTTAATTTCTATTCATAATTGTTTTTTCTGTCGTGCAAAGCACTTTGAATTGCCTTAAGTATGAATTATGCTTCAGATAAACTCGCCTTGCCTTAAATATCACAACTTGCTATAGTGCATGAGCAGTAGAAATGTCAAAATCTTGCTACCAAGGCAATAAATTTGAGTCATACGTGCATTTTTAATTTCAAACACACGTATAATTACATGTGTGCATGACTATTCTGCCATCTAGAGATGTTCTCCTATTAATGCAGCAATGCTTTGAGTGGAATCCAATAAATGATCTCAAAAAATAAATCAAAATATAGTCAGAACATTGTTGAGCCACTATAAAACATTTATGCAGTCAGTGAAAATGAAGTAAATACAGGTTTTGAATAACAACATTTTTGTAAAAGATTTTCTGTTTTTTGGGTGTGTTGATTAGGGATTAATTAATCAAATTTAATTTGCTTCTTTTTTGCATGCCTCTTTTTGAAATGATCACATATTACAATCAAAATATTCCATTTTTATTATGATCTCTAAACCAAACTATTCAAAATTCACTCTGTAGATTGGTAATGAACACCAAGATAATAAATTCATGCAGTGAATTAACACACCTTTAAAAAAAAACAATTTTGTAAAGACTTTCTCTTTTTTTAGTGTATTGATTAGTAATTAATCAATCAATCTGATTTACTTCTTCACAGCATGTCTTTTTTTTAAATGATCACATATAACAATTAAAATGAGCTTTTCTCATTGTTCTAATTATTTGATCAGTCGTTATTTTCTTTTCTCCTGATCTTAAGTGTACATTCTATTATTTTAATCTGTCTTAATCACTCACATTCTTTTAAAATATAGAATTCATTTTTTTATTTCTCCAAAGATACCAACAGTTTTGTTTATAGAGAAATAACAGATTCAATTTTTTTAAATATACTTTTAAAATACTTGTAATAAATCATTATATCGTAATAAATGAAACTCACCTCGACTGAAGGTACAGGGGAAACATCTTGGCCTCTGTTACTGACTGATTTTCTACAAGATCTGAGTAAAGTATCAGAGAATGGTCATCTGATTGGGTGACCAACCATGCGCTGCCCGTTAGTCTAATCTAATTAAAGCTAGAGAGACATGAGGAAAAGAAAAGATCCTTCTTTTTTACTTGTAGAATCTATCTTAACAAGATGGAAAGTGAAGTTCTCTTGGTTTCAGTGACAAAGGATGAGAGAGTTACTATGAAGTTTTAACTTGGTTCACATGATGTCTGATGAAATGAAGAAAAGTCTACTTTTCAAATATCATTGCATGCATGTAATGCATTCTCTCAAATGATTTTGAAGTGAGTTAAAAATGTTACACACACAAAGTTATCTTTATTTAAAATTGAGCAACCATCAGTTGCAATCAGAGAGTAATTGAGGAATCATTACAGTTTCAGACAACATTCTAGATTGTACAGACTCTTCTTTGAAAAAAAAAACCTGAACCAAATGAAGCTTAACCATGATTTTATGCTCCAGGAATGACAACATTTTGCTGCCATCTACTGCTGTCTCCTACACATTAGACTTGATTCTAGACAGACCTCTCTGTCTGTCTGTCTCTGCATTTTATAATAGGTTTATAATGGTGAATTTGTCATTTAGATCATCTATATCATAAAGAAATTGATAGATAAATATGTAGAGAGTTCAAATTTAACTCCTATTTTCTAACAAAAAAAAAGACAAAAGACAAGCTTTTTGTTTTTAAAATTCAAAATGATTTATATTCATAAATATATACATCTACATACAATTTATATAAATTGTGAATAACATGTTCAATTTAATTCGATTTACTTAATTAATCTGCTGCTGGGAAAATTTGAGCTTTCGGTAGCGCTTCAAGCAGTTCAAGAGAGAACTCAGAGCTCCGAATGGCTTGTTCAGGTTTTGCAGATGGTTTGAGGATAAGGTGTAGTTGGACAGCCAACTGGTGGAACAGAGCTAGAACAGCCGCTTGGTGGAACAGAGCTGGAACAACCGGCTGGTGGAACAGACCTGGAACAGCCGGCTGGTGGAATAGCGCTAGAACAGCCACTTGTGGAACAAAGCTGTATGCATTTTTCTTTTGTGAACACATTTTTTTAACCTCCTCTCCATAATCTACTAATTATGCAAAACATTTAGACAGCAAAACTTAGAATATGTGAGTGTTTGAAATGATATCTTTGAACAACACATTGTAATAAACACAACAAGAAAACTGAAACTGATCATTTAAAATTACATTAAGAATTGATTTTATGGTATGTGGTTTATTGAAAAAAAAATTGAGACCCAATTCCAAAATCGAGAATTCAGTTTGATTAATTAGATTTGGTAGCTCTAAGCAGTTCAATAAAGAACCCTAAACAACTTTATGAACAACAGATTCAGTAGGTTCAAGTTTGGTAGGTGGTACAGAGTTGGATGGGGGAACCAAGCAGGAACAAATGCTTGGTGAAAAATAGTTGGAACAACCACTAGGATGCATCTAGGACGCTGCATCGGTCCGTCGTGGTAAAGAGAGAGCTGAGCCGAAAAGCAAAGCTCTCGATTTACAAGTCGATCTACGTTCCAGCCCTCACCTATGGTCACCAGCTGTGGGTGGTGACCGAAAGAATGAGATCGCGGGTACAAGCGGCCGAAATGAGCTTCCTCCGCAGGGTGGCTGAGCTGTTACTCAGAGATCAGGTGAGGAGCTCTGCCATCCGGGAGGAGCTCGGTGTCGAGCCGCTCCTCCTCCAGATCGAGAGGAGCCAGATGGGGTGGTTCGGGCATCTGGTCAGGATGCCCCCCGAGCGCCTCGCAGGCGAGGTGTTTCGGGCACGTCCCACCGGGAGGAGACCAAAGGGCAGACCTTCGGACCCGCTGGAGAGACTATGTCTCACGGCTGGCCGGGGAACGACTTGGGATCATTCCGGGTGAGCTGGAGGATTCAGCCGGGGTGAGAGAAGCCTGGGCTACCCGTTTGAGGCTGTTGCCCCCACGACCTGACCCCGGAACAAGCGGAGGATGACGGAACGGAACCACCTGGTGGAACAAAGCTGGAACGGCCGCTTGTTGGAATGGAGCTGGAACACACACAATAGTTGACTATGTTAAAAACAAATGCATATTTCTATGGATTTTTTGTGAACCTGTTTGTATAACTGTGTTCCATGATGTACAAATCATGGTAAACATCTAAAGACAGTCAAAACTTAGAATGTAAAAAATTTGGTTTGAAATACACACAAAAAAACTGAAGCTAATATTGTAAAGTGATATTACAAAATAGTTGCTATGGTATGTAGTTTATATGTATATAAAACAAATTAGGCCACGATGCTGAAATAGAATTCAGTTTGATAAAGCATGTAAAAAATCGTTTTCTACGTGATGTCATTGAACGCATCTCTCGTAACCAAGGTGATGACGCTATATCCCGTTACCAAGGCATTCCTCAGGCAAACATTAGCTGGATAGCTAGGCTAGCAAATCTGCTAGATAATCTTACAATACTATAACCTATTTTTCTCCTAATCGCTGAGGTACATACACACATAGAGGAGATTACTAGCTCTGTAGAATCAGACATACAGCCACAAATTCTTTTTTTCTTCTTTGGTTTTGCTGAAGTCTTTTTGGTTCATTTCAATCTACAAGCTAGCTAACATAGTTCTACCAACGCTGGCTACTCAGCCATCATGGTAAGTATTGTTTGTCAGCAATCGGATGGAAAATAACGATGTTAAACGTTTGCGATTGCTTTCTAAAGACTGTTTTTTCAAGTCAAATATAGTGTAAAGCTAACATAAGCTAGCTGGATTGTTCCCACAACAGAGCGCTGTAAGTGAAAAGGCCCAGTGACATATCATTGTTAGAGAAAATCCTCTTTATCTCAGTGGACAAGCTAAATCTGCTATCTATTATATCAGCAGATCTCTTTTCAGATTTGTTTCACAGGCTTATTTTTTTTTGTCTCCATTAAGGCTAATTTTGGATTTAATGAACAACATCAAAATGAAGTCATCAATTACATGCGATTTGCCCGTTCAAAGAGGATCCTGAAGCTCAAAACTATTGATTCATGCTTTGAAGAACTCAAAGATAGCAGGTAACACATGATGACAATGATGTTTATGGCATTTTGTTGAGTGGTATCTTCCATTATCATTTTTTATATAGATTAAGGAAATAAAAGGTGATGGACAGGCAGACAGATGAGGTTAGACAGGAATCTCCATGGACAATGATGTTTGCAGATGACATTGTGATCTGTAGTGAGAGGAGGGAACAGGTGGAGGAAAAGCTGGAGAGGTGGAGGTTTGCACTTGAAAATAGAGGAATGATGATTAGTCAGAGTAAAACAGAGTACATGTGTGTGAATGAGAGGAGTGAGGTTAAAGAAGAGATAAAGAAGGTGGAAGATTTTAAGTACTTAGGATCAACCGTCCAGAGCAATGGAGAGTGTGGAAAAGAGGTGAAGAAGCGTGTGCAGGCAGGCTGGAACAAGTGAAGAAAAGTATCAGGTGTGATGTGTGATAGAAAAGTTTCAGCTAAAATGAAAGGGGAAGTGTACAAAACCGTGGTGAGACCGGCAATGCTGTTTGGTCTAGAGACAGTGGCTCTGAAGAAAAGACAGGAAACAGAGAACGAGGTAGCAGAGATGAAGATGCTGAGGATCTCTTCAGGAATAACCAGGATGGACAGGATCAGACGAACAGCACATGTTTGAGGTTTTGGGGATAAAGTCAGAGAGAACAGACTGAGATGGTTTGGACATGTGCAGAGGAGAGAGAGAGTACATCGGAAGAAGGATGCTAGGTTTGGAACCAACAGGAAAGAGGCCTAGAGGAAGACTAAAGAGGAGGTTTATCGATACAGTGAAGGCATGGCTGAAGAAAATGCAGGAGATAGGATTAGATGGAAGAAACTGACTTGCTGTGGCGACCCATGAAGGGTAATGCCGAAAGCAGAAGAAGAAAATTGAGAAAAAATATTGTTTACATTTTGAAATTAGTCTTTTTGTATGATTTCTTTCTACAGGTTGGTGGAGGAAACTTTTACTGTAGATGAAGTAAGAGACATGCTGGATGGACTACAAGTGGTTGTTCGTGGAGAGGTGGAGATGGAACTCATCAACACAGCCCACACCAATGTACTGCTTCTCAGACAGCTCTTCTCTCAGGCTGAGAAGTTTTATCTTCGATTACAGAGTGACATCTCAGAGCTAGAAAACAGGTAAATTGTGCACAAACATATGTTTTCCTCTTAACATCACAAAAAAATTCAAAATGTAACAATAACATTCCATTCCGTTGTCTTCCAATTATCCGGGGCCGGGTCGCAGGGGCAACAGCCCTAGATGGGAAGTTCAGGCTTCTCTAACACTGGCTGCATCTTCCAGCTCATCCTGAGGTGTTCCCCAGCCAGCTGTGAGACATAGTCTGTCCTCGGGGTCTGTCTCTGGGTCTCCTTCCGGTGGGATGTGCCCGAAACATCTCACCAGCGAGGTGTTTGGTAGTCATCCTAACCAGATGCCCAAACCACCCCATCTGACTTCTCTTGACCCAGAAGAGCAACGGTTCCACTCCGAGCTCCTCCCGGATGGCAGGGTTCCTCACTCTATCTCTGAGTGAGAGCCCAGCCACATTGCAGAGGAAGCTCATTTCAGCCGCTTGTATCTGCAATCTCGTTCTTTTTGGTCACCCCCCATAGCTGGTGACCATAGGTGAGGGCAGGAACGTAGACTGACTGGTAAATAAAGAGCTTTGCTTTTTGGCTCAGCCTTTTCTTCACTAGGACAGACCGATGCAACATTCTAATTATTATACACTGTGCAGCAACACATCTCCCGCTAGAAAACTAACTTATAAACGCTTGATAGACAATTTTACCATATCCCTGCCCTTAGACTCTCCTTCATGGTGAGGGAAAACTCCTAAAAACCTATCAGTGGGGAAAAAATAAGAAACCTCATGGGGATCAACACAAAAGAGAGCTCCCTCCCTCAGGACGAGCATCCAATGTGTCAAAGACTATTGTTTAAATATTAGTAGGGATGGGAAATCCGAGGCCTCGCGACTCATCGAGCAACTTCAAGCAACTGCGAAAAGTCGACACGAGGAGTCGGCACATTTGCAGGCTGCGCATGCGCAGATAAAAAACAAACCCCAAGAAAAAAAAAAATCTACGCCTCAAATTTTGTTTTACTAGAAGATGAAATCTGGGTTATTGTTGGGCAATAACTCTTGTAGTTTATTTTTTTTATTATAAAATGAGATTACGTTAATTCGTTGCCATAGTAACAGTTACCTAAACAATCAAATTTCACTCAGTTACTGAAAATTTAACTAAATGTTCAATCAAGCACACACTTGACCCACTGTAATTTGAATAACTACAGAGGACCAGCTGATAGAATCTTATGGAAGGGAAAATGAACACACTGATAAAATTAAACAGATGTTTTTGTGCGAGCGCGCAGAAGATTTCGTAAAGAGTTTTGTTTTGGAAGAGTGTGTGATATTTTAACTTGTTTCCAATTCGATGCTCTCCAAATCAAAGTATAGAAAAAGTCTGTTTTGATATTTTAATCTAAAGCTCTTTGTAAAGCTTTGGCAAGAGAAATACTGTGTAAATTAAATTCGATTTGAATCAACAATCTGTGTCACAAGCAGCAACATTCAGGAAAGACGTAAGAGAGTCTCTGCGGCTCTAAAATAGCGCAGAAATTAGACAGGACAATTGTAAATGTTTGTCATAGATTTTTATTTAAAAATAAAATCTTTTCCACGGTGGTTGGCTTTAGTCTGCTCCTCTTCAGACTGACTACCTCTCCCGCTTTGGATAAGACCCGCTCACCGGGCACCGAGGTTGCTGGCATGTGGAGATGCTTGGCCAGTTTGTGCAGGTTTGGGTAAACTGTTGTCCTCGATGCCCAGAATGCGAGAGGGTCTTCTCCCCTGAAGAAGTAGGGATCCGACAGGTATCTCTGAACCTCCACTGTGGCATTCGCCTTCGCGCACTGACTTCCCTGGTTTTCACCTAGAAAAAAGTAGTTAGGATTGTAAAACCATGTAACATGTGTACATCGTTGATCAGATAAAAATACGTACCAACCCGGCTGTCCAGCAGATCCCACAAAATGTCATTCTCCGCTGAAGATGACGCTCCCGGTTGTGACTATTAAAACAGAACTGGTTCTCCCTCCATTTACAACTTACACACAGAAACACACACTCACCTTTCACTCTCATACAGTCAGTCAGTCAGTCAGTCAGTCAGTCAGTCATCTTCTCATCCGTCTACCCCTTACGGGGGTTACGGGGGTGCCAGAGCCCACCCCGGCTGATTTAAGGCGAAGGGCAGGGTACACCCCGAACAGGTCGCCAGTCTGTTGTGGAGCCACTCATACAATTCTCGCAAAAACTCCTTCAACCTCTCAATTCCAAACAGTATATTTGTGTTGGTGAATCCTAAAAACAATCTGATAAATCTGTGTGTGCGTGTGTGACTGTGTTGGTTGAATGTGTGTGTGTTTTAAGTGACACCTACCAAAGGTCTGACAAGATCAAGGTGATCTTATTGTGTACAATACCTACTGTGATAAAATCCCTGTAGAATTCAAAGCTGTGATGACGCAAATCGCTAGAAAATCTCCTCCTCGTAAAAACCCACGACTTCCTGAATGAATGAAACCCTTTTATATCTTTTGACTAATTGACCGACCCGCCCCTTCAAACTTTCCGAGCTCTTCGACACCTGGCTCCACGTGACAGTAGCTCGGATTTTGGGTCGCGCGATGTTTGATATTCCGACACACGGAATCGGAGCAATTCTCGCGATACTTTTGTGTCACTCTGTTCGGCTCAGCTCGAGCAGACAGGCTCGAGCTGGCCATCCCTAAATATTAGCTTATTCTAATCTACAGCTAAATAGCTAAAGAAGTCAATAGATGTTATTCATCCTGATGGAAACAAGATGGTTAAGCAAGCACGAGCCTCCTCAGCCCGGCAATGCCCAGGACGGGCATGAGTAGATGTATTTCATCCTGATGGAAACGAGATTGTTAAGCAAACAAAGGGGCCTCTTCAGCTCGGCGATGCCCAGAAAAGGCTTCAAAGTTGTCTTGTGGACAGTGTATTAGATGATCGAGACATTTCGACTTCCATCCTGTCATCAAATACACTGTCCAGAAGACAAGTTTGAAGCTTTTTCTATAATCAAGCAATCAAGTATTTAAATCCAAATAAAATTTCTCACCGTGTACCGTATTTATCCGTTCATGCTGGTTTTCTTGTTATTTCACACACCTGGCTTTTTCCAGGTAAAAAGGGTGCTCCAAATGTTTACACGATTGTAGCTCCAGTTTCCATGATGCTGGTTTCTTCCATTTGAACATGTTAACGTTCGAGTGGAAACCACAAACTTTGCCACTTTCTTTGCACCTTCTGCTTACACAGTTTTATCAAGGGCTGCAACAAGCAAACCATGCCTTCTGTTTTTTGCTTTTATTCTCAAAAGAATTGTTTACAGCAAATAATATTCTATTACAAACCATTTGTAAAATTTTTTAAAAATAATTTTTATATCCCATTTTAGGTACAAGTGGAATAATTAGCTGTTATTTGTATACACTGCAGATAAATTTATAATGCTAAACTGATTTTGCATTTTAAAACTTTGCACATTAATGCAAGTTCAGTCTGACGGTGTGATGGTTTTTGGTGTCTGTAGCAGAGATGTCTACTTGCCCTCTCTAAATATAATCAAGTTAGTTTAAAAAAGAAACATTATTTTACCCCCTAAACTATAGTGCCGATTGCCAGGCCTTTTTGCAATCTGTCAAAGACAATGCAGACATATTTCACACAAATTATATAAATTAAAGATTATGACGCTAATATCTTTTTTGCCTTCAGTGAACTTGATGTAACATTATGAACTTTTCACCTGGTTAGAACACTTTTTGTTTTTAGAACTGCTGTTTTTTTTCACAGGTACATTTGGTGGGCAGTCAACAACCTAAAACCTCATCTCTCCAAACACAAATTTACCCCCACACCTTCTCTTTTTCCTTTATGGCCTCAGCTATACGTGACTGAAAATGGTTTCGAAGGCTGGGAATACGCCCAATTTCACATTCTATGTGTTTTCAGCTGCTTTTTAAAAACCACATACAAAGTTTTCAGAGAGCAGAGCTACTCACCACAAGCCCCCATATGCTACGACAAAAAGCTAAACTACCATCTGATTTCTGGGTGTTTCTTTCATTGCCAAACATTTGCGCATCACACAGTTGATGTCATGGTAAAACACACACTTGTCAACAATAGCTTCTGCAACATTTGCGTGCATATCAACAAATCTCACCTTAACCGCATTTACTGCTAAGAAAAAAGAGGGACAACAATATTTTAGAGATCACTAACTCGTATTTCCTTTTCTATTTTTTTCCCTTTCTCACTTTCTTAGGGAGCTGTTAGAGCAGGTGGCAGAATTTGAGAAGACTGATTTTAAATCCATGAATAAGGTGAGCAGTTATGTAAAATGGTAAAATTTTCACATTTATTCCCAATTCCGTTATTCAAATGTTTCAAGTACACTCACATAGAAAGCATTTACTTCAGACAGTTCAGCGTCATTCTGATAGATTCCAAGAGGATTTGATTAACTGTATTTGTAGGAGTGAGACTGACGTTGTTTACGGCATTCCGACTAAGAATAACTAATCAACTTTGAAATATTGAACTTATTTTGTTCATTTTGCTGCTTAAATTTCCATCTAAACAAAAAAGTCACCTAAAGTTTTAATCTGGTTACCTTGAGTATGAAAAGATCTTATATTTAAAAAAAATAGTTTTCTTTTTCTGAAGTTTTTTATTGGAACTGTTTTGTTTGAATCTCAGATAAACCAGGAAACAAACAAACCCAAGCTGGCACCACTGAACGAAGGTGGAGTGTCTGAACTTCTCAACAAGGTGAAGTTTGAATGCATGCACTAATTGTTGATTGATATCAAAATTGGGCCCTCGTTTTTATTGAATAATACATTCTTGTTCTTAGGAAATAACGAGACTACAGGAGGAAAACGACAAGCTAAAGTCAAGGCTTCGGACGTTAGAAACCCAGGTATAAAAATCAGCCTGGCATGAGAATCATTCTGTCTAATAAGTTGGTAACCATCTTTTAAATAATCCCACCAGGCAATGAGTGCCCTTGATGAGAAAACAAAAGCAGAGAAAGCTCTGAAAGACCTTCAGAAGGCGCAAGGGGAACATCAGGTATTTTATTACTTTATCTTACTTTTTATCATAATTTAAGGACACATCGTTTTTATATTTTTATGTTTCACAATTTTTATCTGCCTATTCTCATCTAAACATTCTTTATTTGTTTTGTTTTTTTCTTCCAATTTTGGTTTAACTGGTATGTATCCATTAAAAGCTTTTTTCATCTACCATATTTTTACGACAATAAGACGCACATAAAAGTTTTAGATTTTCTTAAAAATGTGCGGCGCACCGTATAGGGCAGGGTGCCCTTTGTCTGTGTGTTGTTGTAAGGCGGACGTGGTAGAGGACACCATGAAAACATTAAAAGGAGAAGAGTGGGCGTTGATTATATATAAAACAACGGGTATGCGTGTTATGCAGAACATCATTGATTTAACAACCCTGAAAATATCAAAGAGACACGCGTATGAAGCACAGTTTAGACTGAAGGCCATCAGCTGCATGGAGGAACATAAAATCTGGCAGCCGCGAGAGAATTTAGGATTAATAAATCGATGGTTAGCAAGTAGAGGAAGCTGGAAAACATGCTTTGATTGGTCATGAAGGCGCAGCTAAGTTACCACGGACATAAGGTGAGATGGCCTGAGTTGGAGGAAAGACTCGAGCAGTGGATCATTGAGCAAAGATCGAGTGGGCGAAGTGGAAGGTCACCGTTCGACTAAAAGCAGAAGAAATGAAAATTGAGCATTTCCATCTTGGTGCTTTCGTTTCATAAAACAGTACCATTTTTCCTTTCGGACAAGGACTGCTGTAGCGCAGCAACTTCCAGCAGATTAGAATGAAAAGCTGGCCATCTTCCACTCCTAATGCAGCAAACACATCGCCAACAAACCCATCCAACTCAGTCACATCGCTGACATTGATGAGGTACTGCTCACTTTCAACACTGCAGTGAGTCACACTGAGAAGAAAAAGGAGACCAGCATGGTAGCAATTGTATGCTTGTGTGTGTGTTGTTGTTGCTAGCACAGCGTAATGGAGAAAACCATGACAATTGTAAATAAAACTTGCGCCCCTTAATCAGGTGTGTCTAATGTATGTATTAAATACAGTATTGTCACACATAACTGAGACTGTGCCTTGTACTAGGGTGGTGCGCCTAATGGTCGTGAAAATATGGTATTCACATAAAATCAAATTTGTAGTCAACATGTTAGGAAGGTTCCCTCTAATCCGGCTAATTCACATGTTTCTTCTTCATCTAAGGGGTCCGTTCACTCTCAGGAGATCAGCTGTCTGGAAGACACGGTCGCTGCTCTAAAGGTGGACTATGAAAGGTCTCTTAATGCTACTGCAGCATCCCAAAAAGATTTGCAAGACAATTTGATTTCAGCCAAACATGAACTTCTGCGAGTGCAGGAGCAGCTGACACTGGCAGAAAAGGTAAGATGGTATTAGAGCCCCCGGTTTCTTTGTCACTATTTGTACCAAATTGTGTTCGATTACTTCAGTGTATGTCGGGTTAAGTTCATTTCTGGAATGACTTGAATTTTGGCTGCTTTGTTTAATTGTTTAACAGAAAAAAATTATACACTGCAACAGTTTTGATTGTGTTTTCTGGTACTCATAAATGATAAAAAATACATTTAAAGCTATTAATGAATCTTGTTGAAAATTAAATGAACATAATAACCACATGAAGAAACCAAGCCTATTTAATTGCATGCCAATGACGCATTAAAATAAGGTTCCGTTCCGTTCCATCATCTTCCGCTTCTTCCGGGGCCGGGTCACGGGGGCAACAGCCTCAAACGGGAAGCCCAGGCTTCTCTCACCTCGGCTGTATCCTCCAGCTCACCCAGAAGGATCCCAAGTCGTTCCCTGGCCAGCAGTGACACCTGGTCTCTCCAGCGTGTCCGGGGTCTGCCCCTTGGTCGTGGACGTGCCCTTGGATGTGCCCAAAACACCTCGCCCTCGAGGCGCTCAGGGTTATTAAAAAAGGTTATTAAACATAAAACTGATTACAAATAAGAAATAATAGTTGTGATTAGGGAGAAAGAAGTTTGTAACCTCTTACCTTGTTGCTGCTCTCACCATCCAACATACAGTAACTAAAGTTGGTGGATGGAAAGAAATAACATAAAAAAATCACAATCTTGTTCAGATGTAATCAAATAAGTTGACCAAATCTTACAAAAATAATTAAAATAATAAATCGGGATCGTTAAAGTTAGTTAAATATAGATAGTTAAAAATAATTACTGTAACATGCCAAAATATCAAGCGGTATTTGAGCTGCTCCATGAAAAAAAATGTTTTTATTATGAATTTAAAAGTGTTCACATTATAAAAGTTTCTTTGGCAACATGAACACATTTTATGACTTCCTGTGAACCCACTGACCTGAATCCGTTGCTAAGTTTATGTTCACTGTACATTTTCTGGATAGCAAATCAGAAACTATATAAATTATTTTAAATATTTGAGCCCGATGATGAAATTCAGTAGGTCTTAAATGTGTATTTAGTGACTTGCTGAAAACCTATTCATGTGAGAATTTTTGTGATGCATTCAGTTTTCTTATTTCTGACTAAAATTTTAACTGGTACCTCCATGTGCAGGAACTATTTCAGAAAATCTTACACAAAGATCTAACTGTTTTCTGTCCACTTGCAAAGTACTCATATAAGACTGACCTATCTTTTTTGTCTTCTTTTTATGATGGTCATTGATCTTTAAAGATAAATTCAAAGTATTCATTTCACAGTTTAGATGACCCTACTGTTGTTTTGGTCACCTTAAAAAAAAATATCACGTACCAGGCTTCCTTTTTTATGCCAACATAATAGAGGAAGCAAGGCTTTTCTGAGATCACTGATATCATAAGATCAGGCAGCTGATATGTCATTGTATTTTACTTACCACAAGGTTTTTCCTGACCCTACAACAACCTAGGACTTTTAGGAACAGAGATTAACTCCTGCACTCCCTAAAGTTTTTGTCTATTTTTTAACCACAGTCTAATCCCAGTGGCTGAAACAAATCCAGTCAAACACAGAGTTTGTGAGTTTTAGAATCAAAATTGCACATTTTTAATTATGTAAAAATTCAAGCTATTTTTACATTTTCTCCTGCTGCAAGTTTATAGGTATTTTTTTAACACTTTAATAAATCTGCTTAACAAATATCAAAATTAATTCAATAAAATAATCATGATTCCTACATTTTTTTTTGTCAAGGAATTGGAGAAAAAGTTCCAGCAAACTGCAGCCTATCGCAACATGAAGGAAATCCTAACTAAAAAGAACGAGCAGATTAAAGAAATTAGGAAGCGATTGCAAAGGTCAGTCCTCACCCACTCTGTAAAATTATCTTTTTATTAACACAGAAAAATGTTCTTAACTTTGTTTTGAATTCTGTTTCAGATACGAGCCTAATGAATGAGTTCTGCAGACATCCACCGGTTTGAGACAACTGACCATTTTTTGATCTAGAGGAAAGAAAACCATCAGTTCCTCTGCAGGACAACAGAGATAAAAAGACACCTTCATGAGGAATTATCTGTTCACTTATTACTCTTAGTTGGTGTCTTCTCTAATTGGCTTTAGTGCGTAGCAGGAGCTGGCTGTGTTTTGTTTTTTTTCCTCACATTCAGTAGCTAGCAGACTCCCCTCGCTGCTCTATGCAAATACTGTTCTTGTTTAAAGAGGCCTTGTCCATGTGCTGAACTGGACGGATGCGTTTTCTCAGTTTGAAGCTTTGCCGTTTTATTTATCAGATGGCTTCACAATCTAAAACAAGTAGATAATCTCTGATGTTTTTCTTTTTAGTCTCATATTGGAAGAAATTTTGCTAATTAATGGTCATACATTTCCAAACAAACTCCAGAAAGATTTTACTTCTTAACTGTTTAACGGAATTCTTTTTTACATTTCTATTCTCACGTTTAAATGTTTTGCAGATAAAACATTGACAGTGTGAAAATAGGAAATATCACTTAGTTAATACAATCAATATTTCTGCTTCGACATCAGTGAAATCTAAAAGCTATTTTCTTTCTTAAAGCAAGTAGAATATTTTTGTTAAGATTTTTTGTGTATTTTTCGTATTGCTGTGGGTGGAGTGTGAGAAAATAAAAATCATATTTACATGATGTTCATGAAGAAATGCTCTTGTAGAGTGTGACACGACTACCCTCTATTAAACTAGATGTGCATTTGTTTGGATTGTGCATTAAAAAGGTATTGGGTAATAAAAGCTGTTACCAAAATACAAATGTCGTTGGTATTTAATTCCTTGTAAAGTTTATATTTGAGAGTGTTACTAGACCAGGATCTGCTCAGTGTGAGACAAACTGATGAGATGAAAATCAAAATGTGTTTACTCAATAGCTGCCATTAGTGGCGGTATTGTGCAAAATTTGACATAAAGTGAAATGCACAATTCAATTGTTCACTATTCGTTTCATCATCTGAACCTCTTATCCCCAGTGGGGGATGACAGAGCCTGTCCCGACTGATTTAAAGCGAGAGTCAGGGTCCGCCCCGAGCAGGTCGCCGTTCTGATGTGTGGCCACACACACACTCATTCCAAGGGTTAATTTTATATGTGAAAAAGAGGTGAAGAAGCATGTTCAGGCAGGCTGGAACGGGTGGAGGAAAGTATCAGGTGTGATGTGCGACAGAAGAGTTTCAGCTAGAATGAAAGGGAAAGTGTACAAAACCGTGGTGAGACCGGCCATGCTGTTTGGTCTAGAAACAGTAGCACTGAAGAAAAGACAGGAAGCAGAGATGGAGGTAGCAGAGATGAAGATGCTGAGGATCTCTCTAGGAGTGACCAGGATGGACAGGATTAGAAATGAGTACATCAGGGGAACAGCACATGTCAGAGGTTTTGGGGATAAAGTTCAAGAGGCAAGACTGAGATGGTTTGGGCACGTACAGAGGAGAGAGAGAGAGTACATAGGAAGAAGGACGCTGGATTTGGAAACACCAGGAAAGAGGACTAGAGGAAGGCCAAAGAGGAGGTTCATGGACGCAGTGAAGGAAGACATGAAGGTAGTTGGTGTGACCAAAGAGGATACAGCAGATAGGGTTAGATGGAAGAAACTGACTTGCTGTGGCGACCCCTGAAGGGAGAAGAAGAAGAAGTCAACCTAACATGCATTTTTTTGGAGAGCACAATTACAAAGTATTTTAAAAACTAAAAATAATGTTTGACTTACAGTGGGGGTTTTTTTTCTTATTTTGTTGTCAGTTTTAAATGTTGCATTGCTTTGAAATAGCTTTTTATTCTCCAAAATTTGGGGGGTTTCAGAATTGATACCTGAAAAAGACAAAAGTTGTGAAAAATTCAATCATTATAATTTTCCATTGTCTAATTTTTGCCTTTTCACATCTTTTGAAACTGAGACAATATCACTTCACTTTTGCTTTTCCAATGTGGTTATTTAGGGTTTGTCTTCTTCTTTTTGGTTGATCTTCCTTCACAATGTGTTAAACAACTTTCTGAAGATCCAAAGTGTGAGCTAAAATGTAAAAGATGGCCACCAGCCTGTCAACTGTCAACTTTCTTGTTTTTAGTGAAACTCAAAGCCACAAAACCCTGACTTAAACTTGTGCCAGTTATGCATCATGTGCAGGGGTTGCATGCATGACATTCAGAAAAAAAGGAAGAAGAAAAAAACTAATAACAAACATTAGAAAAATAGAATGTCTTGTATAGATGAGATGTTAAGTTAACAGAAATTAGAAATAAAGTTTATGAAAACTAAACTCAGTTTTGGGGTTGTGAACATTTACACCTGCCGGTGTGTGAAGCAAAAGGGGAAAGTGATGATAATTTCAGATAGGATGTCAAAACTTAGCAGGTTGCTGTGGTGGTCTGAAAGAAATCACAGTAAGTAGGTGGAGGAAGTTGTGACTACCGCCTGTTTAGTGCAAGGCCTCAGCTCTCGCACTTTAATGCTGTAACAGTACTTTCCCACACAATTCAAGCCAGTTATGCGTCAGTGTTGTGTTCTCAACTCAAAGCAGTTTCAAGCTCACTGATGAGGCATCAAAGGGGTTTTCTCAGTTTCATGAGCACAGTAGACGTTTTGCTGTTGTTTGGAATTTCAACAGCATTTTGAGAAAAAAGTCCTACAGAAGTTGGTACTGTAAAAGTGAAGTTAATTTTTTGCAGGTAGAACTAAAATCAGACGCTACGTAAATAATAGGAAGTTATTTCAAACTGAAGCAGTATTCTTTTTAATATTGCCTGATAATTTTAACACCTTGAATAATGCAAATAAAACTAGATCTGGACACAATTCGTTTCTGGGGGATACAGTATTTTTAAACCCATTGACACCTCTCTACGTAGTTGTTCAGTCAGTGAAACATTAAGGCATTTTTTTTCACAAGTCTCAAGTTTCCTTTTCGGTTATTCTGGTAACTGCTAGTTACAGTATACTGCAGGTTTCATTTCACAGGATTTCCACCTTTATGAGCTTGTTTGGCATAATAGATCCTGTGAAAGGAGTGAAAAAAAGATTCTTCCAGTGCCAATAAATCACTTAATAACAAGTTATTATGGTATAAATGAATCTCTGAAAATGTCAGAGAATTACTGCTAAATCAGCGGATTATTCAATTGGCATTTTAGGAAATAAAAGTGCAAGGAAGTAGCAAAATAGGCAGGCTTTAAAGTTGGCAAGGTCTCATACAAAAATCTTTTTTGGAAGTTTCTACGATGTTTGAGCCTCACATCAAAAGCATGCCAGATGTAATTGTTTGTTTCATTCACTGAATTGAATTCAAATTGAACATACTTTCTTGATCCCTGAAGGGAAATTTGACTCCTGCAGCGCAAACAAATCTACCATAAATAAAGCTGTAACGTTACCTCCTGACTGGTAGTTACAGCCTAGAGGATGAAAGGCCTAAAAGTCTGATGGGGGATGGCAAAAATAATTTCCTATACCGTTCCTTTGAGCAGCAGGGTTGCAGGAGCCTGTTCCTCAAGTTTCTTTTCAGGTGGTCCACAGATTCATGGAGGGGAGATATGAAATAATTGCTCAATCAGAAAACTAACACTCTTTCAAATATTCTTCCATGAACTCTGATGATAATGCTGTGTGAAACTTTTAGAAGTTCAGAAGATATTTTCAAAAATACTCAAACCAAACAATAAGTTAATGACAGATGTGTTGCAGTCCTGAATGCTAAGACAGGCCTCTACTGTGACAATGTTTAAATCTAGGCTGAAAACAGTTCTGTTTAACTGTGCTTTTTATTAATTGCTCTTTTTTTAATCTGTTTTAATGATTTTATTTATTTAATTTTTTAAACTTTTTGATTCTATGTTTTGTGATTTTAATGCATTCTTTTTCTTTTCTTTCTTGTGAAGCACTTTGAATTACATTTTGTATGAATTGTGCTATACAAATAAACTTGCCTTGCCTTGCCTTGCCTAAAATCCACCTGTTTTCATTCATTTTGTTTGTGTGTCTGATCTTGAGTTGAAAGTCTTGGAAACTAGTAATTTCCCCTCAGAGATTCATAAAGTATTTCTGATTCTGTCGCTGATCAACTTTGAGTTATGTTGTCCATTTATACAAGTTGTCACAGTTAAATATTTGTGATTACACTTTTGTCAGCATAAGGAGGTTTTTTTTTATGTGATAGTGGTGAAGTATTTAGTAAGCAATTGTTAAAGTTGGATGTATTGCTAAGGTGGAGCTAGTATAATTTTCCTCTCATTCAAAAAAGGACCCTTTAAAATCAAAAGTATTGATATAGATATGTTTACACTTGATGTGGCACCAAACAGGACAATCATGAAGAGCCAAATAATTACATTTTATTTTTCTCCAATCAATTTATGCCATAAACTTTTTGTAAATAAATCTTAGTTTTACAGGGTGGATTTTCTTTTGAAATGTTGTTACAGTATCAAGTTATCTTTCCTTCAAATTTGTGTTATTCGACAAGGGTTGTAAATAATTACTACTCAAGTTGGAGTATTCCTGCTTTCAGTGAATTAAAGAAGTGACTTAGCCCCTGTCAGACTGAAAAAGCTTCTATTTCAGATGTCAAACAAATTCGATCATGACATAGCCATTTCCGTCAGCCTGTCTGATCAAAACCGAGAAACGCAACTTACTATGAGTAGAACTTTAAGAACGGAGGACCACACTCTCATCCTCTTCTGACTTGTGGATACATGTCAGGACTGAAAAGTTATTTGAGGTCAGGAAGTGAAACTGAGAATTCACCCCTCTGCCTCATTGAGGTCCTGAACAAAAGCTAGAATAACACAAGGATACCACATGAAGTCCAGCCAAAGAAATAATTTTAAGAACTTTAGACAATCTCTAACTCAACTCTTAGTTAACCGGATATCTTTCCTCTTTGAGACCACAATGACAACTTTTTTTTCTGTTCGAGTAACAAAATGAACTCATTCATTTTCACTTTTATTTGCCATTCTGTAGAAGCGTTTGAATTTTAGGGACTTTTTGTTTCAATAAATGAAGTCAACAATGTTTTCTGGTGTTATTCTGTCCTTGCGTTTTCATTACTTGTAAATTCCCCACTTCCCTGTTCTTCAGAATGTTTACTTTTTGAAGCCTATAAATACTTTGTTTTAAGCCCCACATATGTTTCAGCCACATTGTTCATAACAAATTTTAAACTGGAATTCCTGACAGTAAGAACAGAAAACTCATATTTGAACTATTTTTGACAAACTTCTCTAACTTCTCTTGGTGTTTTATGGAATCAAGGAAGGTTACAATTTCTTACCGTCTGTTTGTGACAGATGGTTGTACCATGCATGATGACACCGCCAACCCTACCGTACATAGTATACAATCTACCAATGCCTCCTTTCTTGTTCTGGCTCTCTTACTATGTGGAACTATGGCAAAACTTCTTCTGAGTGGATGACTGGTCAGACTAACTATTCTCAGACATCTTGTTGATGAGTACATTCCCAATTGTGCCAAGTACAGTGCCCAGCTTGGTCTGAATTGTGCATTCTGCATGCACTTTATGCGACAGTCATTTCAATTCAATTCAATTTTATTTGTATAGCCCAAAATCACAGAATGTCCGTCTCAATGGGCTTCACAAGAAAAGGAGGAGTGTATTAACACAAATACACAACAAGAAAAATAACTAACAAATGCTAACTAAACAGACTAGCACATTAATGCACTTAGACTCTCCTTCTCGGTGAGGAAAAACTCCTAAAAAACCCATCAGTGGGGAAAAAATAAGAAACCTCATGGGGATCCACATGAAAGAGAGATCCCTCCCCCGGGACGAGCAAACAATGTGTCAAAGATTATTGTTTAAATATTAGCTTAATCTAATCTACAGCTAAATATCTAAAGAAGTCAATAGATGTTCTTCATCCTGATGGAAACACGGGGGACTCATCAGCCCGGAGATGTCAAGTACGGGGATGAGTAGATGTTCTTCATCCTGATGGAAACACTGGGGGACTCCTCAGCCCGGAGATGTCCAGAACGGGGATGAGTAGATGTTCTTCATGCTGATGGAAACACGGGGGACTCCTCAGCCCGGAGATGGCCAGTACGGGGATGAGTAGAAGTTCTTCATCCTGATGAAGACACGGGAGACTCCTCAGCCTAGCGATGCCCACGGCGGGGATGAGTAGATGTTCTTCATCCTGATGGAAACACGGGGGACTCCTCAGCCCGGAGATGGCCAGTACGGGGATGAGTAGAAGTTCTTCATCCTGATGAAGACACGGGAGACTCCTCAGCCTAGCGATGCCCACGGCGGGGATGAGTAGATGGATTTCATCCTGAAGGAGCGGGGATGAAGAAGCACGGAGGTCTCCTCGGTGTGGCCATGCCCAGGACAGGAACGCAGAGTCCTGGATGGGGCTCTCTCCCAGAGAGGAGGGAGAGAGGTGGACAACATGTGAATTGTATTGTACCAACTAGTAGTGTAATTCTAAATAAACAGACAATTGAGAACAATGAATGAGATAGAAAGCCAGGGGTTTAGGGTAGCGGGTTAGAGTAGGAGGTACGGGGAAAGAGCCAAGGCAATCTGGCAGAGAATAGTAGATAGAATTAGAGGACAGAACCCCAATGTACCATACTTTCCCCAGCTTTTACTGTCTAGCAGCCAACTAATAATTATATCAGCTAATTGAATCTGTTTCTATCTGGCCTATTAATAAGCTTGTTCAAACAGGAATGCTTTAAGCCTCCCTTTAAATGTAGGAACACTGTCTGCCTCTCTCACTTGAGCTGGGAGCTTATTCCATAAAACTGGAGCTTGGTAGCCAAAGGCTCTACCTCCAACTGTACTTTTTGAAATCCTAGGAACCACCAACAGCCCTGCATTTTGTGAGCGGAGTGTTCTGCTTGGTTGATAAGGTACAATAAGTTCACTAATGTAAGATGGAGCCATGCCGTTTAGGGCCTTGTAGGTTAGTAAGATGATTTTAAACTTGATCCTAAACTCAATAGGAAGCCAATGGAGAGACGCTAGCATGGGAGTAATATGATCTCTTCTATGAGTTCCTGCCAATAGTCTTGCTGCTGCATTTTGAACCAGCTGAAGACTTTTTAGGGAAGACTTAGGGCATGCTGCGAGCAAAGCATTACAATAATCCAATCTCGATGTAACAACTGCATGGATGAGTTTTTCAGCATCACTTTTACATAAGATATTTCGGATTCTAGAAATGTTGCGAAGGTGAAAGAATGCAGTTTTACAAGTCTGTGCTATGTGAGCTTTAAATGATAAATCTGGATCAAATAAAACTCCTAGGTTTCTATTTATATGATCATCTTCAAATGCAAGTTACAAAGTTAAAAAAGCTAATTTGTTACATTAAAGCTCTGTTCCTTGTTGGTTTCTACCAATCAATTTGTATCAGTTAACCAGTCACCATGAACCAATTAGGACATTTACCGCAAGAACATGGTAAGTTAGTGGTTTGCACTTGCAGCAAACACACTAATGTGTCATAAAGGACAACCAACTGAGGCTGCCATGAGGCAATTCTTTCAAATAGCGACCGTAAGTGGATGCAAATGATGCTCATGGCCATCTAACATCTTCAAGCAAGTCAATCCCAAAACATGTCTACACTCACTCGAAATAACAATGACATAGTAGAGGGAAAGAATGAACTGGCCATGGAGCTTTCAATGGCCAAGCATACGCATATCACGCCCACTAAAAAAATGAATAGTATCACTACTTGAAAGTATCTATCTAATTGAGTCTCAACTCAGGGTCACCAAAACAACTTGTCAAGCTTAGGCATTTTCCAAAAAACATCAGGAACGCCACTTTTGACCCAGCTCTGAAAAAGGTGAGCATGTACAACGAAAAGAATCGACCTCTGTCTGCCATGTAAACCAACCTTCTGGCCCATAGGGTTACAGGCCGAGGTGCAGCTGCTTCTGCAGCTGCTACAAAGCAAGAGGGGAGGGTTGAAAACACACTTATGTAGGCGGACATCCAAACCATTTTTAAAACTGGGCTGAAAACCCCCAAACCATTGGGAGAATACAGTGGTTGCAACAAACATTGGTTTGGAAAAGAGGTGGAGGGCAACTTAACATCCCCATTTTTACTCTGTTCTTTTCTC
Source organism: Neostethus bicornis (assembly GCA_902685375.1). NCBI lineage: Eukaryota > Metazoa > Chordata > Actinopteri > Atheriniformes > Phallostethidae > Neostethus > Neostethus bicornis. Next base: position 14,261,484 of record LR738553.1, on the reverse strand, counting down.
AGAGAAAAAAAATCAGTCATCAGTCCACAACTGGTCGGTGTTGACAAAGACCTTCTGTTTTTTTTTTTTTAGTTCAGGTCAGTTTATACACACAAAGTAAAGTATTCATGTGTAGAGCCAAGATGTCTGACCAGCTTTTTATATGACCAACTACTTCACAACGGAATAAATTTGTGTCATGTCAAAGATTGTGCCACTGAATTTTTGAGACCATAACAAGCCTGTCTTTTTTGATGGAATTACAGTTGGATTTTTCAGAATCAGAAACAGAATCAGAATATACTTTATTGATCCCACACAGGGGAAATTTGTGTGTCACAGCAACAACTTCCTATCTGCTAAGTGAGTCGTTGTAGAGCCCTATCACGTACGGAAAGAAAGACCTCCGGTAACGAGATGTTCTCGAGCGGAGCTGTCTGAGCCTCTTGGAGAAGGAGCTCCGTTGTTCGTCCAGGAGTGGGTAGAGAGGATGGTCATGGTTTTCCATGATGGACAAAAGTTTGTTCAGTGACCTCCTCTCTACCACTGCCTCAAGTGAGTCCTGTTTGCTGCCAATGACAGAGCCAGCCAGTCTGATTAGTTTATTCAGTCTGTTGGTGTCACTGGCTGCGATGCTGCTCCCCCAGCAGATGACAGAGAAGAACAAGGTGCTAGCCACCACAGACTGATAGAAGGTCTCCAGGATCTTGCCGCACACATTGAAGGACCTCAGCTTCCTTAGAAAGTAAAGTCGGCTGCAAGTCTTCTTGTACACAGCAGTACTGTTGCTCCTCCAGCTCAATCTACTGTCGATGGTCACTCCAAGGTACTTGTACTCCTCAACCACCTCCACATCTCTACCCAGAATGCAGAGCAGCTGCAAAGCAGTCCTCCTCCTCTTCCGGAAGTCAATCACCATCTCCCTGGTCTTGTCCACATTGAGGAGCAGGTGATTCTCTCCCGCCCACACCACAAATCCATCCACCACCCTCCTGTACTCCTCCTCCTGCCCACCACTTATACACCCTACAACTGCAGTTTTGATCAAACATATGACAAAGCAGTCATCTTCGTCCAGCTCATCCAGCCATTTTTCAAATAAAAAGCCTTTTTTTTTCCAAAGACATTGTTTTCTGAACTGCATCAAATGCATACTTATAGTTCATGCATGTTTGTAAAGTCAGAAAAAAAAAGACACCAGAACAATAAGGCTTAAAGAATTCTTTTGATGACTGCAGGTGCTTTCTCAAGTAGACAAAACTCTATCCATAAGCAGCTAAGACACTGTCAGCACTGATGTCTCACTGTTCACTGCTTTTCTTTTTCATGCTTTACTCACTCATGTTGGTTTTAAGTATCATACATCATTCATCTAGGGTGTTAAATTTTCTACCTGTAGGTGCAAAGACACAATGAGAACCTGATAAAATCTGCTTTTGTGTCAGCCTGACAAGGCACAGAACTCATTGTCTGAAAGTATCTGCTTCTTTTGAAACTCAAAGCTGTCAGAAGTGCTTTCAACAGGCTGCAAGCTTATGCATGTTTGTCTGTCTGTTCAGAGGAAAAGAAATAAAGCTCAAATAGTTAAGAGTTGTTCTCCACAGCCTCTGACATAGAAACAGTCACAAATGTCAACACGTGATCCTGTGGTTTAAAGGGAAACCATATAAGCAAGTGAAGAAGAGTAAAGTTAACAGCTGTGCTTGCTGGAAGAGAAATAGCACTGTAACTGTAAAATTTCTCTCTTTATTCTCCCACGAAAAAGGTATGTTGCTCAACTCTCTTCTTTGTCTTACTTTCTTAAATATATTTACAAATATTACATATATATTAATTACATAGTGATTTATGTCACATTAGGACATCAATGTGTCATACAGTCATTGTTATTATAAGTTACAAATGTACACGTGTAATGAAGTAACCTGGCAAAAATGATTGACCATCATTCGAATTAAATTTTATTCTTTCTATTTTTTATATATTCTATTGTAAAAAGAGTTGGTTTAATTTATCATTTCTGCATTTTAGGTACCATGGAAGACTCGACCCCTTTTACAACTACCACCATGCCCTTTGTAAGTATTTCAAGTATAATCATTGTTAATAACTTGTCGGAAGAGACCAACTTACTTGTACTTTAAATAACATGCACAGTGAAAACAGAATACGTTTGTTCCAAAATATTTAATTTGTATTTATTTCCTCATTTATTGTGAAGATTTGAAGACACTTAATTTCAGTTAGAATGATCTGCTTTTTTAAAAAAAAGATTTTTGTGTTACTTTTTTTAAAGTATTTTCTAGTTCAGATTTAATCCAATATTTTTTAGCTTGTTTTTTGTGAGGTTGCCTCTACTGCCACGAGAAACATTAGTAAATTAATTGTTTTGCCATCAAGGCCAATCAGATAAGATGTACATTTTTTTGTCATTTCAAGTGAAAGTACGTAAACATAAGTTTATCAATTTCAGACATCTACTAAAATGCCACAAAGTCACAGTCAGAGTGGCATCAAAATTTCCATCATACATGTAAAAACCTGCTGTTTATCTCTGCCCCACATCTATATTTCTGGGGTACTGAACCCTGCAGAACTCCCCCTCCTCTTTCCCACTCTCTAGAGCCCCTCATGACTGTTCACCCCCTCAGGGTTGGATGGCAGCAGGAAATCGCACAGTAGTGTGGTTTCTCCTTCACAGACTCAACACCTGCACCTGACAGTGGTTAGCTTGCACGTCACAGACAATGTTTGATGTCATTAGATCATATTCCCATCAGAAGCAATGGGCTGTGAAACTTGCAGTTGATACTGCGGATGCTAGACAGAGGAGATGAAAAAAAAAGTATCTCAGAACAGCACCGGAAACCACAAGATCTTATAAATTTGTACTGCCAACAAGACAATAATAATCCATAATAGAAGTTGAGAGGTGTTGCTGAACTGAAGTAACCATAGACTCAACATTCTACTTGTTAGCATTAGTGATACAAAAAGAGTTGAAATATTAAAAAGTCGACTTTCTTATTGCAGGACACCTCACAAGATTATGACTACGATGGGAACGAAACCACAGAAGAGTCAGGTCTGTGTGACAGGAGCGTTGTCAGGCAGTTTCGTGGTCAGTACGAGCCACCTCTCTTTGGGATCATCTTTGTCCTGGGTGCTGTGGGTAACTTGCTGGTAGTTTGGATTTACACCACAGTACGCAACCGTCTGAAAACAATGACCGATGTGTACCTACTGAACCTGGCCGTGGCGGACCTCCTCTTCCTGTGCACGCTCCCCTTCTGGGCTGTTGATGCCGTCAAAGGTTGGGACTTTGGCACCGGTCTGTGCAAAATAGTATCTGCTGTCTACAAGATCAATTTCTTCAGCAGCGTGCTGTTTCTAACCTGCATCAGTGTGGACCGTTACATTGCTATTGTACAAGTCATCAAAGCTCAAAATCTAAAGAAGAAAAGGTTGTTCTACAGCAAACTCGCTTGCTGTGGTGTTTGGTTGGTCTCAATTCTCCTTTCTCTGCCCGAGTTCATCTTTGCTGAAGTGAAGAAGACAGAAACAGAGAAGAGTGGATCTTGTGCTCTGGTCTACTGGAACAATGCTTTCAACCGGACTAAGATTTTGGTGCTTTCTCTGCAGATTAGCATGGGCTTCTGCCTTCCTTTCCTAGTTATGTTCTTTTGTTATTCGGTCATCATTCGCACACTTATGCAGGCCAAGAGTTTTGAAAAGCACAAAGCACTTCGTGTGATCTTTGTTGTTGTGTTTGTATTTGTCCTTTCCCAACTGCCCTACAATTCTCTACTGATCTGGGAGGCTAAACAGGCTGCTAACATCACCATCACAAATTGTGAAACTGTCATTAGTTTTGATGTAGCCGGACAGGTTGCCAAGAGTCTGGCGTTTACCCACGCCTGCCTCAACCCATTTCTTTACGTTTTCATCGGAGTTCGATTCAGGCAAGACCTCATGAGGATTTTCAAAATGTGCGATGGTGCTGTTAACAAAGGAGGAGTTTGTAAAATGCAGGTTGTCCCCAAACGGCCCTCTGTCATGTCAGATACAGATACTACTCCAGCCCTTTCCATATAGGGCCTATTTCCTTAAACTTTAACCTGAGACCTGAGCCTGAGTTTGACCTTTTTCTGATAATGCATTAAATTTCACATTAATTACAACCATAAAAACTTATTTTTCTTGGAGATGTTCATTCATTTTTCAACAACAAAAAATCCTTTTGTTCTCAAACTATTTGTAAAAAATGTACAGGATTGTAAATATGGTTTGTGAAAATTTTGAATTTTTTTGTGTTAAAGTTTGTCTCATCTTTTGTGCTGCTGTGATTAAAAACAATACTGTTTTTTCAGATTTTAATCAGCCATTAAAAAAATAAAAAAATCTTCACATTGCAACATTTGTTTTTTGTCTTCACCCACATAGACACTCTCGATGAATTCAAAAGTGATGAGAAAAACATTTTATGTTTGTCTGCTTTCACTGGCATAACGTATTTTTTGTGGTGGGAAACATAGCCGTTTTGCATCCACAAAGTTTTCGATGTGACTACACATTCTCACATTGTGTGTGTGTGTGTGTGTGTGTGCCAGCCACAGTGCTGACACAGATTAACGATTAAATCTAAGTCTGGTAATGACTTAGCAGTTTGATGGTGAACGTTTAAGATGTTCATTCAAGCTTGGTGGGAAACTGTCATCTAACGGCTTGAAGACAGAAGAGTGAAAGTTTGACTAATTCAAAAAATCAACTTTGAAAGCTGCCTATTCTATAATAGGTAGGATTAAAAGTGAACAATTTGCATGTAGTAGACCCTTCAGTGGTTCTTTTAAAGAAGGCACAGAATCTAATTTTAAACTTTCAAAGTTTGAATACACTCATATAAAAAGGAAACTGGACTAAAATGATTCATTGACTGGAAGGTGGTTTGCAAAACTTCGCCCTAAAAGATCTTGTGTATGTCATTATCACATATCTTTTGGTCTCACCAGATTTAAATCACTGTCATCAGTTTAAAACAAATTAAATAAAAATTTATGATGTTCAAGCATGAAAAAAAAACTTTAAAAATCCAAGCAAAAATTCACACTTTCTTGGTTCTTTTTGAGTTAATTTACATTTTAACCAAATACAGTATCTGTTCCTGTAAAGGAAACCAAAAAAAAAAAAAGTTCTCAGTTATAACATAACAGAAAAGTACATTTCCAAAGTAGAAAAACAAAATCTGAGGTATCTTTGTGGTCCCTGAGGTTGGGCCTCCGTGTACTACCTACCTGCTGAATTCAGGTGAGACCACAGACACATTGTTGTGCTTTGCTTTGACTGCATGCTGCTCACACGACAGGAAATCATCAGTCTAGACAATAACAACATGTTCTTTCCAAATGTACCCTTGGCAGGTGGCTTTTGGGGTGTGGGTTAAAGGGGGTGCAGATTCATCAGATTATAAGCCATCGGGCCCCTTTGCTCCAGTCTAATTTGCATTAAAGTGTGACTGGCCTAGTGAAGTACCGGTTATACAAAAGCAAACTTTTAGCTTCTAAATGTTTGATCACACTCTTGATCTTGTGAAAAAAGGAGAAGTTTGTCTTGTGCGACTTTAAAAAGAGGAACATCAAAAAAGTGTGTCATTTTTTATTGCGTAAACAGATATTATTGTTTCATAACTGTCACATTTTTTGCATATTTTTATAACGGTTTTGGGAATTGTGTCCTTTATTTAAGAGAATAATCTGAGTAATATCCGAGAAGAATTTTTTTTTTTAATATACAAATGATAAATTCTTCGCTGAAGCAAAAATGAAAAAATTCACAACATTATAGTTTCAACACATAACATTTAAAAAAATAGATTTGAATCAATTCCCGGGTGGGGACGAGGCTTGAAACACTGTTTTCTTGTGTGTGGAGTTTGCATATTCTACCCGTGTATGTGTGGGTTTTCTCCGGGTACTCTGGTCTCCTCCCAATCTCCAAAAACATGCATGTTAGGTTGATTGGCCACTACAAAATTGCCCCTAGAAATGTGTGTGTGTGCGTGTGTCCCTGTGACAGAATGGAGACCTGTTTGGGGTGTACCCTGCTTCTCGCCTTGAATTAGTGGGGATAGGCTCCGGTTCGGGTTAATTTTTGACTTCTGTAATAAAAAGAGACAACAATTATTTAGGTTTGAAGTTCAAACTGAGCACCAAAGAAACTAATTAAATTTACAAAGGAGATTATTTTTGTTGTTGCTGCCGGATGGGCTGGTCAGATTAGTTTTAAAAACTGCTGAGTGAATAAGTAAAGGTTTCCCAGGGTTTATAAAAGTAGAAAGAGAAAAGATTAAGTGAGCAGCATCTGTTCATGATAAAAAGATCTTGTGTATATCAAAGCACAAAATATGAAGACTGCAAATTACAGATTACAACCTAATCTTTTTTGTTTTCTAACCCACTTTTTCTGCTGCAGGTTTGTGGAAGTTTAGCCTAACCTATTGGCAGACAAGAGGAAGGATACATTCTGGATAGGTCACCAATCTGTCGCAGGACGACACCAAAAAAAAAAAAAAAAAAAAAGAAAAGAAATGCCGCACACACTCAGGCCTTAGATGAACTTCATGTTCATAAACTTACGTATGATCACAAAGTGTTTTTTTTTTTTAAAGTAAATGAATTAATGTGGAATAAATTATTTCTTTTAAACTTTGAAAAACAAGTTGTTGTTGCTTTATAACAAATACAGATATTGTAAACACAGATGTTCTATTAAAATCTAAAAAAAAAAAAAAAACAACAAAAAAACCCCATCAGTAACTCTTTTATTGGTTCAAAACACAGATGAAACCTGTAATTTATAAATTAATTTCTATTTACTTCAGATTGAATTAATTAGTCAGTTTAATACAAAAAAAGTACAAAAAATGTGAAAAAATGTTTAACTACATAATGTTACATTAACCACATAATGTGAATAATGAACTGATCTAAATAAAACTTGTGAAAATAGGTAAAACAAAAAAAAAATTAATAAAATAAATTATAAACAAAAAACTGAACAAAAGAGTAAAAAGATATAAGAAAAATAAAATGAAAAATGTTTTTAGCATGAAAAGGTAGGTATCTCAGTGCGAGGTGAGTACCTCTTACAGCAAACTGAGATTTCTGCTTCAAATTAGTGACTCAATGGCATATTGATTTGAAAAATTGAGTAGTTGCTCTTGAACAAATAGTTCATTTTTTACATTCTGTATATGAAAATAGATTACGATCAGACATTTCTGGAGTTTTTCAAATGTAATTTTACTATATTATAATTTAATATATAAAGAATGAGGCGCTAGCTCGGTGGTAGAATGGACCGATGGAAGCCGGTTTAATTTTGTTTGTATCCCCTTGCCTGCCACCAGAAGGAGCCCTGGATGTTCCTCATCAACCTGATTAGAAACACCTGAGATTGATTCCTGATGCTACACATCTATGAACCCTGCCATCTACTTAAGGGCAATCACCCTGGACTTCCATGTTGGGTCATACCATCCTTTCCCTCCAGGTCACCTGGGTCGCATGACCATGTTTGAACTTTGTTATTATTTGGACTTTTGAAATCCTGAGTTAATCCTGTGCCTCTTGCTTTACAAACTTGCCTGTATTGTTTTAATGAACCTTGTTTGATGTCCTACATTTGGGTCCTCATCCTTCCACATCCCCAAAACCCTGACAAATCCTCACTGTGCCCATGCCTAAGTGTCCTTGGGGAAGACACCAACCTACCCGTTTTCCCCACCATTGGTACTGTCGTGTCTAGCTGCTGCAGTGCAATGCAGCACAGAAATTTCCCAATTTGAGGGATAAACCCAATACATCTGAAGAGCAGCTTCAGTAACAGTCTACTGCAACCCTGCTGCTCAAAGGAACGGTACAGATAATCATTTTTACCATCCTCCATCAAAATATTCAATCTTTCACTTTTAAACCTTTTCACTTTCACTCACAACAGTTAAAAAAATTATGTTGTATGACATTGTTTGATTGTAACACTGCAACACTCAAATTTTCCCTCGGGGATAGATAAAGTATTTCAATTCAATTTAATATCCCATTGAGGTAGCATCTGTTTGCTTGACCAAATCAGAACACAGTTTTTTTGGTTTTTTTTCTGGACAGATGATTACTTTCTTTCAATGAAAGAGTAGCTCAGAAATTTAAGAGGGTGTTCTGACAAGTTGAGGACCTAGGTTCAAACCTGATGAAGCTCCTTTTACATTTTCAGTGCCTCTTTGTCCTCTGAGTCAGAGAAGATGGAGACATTGATAACATCTCAGTAATTATGATGTACAGGTACTGTAGATAGCTCACTGAAACATATTCTCCTTATACAGGAGTCTCAGAATCAAATTCAAGTGCTGATTTCTAATTGCTTTCTGTTTCCTTTATTTTCTCAGTTCTCTTGTAACTTTTTATGAGACAAAGTTATCATGGAAGGAAGCAGCTAAAAAGTGATGTAGCTCAGTCAGAGAAGTACCTGTCCCTAATAGTAGAGGTTTCTGGTTCAAATCAGTGATTGGATGGGTTGCTTTTTCGAGGCAGCTGTCGTCTCCAATGATCTAAATACTCCAAAAGTTTACTTTTACTATCTGTACACTTCAACGTATACTCTATATGAACTATAAGGAGGCCAATTTAGTCCCAAGAAGTTTAATTGTTAGTAAATTGCCAATATATTTGTCACAATGTGAACTTTGAAATGCACTTATGTATGCCTATGTATGCTTTTCAATATTGTTTTTTTTTTTAAGTTTGTCCTTCCAGTTTTCACCAGTTTCAACCAGGTTTTCCCAGTCGAAAGACGGTAACTCTACCACTAGGCCAACGCCCCCCAGGTACCATGCCTATGTATGCTTGAAGTAAGTATGTTGGTATGAAGTAAGTATGTTTAAAAATGCTTGAAGTATACAGTATATTTTTAGTATGAGCAGTCTGCTTGAAACAGAAACTGCTGCAACATTTCACACCGCCTTATCAAAACTGGAAAACATTAGATGACAGATGAGCTCAAGTTTGAGCCAACAGATCTATATCTACTGGACAAATGAGATCCTCACTGTGCTTGAAATGAACAATATGGTTAGTTTATTTATTGATTTGCAAAAACAGATTTATACACTAAATTATAACAAATTATTAGGAAAAAAAAGGTAATTATGGCATGAGTGGTAATGTATCCAAATGATTTAAAACAGTTTTCTCTGGAATCCCACAAGGCTGTGTTATTGGACTTAAATTGGTTATTTGTTAAAGACATTTATCAGGTTCCAAAAAGATAACATTTTTGTTATTAAGATTCAACTGTCTACAAATCAGAAAATAATTCAGTATCTGTGATTACAAATATGAAAAAGTATTGAATTTCCTCACAAAGATGGTTTGATTCCAACACATTAGCCTAATGTGTAAAAATATCCAAATGAGGAAGTTATTTAAAAAAATTTTTTTTTTTTTTGGAGTTTTACATTATAACAAACTTAGCTGAAAATCACATACTGACTGTTTAAGCAAAACAAACAAACAAACAAGCAAACTTGTTGGTATTTATATTTTACATGATTTTGGCTCATTTTTAATATACTCATCTTTAATTGTCCCATATTTTCTTTACTGTAATGAGGAGTGGGAAATGTGTGTAAAAGTTATACAAACAGATTTAAACTGTTCCAAAAGTAAGTGCTGAGAATAATTTATCATAAAGAACAAAAAGACCACACTCATAATCATTTTGAAAAATAGAAGACATTGAAATTTTCAGATTTGTTTCATTTACTGTATGCATAGTTCTGAACATGAGTCCTATATAATTTAGCTCTTGTGCTAATTCTGACATATTTTCATTGATGCTTGCCTGCAGATACGTTAATTAATATGCATTGTCCAAATTCAATAAATGAATAAATATATTAAAAAAATGAAATAAATATGATGTCATTAGACCTGTGCTCAGGACTCTGTGCAGTGTCTTTGTACAATGCAGTGCATACAGTTATGGAACCAAATAGAAAAATTTAGAGATGTGATGAAAAAGGGAATTCTGACTGTAAATGAGTATTCAAGAAATCTGCAGCAATTATTATGCTGTCACGTCAAGACTAACCACAATTATTAGGATGACTTCAGCATCTCATGCAACCTTCAGAAGAAAGAAACAGAGAAACTATGAAAAATTGTTTAAATATTGAGTTTGTGCTCCTGCACGTGGACTTCAAATTTTTTTTTGCATAAAAGCAAATCCCATGTTGTTCAATACATTAAAAGAAAAGGTCAGGAGAAGAATATTTTCTCTCCTGAACCTAAAAGTATAAATAAGATTTCTTTTAAATGTGGTGCATTTCTTCGCTGTATCCCCTCCTTTATATTTTCTCCACTAGAGGAGGATGTTTAACCAGTGGAGTTTCTTTTATGCTCCATATCTGTACATTGATGCACAGACATGGAGCTATCTCCATCTAGTGGCACCATGCAAAGATGTTTGGATGTTAAGTTCACAAGTTTGGACTTGTTTTTGTCAAACATTTGTCAAAAAGATTCATTCTGTTTTTTTCATCTCACATGCTTCTCGGTGCAGAGTCCTGAGTCGTGATGTTAATCACCACTGGGAGTAACAGCGAGAAGTAAAACCTGAGCAGATCTGGATTTTGTCGTGAAGAATGCAAAATACTCACAAGTAGAGCAGCACCTGTGGTTTGGGAACAACCCATCTATCTTTCTGCACAGGGGGGAATAGTCTCTGTGTGCGTGTACAGAAATGAAGGAGATATGTGGGAGAAAGAAAAAGGATGGAGGGAGTGGATGTTAGAGTCTATGAGTAATAGGAGAGACCCGGTGAGCATATGTGACCTGCTGACACCAGGCAGGATGCAGTCTGGTTTTCCAATGGCTGACAGCCTAGTTCTTGTGGACACTAAGAAACCCTTTGGGACGATGGTTTGGCCATCATGAGTGACCCACTGACTCTAAACAGCAAATCACAAAAGGCCCTTCTTAGAAGTTTAGGTTATTTTAAGATTTGAAGTTAAAAAAAGGAAAAAGAAAAAAGCTTCACTCTAGACTTCATGGTAAAAAGAAATGTAATAGAAGTTAGACCTCCACAATCCCAGCTCAAACAGGAAGCCTCTTATCATCCGCCATCTCGCCCACAGCTAATATTTCACTTCAGCTCTCGGGCCTGTAGAATGAGGGACGTTTCCATTTCATGTCAGTCATTTCCAGGCCTGTGTGTTACCTGTGTGGTGATAAGTGTTTGACTGACTGGGTGTGTCGTTAGTCACTGTCCAGCTTCTGGTGACAGTCACAGATTGACACTGATGATGAGAAGAGAAGGAGAAAGAGGCGGAGGAGGAGAAATCCTGTTTTTCTTTTCAGGGACAACAGAAAACCACTCGAGACAGAGAGAAAAAAAAAAGCATTTTCACAACCAGCAACGCAAAACACAAAGACTAGTTGTCTTCATGTTTAATTTGAAGTATTTTTGCTTTTGTAACATATTAATCAGCTCCATAATTATTGCACAAATATTGAAATTGTTTAGTGATAAGAACAGAAAAAAGTAAAATATAAAGACAAGAATGTGTGTTTTATTTTTCATTAATTTGAATAAATGGGCAGCTTTGAGCATTATTTTTAAAAGCAGATCAAAACTGAAATATGTTGGTTATTTTTATGTTCAAACACAACCTTTTTCCTTTCAAGAGAATAATTTTTTTAACCCCACAAATATTTTGTTTTTATTTCCACTTTTCCCCCCCATTAAAATAGAATAACTAGAAATAACAAAAATGAATTAAATAGAGTGAAATGGATTGAAATATAACATATTTTTGTCTGAATTATTTCAAGATGAAATGCAATGATGTCAATTTTGAATTTTCTTTAATTGATCCCATGTTAATGACTTTTAAATGAATTTGAAATATTGTATTCCTAGTTTCTAGTCTGTGATGCTCTTCATTGACCCTGGCAATAAAACATTTCTGATTCTGACTCTGAAAACCTTTTACGTTTTTGTAGAAAGCCAACGAGGCAATCTTCAAATCATCTTTTGGCACTTTTAAGAAAAAACATTTAAGTATTTTCTAATGAATTTATTAAAAACTGAAAACAAAAACAACAAAACCCAATCATATGAATAAAGACAATTTTTTGCAGGTTGGTTACTTTATGAATTATATAGTATTTTTGCATGATATACTTTTTGTTTAAATGTATTTTCAATAAAGTTTGCATTAAGATTTTATTAAACTATATTTTCTATGATGAAATCAGAACTTGTATTGGTTTATTAGCTTTATTGACCAAATGTTTAAATATAATATGATTGTAAAAATTTTAAGCATGTGCTTTTCCCCCCGTCTTTCTTCTTATTTTTATTTTTTTTAATATCTGAGGTTTTCCAAGATTTGAAAGGATGCCTTCCAGGCATCCCAGAAAACAAAAATGATTGCATTAAACTTTTCAAGTATTCAAATGTTGTTTTCTTGTGATTTTCTTCTCGGTCATGGTGATTCAGTGAGACTTTTTTATGCTCAAGCAATGGTCTACTGTATGTATAGTTTCAAAGAACAAATTTCTCGAAGTCCTCAGTCTTTAGTCTAATTTGAGTTTAATTTGCTTCTCGAAAGGTCACAGGTTGTTAAACGTGCAGTATAACAAGCCAATGATCCCTTTCTTGTTATCTCAATAAAAATCTTGCAGTTTTTTTAGGTTTTGTACATTTAAAAAGTGGCAATGAGAATAGTTTGTAGTGCAATACTTTTTAAAAAAAAAATAAAGAAAAAAACAGCTTTGTTTTCACCTTTAGTCTCATAGTGGTAAACCTTCAGAAGAAAAAAAAAGGAGAGAAAAGAACAAACAGGAAATAATACAGCTCTCCAAGACCAAAAAGTTCAATCTCTGGACATCTCTGGAACATGTTTTCAGCCTCACAGTCTCAACCCTTCCTTTTACCACCTCTCAAAAGCAAAGCCGTAAGCCGGGAGATGGATGGGCTGAGTGTTGCAAGGTTTCCAAAAGAGAGCTGAATCTGTCTGCTGCTCTACCTGAGGAGCAAAAACAAAAGAGCCATCTCTACCTGTAGGACTGTGGGAGTCTATGCTTTGATCTGGACCAGAAAAAGAGAGTAGTTTGATGAAATATTGATGCTTTTTTTTAACTGAGTCCTGTGGGAGCTCGGTCTGCTCTTAGGATGTGTGTGCTGAACTACAATAGTAGTCTGTGCTTCAATAGATGAGAATGAACTCGACAATGCTGCTGAAGATGAGTTTTAGTCCTAATGGGGCTAATGATGACCCCCCAGTCTGGGACTGAATTGGTCTGGGACCTTTTGTTTTTTTTCTGTTGTTGATCAAAAGAAAAAAATGTGTTTAATCAATCAGAATTCATTACATAAAACACATGTTAGTGATATGTGCCTGACATCTTAACAGACTCCTGACAGAGGAGCCTACACCACTTAAATCTTTATTTTCTGTTGAAAACAAAACTTCAAAAATCACAGACTACATTTTGATGCAAAAACATGCAATAATTTACCACAAAATTCTTTTACACATTTTAGATTGATATTTATTAATTTGTCTTTAATTATTTTAGAAAACGTAAGTCAACTTGAAGTGCAATTTTATTTTATTCAGAAAATCTTTGAGATTTGATGGAAGTGACCCATTAAAAAAATGAAAGTTTCAATGCGTTCGTTAAATTTGGGCTCATTTTTGGGTCAAAAGCTAGCAGAAAAAAAATGCTATGAGGAATGTGACTTAACTTGGTTTTGTTGTATCTTAGAAAAATTGACACAAGGCACAGAAAAATACAGAAGTGTGTTAAAAATGATATTTTGTGAGTAGAAATGATGGCTTCAATGTGGTCAATCTTAAGTTGATAGAAGGTATTGAAATAATGACTGAGCACAATATTTAAATTGGGAACAAATAGAGATTTTATTCACTTAACAATGCTAAAAAACTTTTAAACAAGCAAAACTCATTTAATTGATACCGTACGTTGCCCAACCATCACTGACAAAAGTAACATTGGAATTTTAGCAAGCCACATGCTACTTTAAAAAAATGTGTCTTGCTTCAAAGGTTAGAGTGTTTGTTTGACCGGCTGGCCTGAAGTCCAGATCGGTTTCAATATAGAGCTTAATGTAAAATAGTTTTAGACAATACTTGCTCCCGTTGTGCTACCGAATAAAACTCAGACAGTGTCAGAATTAACGCAGAATTCTCAGGAAAGAAAACCCCAAAAATTGTCACATTGATTCACAGATTACAAATTAAGAAAAAGTGACGGCATAAATTTTCATCAACACCAAATTTTCTATACAATTTTTGATGATTAAAAAAACCATAGTATCTTAAGACTTAATTTAACTTCAATATCAAAGTTTGACCAAAAAAAAAGTATAAAGGAAAAATGGAAAAAAATCTGGGAATTTCTGCCAGTGGTTCTATTCTGAATAAGTACTCCATACATCAAGACCTTAATAATAATGCCAGTTTCAAACTACATGAGAATAGAAGTGGGTGCTTAGAAAGTTTGCTTTGAGTTTGTATAATTGTAACCTACATTTCTCTTGCAACAATAATCTTAATGGAACAAAAGAAAGAAATTCTGATTATGATAAACTGCCTAAAGTTCTTTTTGTATGAAACCAACACTGTCCAATCACATGGGGGTACTGAGATGGGTGTGAAAAACGAGACCGGATTTATCACTTTCCCATGCTCATGTTCATACACAGACATATAGAGGGCATAATGACTTCTGAGGAAATAGGCTGAGCGATTATATTTTAAAAGATGGAGAAGGCAGGGAAAAGGGTCGGGGTGTGGCCAGGGGCAGGAGATAGTCTGGGAAAAGTCTGGCGTTAAAGTTGAATTAACATGCCTTTCCATTGGAGTCCATTAGATAATTATATTCATACCACACAAGGCTCAAAACCCTCTGTTTCATTATTCCTTTTTAATCCAGTCTGATAAGAGGGTGCAGGCGTTCTGGTTTTATTATGGTGTCATTGGGAATCCACATGAAATCCCTGCGGGACATTATCACAGAGAAATTGCTTAAGTAGCCCAAGTGGATATAGTTTTGCGTTTATTATTTCTGACAGACTCCAAATAACTGCAAATATCCCTTTCTTTTCTGATTGTTGGAGCCTAAGACTCTTATCAGTCATTCACACTAATGGTCCACTCGAAGACACACGATACCTCGGTGGGGAAGGGGGGAGATGTGAGTAGGGCTAAGTCTGAGAGTGTCTTGAATGTACAAGTGTGTACAGGTGCAGAACATGTGAAGGGGAAAAGGCAGAAATAACAACACCAAAAGAGCTGGAAAGTGGTGGAAAAAGGGTTTTTGAAGTCTGTCAGAGAGGTGTAACATACTCCTGACAGTTGATTAGACGCTCTCCCTCGTGGTATGTTTGTTTGGCCCTAAATCCGGTGTTCTTGGCAAACAGACCAAATGTCAAGCTGTTCCAGTTACGTGTGTTTAACAGATTTGTGGTTGTAAGATTAAGAAAAGGCAAACACATTGACCAAATCCTTCAGGGCCTTGTTCAGATAACCACAAAAGACAAGAAAGGCAAAGATGGGGTCAGAAGCAACTTTTTTTAAAAGCAGACAGAACTTTAGGCATCTTACTTAATCCAACACAAAACAAATCAAAGTTCAGAGAAGCAGATGAAACGGCATCATTTTGAGTATTTCATAAACTCTTTAATATAAACAATAAAGCATCGTTTTTATTTGATTAACAACTTAAAAAGGTAGTTTCCCCCTCATGCAAAGAGGTATTTGATCATGTACGTACATTTGGCTTTCATTTGCCTGTGTTGGAGTTGTCTCTCTTTGAGATTTATACCTCCACCTTGATTCAGCTGAACTTAGAAGAATCCTGTCTGCATGCTCAGTGTGAAGGAA
This sequence comes from Neostethus bicornis, assembly GCA_902685375.1. NCBI lineage: Eukaryota > Metazoa > Chordata > Actinopteri > Atheriniformes > Phallostethidae > Neostethus > Neostethus bicornis. The sequence goes on along the minus strand of LR738553.1, from coordinate 14,245,538 downwards.
AAAGATATTTTACATGTTAACAGCAACATGTTTTCAGCAGAAAGCGGCATCACTCATTTTTGGACAATGAGAGAATGTGGAGCATAGGCAACAACTGGAAAACAAAAAAAACAAAAACAAAAAAAAAAAACCAAACAATAAATTCAACCAAATCATTTGTACCAAATTAACCGGTATATGTTTTTTAAATTTATTTGGAGCCGCTTGAGATGCAATATCTAATTTTCAAGGGGGGGCCTCAACCTAAAATGCATGTTTTTTGGAGGAGGAAACCCATGCATACACAGGGAGAACATGCAAACTCCACACAGAAAGGCCATTGTTTCAAACCTCGTCCCCCCCAAGGTTCAAACCCATGACCTTCTTGCTGTGAGGCCACTGTGGTAACCACTGCACCACCGTGCTGCTGTTGACCGTGTTGTTGACTGTGGGGTGTTTTTTTGTGATAGCTTTTTCAGTCTAAATTTTCTGCTGAAAATTTAAATTGAACCGACCGTAAGAATTTGTCCATAAGTTGTTTGATGTTAATTATTAAAACATTAATTATTTGCCATTGTCACCACAAAACCGATTTTATATGTAAAACTAACATCAAAATATTTTAAAAAGTAAAACTTCAATGAGTCATTAATAAAATTTTGTAAAACATAAATTCTGTTGTGAGGAAAGTTGAATTAAATCACAGACTGGATATAAGACTTTAACTGATTATTGAGATTTTTTATTTTATATGTGCCCTTTGTGCAGCCAGTAGATTTCGACTGGTCACATCTGTGTGGATATAATGTGCTCATTCTTCTGGATCCATTTCACTGTGACATCTGTCCAAAGGCAAAGAATTAAAGGCAAGAATCCAAATGCCTACACAATATGCTGCCAAGTATTGATTTACTGTTACTTGTGTAGCGTACGTGGATGAACTGAGTGCTACATGTAATTCCAGTAAGAACATCTGAAACCAAGAGCAAGCTTTGTCAGTTGGTCATTTTATGAGAAATCAGCGCATGACACGCACGCTGATCTCCAGCACGCAGCATTTTCTCTCTTGTTCTTGATTGTAGTGTGAGGAAAAGTGACAAAAAGTGTTCACGAGACTGTGTGATGTGTTATCACGCTTGAGTGTGTCTCTGTGTGTGTTTTTGAGGCCACGCCTGAGTGTCTACCTTAGTGAAAGCACCTCCCTGCCTGCAGATCTCAGGGCCTGGAACAAACAGTAGTTCCTGCTTAATTGGGGTGAGATCTGGGGCTTAAAGGGGGCCAAGGAGGGACCTGAACCCCTTTCTTTCTCCTCCAGAATCGCTTTGGCTGCAGAGGTGCTTTTGATGTGTGCTTTGGCTCTCCGAGTCCTACTTTGGAATATGTTCTTGGGAGACCATTGGTTACTTGCCTCCAGGCAGAATCTCAATCCCCAGGATCCTGGCCCTCTTTGATGAAATACTTTCGGGAGCCGCTAACCCTACTGATGCCCATGTGCACCTCCTCCCTCCTCCTTTACCCTCTTGTTCTCTACCACCTCACCCCCAATCCTCCATCCCCCCTCATCCCAGCTCCACTACCATGCTCCTTGGATTCTCTTTAAGAAATTCATAACAAGGACTTTATCTCTGTGTAGTTCGGGCCAGATGAGCACCGCCTGACAAACTGACAGGAGCATTAGTTGTGTCTTACAGAACACCTCTGATTGTCTCCTCGCCTACTCCAACTTCCTGCCACAGACATCACCATTTTTCTTTCATTGGTGTCTGTTCCACTATGTGTAACATTTCTATTAACAACTAAAAGAATAAATTAATTCTACCTAATTTTAATCCTTTTCAGTCATTTGTACGTGTGGATTTATTGATGAGCAGAGACAACTCCGCCCCCCATCTTGCTATGGCATATTTAAAATACCATCCACACTTAGCTTTGATAGTTTACTCAACTTTGACTTCTGAAAAAAATGAAAAATAAGAAAGATGTTGACAGCCGTGACAGACAATCTTTGGCTGTGATTGATTAAGGTCCCTAATTAGTCAATGCAGACTTTATTAGTGCTGCCGGTCCATAAAATGTGATTATAAAGCTATTGTCAAGTCAAATCATGTAGATATCTTCATTTGCAATAACAGCTGATCACGTGCACTTGGATAAATACACCAACTCCACCCTGATGGACTTGACCTTAAGGCCACACACAAACACACATTAAAATCTGGTTAAACCATTAACAGGTAATTTTCCTCCCCAAACTCCCACCTCTTCATTGATTGGACTTGCACCCTAAAGACCTCTCTTATCACATAATTTCCCTGTATATTGATTAGGTATATTGATTACACTTAACCCTACAGGAACAACTCCTCTGTGCTTCATGTCAGCATTTGGTATCACATTAAAAGAAAAACCTCAGGGATCATTTTAAATTGACAGTTTACAACTTATGAAGTACATTTCACTCATTTTGTGGTTTTATTGACTCAACAAAGTACCCAAGTTTTACTTTTAGTTTTTTTTTATTCGCAGCCAAGTGTGAAGTGTGTGAAATGAATAAACACCTTCAAATCTGAGACCATGGTCCTCGACTGAGAAAGGTAGAATGCCATCTACAATCAGAGATAAGTTTCTATATCAAGTGGAGGATTTTAAGTATTTGGGGGAGTTGTTAAGGGAATGAAGGAAAGATGGAGCTGGAAAACAATAGACAGATCGTTAAGGTGTCTGCAGTAATTAGGACCCTGCACCGGTCTTTTTGGGCAAAGAGATTCTTGAGCCATGAAGGGAACCTCTTAGTTTAACAGGTAATCTACGTTCCTACCTTTCCCATGAAAACTGGCTGGGTGTGTTGACCATAAGAACAAGATTGCAAAGTTGACAATAACAAGTGTTCAAAATGGGCTTCCTGATTTAAATATTGTCCTTAGACACAGCAAGGAGTTCTGCCATCCAGGAAGGGTAAAGAGTTGCTTCTTCACATGGGAACAACCAGGATAGGGTGATTTGGGCATTTGGTTAGCATGCCCCTCAGATACCATGCTGGTGAGCTGTTTGAGACAAGAAGTACAGTAGATCCAGGACCAACTTGAACGACACCCATTAAGCCAACACCTCAGTATTCTCTTGGATGAGCTGGAAGCTGTGGCTGGGGTGAGGGAAGTCATAACTTCCCTGCTAAGGCTGCTGCTTCTATAATCTGACTTTGGATGAAACAATAGAAACGACCAGTCACGGTCAATTTTATTTCAATACGCAATCTGGTCTTCAAAGTTTATTTAAAAGGGATCAGTGTACTCTGAATAATGCATCTTGTAGTTGTATTTAAACTTTTCAAACTGCAGGTTAACACAGATACTAAACTTTAAATGTTTTATGATGGCCCAGAGATGTCCTAATAAAAAAGAAAAAAGTAGTTTTAATGAGATATAGCTGTGATTTTAATTAAAAATCTTAAACCCAGCAGCCAAAATGTTGCTCTGGTGGAATGAGCTTTGATAAGTTGTTTACCACCGCAATACTTACTTTTAGAACAACTGAAATAAATAAAAGTAAAGGTAGAGAAATTAAAAAAGAAAAGAAGAAAGAGAAAAGTGGGAGGCAGTGAGTAAAGGAGGGAGCAATCCAAAGGGAGGAGTCAGGAGGGGGAAGAAGCAGCTGGAGTCCCACACTTAGTCCTCTCTCCTCTCCGAAAAACGATCTAAATGTAATAACAACTCTCCACGCTCTTATGTTGGTTTTAGGCACTTCTGCGGTCTGCTATTGGCAGTTTTTATCGGCAGGCTGATGCTATTTGTCCGGCGGTTGCTTAACACAGAAAACTGTGAGAAAGAGGTGAAAGAGAGACAAGAGGGAAAACTCTGGCAGCGCCGTTTTGGAGTTGGAGAAGGAGCTTAAAAAGAAGAAAAAAAGTCGTCCCAGGCAACTCCAGAGGCACATCTGCAACTTAGAGAAGAAGAGAAGAAAGAAAAAGATAGAAGATCTACATCTTCTTAAGAAGACAATAAACACACAATTTGGAAGAAGTCTAGCAAAAAGTAAGTACTTCTAAAAGATAAAAAAAGAAGGAAAAAACAAACATGCAAAAAAAAAAAAAAAAAAACGCGGCGTGAAGTTAAATTTTGCCATGTGTCTACTTTTAAATATGAGTGATTTAATCAGAGTTTTTTAAAAGAAAAAAAAGTGAAAAAGACTCTTTAAAAAATAAAAAAGTGTACAAGTTTAAGCTTACAGAAGGAATTCCCAGCTTTTTTAAACAGCGATGGAAGTCTGGTTCTCGGATTCCAAAAATGAGCCGCAGCACGAAGCGTGGCCCGCTTGCGATGTAGCAACTTAAGATGTTCGAAAAATTGCTTTAAAAAAGCTTTATGCATGTAAACTATCAGCTAAAAAAATACTTCTATACTAAGAAAATGTTGTCTTTTATAACTTTACGTAAAAAGTTTGCTGACTTTGTTGAAGGGTAAAAAATTTAAAACTTTTGTCAGACTTCAAACTCTGTTGAAGCTTTAGCAGCAGAAAGGCGGGAGTGGTGTTTTCTGAAAGGGGGGAGACATGCATATTTATGTTCATGTGTGTGATCATATTTCACTGTCTGTTATTGATTTGCTTTATCCTGATCGAAAACGACAGACAAGGAGAGTTAATGGGAGAAAATAAGATTTTGTGATAAAATGTCGATGGAAATTTAATCAGTATATTATTTATCTTAATCTGAATATGTCACATTTCACCAAAAATTATTACAGGTCTACATGTTATTTTAAAATTAAATTTAACATTTAAACTTAAAACTTTTATTTTTTGCTTTTTTTATTATTAATATCTACCAAAGTTTATGCTCTATCAAAAAGATAAGGTAATTTTCAGAACCAAACTAAGTTTTAAAAAATTTCAAACATTTTAAAATAATAAATTATTATTATTATTATTGTTGATTTATTTAAGCTCGGTGTGTCATTATGTTGATTGAGTCAATGGGGTTGCAGAGATATTAAGAGATCTCAATTTTAATGCAGCAGGTATAGTAATTATTTTAAAAATTGGTGTTTAAAACAAGCCGTGTATTAAGAGCCCATCACGGTGTTCAAAAGCATATGTGCTCAGAGAAATTTAAGCTCACCACACAGGGGGTCTGGCCTAGCAGGGGTCAAAGAGGGAGCTGCAATGTGGTCCCCAAAAAGTGGGGTGGCAGGGGAAAATCCTTCCTTAATTTGGTTTATTACAACTGATAAATGTCTGTATTATGCAAACACTACTTTTTAAAAAAAGTTTAAAATTATTTTTATTTTTTTTCCAAATACACCATGCAGAGATTTTTTTGTGCATTTTAAGATTCCTAGGCATAACCATGTTTGAGAAGTCTCTGGCCTCCACATGTGCAGATATTTGTTTGAAACTTTCCCTCCCGTCCTCGCCAGCTGTTCCACATTTTATCTGCTTGTCTGCTCTCGGATTTCATACAAACGACAAGGGTCCGAGGTGCTCAGCCATGCGGTGCGCCTCAAATCCTCCGTTTTTTTTGACACATGGAAAATTATTAACGGACATTCGCCTGCCTTGAGACGGCCCACACACAAAAAAAGATGTTAAATAAATTCTAGAAGTAAAAAAATATAGAAAAACTCCCATGTATGTGTTTTCTTTTATGACCATTTAGTTTTGTTTTTTTTTGGGTCTGGCTTTAAATGATTAGATTGTATTTTCCAATTAGTGAGATTATAATAGACAGTGTCAGGATATGTATTTATATTTTCAAACTAAAATACCAAAGGGACATTAAACTTACATAGTATTGGCCTAGTCAGAAAATTTAAAATGACATAATTAAGAAACATTATAAAATCCACTTTTATTTACAAGTATTTATTCAAAAACATTGTGTCATTTTCATCCATTTAAAGGTTATTTTATACAATCTGTAACTTGTTAATAGTGCAATTTCAAATTGTGTTTGTAACGAGAACGAGCATCTTTTAATACTCTACTATGCTTTTTGAGGCCGTAATGATCTCATTTTATGTACGAGTGTTATCATGATAAAATTTATTTGCTAAAAATGTCTTCAGATAGTTATAAAATTAGCATAAATTATTATATAATTATGTTATACTTTGAAACCACTAATTAGATATAGCACTATTTTGTTATAGTAAAAACAATGACAATTAATTATTAAATATATTTTTATTCAGTCAGTGTTATTCTTTCTACTTTCTAATATTACCTCTTGACCAGTGCACCGACAGAGGAAAAACTTTTACTCATTATAATGCAGTACGAATAAAAGCAGCATTGTTTGTGACGATAATCTCCTGAAATGAGATGCATAACTTGAAGCCATTCGCTTGCTGTAGCCAGAGAAGATGC